>CAOKZL010000897.1:0-680452 GCA_948472985.1 Iguana delicatissima | reverse complement strand
GATAGAGAAAAAGGGGACAGTCACACATAAGGAGAAGACAGGGAAATAGGTTGCTAGTTGCCTCCAAATATTCCCACAAGTCAAATAACTCTGACTTTAGCAAACAGCACCCCCGGGTTGAAAATGCTGCTGGTGAATATTAGATCAGTGAATGGGAAAACAGATTTGAGCTGGGATCAGTGTGCTGACCTGGTGTGCATCATAGATACTTGGCTGGATGAGAATTAGGGAAGGGAATAATCTCTCTCAACTTTTGTCCACTGAGGATATCTGTGCAGCAAGCAGGTGATATCTGGAGGGCAGGGAGGTAGAATTGAAATAGTACAACGGGGAGTGTAAAATTCAATTTCATCTTGGGTCTCATCGGCATTATGGTTGCCCTCAAAGGGCCAGTTGTATCTGTAAGACTATATAAATATATCTACTCTTTTATTATATTAAATAATTGCCTCTGCATTTGATTATCACTGGTTATGATGAATCTGATGGGAGAGGGTCTTGACAACAGAGCCTCCTTGGCAACTGAGAGTGTGTAAGCTGATTGGCTGGTGAAATGGAACCTTGGATAGCCCTGGGGAGGGGCTGGTGGAAAGCGGAAAATAATGGATTTTAACTGCCTGGTGTGTGTTTGAAGAAGAGTGTGATTTATGGTGTGTTTGGGAGAGGTTGGAGATTTGAAGAGCTCTGTGGGAGAGGGAACTGAGAAATTGGGTGTACGAAAGAGAGTGAATGAACTGAAAGAGAAGTTTGGTATGCTGCGTATAAACATTTAGATACAAAACAAATTTAAAGCAACAGTGTTACAATACATGTTTGAAGTTCTGTGCTCCTTAAAACAGTGTCACAGAATCTTATTTTGAATCCTGGAATATACACGCTACCAATAATATCATCTTGACCGTAGTGCCAACAGTACTATAGTCTTGGAAAATATAAATCACTGCTGATCCTTACATCTGGGAGAAGGGCAGATTTAGAGAAGGCAGTAAAGTGGGAGACTCTTGAAAGGAAGAAGCCAAAGGGAGACAAGAGTGAGGTAGGGACTGCGTTCTCAGAGAGGGAGAACTGAGGCAGACCCGATTGTCTTGGCCCTGGCTTGATTCAGAGATCTCCCTGGCTGTTCAGTTCTGATCACAAAGAGGTGTCAGGCTGGGCAGGCCTTGAGTGCGAGGTTTGGTGGGCCTTTTGCACTCGGCAGCACTGACGGGTGCTGGTTTGTTTGATTTTCTCACATGTGCGGTTTCCACATTGGTTTTAGTAATAAATAGCACTAAAACTAGAAGTTTAGGAAAAATAATAGCAAGCAGATATTCAAGTGTACGACTATTGTACAATTTATTGAAAAATGAGTTTTGAAAACAGAAAATTATATATTTTTTAATCAGCAGACAAATATTACCAAACACTGTTTATTACATTAACTTTGTTTAACTTTTAGGTCCTAGTTGAGACCTTCTCTATGCCTCTTTCTGCTCCCCCCTCCCTTGTGCCTGGTGAGCCCAATGCCCACATTGAAGGCCCTCGGTTGCCAATAATTTGAGGGACCCAGCAGCCAGCACTCACAATCTACTTCTACTTCTGACTGCTCTCCTGTCCAACTCTAGCAAGCCACGTGGAATGTTGCCATGGTAACCTCCAGCAATGGTCTGATGGCAAAACTTGGATAGAATTAGAAGTAGATCATCAGTGCTGGCTGCTGTGCCCCTTTTCAGCATAGGGGCAGCCAGGGCCCCACAATGTGGGGATTGGGCTCATCAAGTGGGAGGAGTACTTCAGCTTCAGGAGAGGTGCAAGGGTCACATGAAATGGCCTGGTGGGCCAGATTTGGCCCACGGGCCTTGTGTTTGACACTTGTGTAGTAGATTCTGACTGCCTGACCAAATGTCCTATCCAACAATTTTTGTATATGAATGTTTGTGCATGAAACTAGGTGGTTGGGACAGATTGGGGATTTTGTTGGTGTACTGCCCACCCCACTACTCAACAGTCTCTCTTCCTAGGCTAACCAGGGTGGTCTCGGCTTGCAGTGTTAGGAGACATCGACATGTATGCTGAGATTTCCCTGTCAAGAGTAACTCAGAACTCCATGTCTGCCATGACAACTGGTTTATCTCAAATGGTATTTGACCCTATTAATGCTCTAGGCATACTCTGGACCTTGTTTTCTGTTCTGGGTGATGGTGATCTGGGAGTAGAGGAACACTATAGTTCTGCTGTCATGGACAGATTGAAGCAAGGGTTTCCCATCCCTGTCTCTTTAGAGTGAGGGACTGACAGTCCTTTGCCATTTGTCAGCTAATCTGGATTCTGTCTTGTGTCCCATCATTACCTTCTGGCTACATAGGCATCTGAATTGTGATGGTGGTTAAAACCAAAAAGGCATAGTTAACATCAACATTCTGCTTAAACCTTCTTAGGTTTTAGGATATCAGGATATTTGTATGGAGAAATGAGCAGGCTCTTTGGTAATTTTTTAAGCTATTTATTATATGCAGTCATAGATATGCAAGCATATACATTCCCCTTAGGGAAACAAACATGTTCTTTTTTGCTTTTATCACATTACATTGCATGCAAAATATCATACATTCATGATATTATATAGCAAGTAAGATGTTGCCCTTTATCAGGATTGAACCTCTTTCTGTATTTTTTTAGTGGAGTTTTCTATAATGATCACATACAATAGCATTACCGTCTTAAACAATATAACTCAACTACACTCATTAAGAATACCTTATCTTCTGTTGAGTAACTATACACCATTATAAAGGCTTCTGTGAAAACACAGGCATCTAAAGATTATGAGCATTGTTAAATCTAATAGCATCCTTATATCTATAAACATTTTAATGAGCATCCATTACAATCATAATAGATCATATAGCTATGTCCTATTTGAGGACATAGCCCAGTTGAGAGTCCCTGTTGAAATGCTCAGAGGAGAACAGAAAGTCTGAAGCTGTGCTACACATGGAATGTGAGAAGCCTGAATCAGGGGAAACTAGACACAATAGAACAAGACATAGAAAGTACAAATATTGCAATGCTTGGGGTAAGTGAGCTAAAGTGGACAGAAATGGGAAATTTTCAGTCAGATAACTACACAGTGTTTTACTCAGGAAATGAAAATCTAAGAAAAAATGGGGTGGGATTAATAGTGAGGAGAGATGCAGCAAAAGCAGTCAAGGGATATAATGCAAAATCTGACTAAATAATATCCATAAAACCTCAGGGAAAACCCATCAATATAACTATAATTGAAGTTTGTGTTCTGACGATAGAAGCAGAAGAGAAAGATATTGAAAGATTCTATGCTAGAGTCCAGGAGGAAATTGATCACATGCCATAATAGGACTTATAAGTAAATATACACTATAGGAATACAAAAGTTGGAAACAATATGTTACAGGCCAAAGAGTAATCACTGCCAACTTCACACCCTGCTCATATAACTTTAAAGAACATAATTTAACACAATATTATCTCATACAGACAGTTAGTTCTGTATGTGTGAGCGTCAACAAAAAACTGGCTGCAGCTTTCATGTCAGTTTCAATGTGAGATGCTTTGGGATGTAAGCAGGTAAGTCAAATGCCTGTGCACTGATACTCAAGGAGCACAAGTACTCAAGAAGAGTGGACAAAAGTGGACTTTGAAAGAAGACAAACCATGCTATGTCCACTAGACAGAACAGGTAGGATGGACGGGACACCTACCCTACCTCAAAGCTCAATCAACTGGATAAGAGCTAGTGTACACCTCATTTGTGATTCATTGTGATTGGTATGCTAAATAGTTGAGTGGGCATGAAAGGAAATTAAAAAAAAAAATCAGACAGAGTTCTTATCAGGCTGCTTTCAGCATGCTTCCAATCCAGGAAGAGAAAACAACAACACTGCTTTCCAGATATACTGTTTTTGATTGTCTAATAATTGGCCCAGACATGCTCCCTTGACATGCTGAGGTACTGGTAAGGCTAATGCCAAATGCTAAAATAGATGTAAAATAGAAATATGCTTTTAATGGATCCTTGTGAACTTGTTTATTGTAAAGAATGCTGTCAAGATTTAACAGTGTTCAAGAGGATTAACCTTTGAATACTATCATTGTCACAAAAACCTCTTTAGAGATATATAATGCCTCTTCAAATGAGAATGTATACCTGAATGGCTAAGTTATATCATTAAGAGGATTAGATATGTGATATATGAGACAGGATGGTGTACATGTAAAAGCCTTTGGGGAATGTCTATATAATGCCCTAGCAGAAATATGAAATTATGGAAGAACATGATGGTGGTGGTGATGGTGATGATAATGATGATGATGATGATGGAGGAGGAGGAGAATAAAAGACTCTGTTAAATAGTATAGAAAGATGATGTTCTTACATGTGTTAATTATTATCAAAACTTGTAAAGAAATGCAAGAGATATCAAGGTTCAATACTTGCAATTGCTGTTGTTGTGTGCCTTCAAATTGTTTCCAGTTTATGACACGCCAAAGCTGAGAGTGTATGATGTGTCCAAGGTCACATGGCAAAGCAGGGAATCAAGCCCTGGTCCCTAGGGTCATTGTCCAATGCTCAAATAACTACACGATGCTGGCTCTCAAAAAAACTGAAAGTGAAAGTTCACAGTAGATAAGACTTTGCAAAATTAACTTGTATTACAATTTGTTGCTGTTGTTGTTGTTGCTGTGTGCCTTCAAGTAGTTTCTGACTTATGGTGATACTAAAGTGAACCTATAAAAATGTTTTTTGGGGCTGAGAGAGTTTGATGTGCCCAAGGTCACCCAGTGGGTTTCCATGGTTGAACAGGGAATCAAATCCTAGTCTCTAGGTTTGTTTTCCAACATTCAAACCACTATGCCATGGTTGCTCATAATCCTTGTAATACTCCCCATGAAAGTGTAACATTCTAATTAATATGTCCTGTAATGTAATGATATAAATGATGCCTTGCATGCAATGTAATGTTATATAATGAGACTAAGAAACCAGACATTCCTATCTCTGTGTTTGTCTAAAAGGGGAGTGTTTATGTGTGTGTGTATATGTATGTATATATATATATACATATATGTATGTGTGTGTGTGTGTGTGTGTATGTATGAAATGAATGCTCAGATTAAACAGGCTAAAAGAGTACCAAAAGAGCCTGCTCATTTTCCAGATAAATACCTTGAAATTCCAAGACTTAAAAATGCTTAGACTTTTGATTATAACCTGGCCTGTCTCATTTAATCACCCTCATAATTTGGGCATTAAAATGACACAAAGCTGATAAAGGTGTCTCCAGACAGAATGCAGATTAGGTGACAAATAGAAGGGACTTTCAGTTTCTCAGTCTAAGAGACAGAAATTTGGAACCATGCCTGTTTCAAGAGCAGAACCAAACACTGTAGGAGAATTTGGTCTAGGATCAAGACATGAAGCAGAAGAATGACAGACTGAACTTTACTAAGCCTCAATTTGTTTATTGAAAACACATGGCAACCAGGCAACCGAATAAGTGACTGCATAAGTGGACACCACCTGATGGCCGATATAAAATTCAAATAGATGATATAATTGGAAGCAGAAGATGGAGATGCTCCATTCTCTCTGTGAAAACAAGAGCAGGACCAGATTGTGGCACAGGCCATGAATAAAGGAGATCTCCAACCAGATAGGAGGTTTAGAACAGAAGTTTGATCAGAAGTTGGATTTGTTATGGATGGATATCTCAGGAGAAATATGTCATTTTAAGGTGGTGACTGGGAGTCAGCTTTCAAAGATCATGGTATCTGTTAAAAGATAGGAGGCTTATGGACCTGGATGGATTTTTGATGCCTTATGGAGAGCTTCCCTCTAGCTGGGGTGGAGGTTCTGTTAAAGTCTTCATCAGCCACTAGAATAAGGAAATGCCAAGGTAGTGGAGCAGCCCCTCTTGTAGAATTTCCTATACTCTTCCAGATTGCTGAGGAAGAAGAAACAAGACAACAATGTTTGTAGAACACTGGAATGGGGGGGATTGTGATTTGTACACAGGCTAAAACTCATCTGAGGTTTTGCTCTGTGGCAATACAGGCAACAAAGATAAAATTCTTCTCTACCTCCAATGCATCTGCAAAAAGAAGCTGCATCACCTGGTCAGGGTCTTTTATACATGTTATCACAAGAAGAGAATCTAGACCAGTTGATGGGCCACTGTGAAAAACTTGCCCAACACTTTGCAGATAAAATCATTCATTGATACAGATGCAGTGTATATAACTTTGGTCCCTGATTGTCCAGTGATAATGGATACTTTTCAGTTTGGGCAACCCAAGGATGTGGACAAGATTCTTGGAGAGATAAAAGCCACCATATGTGCCCTTCCTGGCTTATAAAAAAAACAACAACAGAGGGGGGGATGGCTAAGTGGGTAGAGGGCATGGTTAATGCTTCACCAAAACAAGTAAAAGTCCCAGCTTGCCCATTTCAGAGCTCCATGGTTCATTTGTCCAACCCTAGACTGCTCTCCTCCCCATTCAAAAAGAAGAAGAACTGTCAGTTCTGGAAGCTTCCAGAAGTAAGAATTCTCCTTCAAAACCAGATATATTCTTTCTGTCTGTTTTAAAGCCAGCAAAAGATTTTTTCTAAAACCAGAAATGAATTTCTGGCCACTGCTGTTTCTGTTTTTCATAGTGGTGCAGCATATAAGGAGTCCCAGAGGGGAAAAATGGCCCCTTAAATCCCTCTGGCTTGCCCACCCTTGAACCAAGTGATTAGCTCTTGTTTAGTCTATTAATTCTGATATTTTTGTTGTTGTTGTTGTTGCTCTTTAATGAACTTTCTTGGAAGGCATCCTAGGGCATTTTCAATAGATAGATAGATAGACAGGACAGTGTCATCCACCATCTATGTTACTGATAAGAACTGTGGTTTGTAACCCATGTCAGATATAAAAAAGTTTTAGTGCTAGATTGAAAGTTCTCATTATAGGGACTTTGCATATAAGTGTGTGTGTGTGTGTGTTGACAGGGAGTGGTTGTCAACACTGCTTTCCTTCTCTTATGATACTGCCTACCTTCTCATGTGTTTTTCTGTCTGTCATTCTGCAGTTTTCCAGGGCAAGAGAGCTATCAGCTTTTGGATAGCTCTTTATTTTGGTCATGTTTTCTTCCCCATGTAAGTATTATGAAATGGTTGTGTGTACATGTTCACGTAACATTTTCTGCTGGCACCTTCTGGACAGTGTGTTACCCTGTGACTTGGGGGTCCCGTGAGGGGCACCCAAATAACCACAACAAACACAACAAGATGGGGAAAATTAGCTGGAGACTCTCTTGACTAACGAGAGGCAGGGTAACTCAGCGAGGATCTTTTACCCTATGTCTACAGCGTCAGGTCAGTGAGTAGGCAAATGGTTCAAATAACAATTAAGATTTATTAAACAGTTATTAAAGAAAAGCACAAACACACTCCTAACTAGAAAAGGAAAATAGAGTTTCAAGGGGAAGGGGTGATACGCCACCTGTCCTGCAAACCTGGGGAAACCAATTGTAGAAGAGGAAACCCAGCGTGGTGACCGAGGGGAATCTGCTGAATCGAGTGGCAGCAAGGCAGAATGGAGTCCAAGCGATCCGGCGAGAGTTCCAAAGAGCTCTCAGAGCAGGGGATTTTTATAGGGGAAAGAACAACCGCAGGCTAGGCTGGTCTTGGGTAAAAACAATAAGTTTCGGGTTGGAGACAAAGCCTCCAAAAGGTCAGAATTTGCATGATTGAGTTAAAGTCCGAATTGACAATAGTATGGCTGGTATGTAGATGCGGCTAGCTCAGCCGTTAAGTACCTAGCTCGCCAGGGTGTCCTCTCAGGGCAGAGGATCTCTTTGTGGTAGCGTGCATTCGTAATGAAGGTGTTTGTTTCGGGAGGTCCCCTAAAGCAGATCTGGCAATATCTGGCTTGGTCTGGTGGGAGCAGCAAGTAGTAGCCATGCCTAGCTTCACGCTTGTTTGGCGGGCCTCACAAAGACTTGGCTGGTGGCAAAGTAGGGCCGAATTGTGATATCAAAATGATATCTTTGGTTCACCAAAGGCCAGGCCAGGACACGGTGGTAACAAGTGGCTCTTGCTCTAAACTTTCTTATTTATTACACATCTGAGGAGAAGAAGAAATGAAGAAATGTACATATTGAAGAAATGTACATTTGCTCAACAGGTAGTATTGATGGACCATACGTTGCTCATAAACTTACGTTTCCAATAATTTCTTACAGTCATACTGCATCATGTATACAAGTGTTTGCGTGTAGGCATGTACGCCTGCTACTTCATACAGTAAGTGGTTGACTGTCACGAAGAGATCAGAAAACTGAAAAGTACTGATATCAGGACACCTATGACATTTCTGTTTCGTTATTGTTCCTTATATCAGGAGTGAAAGGATAATAAAACTAGGTGTCCTAATAGGTCTCTAGGTGACCTGCAATAGAATGACTAGGATTTGTGACTTACTTAATAGCAGCTGAAACAAATGATTCACCACTAACTCAATAACACTGAAACGTGGAAAGCCTGGGATAACCAAGAATGGATTTTTGGAGAAATGTGAACTCTACTAACACTCCAAACAAATCCCTGGTTTTGATGCCTTTAATTTTAAGGATATGTGTTTGGTACATTTAGTAGATTCCAGGTTGCTAGTGTTTTTGGTTTGTTGGTTTTAAAAAAATAGACCCCACAAGTCTTAAGTCTTCTGGTGTCTAAGTTATTGTTCTGGTCTAGATAATTTGGATATTTTCTTTGTTGATTCAGAACTAGTTTACTTTACAATAGGTTACAGTTGCTTGAAGGGATGGCATGTGCAAATCTTTCTGTAAATAAGTGCAGTGTATCAGTGGCTAATATTATTATCTTTAGTTTATTTGCTTGCTACATCACATATGATTCCATGCAGCATCTTCAATGATATTTAACTCTTGATTGATCATCGTGTCAAATAAGCCTCGATGTAATGAGTCACTGAGATGAGTATATTTTGCCCTAAATTAGGGAATGTAGTATCAAATTGTAATAACAATTTTTAAAAATCTTTTGTTCAGAATGGAAGATGATGATAGGAAAGAGTACGTGTGGTTTTAAGAAGTCACATTGGTACCCTTTTCTGAAGACAGAACATAAATTTTGATAACACTTTGATTTGTTAAACGATCTCAGTTAAAGAAAACCTTTCACTGCCTGGCACTTCCAGACCGTTTCAATCTTCCTCATAAAACTGCACTGAGAGATTGTACCAATTATGCCCTTGTGGATCTAGAAATACAGAGGACTTGCCAGATTTAACACATGTTGAACAAGCTACTTTTGTAGCTGATGGTATAAAAATCACCAGGAATCTCACGACCTTTGAGAAGCAAAATAATTTTTTCCTTTATTTTCTGTTTTGCAGAAACAGCATGGAAACTAGAGTCATTTTGACAAAGCAAAGTAAGATGGAAGATAGCCCATTAGCTGTTAACTCTAAAAATGGCATTATGGAAAACATATATGGATTTGATCCATTAAAAACTCTAATCTTATGTCTAACATCCAGGCCTGAAGTCAGCAGATGTTTCCTTAGCACACCTTTGTAAAAAACAGTAGTTTGCTGGTAGCTGTCTTTTAAATTTCCCACAATGCCCCAGACTGGTGATCAAGGGCACTGTGGGAAATTAAAAAGGTTGCAACTGCCAGGCATTCATTTAAAGCACTGCAGATGCATAACATCAGGGCCAATGAAAGCAGCAGAAGACACTTTGCTAAGAGTTCCAGTTCTGCTATCAAGGCTGTTCTCCAGGCAGCACCTTGTGAGGATTTCATTCTTTATTCCACCATGCTGCCACGAAATGTGGGTTGCTCCAACACTTATCTGACCAACTGTGGGATTTACACTTGGGTGATCCCACCGATACCACCATTCTTAGTATCTCATTCAGGCAATCCCATCCTTATGGCCAAACATGGGGTTTCTGCCTTTTAACCCATCAGTTGTGAAGACTTCCATGGTGCTCACTGCAATTACCAAGAGTGAGAGCTTTCCCTGATCCCCACCTCGTAACACCAACTTTGAGAACTGTCTAAATACCCTCAAAGTACATATGAGAATTTATGCACTTTTAAGTAGACACCATCTTCAATGCTGGCACCACAATTACCTCATCTGAATCCAAGCTCTCAGACAGATAGCGTTTCTGGAGGCCAGAAGTGTATAGTACATATATGTGTAGACATACACACACATAATAGTAGATTACTATATACACACACAGACACATACCCACAAATAATCTACTAATCTATTATTTACATGTGTCTGTATAGTAATCTACTAGTGTGTGTGTGTATTAGTAATGTGTTTTTGCATTCCTCCTTGACAATGTCCCCGACTTCAATCCACAGTGTTTCTGGCTGCTGCTCAATTAAGCTTAGTAGTGCAATTCTATTTATTTTTTTAACATTGTCTTTAAGTTCTATGGTAATATTCTTTGGGTTGTATTTTGGCAAGATGGCTAGTTTAGTGTTTTTCTTTGACTTTACTCTAATTTTTGAAATTAGCAGTTCATATCCTGTGCCACAATGTGCTCCTGGTCTTGTTTTTGCAGAGAAACTGAAGATTCTTTGTCTTCTTCTTCCAATTATGTAGTGTATTTGCTTTCTATATTGGTCATCAAGTCATGTCCATGTATTCAGCTGCTTCTTTGGTTGCTTGAAGAATGTGTTTATAATGAAGAAACTGTTGGTCTTGCAAAATTCAGTCCATTGCTGTCCTGCTTTATTTCTTGATTCTAGGCCAAATTGTCCTCCAATCTTTGATTCTGTTTTGTTTCCCACTTTTGCATTCCAATCACCTATGGTTAACAGGAAGTCCTGTTTAAGGGTGTGATCAGTTTCCTTCTTGACTCCTGCATAGAATCTTTCAATTCAATAGAATCTTTCATCTTAAAAGGCACTAAATAACAACACCACAGGCCAAATCCCTCCTCTTCACCTGACACGTAGTAGCTGCACCTCTGGCCAATTTCCTAGATTTTCTCCATTTAATTAGAAATTAAATGGCACTTATAGGTTTTATGGTTTTGTGTGTTACTTAAACAGATGTAAAAGCCATGCAGATAAGGGGAGGAGAGAGAAGGAGGGAGGTTTACTTACTTCCTCAAATGTGAGAGGTTGGGATTTTCTTTGAGACAAGACTCTGAACAAACACTGATATATTGGCTAAACTGAGATAATGTGGGAGAGTATGTGCCCTCCCTGTAGGCGATCTTCAGTTATTTACAGGGTATATAAGGTCATACAGAAAAATAACACTTTCCTACTAAAATTTGCTATTTTCCTAACTTGAAAAAAGTGAAACTGTGGAACAGTGTAAGATAAGTTCTATTCCCTCAGACTACCTGACTGGTTTTATCAATATTAATGTACTGCAATTCAGTATTGTAGCAAGGTGATCATGAAGTAGGGAGGGGCACCTGTTATCAAGACACACAACAGAAAACAAGAGAGTAGTGCTATAAAACATAATCACCACTGCAGTGAAACAACAAAATGTGACACTTTAATACCTGCATCTTTTCTTATGAGAGGGCAGGGGGAAAAGATAGAAAATGGAAAATGTGGCTTTCATTTTGCAAGGGTGGGGGCTAAAGAATCAACACTGAGACTTGGAGCTATATATCATCACTTCTAATCCAAAGCTTTCCACATTTCTTCCTAATTTGAAAAAACAAAAACAAAGCCAAGTTGAAACAAGTCATACCAAACATGCTGTAATGACTGTAGTAAGCAACAGGTTGTATATCCACTTTACTTTCAAAGTAACAACGTCTGTTAATCAGGAAAGTGAAGATGGAGGGCATGCTTTAAAAGGCAAGTAAATTGGAAAATAGGTATCTCATCTAAAAGGATTAAATGGCCAGTAAAGAAGTCAAGTAATAATTATTCTTTGGGGAATTGCTGCAGATTAGCTCTGAGTGCCCCTGCTACTATAATACCAACCATATCTGAAATGAGAACCAAACTTTCAGAACAACATTGCATTACACAGTATGAGGTGGTAGAATTGTAAGCATTTGAATGGTTTCCCATGTAAGAGCTTTCTGCATCTACTTAACCAGCATGTATGGGGAAAATGTGGATCGGAACCTTAGAAGGATGAACCTGGACCACAATATAGTATGAGTGCAAGAAGGAGCTACAATATCCTTGTCATCATCATGTAATTGGCTGCATCCACTATCTAGCTCATTATTTATTTATTTACTTATAAACCGTGGCCCATATTCTACATCACATATTTAGTTATGAATACATAACTAAGTACAGTAGCCACTCCACAATAATGAGAGTTCAGGGTGCAGAACCTTTGTAAAAGTGGAAAAATTGCAAATAACTCCCCCAGTGGTTCTCCTCCAGAGCTCCCCCTTTCTATTTCTTTGTCCCAGCCCTGGCAATCCTGGGATGGGGAAGAAAAAAGACAAGGTAAAGGGTTTAACAGTATTTCCCCCACAGAGGGATAAGAACAGTGTTATTGCATTCTAGTTACTTCCAGTGGCCATCTTGAAAAGGGAGGGGTAGTAGCAAAGAGAGCACTTGACTAATCAGTAGCTATTATGCAGCAGAATGTGCAGTCACATGGCAGAGAGGACATGCCTCTAGCAGTGTGTGTGTGTTTGTGGGGGGGGGGGGCTTTGCTCACCTGAAAAGGAAAAAAATCCATTTTAAACACAGGCCTCCTAAGCCTGGGGTGAGGAATGCAAGAGAATGAGAGGAGGAAAATGAGGGACAGGAGGCAAGCATGTGCCTTGCAAATAATCACATTTGCAAAGGTCAGACCCATGAAAGTGGAGGGAGGACTGTAAGGTTTCCTGCCTCCCTTAATTTACATTATCAAGCAGCAACTGCACTGAGAGATGGGAATCTGTTCATCTGGAAACTGGGGCACAGGAAGAGAATGTTTCCACCTCCTTCCCACAAGTGAGCGAGGCTGCAACAAGGAATTGTAGCACAGGTCCTTCTGATCATTGAAGCTTTGTTTGATGTCAGGAGAAGGCTGGAAATACCATTCTGCTGTACCCTGATTACCAGCTGAAAAGACCTCCATCTCTTAGTTAAGCTGCAACCTGGTAAGAGCATTTATGAACATATCAATACTGTCACAATTGTGATATGGAATGTTAGTGAATGCAGAGGGAAGTGGAACTCCAGGTTATGAATACATAACTGCAATACAGAGTACATTATACTTTAAGCATTACGCCTTTCCATTCTTAAGCGTTTCTTATCAATCTTAACTGTAAAGCCAATCTATATATTAAAAAAATAGGTATAAATTATATATCTATACATTTTTAAAAAATCAAATATCCCTGAAATCTTAGGCTTTTATGTATAATGCAAGAGTGCCATCTCTGTTCATCCTCTGCTTGTGACATAAAATAGGAACAAGAAGTTACAAAGTCAGTGTCTTTTGAGAGGGGGCAAGGGCATATCTAATGTTTAGAAGGCCACTTCATGTTTTCCTAGTATGTGTAACATATCAAATTATGGAGAACATCCAAGCCAGATGTTAATTATGACACTTCCTCCTTGATCTACCCCACCGAACTATACCAACAGACCTGAAAGATTCTGATAAGCCCCAGTCTTATTATTTGTTTGATACTAAATACTAGGGGCATGCGTAGGCGACAAGATTCATTTTATGTCCCAGTTTGATGCTTCTGAAGAAAATGGTTCAGTTTGACTCAGGCAAATTTAGAGGCTGGCAGATTTCACACAGGTACCAAACCTGAGCTGAGGTTCAGAAGGTCAAAGTCTCCCATTGTTCCATCATAAAACTGGCTATAACAGATTGGAAAAAGGACAACAATCCCTTAGGACGTTTCAGACAAATAGGTGCAGAAGTTTTTATGTTAGGTGTCTTTTAAGGTTGGCAATATACATTGTTGTTGTTTTTGTTGTTGTTTCCAACATATTGGTTTCCAGTTGATCATGGGGTTTTCTTGGCAAGATTTGTTCAGAGTGAGTTTGTTTTTGCCTTCCTAAGGAACAATACATATTAAGGAGCCAGTGTGGTATAATGGTTTGAGTATTGGACTCCGGGAGATCAGGGTTTGAATCCCATTGCAGCCATGGAAACCTACTGGGTGAACTTGGGCAACTCTTCCACTCCCACCCTCAGAAGAAGGCAAGGGCAAATGTCCTCTGAATAAACCTTGCATGAAGACCCATAACCCAAAGTTGATTTGAGGGCACATAAGAACAAAAAATCTATGTACTATTACAAATAATATGTCATTTAAAACCTCTTCACAGATCTCAAGAAATTCACAGAAGTCTTTGCCTTTTAGGAAAGTAAGGCTTCTGAGTTTCAGATGAGCATATTCAGGTGTATATGATTCTAAAAAGTGTAGATTTCAATATGTGAATTTATTCCAATTTCCATCAAAGTTCCCAGAAGGGATGAATTGGATGATTTTGTACAAAAGAAAGGAAAGGAAAGGAAAGGAAAGGAAAGGAAAGGAAAGGAAAGGAAAGGAAAGGAAAGGAAAGGAAAGGAAAAGATGAAACAAATTTCTTCTCCATCTCTAATTTGGTGCTCCCTTTAACTTTCCAAGATGGCCAAAGGGCATTCTTTCAAATTCTAAAACGGCCTCAAGTGATTCTCCAATGTTTCTGTGGCTAGCCAATGAGCCACATTTAATGGATTGTGCATAGGAGGATGTTAAATTATGACTTTGTGTCTTCCTGTGGGCATCGCTGGAATTGTAGCTGGTCAAGCAGCTGCAGAGACAATCAAGAATAGTGCAAGTGTCAGGGATATGTGTGAATTGAGCTCCGCAGTAGATATAATTAAATCTAACCTACTTTGCAGTGAAACTACCCCACTATCACTAAAACAGCAGAAACAATATGAAATGTTAAAGGGGAAGATAACATCTCACAGGTCAGCAACTCAGGATGAATGCATACATGAAGTCTTATTTTACAGTTGGTTCTAATGATGCCAAAGATCCCAGAATATTGCAAGTGAGGAAAATATGAGTTCAGCAAGTTAGAAAAATGTCAAGTCAGAGATCTGGCCCAGAAGCTCTACAGCCTCATTTCAGTGGAAGCCAATGGTTCTTGTGCCAGTGGATCAGTAAATTCACTCCAGGTTTTAATCTGTGCTTCCAAGAAGCTCTCCAAAGTGTTAAACTCTATTTCTGCTTAGTCTCAGCACTTTGGAGAACTGATTTAAGCCTAGCCAGAGGTTGGAATGTATTCACTGCCCAACTGATATGGGAGCCATCAGCTGCCATTGTCTTATTTGTGGCAGTGTCTGAATTCATCAGTAGCCTCCCCATGTGGTTGCATGAACTGTCTGCAGTGATTGCATTGCTCCTCTCTGCCCCCCACTTTTTTTTTTTTTTTAATTTCTGGGATCACCTAATTCAAAATGCTGATATACAGAGAGACAATATGCAAGTGTGGAAGGACTATGATCTCATAAATCACCTAGGATATCCCCTACCCAGGATATCCTGGGTAAATAGAATCCAGTATTTAAGCCAAGCAACACTATTTCAGTGCTAATTTGTGAAGTAATAATATAATAGTATGCTTATGAAGAGTGTGAACATGCAAGAAAATATTCTATCTCAGAAACAATTCAGCCTGACAGAGATATTCTTCCTCAAGTCTTGTCAAGTTCTCATGTATGATAAGGAACATTTGAAGCAGTTTCAAGCTTTCCTACTTGGCCCCATCTCTAGTTTCCCTTTCCAAATGCAACTAGGATTCAGGGGTGTTCTTCTACTGGATCCTGCTTCTACAAGAATTATACATCCATCCAAGTTCATACAATGTACTGTGCACTCTAAAATCCTACTCTGGAAATCTGTGAAACTATTGGGGGCTGTTTCTCGGTGCCAGTGTAAAGGAAAAGAAAGTTCTCAGATCAATGAATAAACAGTGTAGTCTGGAACTTAAAAAAAAAATAGACTAATCCCCCTCCCAAAGCCAAACATGTCAACAGTAGTCAATTAATGATCAATTCAGGATCAAGATTTACAAATCTGTGGATGTCAAAGAGAATCCCTAAAAAAAAATTTCTTAAATACTGTATATACATATTGCAGCAAGCTTCATCTTAGGAAAAAATATTCCCCATTCACCATCATACTGGAAAGAATTCCTCCTTCAAAGTGGTTTTCACTATGAGCTGCATTTAATCAATATGCGTTAAAAATACTACAATTTGCTTGACTAATTAATTGGGACCACTTTTCAAAATGTTTAAATTGAGTAGTGCAATTGCTCAAATGGATGTCTGCACTGTTCCTTTTAATAAAAATTGGCTTCCCCTGCATCATGCCATGCAGTGTCACTGGGGGAGGAGGCACTTTTGCTGGCTGCACATGAAGAAAGGCCAGTAAATATGACATGGCACTGTAGTTCTGGGGCTCGGAGTGTGGAGGTGGAGGTAGTGGGCTTATAAGCTTATAAACCCATGCTACCCCCTCCACTGTTCTCTTTCTGTTCAATGCTTTGAGCTCTTAGTGAGCAAGTCGTGACAGAAGCTGTCAGCAAGTGAGCAAAAACCAGGAGCCACTGTGATCTGTTACAGAGAAGCTTATCATCATTTCCTTATTCTTTTGCTTTGTCTCTACTTCTGGGCAGGTGTTTAGGTGCAATTGCACTGCAATGGTTCCCGCCATCCTCAGGCGCATCACCCTCACTGGGGAGATGGGGAGGCTGTTATGTTTGTCTTAATTCCTAGCAGGCTAACCTTGGTTTTACTTGTTTTTCTTTGTAAGGGGCCTTGGAACAGTGATGAGGTTATGGATTCACAATTTATGTGATCAGCTTCATTGCCCTTGGTGGGATGGGGTGGTTCTTTGGACTTGTTCATTTCCATACTTACTTGATGTGCACCAGAGGCCCCTTTATAATTCTTTGAATTTCTCCTTTTCTCTGCCCCATTCTACCTCATTAGTTTTTTCCTTTGAGGGATTGGCTAGATTGGAAGATTTATGGTCTGTAGAGAACACGTGTTCACCTTGCAGAACAAGTGGGTTTCCTACCTGACAAGCCTCTATTGTGCACATGGCCACCTGATGGCCTATTCAGGCAGGCCTGAGAAGGCCCCTATTTAACATGCAACTGGCTCTTTATTTAGGCCACTCAATTCTTCACCCCTGTCAAACTGACCTTTACAGACCTTTCACCTTTGTTAGGCTTGCATCCTACACTAGGCCTCTTGTGTTGCCATTGGTCTGCAGCTCACTCATACTGTAGTTAAATGAAGGCAATGTCTACCAGCTTCTCAAATATCAACAGGCTTATCACTAACTTGTGATTTGTCTCATGGGCTAGGAACCTTTACAGGTCTTTTTTCTCTGATATTAATAACAACAAATGTAAGAACAGGAATAATAACAACAATAACCTTACAATATAATCTGAAGAGAATGTCTGTAAATAGTTTATTAGTCTAGTACTTAGCTAGGCTATTTCAACCTATAGTGGTTTGTGTTTTGGACTAAGAAAAATCCTGCCTCAAGTCACCCAAGAAAGGAACAGGTGGCTTGAAGGGCAAAGGCCTAGCCAAGAAGGTGCTTCCCTGTAAATGTCCCCACCACCTGAGGCTTCATCTGAGGAAGGGTAAATCACTTATATCAAAAGTACTATCCTTTCCTTTCAAAATTGCAAGCTCTAGAGAGGGAAAAGCAAACTTAAGGTCAGAAGAAAAGAGCCAAGAGATCAGACAATATTGTTATTCAGGCAGATGTTGCTAATGAGAGCCTTACCTGTCTTGATGCTGTTGAGCAGGATAAGAGAGCCCCGAGAAGCAAGATGGGCCCAGATGTTTAGGCGCAGTCAGCTTCAGCTATGGTGCCTCCTGTGATTGACCTCATCCATCTAGATCAGTGGTTCTCAACCTGTGGGTCCCCAGATGTTTGTGGACTTCAGCTCCCGGAAGCCCTGAGCATTGACCATAGTGGCTGGGGCTTCTGGAGCTGAAGTCCATGAACATCTGGGGACCTACAGGTTGAGAACCACTGATCTAGATGATGCTCAACCTTCCAGAGCAGCTACAGCTGAGATGGGAGAATAAAATAGAGCATTACCCGCTGTAATTGGCCCTGGGATCCTTGGATCACATCACTTAATCAGCCCCCTCTGCAAGATGATTTTCAGAATATGCCAGGGCCCAGTTCCAGGGAGGGGATATTTTTCACATTCAAACATGTCTCCATGGATGTCACTTTTTTGGACACCTTGGTATGGATTGCCACAGAGGAATTCCTCTGTTAACTTTGCAGGGGAGGGCACAGGGGCGATAGGCTAGTCACCACAGTTAGGTCAGGTTGTGCAGGGAGCTGTGGCTCTGGGCGAACAGCTGATTTGTCTGCCTCAACCATTTTCTCCCTCCTCTGGGAGGGAGTCAATTGGAATTGGAAAAGAAGGGAAAAGAGGACTTAGATGATAAGGAGAAGGAAAATTTGAGGAGATGCAGATTAGACCAGAAATGGGCTAACTGGCTTTCTGTTTTTCTCATCTATGCTGGTGTTATATCCAGGGCCAAACCCCCTACAGCTTATCCTGTAATTGAATATATGAACATTATTTACAGGCATAAGTAGATTTTTCTGGCCCAATTTGGTTGCTTTGTGAACCTTTTTGCATGATAGCAGCCAAATATCCTGCCATGTATGGGGATATGATCTATTCTCAACTCTGGACGCAGGTTAAGACCTCTGTGCTGCCTACACAAGGTGATCAGACCAACAGTGGTCAGCTGGTCCAGAATAACAAGGGGAGAGTGGTGACATGCTTGCAGACCTCCCAGGAGCAACAGCAGAAGCTGTGTTGTTTGGAATTTGGAATATAGCATGCCTGCATATATCACCCCTGCAGATGTAAAGAATTCTGGGCTGTTACTTCCTGAGCCCTCTCTATTTTGGGTTTAAAAGATATTAAATTTGGAACACATGCATTCTCCATAGAATCCTAGAGCAGGATTGATTGGCATGCAATCCAAGAGTATGAAAAAGATTGGGTGCTGGAGGTCTGCAGCCTATCAGAGGCATGTCAGACCTTTGTCATTCTAACCTTGTTCTGGATTGTTCTGTTTGTCTTTCAGATGTTAGGTTATGGCTGAGGAGGCACTGTGTCCTGATCTGCAGCCATAATTTTGTCTATTGGGCAGAGCACCAGGCTCAGAACAGTCACTTTGGGTTCCACTAAGGTTTGGGAGACCAGGCCACCATCAAATGGACAGGAGAGGCTTTCACTGGCAGGCACTCATGCTGTTATTGTTTGGGAAGCACAGTGGGCCTTCACCTGATATCATGGTCATTCATCTCAGAGGAAATGGCCTGGGGCTGTTAAAGGGGAATGCCCTCATTTTACAGGCTGGTCACAACTTGCAGAGTATAGTGTCCTCTTCACCTAGGATACACATTATTTAGTTGGCCATAATTTTCAGACAGGTTTGGCCAGGGGAAGGTAGTCTCCAACAAATCGACATTCCTAAATGCAGAGTAAATAGGGAAATTTGTAATGCAGTGGCCAAAGGTTTGGATCACTATATCCTGCACCCCGAAATAATACTTCAGAAGCTTACAGAGCTGATGGGGATCACCTTTCAGTAGAGGGGAACCAGCTCTTCTTTGGGGACTTGTAACAGTGTGTGAGGGCTATTTTGGCCAGCCTAGTGGGGAACAAGAACTAAGCCAGTGCTTCTTTTTATCTGTGACAGGTACTGGAGGGAGAAAGTAGGAGTTCAGTAAACACCTATGACATCCCTTTGGTGAAGGATAGACCTTTGGAGCTGCTTCCACACGTCCTAAGATCCAGGAGGTAGGGAAGGAGACTATCCTTGGGGCTGACCTGAGGATTTAGCCCTGGTCCTGTCACAAGGAGGGAACGTATCCTTGGGTTTAAATGGCTGGTCAAGGTAGCAACCCAACTTCCTGGGTTTGCCTTGGATCCTTGAGGTATTGTCCAGGGGAACCTGGGGAAGAACTCTAGGAAGACTGCTTGCTTCAGCTGCTCCTACGCTAGGTGCCCCCACCTCCTTTTGCACTTCTCTGAGAAGAAATTAAATAGACAAAAGGACACAATAAAGTTGCCCATGTTTTAACTCAAGCCTGGTTGTGCTATCTCATTATTTCATGGGTTAGTCAACAATATATATATAATATGCTGAAACCATCTGTAACTGAGCAATGGTAGAAGATGAAACTCTGGGATCCAAAGTATTTCCTACCACTACTCAGGTACAGACGTCACTATATCTTCTTAAGTAACATTCGGAGCTACATACTGAATAGTTCAAATTGAACAAATTCAGTCAATTGATTAGTCTGAGTAATCTAAAACAACTGTGTGACAAAACACTGCAGATCTCCCATCTATAGCAAATAATGCAGGTATAATAGATAAGTGAAGGTATGATCATGGACAGAATGAAACAATATCATGCTTCTGCTCTGAAGGAGGACAACCGTTTATATTCACAGTCCATTTCTAACAGTGTGATTTTATTGTTTAAATGTCCACAGGGAAATTTCATTATTTTCAAATGTATTTTTTCTCAGAAATTGTTTTCCTCAAAATAAACATTCTAAAAAGTATATGAATTCACGTTTCAGCTGAGAACTGTATTGTAATGGAATGTTTTTTAAAAAATATTCTTATTATTGATTGGATGGCTTGTTTGATTCTTTAATTAATAGGATAGTTTGCTCCTTTTTTTTTACTGTTATGGTTGATTTTAGCTGTTATGTCTTTATATGGGATCCATTTATTTATATAGTATCCACTTTTCTCCCACCACATTATTTGAGATGGGACATACATTAAATAAATAAAAATATCAATGAAAAGAAAGAGGGAAATCTGATGGATGTCCTGATCCATGCATTAGTTCAAGAGATCCAGAGCATATCAGTTCATATCAACATCTGTAAAGATTCCCTGGTGTCAACCTGAAGACAGTCTAAAAATAATTTTCAGAAGTTAATTGAAACACCGGAGCAAGATTCTCTTAATTAACTGACTTCTTAACTTGAGCTGGAGTCCTAATGATATTAAAAGCATCTTTGTGAAAACCCCCAAGTAGAGCATTGCTCATGATGAGATTAGATTTGAAACAGTATTTATAAATATATCCTTAGACAGCATATGCATTTGTAATAGAATGTGCGTTAGCAATGCCTCACCAATAAATCATTAGTTTAATATTCCATTATAGATAATTTATGCCATTTTGATTTGAAAGTTGTTTAATTTAATTGATCATAAATGTACGCGGTAAAATTATTCATACCCAATAGGCACAAACCATTTGATTTCCCATTTCAAATTAATTAGAAAACCTGAAGTAGTGCTGCATGTTTTTTTTTCTCCTTCCACAACAGATTCTATTCTGAGCCTTGAGATTCAGAGTTCAGTAGCACAAGCCTGACTGAACAGGAAAATTTATTCTCCATTAGTAATTTTACAAGGAAAGTCTTATCAAATGAAGTAAGATCCCAACAATGTAATATAGTTGTTTACTCAGTAGTACGTTCCATTGTATTCAGCATAGCTCTATCTCAAATAAATGAGTTTCAGATTTTAGCCTTAATCCTTATCAAATAAAACCAGCATTGAAGGCCATTTGCTCCTGACCCTGGTATATTTAACTTGGTGTTTTCCCTCCTGTTGCATTAATGTAGTTGGATACAGATTTACTCAGAGTCAGAGTGTACCTGTTGGTTCTATTATTAGTATGAACAATCTTGGATCCAACCCATAAAATCCAGTGTGAATTAAAAGTTGTACATATTTGACTCATAGGTGTTTAATCTCACTCATATGAACCAAGAATTTACAAATTTGAACACAAATGTAACTCTATAGGTTTCATTTCATATCAAAACTGAGATCATACATTAAATGAGGACAACATAATGTTCTGCTCACACAGTTCCACGCCAACCTCTGTGTATATGTCTTCAGATGGGGACCAAAGGTCTGTCCTCTAACCCCATCAATTCCTCTGCAGCCAAAGGTGTCAAGCCGTGTCAGGAAAGCTGCTGCCATCTACTGGTACAGAGGGCAATGAGTGAAGAAGCAGTTCAGATGATGATGAACTGGCTTGTCTCAGCTCGGAGGGGCAAGGAAATGCAAATATGATCACAGATATATACTTTCCTATCCCTTCCATTTGGAGCTACATTGTAGGTACTATCTCCCGCTTCCTCTCCTCCCCTCTCCATTTGTAAAACACAATGTCAGCAAGGTGTGTTTGTATGGGGGCTGGTTTATGATGTTATGACGTTGCACAAAGGGCTTCAGAATAGCACCTTATGGTCCCTCCACAAAGAGGCACATGGAAATGTAAGGCACACTTATATGTGTGCATGGCATTAACAGAATTCTGGTCCTAATGTTTTATGCTTACCTACACACCATCACATGTTTCAAGCTTACACACTAGTGTTTAGCATGCTTTTTCTGGATGTGAGTTTTGATGCACCCAGAAAGATCCAAGTGTCCTACTATTTTAAATATTTAGACAACTTCACTCATTAATCTCTAATATTTTAGGAATGTGCAAACATTTCCACTATTATTCTTGTGGACATTTTTAAAAAGTGCATTTATCTCCATATAGTGGATATGATTTTTTTCCCCTCTGAAAGTAGCATTTTTTTCCCCCATTTTTTAACTTGCATAGCTATGATTTCTGGGAAGGAACTTTTGCAAGAACAAATAGAATAATCTGTCTTTGGCAGGCAGTCATACCTTATCTCCTTGATGAAATCTCTAACCTGAGTAAACTTTGATTATGTGAAGCAGTAGATGTGCTGTGTTTCAACAGAATATCCAACATCCTATACACGTTTCAGTAAGATAGACATGTTTGGTTTTACAACGGATGCAGGATAGCTCATTCAGAATACAACATCCATTTATATCAACTCTGATATAATACTTATTCCTCCACAAACTGTTCAATTTAATGTCAAAACATTTAGAAGCAAGAAGCATCCTGCTTGTTTTTCAGGACTTTAATAGCTTAATCCTCATGGTGTACATTCCACCAGCCATTGATGGTAAGGTGGCAACTTTTTTGAGGTATTTGTGGGATATCCACATTCAGAGAAACAGCAGAAAGCACCAAGCAGAGAAAAGCAAAATTATCTTGCTTCACCCAAGCTAGATTTTTACAAAGAATTCTGTATGGGACTACTTTTGAAAATGATTAATTGGCATCCTGTTAGTGAATTAGCACAGTATAAGCCAGACTTATATTGTTGCAACTCACTTTTTTGACTGTTCCAGAGGTTGGAATTTGGATATTCCAGAAGTTGGTTATTTTGGAGATCAGAACATGGGTCGGAGCCACAGATAAAGACTCAATTATTTTCTGTATTAAACTCCTGTCTGAAGAAAAAGATTTTAGCCTGGCACCAGAAGGAAAACAAGGAGGTGGCCATTCTGGCCTCTCTGGAAAGAGAGTTCCACAGTCTTGGGACAACCACTGAGAAGATCCTCTTCTGCTTCTCCACCACCTGTGCTTGGGACTGAGAGAAAGGCCTCTGTTCAGGGGCTACTACAGCATCCTCATAGGTCGCTGAAGATACTTGTCACTGTGCCTCCAGATATAGGAAAAATGGCTTCTCTCCTGGCTTTCCACCAATCAGCAAATGGCTGGGGCCGTAGCTGAGACAAGGGAGAATTAGGAAGGGGTTGCATAGGAGACTATGATAGCTACTGCTCATTTGGAGAAGTCCAATAGCTAGAATTCCTGATCCAGGAAGGTGTGTTTTTTACCTTTGCCACGTGGCTGGATAACAGTACATGTGAAAGGGATCTAGGAGTCTCGGTGGACCACAAGCTAAACATGAGTCAGCAGTGTGATGTGGCAGCCAAGATAGCCAATGCGATTCTTGGTTGCATCAATAGGAGCATGGTGTCTAGATCAAGGGAGGTAATGGTACCACTCTATTCTGCTTTGGTTAGACATTGTCTGGAATACTGTGTCCAGTTCTGGGCAGCTCAATTCAAGAAGGATATCAACAAACTGGAGCGTGTCCAGAGGAGGGTGACCAAAATGGTGAAGGGTTTGGAAGCCATGCCCTATGAGGAGCTTAAGGAGCTGAGAATGTTTAGTCTGCAGAAGAGAAGGTTAGGAGGGGACATGATAGCCATGTTTAAATATTTGAAAGGACATCATGTTGAGGAGGGAGCAGGTTTGTTTTCCTCTGCTCCAGAGACTAGAACAAGGAGCAATGGATTCAAGCTGTAGGAAAGATTTCACCTGAAACTCAGGAAGAACTTCCTGATGGTCAGAGCTGTCTGGCAGTGGAATATGCTGCCTCAGAGTGTGGTGGAGTCTCCTTCTTTGGAGATTTTTAAGCAGAGGCTGGATGGCCATCTGTGGGGAGTGCTTTGATGTGTGTTCCTGCATGGCAGAAGGGGGTGGGACTGGATGGCCCCTGTGGTCTCTTCCAACCCTATGATTCTAGAGTGTTGCTTTTTTTTTAATTTGAGCATTTTTTTTGTGATTATTTTCTGAAGGGTTTGCACACACACACACACACAAAACCATGTTTTATTTCCCTTTGTTTTGCTATTATAGTTCCTGACTGCACCAAAGTGCTGATCATATCCCTTCTGTTCAGGATTAAAAAAGATTAAGAGAGAGAGAGAGTTTACACAAAGGAAAAGAAAGAAATCAAAAATGATAAAAATAGTCATGAGAGAGATAAAGGGATTGTTAAGCTGGCTGAAAGAGTACTATTTTTTGTTGATTTTCACTACCGTATCCTTAAAATTTATTTAAAAAATGTGCAATAAAATCATGACCGGAAACCTGTTGATTAGTAGTACATCCGGAATACAGCTATTTAATTAATTGCTGAATGGTAATTCAACACACAGGTAAATCCAATTGTTTTAATGGATCTCCTCTAGTTAGAACTGACAATAGGACTTAGGTCCATAATTAAAAGGATACACTAGACTAGTGTAGTTTGTTAAATTGCTTGGGGAAATGGAAGTGTCATGTCCTGCTGCTAAAAAGAAAGGAATGCAGACATTAGGCACAGCAGTGTGAGGAAGGTATTCCAGAACCACCAAGAAATTCCTAACTGTTATATGCTTCTGATGAGGCATGCACTTGGAGAAATTCAACAGAACAGCACAAGCTAAGAGTATGGTAGGAAGGGAAAATGCTCCTTTGGATATTTTGGTCTCAATCATTGACTCACAATATGAGATGAAAAGACATTCCAATATTACTCACAGAATGTGGGAAGCAAAGCTTATGCCTCTTGATATGTAGTAAGTTGGGAGTATTCACTTCGTAGGTGTTTGATCATAGACAAATCTTACACAAATATTTCAGATGGAACATTCCTGACAAGTCTCAACTTGAAATTCCCACTGTCATGGAATGGTACTTCCTGGGAAAAAGGAACAGTTGTTAGAACAACAGTGTAGTATTGGAATTATATAAGATGCCTAATTTGGAATGTTTTCCACTTGGAAAGGGAACCTGTAACAACTCTCTTCCCTTTTACAACAGATTAGTTTCATTTGTTCCTTGCTGCACCATCTACATTAGAATGCATTATGCACTCAGGAGAAAAATAAAAATTGTAGCCAGTTTTAAGGGCTCTATATGCAAACAGCTCCATTTTCTCAACATGGCAGGTGGCTTACTGTAGAGCTTTTGTGCCAGACTTTTGCTGGCAGCATGCCCCACCTGTCTCAGTCAAAATGGAACAAATTTAGCACTTAAACCTTAAAAAATCCTTCCTTTGATCTGGCACCTCATATCACATCAAGGAGCAGTAAAAGGCTCTGATCCCAGTTGATCCTTCTGTTTTTCCGTTTCTCTGAAGCCATTTCCCAGGATAGATCCAGAAGTGGGCATGACTTAGTTTTCTTTTACTATGGAGAATTTGATGTAGCTTTGGTAGATTTAAGGTGGCCAAAACCAAAGCAAACAAATACCCTCCAAATCAAAGCAAATAAATACCCTCATGCAAACCACACCTGATGAAATCTCCCTTTTTGTGCAATTATTAAAAATCTGCAATTATTGTGCAGTTATTTTTGTGGAATTATTAAAGAATCTTACATCTCAATAGTGAAATGATGTAAGAATTTGCCAAACTGTATCTTTGATTCATGTATTATTTTCTACAGCGAGCCAGTGTGGTGTAATGATTTGAACATTGGGCTAGGGCCCTTACCTCACAAAGTTGTCATACCACCAGAGCAACGTGTTGTTTCCAGTCCAGGACCCATGCAATTGCATGACAGAGTTGCTAACCAGCTGCTATTATGCTGCCATGCATTGGAAATCCACCCTATTTCAATACTGGGGAAAAAAAAAATTGGCAATGGCCACGTTTCCCACCACAATCTCATCAGCTATGTCAATGTGGTTTCTCAATAGCACTTGATAGCACTTCCTGTCATAGCTGATCCAGGAGTGGGCATGGTGTTGGCATTCCCAGGTTGTCCCTCCCTCAGCTACTCCCACAGCATGGCAATTTTGAAATCTATCACCTCTCTGTGTTTATTTTAAATTTCTCCTTTGAGTTAATTTTTTAAATTATTTTAAATACATTTTCGGCACTGTAGTGCAAAAATGCAATAGCATATGGGCATGTCATGATGTTACAATGTTGCTGTGCTAGTATGGCTTACAAAAAAAAATCATGCGCTGTGGGGCGGGGAAAAGACAGAGAAAAGGACTTGCTACAGGTGCTGCAATGCGGAGGGAATATCAATTGGCAATAATGCTACTCATCCACTGAAGTCGAAAGGGTATGGTAGAGAGCATTCAGAACCTGATACCATCATAGAAATGGCAATGCTGGGATTGAAACAGAATGACACCCTACTAAGGCATGATGTAGTCCCAGTCCCACTCTCGCAGCCCAAGAGGAAGGCAATGGCAGACCTTCTCTGAATAAACTTTCCAAGAAAACCTTGGGATAGTCACCATAACTTGGAGCAGCCTTGAAAGCACATAACAACAAACTATTTTCTAGATCTCACATGAAATATTATGATTCATTGCTTATGCACTGAAGATGGCTTTTGTTTCCTGTGCAACTTTTTAGGGAAAGATTTAGAAGAAGTGCACACCAAATGGCTTGATAGGGAAAGATTTCCCCTTTATCATTCCTCTGATTGACTGTATCTATTGATTACATTAATAAGTAATGTTCACTGTGTATCAAATGGAACTGATGTTTGGCTTGAGACACAGCAGTCCATAAAAAAAAAAACCTGGCATAAAGTCATTAGCAATTTAACCGGATGGCACATTAAATGGCACCACAGAAAGCATTTCAGTGCCACCCCATGACATTGTAATTGCACTAATTCACTTCTACAGCCATTGACCCATCCCAACAACAGAAAATGGCCCCAAATCTCTACCCTTTAATCCATGCAGTCACCCCAACACAGCAGTCTCCAGGGTACTGGGGCTATGTTCTCCTATCAGTGAGAAGCAGCTGACCAGTACTGTCATACTCATGTGAGCAATCTCTGATGTTGGGGGGAGGGAGAGCAACAAGGACCCTGCTTTTGCCTGCCACAATGGAGAATACTCACCAGAAGTGGGGTGGTAACATCAATCAGCTGCTTCCCGACTGTCAGGGAAACAGACCTCCATTGGCCTCCAGGATCAGAATTCAATAAGATCTTAACAGATTAGAGAGGTTGGTCAAAAGTAACAGAATGAATTTCAACAGGGCAAAGTGTAAGACTAACAGAATGAATTTCAACAGGGCAAAGTGGGCAGAAAAAGTGAAATGCATACATGTCATAGATGGTTGATACCTGGCTTGTCCATAGTACATGTGAAAAAATATAGGAATCTTAGACCATAAGCCAAACATGACTCAGCAGTGTGAGATGGCAGCTAAAAGAGCCAATGCAATTTTGGGCTGCATCAATAGGAGTATAGTGTCTAGGTCAAGGGAAGTGATGGTACCACTCTGTTCTGCTTTGGTCAGACCCCACCTGGAATACTGTGTCCAGTTGTGGGCACCACAGTTCAGGAAGTATATTGACAAAATGAAATGTGTCCAGAGGAGGGAGACCATGCCCTTTGAAGAGAGGCTTAGGGAGCTGGGTACATTTAGCCTGGAAAAGAGAAGGTTAAGATGCTGTGATAGCTATGTTTAAATATTTGAAGGGATGTCATATGGAGGATGGAGCAACAGCCTAGAAGACTGCGCAATGTCTTTAAACCAGGAAAAGAGATTCCATTTACACATTAGGAAGAACATCCTGATGGTAAGAGCAGCTCAACAGTGGAATATGCTGCCTTGGAGTGTGGTGGAGTCTCCATCTTTGGAGGTTTTTAAACAGAGTTTGGATGGCCATCTGTTGGAAACATTTTGATGGTGTATTCCTGCATGACAGGGGATTGGACTGGGTGGCCCTTGTGGTCTCCTCTAGCTCTATATTTCTATGATTCTATGACCACAGTGGCTACTGCTCCATAAGTGGGCATTGGATGGGGACTCAGGCAAGGAGACACTTCACAGCTATGTAACCACAGCGGTTACAGTGCTAAATAGCTGACAGAGAATTCCAGTCAACAATGATCGTGATGACTGGATAGCTTTTATTGACTAGCAAGCACTAAGCACATCAGTATTCAGGTGTGAACACAAACTGACACAGCAAATACAGGCAGAACTTTCATTGCTGTTTCCTCATATATTGTTAGCTTGGAAAATCTGATAGCATTTTTTAAAGTGCTTGCCTTTAAAATCTGTGAAGAATTCGATTATGTTAAAGCTTCCTGTAAAAATGTTTGCCAATCCCTGGCTTAAAATATTTCTGAGGATTAAATCAGATGTGATACACAGATCATTCCTCATCTGTGGGCCTTGACAGTAAAAACAACAACAACAACATATTTCCTGGTAACCTGCCATATGCCTTAATACTTTGGTCTTTCCTGTTTTGTTTTGTTTTTTAACTTTCCTATCCAACCTCTCCTGACTTTCATTGCATAGAAAAGCGACAATGAATTAGCATTCAGAGTTGCTGTAACCCCCTTGAGTGTTTCTTTCAGGCTATATGACAGGAACTAATAATTCATAGCTCTGAGACTTTCACGCTCCTGTGTGTTTCTGCCAAGGGATCCCCACTGGAGATAGTCTGATAGATAGAAGACACTGTACAGTTGAATGTTCTTATTGAACCCCCTCTTCCCTTCTTAGCACTCATAGCTTTTGTGTTATAATTCAGCATGGCTGCCAAGCCTCATTACTACCATAATACCAAGAGGAAAGCTGTTTTTCCTCAAATCATGAGAGACCAGTAATTCATCTGGAAGCAGGTGCTCAAACACCATTACGGGCTAGTAATGTTTGTTAATGAGGCCCAGGAAGTGCCTGTGTTTTATAAAATGTAAAAGACATATGGTCACCTGATGACATTCCATATGAGGGTTGAGCATGAAGTTTTATGGCAGAAAGAATGAGGCCATTCAGGTGAGGCAGCCACAGTGTTCTGGTGACCATTTTGGCTGTTCTGGGTCACCAGGGGTAGGGCCGTAGCCACATGCTGAATGGAATTTGAACAGGCCTTTTGCAAGTGAGGCAGAACTTGCATAAGGAGATATTGGATATCTTTGTACGCAAATAACTGAAAAGTACAACCACTAGTGTTCCACCCCTGCAGAATTCTGTCCAAGTTTCTTTGGAAGGCCAGAAGGGTCTCAAAAGGGGCAATTGTCCCTGGATGGTTGGAAATGGTTCAGGATAATAGCAGCAGCCTCAAATTAACATCCAAAAGGAGAAAAATTAATATTTCCTACATGTTATTGCATTCAATATATTTGATAGCAGTTCCTTATTTGTTTTTTTAAAGTGAGTGAGGAACCATGATTAAACTGACTTAGGAGTAGCTATAGACAAAGATGGTAGATCAAACATTTGGAAAATAAATGCTATATTTTTTACCAACCAACAACAAGGACCCCCAAACTGCAACCACTTCAGTGCTACTATGTCCTATTATGAATTAATTTTGAATTCTGGCTCAGACAAGATGAGGAGAGACTGAGGAAGAGGGTGTATTCATGGATAGTTATGAGAGCCAGTATGTTGTGATTGTTTAAGTATTTGACTAGGATACTAGGAGACCAGGTTCAATTCCCTGCTTGGCCATAGAGACCCACTGGGTGACTTTGGATGTGTCATACACTCTCAGCCCCAGAAAACCCTAGCACAGGGTTGCCGTAAATCAGAAACAACTTGGTGACACACAACAAAAACAAAGGATAATTGCATGAAAAGATGTGTGAAGAAAGTCTGGATGGATAAAGATTCATGTGAGAAAGAGGGCAAAGGAAGAGATGATTTCAAAAGCAGATGAGTAGCTATGAGGATGTGTTGTCAATGGGAGGAAGTATGCATGGGATTTTGAGCCCACCAGCTCAAGGTTTTCACAGTTTTCTCCAGGGTGGTAGAGAGGATCAAAGCTGAAGATGGTGAGGCCACAGCCTGGAAGGGTACTCAGGAGAAAATGTGGGCCTCAGGATGAAAAAGATTTCCCTCCTCTCTTCCAATATGTCAGGACCCTATTTCCACAACTAGTAGCTTTGAATTATAAACTTAGAACAAGCTGAAAAAAAGTTGTGCTTCATCATATAATTATAGAAATGAAGTTGAACAGAGATATTTGTTTAAGTAACCGTCACATATTTAAATGGGCCTTGGTGTAAGAATAATATTGCTGTATTTGAAGAGATTATCAAAGTTGCAGAGTGCAATTTTTTTTTATGGTTTTCAGCAATCTGCTTCTCACTCTAGAATGTTCCAGAATATTCTATTCTTGTGGATGAACTGGATTTTACTGTTCTCAAGGGCCTTTTTCACATGGCATTTGCCATACAAAAGGGCCTCCGGAGTGTTGCGCGATTGCACGGAGTGTTTCAGATGACGTCCTCACAATTGTGCGATGCTGCTGGGGCTGGCAGGCATCCATCACACACTATTTCATTTTCAGCTTGTAGCCAAAAATGGTGCGTGATCGCACATTGCTCCGGGGCCCCATGCACACTTACCTTGCGTGCGGAGCTCTGGAGCAATGGCTCTCGTGCTTCCTACCCCAGCGCAGCCTGGGAAAATAACTGGCTCTTCTGTGGAAGGAAGAGACGGAGCCTTCATGTTGCCTGCCAGCCGGCAGGCAGCTCCTGCAGAGCCAAAGCAGTGGAGGTGTGAGAGGCTGCTCGTGTGATCGCTGCACCCCAGCACTGGGTACAGGTAAGATGCGGAAAGGCCAAGGTTTTGGTTTTCTTTGCTTTTCTTTTTTTTTAATCCTTATTATTCATTTCCTATTTTATTCATTTCAAAGTTATTAAAAGCTTTTCCAGGGTTACTTTGCTGTTGTTTAAAATTACGTCCTGTAATTCTAGAAGCTGTTTTTTTTCCCAAAAATTATGGGATTTAGGAAGAGTAGACAAGATGTAGCAAGTACAACAGAACTCTTCGTGAACAACATAAGTTGCAGCTCCTGGAATCACATAAGTATAAAGTGCCTCAAAAAGAGACAGTGTCCTCTATAATCTTCCCCAATGCCTGTACAAATTTCTGCCCTCAGGATACTTTAAAATTCTTCTACTCTTTCAGGCTTGCCAGTCCAGTAACCTTCGGTGGCCCATCCAGGGGTGTAATTTATTTGCACTGATAGCATTAAGTAAATTCAACACAAAAATGAATGGCATTACTGTAATCAATAAATAAGAATTATATATTGGACAAACAACAGACACACACAGACGTATATGCATGCATACTCGTAAATACTTAAAATAGACTTTATGTACTTCCATCTTGAAGAGCACTCTCCAAAAGTTTCTCCACACCTACCCATGGTGGTCAGGGGACTACCAGAGTAAGGGGGTTTCCTCTACAGCCTCATTCTAAGTATCATAAAAGGGTGTCACATTATTCATTGTGTTTGTACTGCCAGAGAGTATGGAGGTGTTTATTGGATTATCTATCTCAAGTGTGAAAATGACTTGACTGGTGTTGGTGTTGAGTACCATGTACCTTAACTTGAAATGGGGAGGGAACTATTGAGTTGCTAGGGTTTCTCTAGCATGATATACCTACATGAATATTAGAGATGAAAAAGAAGTTGGGACAAGGGGAAGGTTTAAATTTACCCCAAGGAATATCTATTTCCTATCAGCAGTGACTCATAATGGGGTAGAGCACATCGTGCTTCAGAGAGTCACCATAATGTAGTGCAGTGGTTCTCAAACTGTGGGTCCCCAGATGTTTTTGGACTTCAGCTCCCAGAAGCCCTGAGCATTGACCATAGTGGCTGGGGCTTCTGGGAGCTGAAGTCCAGAAACATCTGGGGACCCAAAGGTTGAGAACCACTGATGTAGTGATTCAAGCATTAGAGCATGATTCTGGAGACCAGGATTTGAATCCCTCCTCAGCCATGGAAACTCACGGGGCCACCTTGGGCAAGTCACACCCTTTCGGCCTCAGAGGAAGGCAGAGGCAAATCTCTGATAGGTTTACTTTAAGGTTACCATAAGCTGAAAATGACTTGAAGGCACACACAATAACAGCATCTTGCTTCAGAAGTCTTTTCCCTTCTAGAGCTTGTGATCTGCACACAGAACCATGGGTACATATGAAAAGTTTGCCTTGTTAAAAATTCAGACATTTGAAAGATATGCACAAACAAGTTTTAATTAGGGGGATGTATATAGAAAAATACAGGCACAAACTACCATGCCAGGGGGGTGGGACGAGATGTTTATTAACGTGATATGAGAATATCATGGGACAAGAATGCCAGTAGAATTCTGTGAAATGCAACAAAAAGAAGCTTTTAATAGAATATAATAGGGATGGGCCAACCAAATCCTCAAATCCTTGGCAAGAATCTGATATTCACTAATCCGAATCCCTGTGCCAAAATGAGCAAACCGAATCTTTCAAATCCACCAACCAAATAGTTTGTTGGAGACTGGGACACCTGAAAACCTGGGAGACCAGGACGCTGGAAAACCTGGGAGACCAGGACGACTGAAAACTTGGGAGACCAGGACACCTGGAAACCTGGGAGATGCTGAGTAGGTGAGTTTTTCCCTTGGAGTAATAATGGTCTTTGCTAACAATTTCAGAAATTACATCTGGGGTTGTGTTCTAAGATATTTAAATTGAACATTTCATATTTAAGTTCAGCACTTGACTGGAAGATACAGTCTTCTTGAGATTTCAAGGACAACTGAAACATTCCTTTGCATAGCTCCCTTGCAAACCTCTGTCAGACACAATTCTGAGGTTGGTAGTTTTACAAGGTGTCACAGCCTTCTCTGCCAAAGTGTGCTGGTGCATCATTAAACTACAAACCTCACAATACCATAAGGAGCTATGCAAAGAAAATCCAGTTTTGACCTGGGTTATCTCTGTACTGTAGTATGTGGCCCTGTTTACACAGACAGGAAAATGTGGGATTAATCCACATTTTCCTGCCTGTGTAGAAAGGGCCTTCATGTCATTTTCAACCTTTAGAGATCCTGAGGCAAAACTATGACAATTGTCCTGACCAGATTTCTTCAGAGGGAGGTTTGCCTTTCCCCAGGGTTTTTCTAAGGCTGAGAGAGTGTGGCTTCCCAAATTATCCTTTTTTCCCCTTTTTTTTTTAAACCTTTTTTAAAAAAGGATTTGAAAATTCAAATTTTTTGTAAAATTTTCATATTCCCAGAACCCTTTCCCCAGGGATTGGTTTCAGATCTGGAAAATTCTGGATTGCTCATCCCTTGAATATAGCTAATCTCTATGCAGATAAGTCCCTTAAAAAGAACACCAAAATATTATTTAAACCTGTCCAGTTGGTATTTTTTTTTTTTCCCTTTTGGGTTTTCCTTAATGAGTGTATGATTGAACAGTTAAAAAGGCCCAAAAATTTTCCCTTTTAATCCCTCATCCTGAAAAAGTTTCTCAATACATGAAGATGCTTGGCTGAAAAAAATGGCTAACTGAAATTTTTTTCCTTTGGGCATTTTGTCCTTGGGGATTTAAAAATGTTGGTGCAAAGAAAACCTTGCATAATTGAAACATTGTGCACAAAAATACATTGTGCACAAAAAGTTTGTTTTCTGTGAGAAAAAAAAAAATTTCCCGGGAAAATTGAAAATTATTTTGCAAAGATTAGGAAATCTGCAAAATCATAAAAAATGTGGGGAAGCTCTAAAAATTTTCCCCCAACAAAAATAACAGTTTTTATCCCAAAAATAAACCAAGTTTTACATCCCTTGCAAAAAAGCTTTTGGGGTGATGAATGCCCATTTACAAACCCAAACACCCATTTTCACCCAAAGTCGTTCACATCAGAGGGATTGAAATTAAAAACATATTTCCAGAGGGGGAAAGGGGGAAAAAAGGCCCCTTTACAGTTGCCTCTATAATTGGTTTGCTATCTCTAACTACTGCTAAAATTTTTCTGCAAAGGAAAATATCTGTTTTCTAGGAAAAAAAAGATACTGCTGTAAGACTTTCCTTGCAAAATTTCAGTACAGATGACCTTCTAAGTCAATTACAGGGCACTTGTCTGGAAAAGTTTTACCCTTTTAAAGACTGAAGAATTCCAAAATTTTCCTAGAAAAGCCATCTTCTGCCTTATCCTGAAGGGGTTAAGTCCAATGCCACTTGCATAGGAAAATCCCAAAATGAATTGTGCCCCTGATAAATTGCAAATGTCTGTCTTATTAAATTTTTTAAAATGGCCTTGAAACAGTTCGGGGAAATTTTTAAGGGGGGGGCCTATTTACCTTTTTATTTTGTATCATTTTATGAACCCAACTTTTGTTCTTTTCTATGTAAGGGGAAAATTTAAAAACTAAAATTTTTTTTCTCCAGGGGATGGGCGGGCTAAGAAAATTATTGATTGCTGACATAGAAGGCAAAAGGTATATAGTGATGCTCCCCTTAATTAATTGACAAACAGTTCTGAAATAACGGGCCCTTGCGAAAGGGTTTTTGGTTAAAATAAATGGCTTTTTGATTTTTCCCTGAAACCTGGTCGTCTCCTTTTTTTGGCCCCAACATTTCGGGTGCTTTGGGCCCGGGGGGAAAAGGGGGGGAAAGGGGTTTTTCTTTTCCCCCTTGACGGACGTTTGAAACTTTCGGGGATTGCGGCCCCCCTTTACAAAACCCAGGGCGCCCCCCGACCTTTTTGTCAAAGAGGTTTGGTTGGGGGTGGGGCACCCCTGGGAAGCAATTTAGTCAAAGGACCTCGGGTTACAGCTGGAAATAAGCCTCCCATGGCCCTCTGGGGGAAACCCCCTCATGTTTGGGAGGGGGAAGGGGAACCATCACTCCCCCCTTTTTCGGCCGAGTACCTTTTAGCGGTGAAGAGAGAAACCCCAAAAACTTTTGATATGGGGGGAATAATAAAAGACGTCTCAGTTGTGGTTTAATGGGCCAGATGGGAGGTTGTTTGTCTGAATGAAAAATGTGTGTGTGAAATGCTTGCAGCATTGCAGTTTTTGTCATGCCATGATCGCCCGGGGTTTAACCAGTGCTGGAGTGACGGGAAGAAAAAAAACCCCTTTGTGGGGGGGGCGGGGGCCCCCCTTACCCGGGGTTTTTAAATCTATTCCTTTTGTGCCCCTTGCCCAAAAAATTTGGGGAGGAAATGGGGGGGGGAAAAAGCAAAACTCCCTTAGAGTGTCCAAAAAGAATTTCAAAAAGAATTTAAAGGAGGATTCAGGGGAAAAATTTACATTGCCGTTGTAGTGAAAAGAAAAAAAAAAATGGTTTGTTTCCTCTCTCAGTGTTTAACCCTTTTTCCCTTTAAAGCCCCTCCTTTTTTTGGGGGCCTTGTTGTTTTAAGCCAGAAAAAATTAATGACCAGAGGCTGGGAAATGGCAAAAAAAAGTCAAGGAAAAAAACCTCGGGAAGTGAGGAAGCAATGCAGAGTCTCATTTTTTTCCCTTTTAGGGAAAGAAGCTATTTTGCAATTCAGGCAGGGGGAAAATGTTACAATTAACGGGAAAAGGGGACCCCTTTTTGTTCCATTTTAAAAAGGAAAGGGAAAAAAGATCCCCTCAGTACTTTGCAACACTTCTACAGCAAGATAACACAATGGGCAAAAGCCCAGGAAAACCTTTTTTTAAAAAAAAAAGAGAGGCTGCATTTAAAAAGGGAAAAAAAAGAAAAAAAGGGAAGGAACTCTGCACTCACCAGGAATTCCCCCTTGCCCCTCCTTTTAAAAGAGGAAAGGAAAGGAAAAAATAAAGCTGACAGCCCTCTTTGAAAACCCATGCTAAAAGGTCCTTTTAGAAATCAACAAAAGGGGGGGACAGGCAGTTTCCCCCCTTTTAAATTAAGAAGCAAAGTCTGTTTCCTAGAATTTTTTTTCCCCATGTCTCAAAAAAGGGGAAAGGAAAATTATGAATATTTAATGAGCTGTCAGCTCAACATAACGCCCCAAAGGGGAAAGATATTACGGGGAAGCTCAATAATCCCTTCATCAATCAACAGTTTTGGGGAAAACACAAGGCCCCCCCCCGGGTTTTCCCTCCCCTTCAAATAAAATATGCAGGTTCCCCAAGAATCAAGAGATCAGCTGGTAGTTGATGCTCAGCAGTGGGGGCGGCTACCAGTAAATTGAGTTATCAATAAAACACCCTTCACCATGAAACCCCCCAAAATAAAAAATTTGCTCCAGAAATCATGGCCTCACATGTTTTCAACCGGCAGGATTGTCAATAGTTGCTTTTGACCTTGTTCACTACGGGAGGAGGGGAGGAAAAAACCCCAACATGAGGAAGGGCCCAAGGAGGGGGGGGCACCAGAGAAGGGGGCAGAGTTCCCTTAGCTGATCCAGGGTGGATCCAAAAATCTTGACCAAATGAATATGCTCAGGGATTATCAAGTTGGGGGCAGTGATAGAAGGGATAAAGAGAGCTGTTGAATTCCAACAGGCAGGGGGAAAAGGCAAGTGGAGAAAAGAAGACAAAGGCCTAAAAATTGGGAAAAGTTCAGGAATGATGGACTTAAAAAGTGAAAACTCTATCTGACTATTTTTAAAGCAGTTGACACAGGAATCTTGAACACAGGGGGAATTGTAGTACCTAAAATTTTTCCCCCAAGAACCCTTGGGAATTCCAATGCAAAAGAACAGAGAGGTAGAGCCCCCACAGAGGCCTTAAAGCGGCAGCCAGGAAAACCACGCTCCACCCCCACCGGACCCTTTTCTGCATGCCTGTTTGCCTGTCCTTCCCCTGAGGGGACAGATGAGGGAAACAAAATACCAGCAATAAGGAGTGAGAGCCGCTGCCAGCATCAAAAAGGGTTCCTGGGGGAGAAGCGATGTGAAGACAGCTCCCCCCAGCTGAGGTGCCAGCCAAGGAGGGAGGGCAATGGGCGGGGGGGGAAAGGAAACGGCAGATGCAGCGGAGGCTGAGGGGGAAAAGCAGCTGACAATAAGTAACAGGAACAGAGGAATCAAATTTGGAAAGGGGGGGCCCCCCCTCCCTTCCTAGTTTCGCCCGATGTTTGGAAAATTTTAAAAACCCGGCGGAAAAGGAAAAAAAATGCAGCAGAGTCAAGTGGCTGACAGAAAAAACTAGCAGGGCAGCCAAAAAACCAGGAAACTGCAAGGGGGTGAAGAGGGCAAAGGGGAGGGGTTAGCTGCCCCACGGCCATACCACCCTAACACGCCCGATCTCGTCTTCGGAAGCTAAGCAGGGTCGGGCCTGGTTAGTACTTTAGGGGACCCCTTTAATATGGGAGTGGGTTTTTTAAAAATCCAAAATGAGTAGAGGTTGGAAATGAGAAGGTGGAGGAAACCCAAAAAGAGGAAAAAGGGCCCCCGGGGGTGTGCCAATGTGCCCAGTGTGGGCAGAAAAGGCATAGGTGAGAAAAATCTGGACAGATGGTGAAGACAGTCAGAGAAGGATGTGGATATGTGGTGGATATGTGGAAGAAAACAGCAGGGACCAAGTGAGAGGTGATGTATGGTGAGAATCCTTTTTGGGGAAAACGACAGACAGTTCCATGAATAATGTCAGTGGTCAGCAGTTAAAAAAAAAAGTTTTGTTTTATAAAACTGCAAAGGGTAAGGATTCAAATTGTGCCATTCTGGTGAGAAACGTTGGCAGCAGAAGCATGGAGAATCCTAAAAGGGCCAGTCAGAACTGCAAAATAACACCCCCACCCCCGAAAAGATGGAAAACCGGGGCAGGCTCCCTGGGCAGTCCCAGCGGGATGGAGGAGGTGATGGAGCACTCCTACGAGCAAGCTGGAGAAAAGGGGACCGCATTTTTGAGTTGGGAGGGAGAAAATAAGGGAGCATTTCCCAGAGGCGATAGAGCGCCTCTCCAGTTTGGAAATGGAGTTGCAGTTGAGGGACTCTGGCTGAAGAAGGCAGAGCAGGGAAAAAAAGATGAAACTGTGAGACAGCTAAAACCGACAACAGCCCTAAAAAGCCCACACACCATACAGGCTCAAACAAAGACCCCATTTGTCCACAAAATCATCAAAACTAAAAATGGTTTTTAGGAATTACCTGGAGGAGTCACATTGTACCTCAGACCCCAGAATTTAAAAGGGAAAATGGGGGAAGATGAAACAAAATCCTGGAGATTCAGTAGTTCAACGTGTATGGTCCAAATAACAGCCTTGGCTATGTTTTTGGACTGGATGCCAGCACAGGACAAACGGATGATACCACATTCAACTTCTGAGCCCATTTTTTAAAAACCTTTCATTCTCATTCCATGTGCAGCCCACAACAGAGAAACCAGGAGTGTTTTTGTTTTTCCCCCGAGCCCCATTATGATGGGGAAAAAATGCAAATATACTTCACAGAATCATGAAGTTTACCTTTTCCCCAAAAGCCCTTTTTATGGATTAAGGGAAAATAACTCTACAAAGGGAAAAAGTTAGTGTGTTAAAGGGGAAAACTCTGATAGACAAGGGAGAAAATGTTAAAAAAGGGGGGTTTTCCCCACAAAGCACAGGCACACCCTCAAACCAGGAGACATGGGTGGGGGGTTTTCAGGTGGTAATGACAACCCCCACTGTGGTAAAGGTGGCCCCAAAATTTAAATAGGGACACATGCATGATCAAACTTTGAATGTGGAAAAAAAATTAGAAGGTATAGGAAAAAGCAGGAAGTTTGGTTTACCTATTTTACCACTAGGGATTGGAAGATATGTGTATATGGCAAACAGGTATGCCCAGGGAAAAGTTTAAAGTTAATTTTCCTTTTTAGTTATAGTATTGGTTTTATTGGGGTTGTGTGACAAAAGGGGGGTTGGGTTCCCTAGTCAGTTCTGGAAAGCAACCAGTTTTTTTAAAAGGGGAAAAAGGTATATGGTTCATCTCCTGGGATTATTATTTTTCACTCAGTGCACAAATTGAAAAGTGTGGTGGAAAAAAGAAAAGGATTCACAATAAAAAACAACAGGTAATGTTTAAACATGATCCCCCCTGGGAGGGAATTGGTTTTCATGAACAGGTGCGTTGTTGGCTGTCAGCCCAGGATGAAACTATCTCTTCAAAATTGTGAAAGGGGAAAAGCATTTTTAAAATATAACTTGATGTCATTATGTAAATGAGTTGAATGCAAAAGAAGGGAAAATGCATTTTGAAGTATACAATATTAGAAGATCATTCTAAAGGGGCTGCAGGCATGTGGATAAAAAGTTCCCCCAAATAAGTATGGGAAAAGGCACTGTATGCAGGAGTATTTTGCACTAACATAATGGCTTTCCTAAATCTGCCAATCTTTACTCTGCATGTTAAAAAATGTTGTTTTTTAATCTGTAATGCTCAAAATCAATGGAAGAAGGAAGTTGTTGTGTATGCCTAGCTGGTGGTTGCAGAAAAAAGGGGCAAAGAATTTGGGGGTTTTGAACAATTTGGCGCTGGAGGGAAATTTTACATCAGACCCCGCAACTGCCAGGGCAGAAATTGGGGCTAGATTTCTGCTGGGGTTACACCAGGACGCTAACCTCTCTACGGAAAACAGACCCCCTCCGTTTTTGGGAACAGCGTGTAAGTGTAATGTGTGTTAATGAATTCTAATGCTGCTATGTATCACTTGTACTATAAGGAAGAAGGAAATAGTACATGTTTAAATTGCAAAGTTTTGGGAAATTTTGCATGAAGGGGGGAATGAAGGGGTTAAGTCCAATGCCACTTGCATAGGAAAAATAAGCCAAATTGAATTGTGCCCCAAAAAATTCCCCAATACTGTCTTATCTCAAATTTTAGAGAATGGCCTTGCAACAGTTCTGGGGAAATTTACAGGGAGGCACTATACTCCCTACCATTATTTTGTATCATCTTTAAACTAACTCTTTGTTCTTTTCTGATGTAATGGAAAAGTTAACTAAAGATCTTTTTCTCCAGTGATGGGCGGGCTAAGTAAATGATTATTGCTACATAGAAGGCAAAAGGTATATAGTGATGCTGCCTCAATTAATTGACAACACTTTTGAAAAAACTGTTGCCCTTGCGGGAAAGGGTTTTTTTAACAATAAATGGCTTTTTATTTTTCCCTGAAACCTGGCGCCCCCATTTTTCTTGGCCTAAAACCCCCAAATTATTTTACTTCAGAGTGGCTTTAAATCTATGAAATCAATCTAAATGTTGCCTTGATGTGCTACAGCGAACCCCCATATGTTGTTTAAAATTCAACATAACCTAAATAAAAAGGAGCCTATGTGTTTCATTGGCTATAGCCCGGACAGCAAGAATTTTTTTTCTCTCTCATGTTTTGCACAAGTACTGACTGGCATTACAAAGTGGTGGGGGGCAGTTGCTGCTGTTCTTGTTACCATAAAAAAAAAAAACCCCGCTTTTTTTGTGGTTTAAATTCAAGTTGACTTACAATAGTTTTTTTTTAAAAAAAATAGTTAAAAATTCAAAACAAAAACAAAAAAAAAAAAAAAGCTATTAAACCAACATAAGATTAAAACCGTTAAAAAAAAACCATAAACAGCAAAAGCAAAAAAAAATAAAATTCTACCACATTGTGCAGGGCCAGCTTTATTTTTTCAAAAATTAAAATCATCTGAGCACTAAGCAAACATTATTTTTAAAGCCTCTGTCTGCAGTCTTGCAGTCTAAGGGCCTCACATCAAAAGTAACATTATCCATTGCTTCGATAAAGAGTGAGCAACTAGTTTGTTTTTATTTCTGGAGAAAAAGCAGACATAGAGTCTAAGGCCATTTCCACACTTGACTGTTATAGTGTTATTATTCCACTCTCAACATCCTATGGAATCCTGGGGTTTGCAGTTTAGGGAGGGCCTGGCCGGCCCCTCCCTAAACTGCAAACCCCAGGATTCCACAAGATGTTGAAAGTGGAATATAGCACTATAACAGTCTAGTGTGAAAATGGCCCCAGCCTACAATGTGCTCCTGAGCTGGATTTGATCAGTATGCTGGTTTGCTTCTACAAATTGTTCTTACCTTTGATGATTTTTCTTTGCCTCTGAAAAAATGTTTTTTTCACTGGAGTGTTCCAGACAGGTGCCCTACAAACTCTTTTTATCCAGAACAAAAGCACCGTGTTTAAATATCAGAACAGTGTCTTTTGAAATTTGATCCTAATAGAAATGACAAAAAGAGGGAAGGCGATAAGGAAGGAAAGGGAAAACAAACAGTGGCACTAAAGTTACCACATTCAAAAAGTAATGTATGCTAAAGCAGACAGTTTTTAGGGAAGAAAAAGCCAAAGAATGGTAAGCTGGCTCTTCACTTTGGTCTTGGTATTTTGCCTGTATTTGAGAGAGCATTACAGAGAGAAATCTACTTTAAACCCTCGAAATGAAATGAGTAGTAGGTTGTCCCGCCTTCTTTTTCTAGATAATTTAGGCTGAGGAAGATTATGTGAGTCTCCATTTCTGAATCCAGTACTTTCTCTTGTATATCAAATTTGTCCTGTAGTATGCTATACTTCTCGTACAGTGAGCCCTCCTCATGTGTAACCTCCACATGTGCTCATTTATGTTCACACAAGGCTATGCGTCCCTGCACGTGAGCATTCACATTTATTCTTTCACACAGCGGTTCCTGCAATGGAATCCCCACATGTATGACTCACTGTATATCAAACTGAGAAAGCTGAGAAAGCCAACCAATACACATGTTACTGAGTGGTTTCTGCCACAAAGGCAGAAGCTGGAAAAGTTGTTTTGGACTATAGCTTGCTGAATGCCTGAACCAGCATGTATTCTTTAGAAGTTTCCAAGCTCTGCTTTAAACAGATTGTGTAATCAGGGGTTGTCATCCCTGCTGGCCTTGTTTTGTGCCTCTCATTTAGATTTGGCATCCATCTGAAATCAGAGTCATTTGGATACCATTTTGTGCCTGAGGAGCTGTGGCCTCACTAAATAGTGGAAGAGAAATATTATATGGTTAAAGCATTGGTTTGGGTTGTATCTCATGGTTCTGCTGCAACATTATTAAGGCAACAACAGCGTGAGAGGAGAGTTTGCTTTGTATCACAGCTGTCAAGCATCAAAAATTTTTAAAAGCCCTTTGCTCACCCTACCTTTTCCCAGAGTCCTCTGGTGGGGATCCTGGCTTTGGCTCTGCTAAGAGGGGAGCACAACAATACCACCCCCCTCCACACCAGCTAACTCCACAGTGAAGGAAGTGTGATGGCCACGCCTCTTCCTTCTGCAGTGCAGCCAGGTACTTTCCTAGTCTGCGCTGGGGTAGGAAGCACAGCCATTGCGCTCCCCAGGCTTCAGCAGGACAGGTAATTCTGTGATAGTGGTGTGATCAGACGAGGAAAACCCATCATTGATTTAATCCATGATTGTGCTGCCTGGGGAATGGGAGAAAGACAGGACCGCAACAACATCATGCAGAAGCGTCATTGTGGACCTGTCCTTCTCCTGTCCCCATAGAGCAGTGGTTCTCAACCTGTGGGTCCCCAGATGTTTGTGGACTTCAGCTCCCAGAAGCCCCAGCCACTATGGTCAATGCTCAGAGCTTCTGGGAGCTGAAGTCCAAAAACATCTGGGGACCCACAGGTTGAGAACCACTGCCATAGAGGGTTGGGAGAGTGGTGCAGAAGACTAAATTCTTATTTTTTAAAATATACCTCTTATTGTAACTACTTGAGGGACCTTAGAACTAAGGACTAGATCCAGTGCTTGTGATGGTGGGAGGTGTTCCTTCCGTTCTCTTTCTGCAACCCTGTAGAACACTCAAAACCTTCTCTTGAGAATTGCCACCTCTGTAGCATGTTCTTAGTATGCATGGTGGGTTAGAGGGGAAGAATCAACCTCTCTGTCTCTCAGAAGCTGCTTCCACTTATAGAAGCACACCACTAAATTCTGTAGCTGCAACTATAATCAACTACTTTTGAACTGATTTTTTTTAAAAAAATGTTGAATCGTTTTCTTAAAACTTTTTTGTATCCATTGTTTTACCTGCATTTTGTCTTAACTTACATTGTGAGCTGTGTTGGGTCCCATATTGGGGAAGATAATGGAATATGTTGTTACTTATTTGCAAGGGTATGCAACTTCAGTGGTGTCCAAGGACAATTTTCAGATCAGAAATCTACTTTTAGTTCTGAAAAGCGGGCATTTTTAAAATGTTAAAGGGCAACAACAACAAACAAACAAAAAAGGAAGAAAAAATCAAATAGGGCCCCTGCAAAGCCAAAACACTGCTCCTAAAAGATTCTAGCAGAGGCAATGCACTTTTATTCACTGGGAAATGAAGAAGGAGAAGGAGAGGAGGGAGAAGGAAGGGAGAAAGGGAGATTGACAGGGAGTGCGGGTGGGAAAGGGGGAGAGAGAAGGAGAAGGAGAAGGTGGTCAGAGACATAGGCCATTTCCACATGAGACTGTTATAGAGCTATTATTCCACTTTCAACATCCTATGGAATCCTGGAGTTTGCGGTTTAGGGAGGGGCCTTTAAACTGTAAACCTCAGGATCCCATACGATGTTGAAAGTAGTATAATAGCATTATAACAGTCTCGTGTGGAAATGGCCGCCGTCTGGAGCCTCAGTTATTTGAGGAGGCAAAGGTCTGAGGATGGATGTTGTCTGTCAACAAAGTGGAGAAAAAGACAACACAGCATGAAAATCATTCCTAAATCCTTGTTAAATGCAGGAGTCTTTTTGGGTGTCAAAACATGATGTAATCATGATAAATTGAGATATTCTCCTGCTTTGCTCTCAAAATTTTGTTTAAAAAATAGGCTGAGCTCCATGTTGGCATGTAATTAAATTTTATCATTTCGTTTCATGCTCTCTCTTTTCTTTTTACCATTTTAAATACATTGAAAAGACCACCCCACCCACCACCCAAAACACAGCATTGTCTGTTTTCTCCCAAACGATGAACTTCTTTTTTTTTTCTGACTTACATTTTACAAAGTTGTCCTCAGTGTAATTTCAGCAGAAGTGCTGAATCAGGAAGAGAAGTGATAGAGAATGTTATTGGAGGCACAAAATATTGGTGCTCAGTGCTCATGTATATAATCTACACTGCCCTACTTGTTTCGTACTTATTACTTCATATTTCAAGGACCAAAATAAATATTTCCCTTGTGGGAAATATGATCCATTGCTGTAGTGTATTACTGTATAAAGCAAATTGCATAGCAAGTCTGAATTAAGAATATGGCTGCTTCAGCACTCAATGGTAGGAGTTTTGGTAGATTGGAATTTCTCAGCAAAAACCCTTGAGCTCCGTTAAAAACAATGTTGTAGATTGAAACAACCCATTTGCATTGCTGCTGGCTGTGTCCCATTCAATCACTGAATCATAGCTGTTCTTCCACAGTTGTTCTTCCTTCTTCTTTTATAGTACTCGAGCTCAGGTTAACTGAAGAAATTGATTAGAAGGAGGAAATTGTTTCTTACAGAAAAGGAAGTTGTTTTTCACACAACACATAACAAATTTGATGTGATGACATGTGATTATTACCTCTCGGTTGGGTAGTTTGGAGGGAGGAACAGATAGATTAATGATGGATAGGAGTGAGAGCTGGTTCTGTCACTAGGAAAAGCTGCCTCAGACTGCAGAAGCTGAAGAGTGCAGAACAGTGGAAAGATGTTAAAGGAAACAGCTATGTGTAGTGGAAGTTCATGTTCTTTCAGTAGTGTTGAAGTAAGATTCAACTGTCAACACAGTTGATTTCTCAGTGTCAGATGAGAGTGGGATACCATCATGAATGATGAAGCTTCTGGAGTTGGCTGTGAATTGTGAGGTAATCAGCTTTGCTGAAGACTCTACATTAATTTAGTGTGTGGAGAACAAAAACAGATGGTGGAAAGTTCCAGAAGGATCTCTTCATAGTGTGGAAAGGACAACGAAATGGGAAATAAGTATCAGCATAAGAAAGTGTAAAAGCACATTGTTACCCTGTTTACTGGGGGTCCCGGGAAGGACTCCAAAATGTACTCAACTATAGGTGGAGAAAATTAGCTCAGAGCACTGCTTTAGCGTTACGAGAGGCAAGGTAACTTAGCAGGATCTTGTAACCCAGTATTTATGGGGTCAGGCCAAGCCAAGGACCACACCAAGTTTAAGAATAATTGAGATTTTATTAAATACAGACAAACAGTGTATGCAACACACTCACACAAGTAGCTAAGGAAAATAAAGGTTGGAGCGGTATAGAGGGATTTTGAGAGGGATTGTTGAATTGGGTGATACGACACCTGTCCTGGAGCTTGAGTTCATTGGTCTGGAGTCTCAGTACGTGGGACTGAGGGGACAGCTCACCAAACAAAGCGGCAGCAAGGCTGGATGGAAGTCCAGAGCGATCCGAGGAAGGTCTCAGAATCAAGGGTTTTTATAGGGAGGAGTGTGACTGCAGGCTATGCCTTACTTGGGGACGACAATGAGTCTTGGATGCGAGACAATGTCTCTGAAAGGTCACAATTTAGCATGATTGAGTTAAGTCTAAATTGACAAAGAGGTAGACTGTATGCAAATGCTCAGTGCTTGGCCTTTAAGCTTCTAGCTTGCCAAGTTACCTGCTCGGGGCAGGGAGTCCTTTGTAAACAGTGTGCATACGTAATGAGGGTGTTTGCCGAGAGGTCTCCTAAAGCGGTGATCTGGCTATTTCTGGCCTGCCTGTATTGTCTTGGGATATTGCAGCGTTTGATGGCCAAGCCTAGTTTCGTGCTTGTCCGGGGGCCTCACAAACATGTGGAGAGGGGTGGTAGCGTAAGACCAAATTATGATATCAAAGTGATATCTAGTGCTATTGCCAGGTAGGTCTAAACTGCAGTAACAACATCCTGTGGCTATCGACCAATCAATATATAAATAATCTCAGCTATATTTTTATAGGCATGCGAGTATACTCTTATTGTACATTGCTTTGATAAAGTTTTCTTTTTTAAACAATGTATCTTTTTGTAAAATAATAATAAATCATCATTTTTTTTATTAAAATGTCCTTTTTCTGTTCCATCTTCAGAGTTCTCAAGGTGATGATTTATTTTTTTTATTTTTTTTTGGTGTGTGGCAGGGAAGGCTCATAGAACAATGTTTAAAAATGTAAAATAGTTCACTGTAATTCAACATAAGCAAACCTCCAGTTACACTTCTGGTAGTTGGTGGCTTTTTCTCATGCTTGTGGGTTTTTTAGTGGCATTTGACTGGCCATTAACAGAGGAAGAAGACAGGATAGGAAGGACCTTTGGTCTGATCCAGTGGTATTCTTTATATCCCTGTGCAATGAGGCCTTTGCTGCTAAGGGACTTTCTTAAATATATGCACTTAATTTTCTTCTACAGTAAATCAGAACTTGGAGAGTTCCTTTTAAGAAGAAAGAACATAATGACAGCCTGACATGTACGGTGGGAGGATGATGTTCTGGGGACCAAGGTCTTTCAAAGCTTTCCAAACCCTACTATAAGAAATGAGACAACCCTATTTCAACATCTTTTATCCCATTATTTTGTCATAACATGTTTCAGGTTGTTTTTTTGTTTTCGTTTTTGTTTTTGAAAAGGGAGGGGAGCAGCAATGACAAGTAAGGTTAGAACCCTTCCAAAAGAACACTGTTGCAGAATATGCAACTCATATGGAGCCCTTAGCAAATAAGAAGTGGAGTTAACAGGAAGGACTTTTTTAAAAAAAAAAAAAAAGTAAAAAGACTACCATAATGACAGCAACCTACTCTGCTGACAAATCAGCATTCAGAAAAGTACTCATATTTTTATTTAGTGTACGCCATAGCTTTTTAATGTTCAGATATTTTCTATGCTTTCAGATACTTTCTGTGCTAACAGCCCTCCCTGACAAGCTCGTGCCTGAATAGGGTTAGAATGATGATGCATTAGTCCCTGCTTGCTTCTCTCTACTGGTAGAGGGGAATGCCACTGAAATGTGATGGGGGAAGGAAGTAAAATATTGCTGGTAGCTCTGCCACCAACAGTAGCTTGCAGAACCTATCCAAACCAAGGATTGCATGGCTTGATGGGGAGAAGATGGCACTGGGCTGCTGAATCTAGATCCATTCTGCTTCCATATAGAATGAGTTTAGCTATACCATTCTCAAAGAAGCTGGCATCATGAAAGCACATACCCTCTCTGGCCGTTGGTCTTGTAATATGATTGTGGATCCACCATTCTTCTGCTCCTCAGCCACACTTTGGGTTGCTCTGTTATTTCACTTCTATTAGCACTTATCAGATGTGTATAGATTGTGTGTTGCATAAACTTTCTGAGATATGAAAAAGTATACCTAAGGTTTTTCCATAGTTCATGCTGTTTTACCCCAGCTTACTTTATACATTAAAAAAAGAGATTTTTTTTTATCATAAAAAGAATACAATGTATCTTTTTGGGGGGGCAATAACAATCAGCTAAAATATTATTTGTATGGACAGGGATGAGTAAGATGAGTGGAGGGCCATGCCTCAGGGCCTGTGGACTGGGTTTATTCCATCAAGATCAGTGATTGTATGAAAGATAAGGGGGAGGTGAAGTGTTCTTCACCAGAGAGAAGAGTGCTTTTATGTCGCTCTCTTTTCTAAATGCTGTGAAAGACATTGATTATGCAATCAATATAAGAGCCTTTTTTAGACCTTCAAAACATGTAGAGTGAATAAGCGGAGAAGGGAGGATGGATCTAAGCAACAGGGCCAGCCTATGAAAAACACATGGCCAACTAAAGGTCAAAACAGAGTCTTACACATGTACAACTGCATGGTCATTGGTCTTTTTCACATCATTAGGAATCTTGAAAAGGCAGGATTCCTGTTCATGTGCAGGCTGTGTTCTGAACACATGCAGGTAGGAATAAGGCATGCAACCATTAGTCTGCCTCCCCCACCTCATTTTCTGTCAGTCAATACATTGTGAAAGTCCAAAAAGGGGCAACGGGAATTGGGAGCCATATCTGATTTCCTCTGTGACTATTTACCATTCAGTTCACAACCTTTGGAGAAGAAACACCTCCAGCCTAGGGCCATTTCTGCACTGAATTGTTATAGGGCTATTATTCCACTTTCAACATCCTGTGGAATTTTGGAGTTTGTAGTTTACTGAGGCCAAAGAGCTCTCTGGCTGAGAATTCTAATCACCCCTCCCTGAACTGCAAACCTTAGGATTCCATAGGATGTTGAAAGTGGAATAATAGCACTATAACTGTCTAGTGCAGAAATGTGCTAGGAAGTGAAAAGAAACTCGTCAGTATTACCTTGAACGCTGGTCATTTTGCAAGAAGCTTCAGTCTGGAGTGTACTTATTTATTAAATATATACCCCACCTTTCTCCCAAATGGGATTCAAGGTGGTTAGATATCAACATAAAGTTACATGACAAGCAGCCTACTGGTTATGATAGTAGCTGAAGAGTCTACATGGTTGCAGATTAGTTTCAGGCTTACAGAGAACTCACAGAGCTGCTTCATGTGGAAGGCACTCATCATGGACATAACTGCTGAAAACTGCCTTGCACACATCTCCAATATATGTGTCAAACAGGCCAATAGATCAGATTCAATGGGAAAGTCTCTGCTGTAAAGATAAATGAGATATTCCTTCATGTCACATTGTAATACATACCTATCCACCAATGGAGTTTTGAAAGACTATGGCCATTTATGTATGACGTCACTATAATGCCACAGCAGCAGGATGTTACCAGTCCAGGAGCCATGCTACCACATGACATCATAACTATCCAGCTGCTATCCTGCCCCCAAGCATTGCGAAATTGTCTTATCCTATTTCCAGAAAAAACATCTGTTAAACACCTCCGTTAGTGTTTCAATCCCATCAGCCAACTCACTGCAGAACTGTATTAGTGCTTGATAGTGCCTCCTGAGTGTCACAGATCCAGGAATGGGTGGGCTGTGGGCGTTCCCAGCTTGTCCCTCAATCAGTGACTGCCTGGTATGGTAACTTTGAAAGCTATTGTTAGGGTGGATAAACAAACCACACCTCACTGTATCCCCAGATGAACATGGAGCTGACTTGAACCCCCAAAGACAAGGTAGGAAGGTAGAAAAAGAGAAGGAGGAAGGAAGGAAGGAAGGAAGGAAGGAAGGAAGGAAGGAAGGAAGGAAGGAAAGAAAGAAAGAAAGAAAGAAAGAAAGAAAGAAAGAAAGAAAGAAAGAAAGAAAGAAAGAAAGAAAGACACACACACACACACATGTAACTTTGGCCGAAGGATCCATCCTAGGAAGGCCCTCTCAGTGTTTATTCTAAAGTTCTCCTTTAAGTTAAAACTTTTTATATACCATTTTAGGCATTATAGTGTGAAAATGCAATAGTGTACATTTAGTATGGCTTCCAAAGAAAAACAAAATACCTCCTCACCAATTAGGGATGATGGGGTGAGGTGAAGGCAGGGAAAAGGAGTGGTCAAGGATGCTGTAGTGCAGAAGGAACAGTGGTGACAACACCACTACTCATCTGCTTAAGACAGAAGGGTGGAGAAAACAGCATTCCTAATCTGGTACCATTGCACAATTGGGAATGCTGGTATTGTAACAGAATATTTTGCTAATGATATCTAGTGCAAAAATGTCCTTTGTTGTTGCATGACTTCAAGTCTCTTCTGACTCATGGTGACCCTAAGGTGAACCTATCTTGTTTTTTTTCTGAGGTTGAGCATGTGACACATCCATTGGGTTTCCATGACCAAACAGGGAACTGAACTCTCGTCTCCAGGGTTATAGCCCAACACTCAAGCCACTACAACACTCTGGCTCTCTAAGCGACCCAAACCTTACTTATTTTCCAGTTTTCTCCTTTCTCCAAATTTTACAATAGAATTGTCTAATCAAGTAATCAAGTATTTTATAAGAGTTTTATAAGAAAACTATGGACCTTTTTGCACGCAGTTTCTTTTGCGAGAGCGCCTCTTGAGTGTCGCATAAATGGGAGTGGCAGTCTGTACGACACACTCCCATTTATGCGACGCTCACAAGCCCAGTGTGAACCGTGCATGCACCTTTTCATTTTTGGCTTCAAGCCAAAAATGGTTCGTGGTCGCGCAAGGCTCCCAGGGCCCGCACACACCTACCTGCAGTGCGGTACATCGTCCCAGGCGTGCCGCTCACACTTCCTCCCCCAGCGCAGCCTATAGCTCCCAGGCTGCACCGCGGAAGGAAGGGGCGGTTGCGTGACCAGGAAGCCAGCTGCGGGACGAAGGAGCAGTGAAGAGAGCGGCTTGCGCAAGAACCTGCATGCGCAAACGGCACCCCCCACCTCCGCGATAAGGTAACGTGCGGAAAAGGTGTATGATTGTATCAGGGGAAAGTGCAAGGAAAAACATGTTTATTAGTTAACACCATGTGTATGTTATGTGTAAATAGAGAACTGCATAAAAATGCTTGTATTATATTGGAAGAAATGTGGAGAAACATGAAACAAGGGAGCTTCTTTTTAAAACCTCAAGTAACATTAGCTGGATTTAAGACTGGGAAAAAAAGAAAAAGAAAGAAATTGAGGGAAGAAGAAACAAAACTGGCAGTTTATGCATCTTTATTTTCTTTTGTGAGATCTTTCTATGTGCATTGATGGAATTCCATGATGCCTTGAATCAGGATGGCTAATTGTCTCTGTGTAGAATAGCTCACTTCATAGGACAATCTTAAGAGTATTTGCATTAAGATTTGGAATCACTAAGGAGAAAGAAATGCCTTTGTTCTCAACATAGTCTTCCCCCTGACTTAAACAGCAATTGATTTTTTTTCCCTTTTCAACTTTATCTGTCACTAACTGGAAATGCACAAGAGTAAATATAGCCCTCCGAATTTCATAAAGTATTCTGAAAGGATTAAGCGGAATCTATTTGAGCAAACATAATATTGTTATACATTTTCTCGAGAAGGATGAAGGATTATTAAACGCTATAGGATTTTCTGACTAAAGGAGGAAGATGCACTGGGACATGTCGCAGCCTACATTAATGGGATGTTCAAACATTAGCTTCATCAAATAAATTATCAAATTAAGCAACATCATTTAAGGAGCCAAACCTTTCTAAAAGACTGTTAAGCTATATTACTACCCATTTCTATTATTATGGAGCAAGTTAAAGACCAGCACAAGGTCACAGCTATTGAGCAACACATCTTAAATAAAAGATCCTTCAGCACCAACCTCTCCATCTATTTTGCTGATACTCTTACTTAGCCTTAGCTTTTGTTGCATTGCCTTCTCCAACCAAATGGGTGTCCGGTATGGATCCTCTTTGAGAGAAAAAAAAAATCTAAGTGGGTTAGTCAGCTGAAAGCGAGGAAGAAACTTTCAGTTGCGTAGGGACAGGGAGCGGGGAAGCGATTTGCCCTAGGTGGCAATGTTTTTGGGGCATCCCAGCCCATAGCTGTGCCCCCATGCACCTTGGCTACACCCACACACACCGTAGCCATGACCTCACGCACAGTGGCCACGCCCCCCTCCACACAGTCCAAGCTCTGCCACTGAAAACATTATATGTGCACAAATCCCTACTCCCTCAGCCCATTCAAAAGGGAGATCTGAAGTCTGGGTTTAGTCACATTTACTTGAATGCAATGATTAATCTCTGCAGAATTGTGAACTGTACTTCTTGTTTCCATGAGTGCATCATGTTAGAGTGACCATGTCCACTCCAGACCTTTCATTCTAACACAGTAAACCTGGGAACCTTTCTGTCATGGAGACTGGGTTGGAGCCTCCATGAATTACTACACGCTTTCCACACTTTTGTCCCTGACATGAGCAGTCTGGACACCTACAGATAACAGAACGTTTGAAGGACAGAAACTAGAGATTTTATATGTATGCGCTAGCAATGGCCAACTGTGGCTGTTGCTCTCCAGAGTCACCAGACCACATTGTGACCAGTTCCCCCAAAGAGAATTAAATGTTCCTTCTGGAAACCTGCTGCAACAACAATTCACTGTTTAAGTAAGTTGCAAGGGCAGTAAAGCTACTTATTTAAAACAAAGAAAATAGACTTTTTTTCTTTAAAAAAATGGCCACTTGATTTCTGGCCATTTCTGACATTTGTCTTCTTGTTTGTTTGCTTGCTTGCTTGCGTTTGGCATTCTTGGCAGTATGTGGAGCCCCTGGTGAGTCTCAAGATCAGGACACTGGACCCATCACTGCTACCCACCCAAGATATACATGTATACCCCTACACATACTCATCTAAAGCAGCTGATTGTGCTTGATATGCATTGGATTCCAGCTTCCAACAGCCACAAAGAAACAACGGTCAGCAATTATAAGAGTTGCTATCTGGACAGCACATCTGAAAATCCAGTTTACTGGCTAATGACATCCACAGGAGCAACAGAGAAATGTGTGTAAGGGCCACTCCTGTGAATGTGTGGCTCTAGATAGGTTTCATAAATATGCCTGTCTCCATAAAAACATGTTTTTGAAAAGCCGCCTTGCCACAAATCCACAGATGCCAGTGGGGGGCTTTATATAAAATAAAATTTCTATTGCTCCCTGTATCCCACTGTATTGACATTTGGGGCATTAGTTTGCTGTGTATCTGTCCATATCTGTGTGAATGCCTGCACACACAAGTGGGGACACACACACACACACAAAAAAAAACTACAAGGTAATTATTCACTTATATGAAGACAATTTTTGATGATCCATAAATCTTAGAATTTAAATCATTTATTTTATGGAACTTAATTCCAGCTGTGACTATCACTGCTCACTGCAATTTAACACATGCTGCACCCTTTAATATTGCTGAAGGAATGGGTTGTAGATTCTTTGAACAAATGACCATATTGAATGAATGGTCTGTTTGAGTGCTTAGCATTTAATTTTATTTTGTTTTTATTTTTCTTCATTTCATTACTGCTACCCACACAGTAATCATATTCATGTCTACTCAGATGTAAGCTTCATGAAGTTCAGTGGGACTTCCTCTAAGTTCCAGGTTAATGTGCTTTGAATTATATCAGGGAATTTCATATGACTTACTATTTAAACAATATCCAGGGAGCCTTGAGGATAAGAAAGATGATTGAAAGCAGTGATATTTTGACATTCTTTCCTCTCCTCCCAAAATATTTCAAAGCAACAGGGATGAATATATATTCTCCTTTAATAATATTTCACCACAGCCTCTGCCTTAAACGCAATGAACTTTTCATCATGAAATGATTTTATTCTTGGAAATAATATGTTTATGTTTTAGAAAATTCTGACATGGGAGCTAACAGCTCTCAGCTTCTCAGTGAGTTTCACTCATTTGAGGAACATGGCAATTCCAGAGAATGGTGCCATTATAAGCTAAATTACAAAACAATGTTAAATGAGTAGATTGTACTGTAGGTCACTTATCTATATGGACTAATTCAACTGTCAGTTCCAACTAGAATAGTTGAATCAGTTGAATCACATATGTGTTGACTTATTGAGTCCCCATTGATTCAATGACGGTTTACTCCAATTGCAATCACCAATTGGATTCAGGCCCATGTAGGTATGGATGGTTTACTGAGATGATTGCACATGGGCAGCAGAAGCTTAAACCTCCACTCCAATTGATTTTTTTAATATTATTTCAAAAATTGCTCTCCCTATGGATGGAGACTAAAAACAACAACAACAACAACAAGGCCGCTATTAGCACCAGTGGATGCCCTGTCTTTTAGTTCCCACACATGGGAAGCAACTTTTGGAATAAAAAGCAAGTTGAGAAGAGGAAGCTTAAAATTCTCCCCATCCGTACATGAAGATTCAAGTATTCTGTCACCCACCTTGAGTTCTACGCTTTAGTGCTGCTCAGATTTAGGCCCCTGTAAGTATGCATGGAGGGCCATATTCAGCTTTTCCCAACCCTCAGTGGGGCCACATTGCCACCATTTTCCTTTCTGGACACCCTATGTGTGTGTCGTGCTGTTTCAGGATAAGGGGTTGGACAAAACAGCAATAGAACACAAAGTCACATTACCTGGAGAAAATTATCAATTCAGATTGTATTTTTGGCTTTGTTTTTTAGATCTCTGAAGTTTGGAGGGCTCAGTGAGGGTTCAGGTATGCCTTAAGGGCTGCACTGATTCTCCCCCTGGACTGTATGTGGACCATAGGCTGCATGATTCCCAGCCCTATGTCAGTGGGGAAAGGCAAGACTGAAGTGAAGTAAAATAAAACAAATCACCAAACAAGTGATTGTAAACTGCGTACTGTGCATTTAACATGCATGTTATATGCCTGGGCTATGTGCACAAGTAGCAAGTAGTGACTCAACTGGAACATACACAGCTTTCTCATTTCCCAGATCAAAAAAATCAAATACTTCACTTGACCTTATAGATACGAAGATAAATCATAGATTTCAGTGATTTGTGAATAGCAGGAAATCAATGAAATGCTGAAACTCAAAGTGCCTATGGCAATATTCTACAGAGTAGCTCTCTCTTTACATTGGTCTTCAAAGTAGCATTGGCTAAGTTCCCAGCTAAATAAAGCTTGCCATCAAAGGCAATCAAAAGAAGGCAAACATCTTGGGTAATCAAATGTTCACTGAACGAAGGTTTAGGGTCAGTCCTTGAGCTTTGGGATTGCATGTATTCTCTCATGCCTCCCTTAAAGTGGGTCCTTAAAGTGAGTTAAAGGGTAAGACAATTTTCATTTTCTCCCAGCAGGACTCTACAAATGATTTGTGATCAATGCAGGATCAAAACAGACATTACTGTAAGGCCATTTCCAAGACACTATGTCTTCCTCCTCCCTCCCCCAGTTTTATCTTGCAACAGAGCTTGAAAAAGTTGCCCTTGGGATGACAATTCCCAGAACCCCTCAGCCAGCATGGACAGTGGTCATCCCAACTGGGAGATTTTGGCTTCTGCTTCTTCTAACACGAGATCTTATGTGACAAGAGGGGGAAAAAAAACTGACAACACAGGAGTGGGAATCATGCAGCCTTCCAGATGGTGGAATGCAGATTGCAGTATCCCAGGCCATTATAGTCAATGGTGAGCAATGCTGGAGTTGCAGCTTAACATCTGAAAGAATACATGATTCCATCCCTTGGTCAAGATCAGGACCTAACATGCGAGGATAGTGGGTTTTAACCATTTCCCTGGTATGGACATGATCCAGATCATTTTCCTTGTGCCTGTAATTTACATTGCTAAAAAGGCAATACATTGCTTTATGGGATCACTACCTGGCAATACACTTGTTGTATCCTACTATCTTCAAACCACAGTTTTTTTGAGTTTTCAGTTTTCAGTTCCACCAGGAATAGTAAAACTAATGGATCTTAATTGCCAGTTCTGGCCCTTCATTTACATGGGAACATCATGACATTTTTTTAGTGGAAGATTCGTTCTCACCACATGTACTCTCTAGCTACTGTTAAAAATTTCTGCTAAGTTCAAAAAAACCAAGCAAACCTATGGGATCTGGATAGCAGATGATTTCATCACCTACCTCCCATTTTTTAATAGGACCTGGCACTTGGACCATGTGAGCCACTACTACTCATTATCCTAAGTTAGCACTGATATGTATTTCTTGGATCAGGAAGAAGAAGGCAGTGGCAAAGGAAAAAAGAGCAGTGTCAGAATTTGGCATTAAATTGGAACAATTCTGTTGTAGTAGACATGATCTGGAGCAGTTTCATTTTCATCCATTTAAAAAAAAATGAACCATTGTCCTTAGATCCACACTAACTTCGTATGAATTTAATAATCCTATGAAGTGGCTAAATACCACAAAGCTCTCATCAACCCTGACATTTTCAAGTGAATTCCAACAGCTGTTCTATGTGAAAGGAAGAAATTTTTAATCAAATCCACCTTTGATAAGCAGGAATGATAAACATGACCAAGTTGCTAATGTACATGCCATCCCATTAAGTCTAAAGCAGGATGTTCTGATGGAAATGTATGCCTGGCCGGAAGATAGATGGTGTATTCTGCTTTCAAAATATCATGCCCACTAATCAGCCTGAGCAATCAGTCTCTTTCTGTTAACCCATCAAAATGCAATCTTAATCTGTCATTTAGATCTGAGTTAAAGCTAACTCTCTCTCCTCTGAAGGAGAAAATAGAAAGTGTGGGGAGGGGAGAGGAAATCCCTGAATAGCAACTAAACAGGCAGGGTAAGGGGGAGACATTGTCTCTTTGAGGATATTCCCTATTGGAATATTTTGCTTGTTATCGGGGGGGGGGAGTATGTCATATTGTGCTATGTAGCTTATAATGAACTCAATCATTTGAGCACTTCACTCTATTTCTCTCATACACACTGTTTTACAAGATATCATGGCAAATGAACAGACACAAAGCAAAAATCACAATGCAGGGTGGTGGCTATTGGAACGAGGATTGAGGGCATTGCCTAACAATAAGAATTCTGAAACTTCTCCATAAAACAGTTGTACAGGGAGGGGGGAGCAATAGGGGCGATTTACCCCAAGTGGCAATGTTTTGAAGGCGACTGAACCCATAGCCATGCCCCCGCGTGCCCTGGCCACACTCCCACATACCACGGCCATGCCCCCACACACAGTGGACATGCCCCCCATACCATAGCCCCTCCCCCTCCACCCCCTCCCCCTCCAAGATTCGCCACCACCATGAAACCTTCTTTCAGTCTCAAACTTTCTAGCACTGCAGAGAGTGAGGAAGTGGAAGTCATTCACACCTAGGAATCTCATGCTGGCTGTGTTCAGATCCTTTGGGAACTCTGTCTGCCCCTTTGCTTTGGATGACTAATCTGCATTTTTAAATGCTCAACTGAAGCTAGAAATTATTGCAAAGCTACTAATTTGCAGTCTGAAGGACAATTTCATGGAGAGGAGCAGGATTTTTACTGGGGGTAGCAATGTTCTCATTTTGCCACTTCCTGTAGGTGAACTCCTGCCATAATGCAATGACACTGAAAATATCTAAAACAAAGATACTTGACCACCTCCTCCTCCTCCTCTAACTCAAATTATTCATATCTTGCTTTTTCCCAATACCAGGACACAACCTGGCATACAAAACTTAAAACAAATATACAGACATAAGAAAAAAAGTAATCTGCATTTTTAATGAGATTAAATATTAGATTGTCCAATATTCATAGGAGATTTGGTTGGCTCTCTCTCTGTTTTTCTTTTCACTGGTAAGGACAGATCTCTTTAGTAAAATAGGTCTTTGGCTTTTAACTGGTTATAGGAGAAGGGTATTTCAATGCATGTGCCTTGATCTTATCTTTTTTACTATGTATTGAGTGTGTTTTTAATTGTTTTAGATGAGTGATTTTAATAGCATTGATTGTGATTTTTTTTTAAAAAAACTTATTTTATTATTAAGTGTTTAGCTATGCTTTGTTGTAATCTATATTGTAATCTGCCTTATATCCCTTGGGATATTAAATGAATCTGGTAAAATAAAATGCAAATTCCAAACATTCCAAAATTTTCTTGTGAAATCAATAAGAAGCTCAAACAGAGCTAGATAGAAGTGAGGTTTTCAATGTCTAAATTAAAGATGCAGGTATCATATGTTTATTTATTCAGAAAATGTCTATGCCATTGTTGGGACAAAACTGTCAAGTTGATGTCTCACTTTCTGCTGCATGGTTACCACTTAGGCCATTTCCACACTACACTGTTATAGTGCTATTATTCCCCTTTCAACATCCTGTGGAATCCTGGGGTTTGCACTTTAGGGAGGGGGCATTTAGAATTCTCAGCCAGAGAGCTCTTGGGCCTCAGTAAACTCCAAACTCCATCATTCCATACGATGTTGAAAATGGAATCATAGCACTATAACAGTGTAGTGTGGAAATGGCCTTAGTTTCCAGGCACAGTTCAAAGTGCTGGTCATGACCTATGAAGCTCTATATGGCCTAGGTGAAGACTATCTGAAAGGGATTGTATCTCCCCAATCTGGCAGAATTTTAAGATCTACAGGGAAAGACTTTCTCTTAGTCCCACCATCATCACAGGCTCCCTAGGTGAGGACACAAGAGACGCCCTTCTCAGTGGCTGCTCCTACTCTCTGGAACATCCTTCTTTAGGGGGCTAGGTTGGCCCCCTCCCTACTCTCCTTGCACCAGCAGGCAAAGACCTTTTTTGTTTAAGCCAGCTTTTAATGTGTATGCAGAGAAACTTCTTACTGGAATGTGTGTTTTATTTTCTAAAAAAATCTTTTGTATGTCTTTTAAATGATTTCATACTGTTTAATGTGGGTTTTTAAAATTGTTCTTAATATTTTATTAAGTTTTTTTTAAAATGACTTTCTTTGAGAACCACTTTAGGTGCCCCTTTGGGAGAAAGGCAGCATACTAATGAAATAGATAGATAGATAGATAGATAGATAGATAGATAGATAGATAGATAGATAGATAGATAGATAGATAGATCAGACAGACAGACAGACAGACAGACAAACAGACAGACAGACAGACAGACAGACAGACAGATTCTTGTTTATTTCTACAGGGTAAACCAGGAAAAGGGGACAAGTGCTGTTCCAGATATTAGTTTCAGGCCAACATCTGGGAGGTACACAGTCTTTATTTCTGAGTTAAAGTAATGCTCTGCAGATGGAGATGCTAATAGAAGAATGACAACATCTGCTTTTCAACCCTGCAGTTAAGTGCCCTTGCCTCCTTGTATTTGAAAATATTCCACGTGCGTGTTAATAGTGAAACAATGTGAGCAAGCACCAACTCCTTGCAATACAATTCACATACGTGCATACTCACGTGCATACATATACAACATAAAGATGGAGATTTTCTCAGTATTAAATAAACTATACTCTAAGTCATACCTGGCACTGGAAGATATAAGAAAAGGACCAAATGATTCCAAAATGACGTTCAAGTGATAGTCTGCCTTTTCCTTCTAATTTTGTTTCAAACCATTCTACTTTTCTCCTGCCCAGCAAGTGCCAAGCTAACCTTGACCTACTTTGAAAGAACTATTGGGCTGTCAATCAGGTTTAAAAGAAGTCATTAAAAGCCGACTGAGGTTCCTTCTGTCAGCTTTGTCAAATCCCCTGTCGTACAAAGCTGCCCTTCAAAACTGACACTGCAACTAATTAAATGTAACTTGTTGAATCACAGCCATGACATCTACCAATCTAAGCAGCAGCTTGTTAAACCATTCAATATTGACCAGCAGATTTTGCTGCCTCAAAACTTAAAGCCCAAGAGGAAGGAACTGGCCTGCAAAGAACTGTTCATCTACAAAGTGAAATCCAACAGAGGAATCCAAGCTTCCCAGCTGATTTCTGCCAAAGAAAACACATGATGTATGTCAGTGGAAAACAAGGATTTCAGTACTATAACAATAGGAGTCTAACTCCTTTTAGTTTTGTTCATATTTGCTGCAACTCAAGGCTGTGCATCACTTCTGTGCTGAACATGATTTTTATTGGAATGCTCTTCTTCAGGACACACATGCATTCTTTACTGTGGCAATGGGATAAACTCCCTTTACCAACTTTTCTTATGGAAAGAGTGGAGCCTTCCAGATGTTGTGGGATGTCAACTCCAGCAGCCCCAGCCTATCAGCCACCTCCAGATGGGAGGTGTAGACCAAAAACTTCTGGTGGGCCATAGGTTCCCCTTTCTTGCTTAATAAACACCTCTAATTTACAAAAGTATAAATTATTAGGCTGCCACTGATGAGACACCTCAGTTCTGAATGTTCAAACTCCTGTATTGTTTCATGCGATGCTGACTGCATGCTAAAACATTGAATGTGGAACATCCAGCTCTGGAAAGCAATCTGTGAAGCCTCTCTTCTTTCCCAGATTAAGGCCTCCCTTCTTTCTGAAATTAGAGGGCTAGAAGTTGGGTCATCTACAAATTAATTAATTTTTGATATTTTAACCAACTGCCTTCAATGGATACAGCAATTTGGCTGAAGTACATTTTCATTTGACCATAACCTCAAATTTAAGCCTTCCCCAGATAACACAGAAAATGGGAGAGAACATGTAGTAAGCAACCATGGCCTTTTGTCAATCAAGAAGGAAATGTTGTTTGTCAATAATTTTTTTTCAGATGGCCTATGAGAAATGAGGACAAAATTCATCTGATTCATACTTTCACATGAACAAACCATATTTCCTCCTCTTAAATTAATTTGAGAACTGGAAAACAATTGCCCACTTGGTTTCTGAACTTTACAAATGATGTGATTCAGCTATCTTTTTTTTTAAAAAAAATGTACCTAAATGGATACATTAAAAGAAATCATTTGCAAATATGTATTCATTTGGTGAGATTGCATGCGTTGGCAGAAAAGAACTTATTAGCTATAAGTATATTAAAAGAAATTGCATACAAATCCAGCATTTTTTATACAGAGTTTAAAAACGTAAAACATTCACAAACTGATGGAACAGAATGAATCTGTGCTTGTAGGAACATTATATAAAGCAAAATAGTCAGATTCATCCACAAGAATGAGATCCAGAAAGGAGGGTGGAAAGAACTTCAAAAAGTAAGCATATGTGACCCAATTTCTTAGTCTTACCAATTAAAACTGAAACGAACTGATTAACCAAAGTCTTAGTAGAATTTTTTACCAGCTAACCTGATGAATGCTTACAGTCTTAGACAAAAAAATAAAATAAAATAAAATAAAATAAAATAAAATAAAATAAAATAAAATAAAATAAAATATAAAATATAAAATGAAATGAAATGAAATGAAATATTCCCTAGCTTTTGTGCAATGCCCAGACATCATTTTGAAGAATAGGAGAAGGCAAGGCCAGTGGGCTTAATGGTACTGAAGTTAATGGAACAAAATGGAACAAAATTATATACAACAGAATTCAATCAGAAAGTTTTTCTGATTAAGACTAGTGTGTCTACATCTTACATCATTATGGTCACAATCCACATTACCCTTTTTTTGCATAGGAAACCATATTTCCTTCAGGAAAAGTGGGAATGATGACTGCCTTCCATAAACTGGAGCTCTCTGTATGCATCTTCAAGCTACTGTTGAAGTGTGGCCAGTTCCGCACTACTCTGTTATAGTGCTACTATTCCACTTTCAACATCCTATGGAATCCTGGGGTTTGTCGTTTAGTGAGGGGCATTTAGAATTCTTATCCAGAGAGCCCTTTGGCCTCCAGAATGCCACAGGATGTTGAAAGTGTAATAATAGCACTAGAACAATGTAGTGCGGATATGGACTGTGTGTACAAATTCATGGTTTCAGAGAAATTTGATTCTTGCCTTCAGTTCATCTCAAGAATAATGCAGACCTAAATCTTCTCTGCTTCTGCCTATAACAAATGAAGAATTACTAACATGGAGGTAGGAATCACCCATTCCTCTGAACATGTTTGGACTGTGGATCAGCATAGCCAGTGGTGAGGAATGCTGGGAGTTTCAGTTCAACAGCCTCTAGATCCCCACCCATGTTCAAATAGAGGTGATTCCCACTGTATAATCTTCAACAAAACCCCTCCTAAGGTCCAAGAAATATTTGTTTGGAATACATAAAATAAGTATTCAAAACATATTTCACACTTTGAGGAGGTAATGAACTTGAGCTTCAGGCCCAATACAACCCATGCATGTAAGTGGTGCATCTTTAGAATCTAAAATTTATAACATTCAAAACATCAGGCTGGTTGTTCAGTTTAGCACTTTAATTTCTGCTGAGACTATGAACCAGAATGCAGGTCTTTGGAAGCTTAGTGGATATCAAAGCTGTAATTTAGAATGAAATCGTAGAAACTAAACATTTGACTTCCAGAGATATAGAAGGGACAAGAAAGAACAAATTGTTTTGACACAGATTGCTAAATTTTAAAAGAAATTTGGGTTTATATGATTTTTAGAAGAACAGTGTAGTTAGATGGTGTAACAATCATACATTTGTAAACTCTCCTTCTAATTATCATCACTGCCCTGGTGGGTTAGGAATGTAAATCTTAGTAAATTTCATTCTCACAGGCAAGAATGAATAATTTGACTAGTTTGGGATAGCATTTTTATGCATAAAGCAAGCTTCCTGTGCAGAAAACAGAATTTTCTGACCAGGAAAGAGCATTTCTGTGTAGCAAATTTGTTTTCTGCATGGAAAGGTTATTTTCTGAAACATTTTCTGTGCAAAATGACATTTTCTATGCAAAAAAGCAAAAACATGCATTTCTTTGCACTGATAGCATCCTGAACTGTGAAGATTCTTGCCCATCTAGAATTCTTCTTTTCACAGTTTCTCGACACTTAAGAACTCTGTTTTAGGATTATTATTTTTTAAATGATTTCTTTTTCCATCCCTATTGTGGACAGAAGTTAGTTTCACATTTCTAGACAGTAGCATATGGATAATGTGAAACTCTTGGTGACTGGTGGGGTGAGATTTTTCCTTCTCTTAAGCAGTACTTTGAAATCTCCTTGCAAAAGCTAAAGTGTTAGCATTAGTGGGATTTTTTTTAAAAAAAGTGATTTACTGCTCATTGCTTGTAACTACTTGCAATGCTCATAATGTTGCTTTTGTGTGTGTGTGTGTGTGTAATATATTATTAACTGTTGCTTTAACACTGGCCTGAATCCCACTAGTTCAAAGTTGAGTTGACCCAAGAGCAGTTGAATGAGGAGTTAACATATAGGCAAATCACCTGGATTGACTGGACCTACTTTAGAACTGCAACAGGATTCAGGCCATTTTATAAATGAGATCCATTAAAAAGAAAGACCAAATTTGTCTCAAATTTATCCCTTGAAACAACATTTAGATGTAATGATAAACCTTACTCACTACCAAAAGTAGCATAATTGTGTCTTCGTAGTCTCAAAAACCTGCGGGTAACATTCTTACTTCTAACATATCTAACAGTTGGCCTTCCATGTTTGCAGGCTTCACTTTCACAGATTTGATTCATTGTGAGTGTTTCCAGTCCCTGACCCTCCAACCCAAATGCTTCTTTTCCACTGGGACCTTCCCTTTTGGCAGCTCCAATCGGGGCATCATGCAGCCTTTTAAAAACCTGCCTCCTCTTCCTCTTTCACCAACTGTTGCCAAGCTAGATAAGGATGCTTAGACCAATTTCTCAGTGCCACAAACCCTCTCCTGATTTCCCTCCTTTACACACTCATGAGAGATGGACAAGAGAGAGAAAGCATAGGGCTGGCATGCCAACCCATCCCCTTTCCCTCTCCTTTTCCTAACCTGATTTGGACCCTGGGTGCCAGCTCTTCCCATCATGTGTTGCCACCATTCCCACATATGCCCATGTACAGCATTATAATGGCATCTTAGAAGTTCTGGACGCTCAATAGATGTTTGCAAAAATAAATTTGCAGTCCCCAGGAATTTCCCCAGCCTGGCATAGGTTATTAGTCCAGTATTTGAGTACTGTCATCTATCCTAAAGCTGTAACTGAAACCAGTGTTCCATGTAAAAACACCTTCTTTTATGTTTATCTGTTGTGTATGTATGTGTAAAATATTCTATATGTTTATATAAAATAGTTTTAAAGGAGATATGTTTTTGTTCTGTGCCTTCAAGTCATTTCTGACTTTTGGCAGTCCTAAAGTGAACCTATGATGGGGTTCTCTCTGAAAGGTTTACTCTGAAGAAGTTTGCTGTTGCCTTCCTCTGAGACTGAGAGAGTGTCAGTTGTCCAAGGGGACTCTGGATTTCTATGGCTGAGTGTGGATTTGAACCTGATCTCCTGGAATCTCAATCCAGCACTCAAATCACCATATCACAAGTGTTCTCTTCATATGTAGTATATGTAGCCTCTCGTGGTATACTACTGCTTTCTGTAGGTAGGGTACTACTATTTCCTGCACAAACTCGATAAACAAGTATTCTAAGAGACAGTCTGCTCCTCAGTGAACAAATTAGATTGTGGAAAGAAAGTGTGTATGTGTGTGTGTGTGCGTGCCTGCTTTTTTTCATTCACTTTGTGGCCCAGTTCATGGATTACACTTTCTCCTTTCCTCAGTAAAACTAGTAAAATATGATGCAACATCCAAAAATTTGAGGGCAAGGTCTTACTTCATTGAAATATAATATTGCATATATGCTTATTTCTCCATAGGAAGAAATTTTGTTATAGTTATTTGCCTTCTTTTGCCATTTGATAGTTTTGCCATTTATTTGACAGCTATACTGAGGTCAATGGGACTATTTCTTTGTACTAGTTTGAAAATCAATCCCAGTTGTTTTGTGCCTACTGAGTAATTATTTCTATTGGTTTCAGTGGGGTTATTGACCAATTAAAATAGAATTGCAGATAAGCAAAGCCATCAATATCCAGCTGGAGAAAGAGCACTAAATGGATCTTATCCAGCAAACCACTTCAGCATATGAGCTACTTCCACTGAGATCAATGGAACCAGTCACATTGTTACATTAAAACACATATTTCCAATTGGATCTTTGTCACTTAAATTGCTGGGAATTTTTTTTTCCACACTGTAAGATAATGGCTTTTCTTTAGAAAACCAGCCAACCACAGTGACTTTAAAAAAGCAAAAGAGAAGCAACCACTGAAAATAAAATGGCAACAACCAAAAGATTTTAACTGTGGTGTTGTTTCAAGTCTTACAAGTCTAACACATTGTTGTGTACTAAATTTTAGAAAACGCTGAACAGCCCATGCCATAAAACTGCTCACATGACATAGCAGCTCAGAAGGTCTCAATTTAAAACTTCACTACAATGGGACAAGCTGAAAACTTGTGCCAGAGTAGAAGTCAAGCAGCAGTCCAAGCAAACCCTTTGCCACCCTAGATTTTCCAGCAGTTTTGATTTACAACTCGTAGTCATCTCTGACCCATTGTCCCTTATGGCTGAGGCTTATGAGAGGAATTCAAGTTCTAGAAGCCTAATATGATCTTCCTTCATTTCATTAGATGCAATGGAGCTCCTCAATATATTCAATCTGTTGGTGTCCAAATGAAGTTGTGTTCTGCTGGATCAAACCATTGATCCATCTTGGCCAGTACTGTCTGCTGTAGTCTACTAGTATCTATTGCAGGTCCTGAAAGCATTTGGTAGAAAAGTATCTGTCTGATGATTGAACTATGGCTCCTGTCCTAGATTATGAGCAGAAGTATGTGACTAGTTTTATCTTATTGCTTTTGTAGAAGTGTAGACATAGTGAGGCAGATTTGTATGTGACTGCTTTCTTGCTGGAAAAGGCCCTGAGGAGAAGACCTGCTGACTCCTCAGTCAAGGCAATGTAGGCTGATTGGTTGTCCTGCTTCTCTCTGAACCCTAACCTTTTCAGAAGACAGATGGAACAGGACAGAGTCAGGGTAGAAATGGAGGAAATCTAAAGAGCACTTTGTTTCTCCTAGTATTGAAAAAGAAAGAAAAGGAAAGTGATTTGACAGGCTGGCTCTCCGTGCCAGTTTTTGCTGTTTCCTGATCTTCCCTGCGTGGGAAAAGTAAAACGGAATGAAGATCACTCCCAAATCAAAGTATTTGCTGGAAAAACTTCATACAGCACATTGACTGAAGAATTTGTGACATCAGCTGTGGTCTATGTGAGTTCAGTGGGAAAACACCAGTAGAATGGGAAAATAGCCCACTCTGCCAAACTGGTTTTCCACACTTGATATATATGATCCTATTTCAGTTGGAATAGCAAAATTTGGTATATGTTGTACACTACGCAGATTTACAACTTGGCATGAACCATGCAACCTGCCGCATATCTGAAATTCTGAAAAAGAGACTGAAGAGTCAAAGTGAGAAAATCCTCTCATATGTCCTGAGCTTGGAGGATCCTGTCTCAGGGAAGCAAATCAAATTTCCATCATTTCCAGCAGATCTTGGAAAGTTCCTTTCCTAAGAATGGCTATAACAACATGCTGAGATCATCTGTTACTAACCAGGTGGCGAGATGATGTAGAACTTGGAAATAACTATGATTTTAAAAAAAATCATTTTGTTTTGCATGACAAGTAAATAACTAGTTACTTTGGGGGGGGAAGGCAAATGCAATGGCAAATACTTTTGAGAGTCTTTGGAAATGTAACTTTAGCTAAAAATGTTTTAAAGCAGCTTCTCAAGCTCTTGGAGGAATGAGTTCTGCAACCCTGAGCATCATTGTACCATTGTTCAGTTGTGGATGATTTCAGCATGTACGTGATTTTTTTTCCTTCGGAAAAGTAACTTTCTAAGCTCTAGTTCTCAGCACAGTGGTTTGATTTCTCTGTGCTGATAATCCTTCACAGGGGCATGAAGTGGATTACTGTACTTTAACACAGTGTTGTCAAAAGAAAAAGAACAAAGGTTTCCAAAAGAGAGAGCACAGTATATTATTTCCTTTCTTCCTCTTCTTCTTCTTTCCCTCATTGCATCCACACATTTCTTTTCAGTTGCTCAGCTGAAGGGAGAGAAGGAAGGAAAAGTCCTGGTAAGTTTATAGCAGCCTTATACCCTGCATCACTTTTAGTAGCCTGGTCTTCTTTCTGAAGAGATTTGTACATGCTGGGAAGTGTGATGAGATGGCAGTAGAAAAATTACGCCAGCGTCTGTTCAATGTTATTGCAAATGCACTGAGAGGAGACTGGTTGCTTGCTCCTTTTCTTCTTTCTCCCTTCTTCCCTCCCTTTCTCCTAACTAAGAAGATGAAGCATCGCCAGTAACGCAAAGCACGCACAACCCTAAGTTTTACAGATGGACAGATAGTTTTATAGTTTTAGTATATGTATATATATATATAGAGAGAGAAAAGAGAGAGAGAGAGCTTTAAAAAGGAGTTATTGGAAGTTTATCCCTCTCCTCCCTTTAAAAAATGAAATATTTTAGGGAATACTGAGGAAATGAACTGGCCTTGAGCTAACAGAAACCAGTTATTACTTCTCCTCCTAAGAAATCTTTGTAATTTCAAGAACTGGAGACCTGTGGCTTCAGTCCACTTGAGCTATAGGAATCTGTCCAGTCTTCTCACAAATAATATGAAAGCATGTGGATTTACTACTATATTTTGATTTATTCTGCTGCCCTGTGTCCAAACGAGCAAGGGCTCTCAAACGTTTTAGTAAATGAGCCTGCCAAAAGTGCTTGGTCTTTGCTCATGGGCTGTCAGCAGGCTTGATCTCATTACATGAGATCTCTACATATACCACCGACTCCCATCATGCCCCCACTCAATATTACTTTGGTTAAAAGTAATCCACTGGAAAAAAAGGCAAAATCAGAACAAAGTTTTTTTTTAAAAAAACCAAACAAATCATAACAAGGTGGAAGTAATGGAAATGCCAGCAATCACAGGCAAAGGTCATCTAATTCCCATGTCTTTCAGTTAAGAGATCATTTTAACAAGCAGTTATCTAAGTGGAACAATGATAACATCATATAGGCCATTTCCGCATGACATTGCTGAGCCACTTTTGTGATCGGATGGCAGCGGTCAGCAGGTCATGCTTCTGCATCACACAGACACGGTATTTGAAAAATGGAAAAACTCTGTTTTACATCTCCCATTGAGTGGCACTTCCATACTTACCGTTGTGCAGAAGCCATGGCCATGCGATTGCAACGCTTCCTGATCCAGCACAGCAATGGCAAGTTGCTGCAGAAAGGACGGGTGGGGCTATTGCACCCCCTACCGCAGGGTGTGAGCAGGTGCAGAGGGGAGCGTGGCTGACTCCCTTCCAGACCCAGATTTGCAGTGCAAAAATACAGAAGAGCATCATCATATGAAAAGGGCCATAGATATTGAACAGATATTTTATCCCATTTGGTGCTATTTATTCCAGGATATAATCCAAGGTAAATGCAATTCATTTGATAAGAGCTGACCCAGCTGATGGGCCACTCTTGGACAGCTGTTTCCTTATGGTTCCTCATAATGTTTGCAACTCCCTGCCAGAGGGTTAAGGAAACGGATTGTTACCACAGTGCTAGAATTAGACCAGAGCATTGAACGTTTCTTTTGCAAAAGTAATTAGTTCAATGACTCCAACATTTATAAATTATTGTCATAGTCACAACTTTGGAAAGTAATTCTTGACTTGCGCATTTCTTGAAAGCAATGAATTTTTTTTTTTTTAAAAAAGAGTACTACAATCCACTGCTCTGTGTTACAAAACAGACTTTCTTCGTCCCCATCTCATTGTTATCTTAACACACTCTGTTTGAACCTTCTTCACCATCTAGTGAGACCATATCTCTGTAAATATAATAATTAATATCATAGTTATCCAGGAAAGGGAGGAGGAGAGGGGGAATAAAACTGACATTACTTCTCATTACATTGTGGCTACAACCTAGTTTTGCTTTAGTTATTGGGAAAAGGGCTTAACTGCTCATAACGTGTAATTCAGGGCACAACTAAAGAAAAACTGACATTTCTATAAAATGTTAGTGTTGTAATACAGATAACATTTTCTCATGAAATGTGTTGTGGGTGTGAGCAATGGTCACTCCCTTCTGGCTGGCCATACTGAAGTATTTTAGTTTTGTACTGGAAATATATTTTCAAATGTAGTAACCAAATTTATAACCTAAAGGCATGTGGGAAAAAAATCTACTGTTAAGTTTACCTTTGCTCTTTTAAAGTATTCACTATATTCACGATCTAATTCTAATTCTTTTTCTTGATATCAAAGAACGTAAACAGCACTGGAGGAATAGAAACAATGCTGTCTATAGTATAGTCAATTGGTTGACCAGCCACCTAAGCTGCAACTCAGATCTAATTTCTAATTTTCCTCAGTGCATACAGTTAAGTATGAAACCTTTTTAGGATTATTGTATGGGACCACGGAAGACTTAAGAAAATAAGTATAACCCCAAAAGAGTATGCTTTAACAGAAAAGGCTGGTGAAAACAACTGAGACAAACCACAAATAAGTGGAAAGAAAATGATTTGAAGTTATTGATATTGTTCTTAATTAACAGATTTTCTGAAAATGATGATGTAATCAGTACAGTGGCATTTGTTTATCACTTGAATTTTGAGCATTTAGAGATTTGCCTAACAACCTAGAAATCTCAGTCATGGTGAAAGAATGAGGGGTGTGTGTGTGTGTGTGTGTGTGTGTGTTTCCTTTCTCTCTCTCTCTCTCTCTCTTTTGATAATACAAAGCAATCCATTTGTGTTTCAGGGAATTTACCAGCAAAGAGCGGTCTTTGCAGATACATAGTAACCTCTGGCTGATTGAATGACCTTTGCTTGCAACAGAGCCATCAGGATGTCAACATTTTCAGTTCTGACTTGGATCAATCAGCCATAGACACTTTCAATAACTCTCACACACTAAGCAAATTTGTTTTTCTTTCCCCTTGCTTTTGAAAGAGACAGCACAGCTAACATTAAGTCATCCAAATATTTAATAATACTTTAATTCTAGGAAAAAGCATCAGGTGTTTTTATGTTACACATTCTTTCCTCTCTCTCCAGTGTACTGTGATCCTTATTTCAATTTATCAAGCATTTGTAGATGTTTACAAAACAAAGTCTACTAGGCAGTAAATATAAAAAAAGAAAAGTACAGTCTGTTTATTAGTCTGTTATGTTAGTTTGTTTAGGTTAGTTTGCTGAAGCAGACTGTACTGTTCCACTCCAGAAATAAATTTGGGCAATCTGGGGATGTGGAGACAGATAGGATTCTTTTAAGAAGTGAGAGCCACTATATGTATGTTGGATTCTTGCCCTTCCTGGTTCATTAAAGCAGCCAAAGCAGTGCTGGTTGAGTGAGAAAGGGGAGTAGTGAATGGTTTGCTGAAGCAAGGCAGAGTTCCATCCTGCCTGAAAGAGGGTGTAATAAAGCTGTTATTGAAAAAAGAAAAAAGAAAAAAACCTCCCTGAACTGCACTGTATAGACATCCATTGACCCTTCTCCAGTATTCCTTTTTTGGACAAGGTCCTAGAGTATGTCAGGGCCTCCCAGCTCCAGGGGCTTCTGGATTAATCAAATTATCTAGATCCATTTCAATCCGGCTTCATGACTGGTTATGGAATGGAGACAGCTTTGCTCACCTTGCCGGATGGCCTACACTGGGAACTGGTTAGGTTGAGTGTGTTCCTTTTGGTTCTTCCGGACATCTCAGTGACTTTCAGTCCCCTTGACCATGGTATCCTTCTGGGCTATCTTTCTGTGATGGGACTTGGAAGCATTGTTCTGTGATGGTGTGCACCCAGAAGGTGTGGGCTCCCACTCAACACTCTAGCCATTGGTCTGTGGTGTGCTTCAGGGTTCAGTTCTGCCACTCATACTGTTTAACATCTACATGAAACTACTAGGAGAGGTTGTCCAGAGATTTGGGGTTCAGTCTCACCAGTATGCTAATGAAACCCAACTCTAGCTCTCCTTTCCATCTAACTCCAAGGAAGCTGTCTCAGTACCAAGCTGTTTCTCTTGTGAATAATAGATTGGATGAGGACGAACAAACTGAAACTTAATCAAGATAAGACAAATATGCTCCTGGCCAGACCAAGGAATAGGGAATCAGCCTGTGCTGAATGGGGCTATACTCCTCCTGAAATCTCAGGTTCATAGTTTTGCAATACTCCTGTGTTCATCTCTGAGTCTGGAAGCCTAGATTTCAGTGGTGGCTAAGAATGTGCTTGAACAACTAAAATTAGTGTACTAGTTACATTCATTCTTTGAAATGTCAGATCTAGCCATGGTAACACATATCTTGATTATATTTTATTTGGATTTTTGTAAGATTATCAATCTGGGGTTGCATTTGGAAACTGTTCAGAAACTTCAGAAGGTCTAAAACACTGCTTCTAGGCTGCTGACCAGAACTGGTTATAGCAAGCATATAACTCCCTTGCAGAACCAGTTTCACTGCCTACCCATCCATTTCTGGGCAGAATTCAAAGTGCTAGGTATGATTTGTAAAACCCTTTATCACTTGAATCCAGATAGTCTGAGAGACCATATCTCCCTATATGAGCCTCCCCAAGTTTTAACATCTTTGGAGTAGGACTTTCTTTTAGACCCACCACCTTTACAACCATACTGGGGAAGGATTTAGGAGAAAGCCTCCTCAGAGGTTTCACACAGGTTATGGAATTCTCTTCTGAGAGAGGCTCAGTTGGTGTCTTTTTCCTCTTTTTTTCATCAGCTAGCAAAGTCCTTCATATTTATATTCTAACTGTGTGGAATAGTGAAGCTTGTGTTTTGGTTTTGAATATGTAATAGATTTTTGTGTATTTTGATCTGTTCCAAATTGGCATTTCAAGTGGACTGTGGCTTAGTGCTTTCTAAAAAAAATTGAATTCAGATTGCTATCTTGTTTTAGTGTATGATATCAGCCCTTTGGGACCCACAAAGGACAAAAGTGCTATATGAATAATAAACAAAACAAAACAAAACAAAATAATTCTTATCCAATCTGGACCTGGTACAAATTTGACTGAATCAGTCTGATTCACTTTGTTCTTTGGGATTTCGTGAAAATGATTGCACAACCCTAATTGTTAACAACCTTCTTTAAGTGCCATGGTAACCATTATGTTTCCAACTCTCATAGAGAAAACTATGCTAAGCAAGAGCTGACCAACCACATCTTCCCCATTTTATTATTCTAATTCAGCAGTGCTTAGAAGATGAAGTTTCTTCTATATATTGTCCCTGCCAGTACCACTGTGGAGCAATCATGGCTGAAATTCACTAAGAAAGTTATGAATACATAACCTAAGGTCTTTCCGCCCTACACTGTCATAGTGCTATTATTCTACTTCCAACATCCTGTGGAATTCCAGGTTTTGAAGTTTACTAAGGCCCAAAAGTTCTCTGGCTGAGAATTCTAAATGCCCCTCCCTGAACTGCAAACACTGGGATTCCATGGTATGTTGAAAGTAGAATAACAGCATTATAACAGTGTACCAAGGAAATGGCTCTAGAATTATGGATTTGTGACCAGTTCATATTAATGAACCATGCCTATCCTCTAGTTTAGAGGCTATGTTGGAACCATGAAAGTTCCTCAGTCTCCTCTTACCAGGCAGAAACTATTGTGATCAATGGGGTCTTTTTTCTTGTCAGTCAGGAAGCAACTCCAATGGGAGGGGGATTGTGACAGGGACCCTGACTTTGGCCGTTGCATGGGAAGGGAGTGGCATAATCATAGAATCATAGAATCATAGAAATGTAGAGTTGGAAGAGACCACAGGGGCCATCCAGTCCTGCCCCCTGCCATGCAGGAACACCCTCAAAGCACTTCCGACAGATGACCATCCAGCCTCTGCTTAAAAACCTCCAAAGAAGGAGACTCCACTACACTCCGAGGCAGCATATTCCACTGCCGGACAGCCCCGACCGTCAGGAAGTTCTTCCTGAGGTTCAAGTGGAAGCTCCTTTCCTGCAGATTGAATCCATTGCTTCTTGTCCTGGTCTCTGGAGTAGCAGAAAACAAGCCCACTCCCTCCTCTACATGGCATCCCTTCAAATATTTAAACAGAGCTATCATGTCCCCTCTTAACCTTCTCTTCTGCAGACTAAACATACCCAGCTCTCTAAGTCTATCCTCATAGGGCATGGTTTCCAGGCCCCTCACCATTTTGGTCACCCTCCTCTGGACTTGCTCCAGCTTGACCATGTCCTTCTTGAATTGGGGTGCCCAGAACTGGACACAGTATTCAAGATGAGGTCTAACCAAAGCAGAGTAGAGTGGTACCAGTACCTCCCTCGATCTAGACACCATACTCCTATTGATGCAACCAAAAATTGCATTGGCTTTCTTGGATGCCGCATCACACTGTTGACTCATGTTCAGCTAGTGGTCTATTAAGACTCCTAGATCCCTTTCACTCATACTGCTATCTAGCCACGTGTCCCCCATCCTATATTTCTGTATTCCATTTTTTCTACCTAAGTATAGGATCTTACATTTCTCTCTGTTGAATTTCATTTTGTTAGCCTTGGCCCAGCTCTCCAATCTGTCCAGGTCATTTTGAATTTTGATCCTGTCTTCTGGTGTATTAGCAAGCCCTCTCAATTTGGTGTCATCTGCAAATTTGATGAGCATGCCCTCTATTCCTTCAACCAAGTCATTGATGAAGATATTGAATAGCACTGGGCCCAGGACAGAACCCTGTGGCATACCACTAGTCACTTCTCTCCAGGATGAGAATCTGCCATTGGTGAGCACCCTTTGGGAACTTTCAGTCAACCAGTTACAGATCCACCTGACAGTAGCCCTGTCCAGCCCACATTTTACTAGCTTCTTTGTAAGAATATCACAATAAACCAGTTGCTTCTCTATCAACAGTGGAATGACCAACATTGACTGCAGTGGCTGTTGCTCAGTAAGTAGTGATTGTGGGGAGCTGGGACAGAGCACAATACCGAGCTACAGAACTAAGGTGGTTATGCATTTGTAACTGGATTTGTGAATTCTGGCCAATATACTACACTGTACATGGATTGGTAAATCTATATGTGGGGTGGGAGAAAATCTAGGAACTCATAGTAAAATTCCTACGAATTTTATAGTACAGTGTATTATGCTACTTTCATGTCACAGATTAAGAACCTAGCAGCTTGCTTACCTCACTCAGCAGTTTTATAGTGGAGATGTGTGATAAGTTTTTGTGGTTCACATTTTTAAACTAGCTGGATCAATTTCCATATCTGTATCTGTCTGTGGAGTGGAGCACATTTCCCATTCAAGCTACGTACTTGTCTGCATGTTGTATGTGGTTTTCAGCTCATAAAGTGCACACAAAATCTGAATATTAAGTATAGTTATATGCAAAGATAACAAATATTATGGAAATTTATGTACAAAAATGAACATATTAAGGAATTTTGAATACAGCATGTGTGCTAGAGAAAGTGGCATAGGAAAATACATGTGTGTGTGTTTTAAAATATACTCAGTGAAAATTGTGTGCTGGCTATTGCTGGTATTAGATATAATATACTTATAACTAAATATGTGTGAAATTGACACAGATTCAATAGAGAGTTGCCCATCCCAACTTTTTAGCTATACCTGAATTTCTCAGGAATCTTTATTTCTCTAATCTGCTCTAAAAGAAAGGAAATTAGTCTCTTTTTTTATTATGTTCTAGTTTTATGAGAATGTATTATTAATAAGACTACAGTATTTTCTTTTAAAGCCAGAAGTTATTTCAGCTGTGTTTGTTTCTAGTTGCTACATTCTAGTCACTAATATTAAATATCATCCTATTATTGGAAGCAAAGAGGATATTGACTTGTTGCAAATCTGAAAGCTTCTCTCTGCTTAAAAAAATAAGTAGCTTTAAGACTTAAAAGTTTTAGTGATATGGACCACAGGTCTCAGTAAGCTCCACCCAAGGAGCATAAAAACATACTGTAGTGTGAAGAGATTATTTGTGGAAGAACGAAGCTAACAAATATGTGTTAGTTCAGAAGGCACGTGCAATTTATTTCTACAATACCAATTGCTACACTGTTGAAACTTTTCTTGGAACGATTTTAATGTGTTGATTCAGTGTAACATCAAATAGAACAGAGGGATTAATTTTATCATTTTAGTTCCATTTGATTTCATTAATACTTAAGATTGGTGTGCATGTATTCATACCCTATTGTAGAAAACTTTTGCTTCTCTGTCAGTCTATGTTCTTCCCATTTGTTGATGCTGATAGATGAAGAAATGTGGCTCAATAATTCAATTCTCTATTCACTAAAAATGAGACAAAATATATATCTTCAATGTACATCTAAAAATGTAAACTGAGAATTTCCCAAATACATGTACTACACAGCTGTCTCAACAGATTCTTGTTATGTATATGCTAGGTACATACCTGCTATGTTGGCCAAATGTGAAAGTCCGTGGCTGCCTACATAGAGATAAAGTCTATTGTGTTCACTAAGACTTATTCTGAGACCGTAATAGGATTGCAGACCAGAGATGAAATAAAGTTGTTGTAAAAACAGTTCCTTTCAGTGCAAGGGGAAACTTTCTGACAGGAAGTTGCTCTCTCCATTGAAGTGAGTGGGGAAGTTCTTTCAGGCTAGAGGAACATCCCAAGCTCTTCACTAAGAAGAAATTGATGGATTGGGTGATCAGTGACAGCTATACAATTCTGGCGCTTTCATAATATCCATCGGTGGACAGGGAAGGCTTAGTACACAATATAGGTAGCCTTGTCATACGCCTGGGTAATTGAGGATTCCATGATGGCCTCCTGGTTGGTCCACAGTCATGAGTGGAACTCTCCTCTTAGGGACAGCCTAAGACTTTGGCCATTTCCGCAGTATACTGTTATAGTGCTGTTATTCCACTTTCAACATCCTGTGGAATCCTGGGGTTTGCAGTTTAGGGAGGGGCCTTTAGAATTCTCAGCCAGAGAGCTCTTGGGGCTCAGTAAACTACAAACCCCAGAATTCCACAGGAGGTTGAAAGTGGAATAATAATACCAAAACAATGAGGGTGGAAATGACCTTTTAGTTGTTTGAGTAGGAATGGCAAATGAGAAACACCCTACCAATTATAGAACCAACTGCCCAAAGCAAGGTCTATAATGCTGTAATACCTGAGGGAAGAGCGGAAGGTGGGCTGCGTCTGAGAAGACACCTTGACCGTGTGTCTTTTCCAGGCTTCTGGGGCTGTGTTTGATTGTTTGTTTGTTCGTTTGTCTGTTTACTCTGGCCGTGTGCAATCCCTGAACACACAGTCTAATTGACTAGCTAGGGGGAGCAGCTAGCAGCTGTTAGCCCTAACTAACTCACTGACAAACTAGGAGGAGGAGCTAGCAGCTCTTTATCTCTGCTCCCAGTGGCCCATGCCAAAGGCACATGCACTTTCACTTTACTACCTAACCTTAGCAAGAATTAATTGCTTCTTCCTTAAACCCATCCAGACTCAATCTGCCTGTCTACAACATCTAGGTAGGTTTGGATCTTGAGGGAGTACCTATAACCACTATAGAATTGCACCCTTTCTCTGGATAGATTGACAATATGAACTTGGCAAACAGGGGGTTGACACAGATTTTACCAGGGCACTTTGAAGGCAAAGCCCAGTTTTACCTTTTTCAACTGAACTATCTAAACTATCAAGAATAGAGGGAGAGGGAGCTGCTGCAGTCACCTGCCACAACTGTAGCATGTTTCTTTTCCTGCCACAAGTTGTCCTTGGGTACACCTGCAGCAAATGGTAGCTGGTCGCTCTCTTAGAGGAGAAGGTTCAACAGCTGGAGGCACATGTTTCAAATCTTTGCAATATTAGGCAGGGAGAGGAGTTCTTGGATAGGGCTGAGAGGACCTTTTTGAAGACAGAATGCATGGAGGAGATAGTGGACAAAGAAGCTGGTTTGCAGTTTAGGGAGACGGACGCTTGGAGAAATGTGACACACAGGAGTAGAAAGCCAAGGTGTCATACGGAGACTATCGAGCTACAGAATCGCTTCCTAGTTCTTGACTTTATTAATGACAAAGTAGAATAGCAGGAAGAGGTCATGGACGTCATCTGGAGAAAATCCAGCATCAACAACAGGAACCCCAACACCAGCAGAACAGCATCAGCACCAACACTCTCAACATGAACAGAAAGTTCAGGTGGCCGTGAGGGAATCTGCTCGTCGAGTAACCCCAGACAAGCCTCACAGGAGATGAGTTGTAGTGTTTGGGGACTCTTTGCTGAGAGGAACGGAACTGATCATTTGCAACCCAGATAGAATCAATCGTGAGGTGTGCTGTCTCCCTGGGGCCAAAATCAAAGACATAACAGAGAGGCTAAGCACAGACTGGTCAAGCCCACTGACTGTAAACCCCTCCTTTTGGTTCACATCGGAACCAATGACACAGCGAGGCACAGCTTTCACCGCATCATGAAGGATTTTGAGCTTATGGGTAGGAAGCTGAAGGACCTTCGTGCGCAGGCTGTCATTCCACGAACGTGGTCTTCTGGCAAGGGATGGCCTGCACCTTACAACCATCGGCCACAACGTTTTTGCTAACAGTCTCTCAGAAACAATCAGGAGGTCTTTAAACTGAGTTTGACTGGAGAGGGGGACAGTATTATTCTGAGCAAGGATTCAGTGAGTACTGTGAAAAATAGTCAAAATGATATAGATAGGGCAGGTCAAGTAGAACTAGAGACCAACAGGGAGAGGGAAAGTAACTTTAGTACAGGAATTCCACAAAGGGCACATCGTCTCAAGTGTCTCTACACTAATGCACACAGCATGGGGAATAAGCAAGATGAACTCCAACTCTTAGTACAACAAAACAAATATGATTTAATAGCCATCACTGAAACCTGGTGGGATGAATCTCATGATTGGAACGTAGGAATAGGGGGGTATAACCTATTTCGCAGAAATAGACCAAGCAAGAAATGAGTAGTAGCCTTATATGTCAAGGATGCTTTCACTTGTGAAGAGATCCAGAACTTAAATCCAGGAAGCCAAGTCGAGAGCATCTGGTTAAGAATTAAGGGAGTGAGAAACAATAGGGATGTGATTATGGGCGTTTCCTACAGGCCTCCAGGCCAGCCTGAGGACATAGATGAGGCCTTCCTGGAGTAGATGGCCACACATTCAAAAAGGAGAGATGCAGTGTTAATGGGAGATTTCAATTATCCTGATATTTGTTGGCAGTCAAATTCTGCAAAGACCACAAGGTCTAACAGGTTCCTCACTTGCCTTGCAGACAATTTCATGGTCCAGAAGGTGGAAGAAGCGACAAGGGGATCTGCTCTTTTAGATCTGATCCTGACCAACAGGGATGACCTAGTTGATGAGGTGGAGGTGGTGGGATCCTTAGGAGGGAGTGACCATGCTGTTTTGGAGTTTGTCATTCAGTGGGAAGGAGAAGCCAAGTGTAGCCAGAAAATGCATCCTAAAATTTAAGAAAGCTGATTTCTCTAAACTTAGGGAGTTACTTGCTGAAATCCCGTGGTCAAGAATACTAAAAGAGAAAGGAGTTCATGATGGATGGGAGTTTCTTAAAAGTGAGATACTGACGGCACAATTGAAAACTGTGCCAATAAGGAGGAAAAATGGCAGGTGTCTAAAGAAACCGGAATGGTTGACTGAAGAACTCTCAGGTGAGCTAAGTGTTTAAAAAACATGTACAGGAAATGGAAGAATGGTGAAATCACCAAAGAGGAATTCAAGCAAATAGCCAGGAGATGTAGGGAGAAGATCAGAAAAGCTAAAGCGCAGAATGAACTCAGGCTTGCCAGAGACATCAAAAGCAATAAAAAGGGCTTTTTTAGATATGTCTGCAGCAAAAATTAAAACAAGGAAATGATAGGATCACTGCGTGGAGAAGGTGACCAATTAATAATGGGGGGAAGACAGAAAGCAGAACTACTCACTACTTTCTTTACCTCAGTTTTCTCCCAAAAGGATACAAGTACTCAACCTAGGGGATGGGGAGCAGGTGAGGAAGGGTGGGAAATACAGCACAGAATAAGTAGAGAAGTAGTACAGGAATATCTGGCTAAACTAGATGAATTCAAGTCCCTAGGTCCAGATGAATTACATTCAAGGATATTAAAAGAGCTGGCAGAAGTCATTTCTGAACCACTTGCAATAATCTTTGAGAATTCTTGGAGAACAGGAAAAGTCCCAGCAGACTGGAGGAGGGCAAATGTCATCCCTATCTTCAAGAAGGGGGGGGAAGAGGACCCTAATAATTATCACCCAGTTAGCCTGACATCAATTCCAGGAAAGATCCTAGAGCAGATCATTAAACAGTCAGTTTGTAATTACTTAGAAAGCAAAGCCGTAATCACTAAAAGCCAGCATGGATTTCTCAGAAATAAGTCATGCCTGACTAATCTTATCTCTTTTTATGATAGGGTTACAGGCTTGATAGATGAAGAGAATGCTGTAGATGTAGCATATATTGACCTCAGTAAGGCCTTTGACAAAGTTCCACACGACATTCTTGCAAAGAAGCTAGTAAAATGTGGGCTGGACAGGGCTACTGTCAGGTGGATCTGTAACTGGTTGACCAACTGAACCCAAAGGGTGCTCACCAATGGCTGCTTTTCATCCTGGAGAGAAGTGACTAGTGGGGTGCCACAGTCCTGGACCCAGTGCTATTCAATATCTTCATCAATGACTTGGATGAAGGAGTGGAGGGCATGCTGACCAAATTTGCAGATGATACCAAATTGGGAGGGGTTGCTAATACACCAGAGGACAGGATCAAATTTCAAAATGACCTTGACAGATTGGAGAGCTGGGCCAAAGCTAACAAAATGAATTTCAACAAAGAGAAATGTAAGGTCCTGCACTTAGGCAGAAAAAATGGAAGGCACAAATATAGGATGGGGTACACGTGGCTGGATAGCAGTACATGTGAAAGGGATCTAGAAGTCTTGGTAGATCACAAGCTGAACATGAGTCAGCAGTGTGATGCGGCAGCCAAGAAAGCCTACATGATTCTTGGTTGCATCAATAGGAGTATGGTGTCTAGATTGAGGGAGGTAATGGTACCACTCTATTCTGCATTGGTTAGGCCTCCTTTGAAATACTGTGTCCAGTTCTGGGCACCTCAATTCAAGAAGGATGTCAACAAGCTGGAATGTGTCCAGAGGAGGGCGACCAAAATGGTGAAAGGTCTGGAAGCCATGCCCTATGAGGAACGGCTTAGGGAGCTGGGTATGTTTATTCTGCAGAAGAGAAGGTTAAGAGGGGATGTGCTAGCCATGTTTAAATATTTGAAGGGATGCCATGTAGAGGAGGGAGCAGGCTTGTTCTCTGCTGCTCCAGAGACCAGGACAAGGAGCAATGGATTCAAGCTTCAGGAAAGGCAATTCCACTTGAACCTCACGAAGAACTTCCTGACGGTCAGAGGTGTGCAGCAGTGGAATGCCTCAGAGTGTGGTGGAGTCTCCTTCTTTGGAGGTTTTTAAGCAAAGGCTGGATGGCCATCTGTTGGGAATGCTTTGATGGGTGTTCCTGCATAGCAGGGGGTTGGACTTGATGGCCCCTGGGGTCTCTTCCAACTCTATGATTCTACTCTAAGCTCAGAATTCATTGTGGTACATGAAGCAGTAAATCCTACAAACCTCTCATTTTATCTCTAGCAGTAAAAATACAGAAACAACACATTAAATAATTAACAATTTGCTGCCCTCTAATGACTCCCACAAATTTGCTCCCTGAGGTGATCTTCTTATGCTACTTAAAGATAGCACCCTCCCTTTTTCCTCTGTTGCAGCACACTCCAAGGATGCCAACAAGATGATGGGATGCTCCGTTCAGCTTATTAAAAATGAATTCTTTCCTGGCTTTCCACCAAAGGACACAGCACTAAAGTGACTAATAAATTCATGAAAACAGCTTGATAATATGAAAAGAAAAGGAAAGAAATCTAGAAAGATGACATTAAAAGGGAGAGGATCCAAATATCAAATTAAGAATAGGATTAGGGAGCATATCTTCTCATATATCAGGAGAGCTTTTGTACACTTCCACTATTTCATGACCTGGTTGTGGAGGGGGAGACCAGAAGTGCACCAGCAGGATTCCAGCCATAGGTTTCCAAACTGGGCAATCCTGCTGGGTAATAGTTTGTGGTTTCAAAACTGGGGTTCATCATTTTGATGATGATGTTACAGCATCTGTTCTAATTGTGGATCCAGTCAAGATTGTTGAAAAAAGTAGCAAAATGTGAAGGTCATATTTGGAATGAGACTGTTGGTACGGAGGGGTAACTAGTTTAGATGGGCCAGAACGGACCTGGATAAAGCTTCCTCTTGCTCACAAACTCCACTCCCTGTCAGCTAACCAGGCTTCCTCTGATCGGCTGGCCTTCTGGCTCCATAACAGATTGGGAAAGCTGTGTCAGTTTGGGGGAAAGGGAAATAACCCTAGTTCCTGGAACACAACAACAATCCTTGACAGATTTTATCCAGTTAGCAAATATCCTGCAAGTGCAATCCATGGGGACAGGATGGCAGCAGGCCAGCACTGATGTCATGCAGAAACACAACCAGCTGACTGCTTCCATCCTGTCCCCATAGTGGGACTTATTGTGTGGAAATGTTTCTTTTTACCACCTGGCCTCATTAAGTGTTCTGAACGAAATAAACAAATTTCCTGACTGTGTTGGTCCTAACAAAGGTATTGCCCATCACTAGATTTTGCAACTTATGCATCAAAACATCAGTGAGAATAATCGGCATGATAATTGTTGCTATCATTATATATCTAGATAAAACGAGATGAGTTCCAATATCCTCCCATTTCTGTGAGTTTTGCATTTTATTTAAAAAAGAATAGCAAAACATGAAGACAATTCTCAGGTGCAGAGTAGTGGGGATTCAAACACTTAGATGTACATACAGTGATGATGATCAGGTAAAATCCTTAGCCAAACTACTGAATCCATTTTGCACCATACAGAGAAATGCCATCATAAAGCAGAAGTACAACATGAATGGATGGAACAAGGACATATGCTGACTAAATAAAAAGAAGTACATTACAGTTCATAAATTTAGCAAACGGTATACCTATACATATGGGGAGAAATGAACACATGATTAAACTAATAGGATTATGTAAAATACTTTTCTAATGAAGTGCCTGTAATTAATCTTTCTTAGTCTTGAGGCTTGCCTCTAATCATTCTTCCTGTGCATAATTTGATTCTAGCAAAAACTAATTCTATTCAAAGGACATGCCTTACAACAACCCTCCAATTTGTGGAGACCCCACTGTTCCTAATCTAGTTATACTGCAGCAGATGCTACAAAGTCCTTATGGTCCTGGTTTATTTTGGCTGTTGGCTGCCTTCTTTCTTTCGGGCCATTTCATCTTTGCTTTCTTTCATTGCAAATAACATTAAGGTAGCCAAAGAACAAAACAGAGAAAGAGAGAAACTTGATGTGCACTTGTAACCCTAGGAGCTGACTACATTAAAGTCTGGAGGAAAAGAGAATCAGCGTGCAATCCAGTACACCTGTTTTTGGAAAGACATCTTACAGATTTAAAGACTCACTTCCCAGTAATGGTGTTTTGGATAACTGATTAAAAAGGGGGAAAATGCTGCTGCTCATGAATAATTATTCAGACACCTTTTGGTACTTCAAACATGAGCATTTTTAAAACTGAGCAAATGAGAGACATCTATCCAACTAGAGATGGACAAATTTCCTACCTGTATCATTTTCACATGTTTCTGTCCACAGCTCATTTCTTCCTTTCCATTTTCTCATTTCATATCTCTTTTCCTGTACTTTAACACCTGCCTCAAACAGTAAGGTCTTTTACTTCACATCCAAAGCAGAATAAGAAAGAATCCCACCTGACCTCCCTTGGAAAAAGTGTTGCATGATTGGGGTCTGAGGGAGAAAGACTTTTGTATAGAAATTTGAAAGGATTGTATTTATTAAGCACCCATTTCTGAAGTCCAGGTCCAAGCAGAAAAGTTGAGTTTCAGACGGAAGGGGAAAGAAAAAATGGGAAAGGAAAAAAAAGGGAATCTTAAAATAGAATGGGCAGATCTTTCTACTTATTAGGAGACCGAGGCCCTCAAGCAGCCATGACCACTCAGAATGTTATACTTTTTATTCCAGAAAGGTGAGAGTCCTCACTGCCGACTCCATGGTCATGTAAGGAAGGAAAGTATTTGTAGTTTTTCTGGGAAATGGGAGTATGTTGTGAATCTTTTCAGTAACTTCTCCTCCTTTACTGATTGATTATTAAGATGATTTCTGTTATGTATTTTGGCATGAGATGCAACCTTCCACAATGATATCTGGGTGCAGTTGCAATGAATAGCTTTGTAATTTTGTTTACAAAAGCTATTCACTTGAATAATTTAGTGAAAGGTTTCCCTCAAATCCATCCCCCATTTATTTCTCTCTGGCTTCTCCCCACCTGCCTTCCCTTACCATGTCCATTTTCCCCCTTCCTTCTTTTTACCCACACTCTTCCCAAAATTAAGGTAAAATGGTTGCAGAGAGGATCAGCTTGTTAGAGACCTGATCAGTAAAACTGAGCATGTGTGTGGCATTTTGACCCTCTGCATTCATCATATATTCCATACTAACTTCCAGAAGCATGACTCAAGTCTTAGGATACAGTTCCAATAGCTATAATGCCATTGGCTGACAAGTACTTTGACATTACTGTTGCTTTGAACTCTCCATCGTTCACAATAGTAGAGGACCATTTAAAGGTATCATATGCCACATCAGGAACTTTTGTGCAAAGAGTTCCTGGCAGAATAGTATATATTCTTGGTGTTTCCCTGGTTTGCTACAAGGGTTCCCAAGATGCCATCCCTGGCGGCATCATCACGATCTTACTGCTAAAATTAAAAGAAACACACACAGAGAGAGTTTCTGTTTGTTTGTTGTTGTTTTTTAAAAAAAATACATAGAATGTCTTGGCCATGATCCTATTGGTGGCATAACTATACCAGCACTTCTGGTGGTAGCAGTATAGGTGTTAACAGATGTTGGTGACTTGATGAGGTTAGGGACAGCATAGAAGCTCAACTCTGTAAAGAAAAAAGGCTACTCTGGTGACTCTCAAGATTCTTAGGAGCTGGTTGGTGACTATTTCTGGTGGCATGCTTTTCTATCTCTCTCTGATCATTTCACACCACTCCTCCACCTTTCACCATTTCACACCATTACTCCACCAGAGTAATGGAGGATTCTGTTGAAGTAAATCACTTAAAGGATTCTGAACATATGCTAGTGGTCTCTATGATTTTTTTAATAGGTTGGGCTCTGGTAAAATGGCTTGTACTCTGCTTCAAACTTCAGTGACTTGAGAAAATTCTATGATTTTCCATGGAATAAAACTGAAATCAACCATATTCCTTTACTATAAAAATGTGAATACAGATGATTCCAATATGGTTTTTTGAAACATGTTTCTACTGCATTTTTTTCTTACCAGCTGTGTTATTAACATAAATGTAGAACATATTGCTGATTAAAAATAGGGGAGCCTCTCTGTATAGCAATCCAAAATGGATCAAAATATTTTGGGGTGTTTGATCACATCCCAGAAAGGTGTTTCAAATACAGTTAAATACAGTTACACATAATTAATATGTCATATGGCAAAAGAGGTGAGTGCCTGTTCTTAATTTTTGCTGGCAATAGTGAAGTTAAAATTATCTAAAGGCTTTAATCACCAAGCAACAGATAAAGTAAAAATGTATGCTCAATATGGAATAAGGGAAAGGAAAAGAGCAGTGAGAGCTTTAGTCAGGCATTTAACTAATGTCTTGTCCCAATATGTGAGCAGGGGTGGAGCAGTGCTGTGTAGGCACTCTGCTAATGCCATGCATCCTGAACAAACCCACCTGCTTCAGTCTTGCAAGAAGAACAAATGTCTGTATGGCCAGAGGCTTTAGACACAGAGCTACACATGCATTACAGATATTAGTCCTGATCTTGTTCATCCTCAGACAATAAACGGCGGCCAGAATTCACTAAGAGAGTTACAAAGGTGTAACTTAGACTCACATGTTTGTGACTGCTTTATATTAATGATCCCTATGTTTTCACTTCTTTACAGATTGCAGAGGGACTATAAAGTTTCCCAATCCCCACTTACCAGGCAGTAGCTGCTGCAGTCAATGGGAGTCTGTTTTCCTTTCGATCAGCAAGCAGCTGACTGGTGTTTCCACTGCTCCTCCTATGAGCAATCTCTGGTGCAAGGCGGAATCTACATGTCACAATGGAGATAATTCAGGTCAGGGGTAGGGAGACACCAGTCAGCTCCTTCCTGATTGACAGAGGACCAGACACCCATTGATCACAGCAGCTGCTGCCCAGTAAGTGGGAATGGGAATGGATGGGCCAAAGATAACTACATAGTTACCTAACTCCAATAATTATACAGCTACATAGCTGATAGAAAATTGAAGCAATTTTGTTTCCTCTACGTTACAGTGAGGGATTTTTTTTAGGGGGTTAGGGAAGAAATGTACATGTTTGAGACTGATTTTTTCTTGTATTGAAGAAATGTACATGTTTGAGACTGATTTTTACATATTACTGTAAGTGAATAAAACTGCAGTAAGTGTTGCTTTGTTGCATGGGTCATTAAAAAAAAAACAGTAGCACTACATGGGCTCTTTGCATCTTTCTGGTCCATCAGCCTGACCTTTTGCCATTGCTGCAGGTGTGTGTGCTTAGCTAAAGAAAGAGATGTAGTTCTGCGTTAAGGCTTTCTGTGCAAATTGCAGATAATACAAGGAGGACAACAGATAATACAAGGAGGACAATGGTTCCATCATATAAACCATCTTCCTTCATATGATGGAAGCAAGAGTTCTCCAGATGATACAAGAATCCTTCACAGGGTGTCCCATCATGTCAAAAGAGATTGCTTTGACCAAAGTTGAGACAATGGCAAGATTTCCCCCCTCCCACATCACTTGGTTCAGTTCCCTGGGGACGCTGACAGTAGCAGTACAAAGAACTTTGTGCCCCTCCCAGTTATGCCTTGTTTATAAGGTTGATATTTATTTAGAGAGAACAGTGAGAATTGGACAACGGATGCGTCTTCTCTCTTTTGGCTTTCTATCTGCTGTGAAGACCTATAAGTGTTCATAGGTATTTCCGTATTGCCTTTCCTTCTCTTAGTTCTATTCCCCATCCCATGCCTCTTGACAATCCTTCAGTTGTCTGTAGCTATGAAAGATCAGTTCTCTCCATTTCCCTCAAGGAATTTGGATTCCTCTTTGTTGAATACTACAAAAGTGTGGGCAGAACAGAAGTTTGTTTCTGAAGCTTTAATAAGATGGCTTGTACTATGTTGCAAACTTCAGTGACTCTGGGGATTAGATGTATTTATTTAGAAATGCTGTATAATCTTCTGTGTTCAGTGAGTAACCATGGTTTGGGATTAAAAAATGTCTTTTTTTAAAAAAAAAACACCCTTCTCTTTAGCTTGAGTATTTCAGAGATTTTACATCTGCTTAGTGACATCTCTCTTCCTTTTTTAATTTTTTTTTAAGTAAGGGATTCATTAGCATCAAAATGCAACTATTTATTTTAGAAGTATTGTAAGACTTATAGCTGTGATGGTGCTTTCATTATCAAACCAGTCCCCGCCCCATCTTTTTTCAGCTTTTGACCTCAATAGATAGAAATTTGGTATTACAAGGTATCAGCAGGGATGCACACTGCTGAACAAAAAGAATGTTTGAAACCCATTAAGCTGCCTTAAGTCTTAGAGCTTCAGCAAAACTCAGCTGAGACTCAATTTCAAGTCTTCCTTTTTAAAAAAGAAAAATGAGATAGGACAAATTAATGTAAATAAATAGGGGGGCACTGCAAGATGGTCACGCTATGGACATTTCCACACTACACTGTTATAGTGCTATCATTCCACTTTCAACATCCTGTGGAATTCTGGGGTTTGTAGTTTCCTGTGGCCAAAGAGCTCTCTGGCTGAGAATCTTAAATGATCCTCCCTAAACTGCAAACCCCAGGATTCCATAGGAAGTTGAAAGTGGAATAATAACACTATAACAGTGTAGTGAGGAAATGGCCTTAGAGGTATTTTCTATTGCTATTGTTACGGTGAAGCAGCTCTTAGATCAGAAGTCAGGAAACCAGTAGCCTTCCAGATCTTGCTGAACTGGAAGACCCATCAACCCTCACAAGCATAGCCAGGGATGATGGGAGTTGAAGTCTAAGAATACCCAGAGGGCAGTATGATCCTCACCCCTGTCTTCAAAGTCTCTGGGAAGGCATCTGTCAAGCAGCAACTATTTCCAAGTACAAGTGGATATTAACTGCTGAGCAGGTGCAGTTGTTAATTTTCATAATGTTCTTGGTTATGCAGCAAATATAGCATTGCAAATCCCATTACAAGGTAAAATAGATTCTGACAAATTCTGTTTTGACATGAACTGCCATTCAAACAAATGGTGGGGAAAATCTTTGTGTACATTAGCGAGAGTTGCCGTGGAGCTGGTGAGGGTAGGAGATGCATCAACAGCATCCCACTATGCAAAAACCTTGATTGAGCTGAGAAACAAATCAACAATAATTTTGAAAAGGCAGATTGCATGAAGGCCATGTGTTTCACTTGCCGTTTTAACTCTTTTGCAAATGTCTTGCAAGTTCTCAAGAGCATGCTGTAATTAGAAAGCCAGTTTAGAAATGATGGTATGCACAGCCTTGATTGCTGCTCATGTCTCTCATATAAAACAAAGATGAGGGTGGAGGGAATAAACTGCTTTGACATAAATGTCAAATGACTCTGCCTTACTTCCTCGTGGCCCACCATCCCAGCCATGTTTGTTGTTTGTTTGTTTGCCAGAGCTTTGCTGAACTGAGCTGGAAGGATTTCAGATGACCAACCATGTTGAGGAAGACAAGTTCATCTGTGTAAACTTTTTAACAAGAAGAGTAAAGGCCTTCTTCCTGCTTTGTATGAGAATGGAAGAGACACATTGACATGACTTCATCTTATCAAGGAGGGAATGAACTTGTCAGTTTTTGCTTTTTCCCACATTTAGTTAGAAAATAAAATTTTCACCTGTCTCTCAATGAAGAAATTTGTAATGTTTCATAGGTTCTTATCAAAAATGAACTGAATGAACTGTCAGACTTCAGTATTGGAGAAATGCGACAGCAACAGCTATTCCAAGTAGGAGAATACAGTAGTGCATATTCTTGAAATTTAGCTGTTAAAGATGAAGTGGCTGTCAAAAAAGGAGGAGGAGGAGGAGAAAGAAGAAGAAGAGGGGAGACAACTGTAATTCAGCACCACAGGCACAGTTAAATTCACAGGGATTGAAAGCCAGATTTCAAAGTGGTAAGCACTCAAAGCCATTGATCTGGACAGGTACTGTAATCTATTAGTTTCACTTTCTTCCACAGTTTTTAAAAATATACCTCAAATTCTTTCCAAAAAAATCCATAAAGAAATTTCTGAAATTAGGGAAATTTTTATTGAAAAATGAACTAAACATAATTCTTATGCATCTAGTTTGGCCAAAGGTCATGGTGTCCCAGTTCCAGAAATCTTTTGAGGGAAAATAGGAAGCAGATTGCAGCAAAGAAAAGAGCCTCAGGAAAAAAGAGCCTCCTTAGCAGAATACTTCCATGAGGGCTTAGATATTTATAGACATATATGACTTACCGCACCCCCCACCCCGATCAGTGACCTCTCAGCCCTTAACACCAACATTGCTGGTGTATGTTTCTTCATTGCAGATAATGATACCAATGTGGAGGTATCCAGTATCCATTCCAGAGAAGGGGGAGGCAAAGCAGCCTAAGACCCCCTTTTTCCAGCCCCCAATGCCTCCAGGTTCTTCTATCTTTTATGGGAGGGCATGAGAATTACCTTTCCTTAAATCAGGAGCTGTATTAAGAACAGCAACTTCCTTTTTAAAAAAAAAAAAAAAAGTCAGTCACAGAGCCCCTCTTCATTGTTTAATCCAGAGGTTGGAATAATAACTACCTTGGCTATCATTACTTGGGAAGGGGGGCTACAATCCAGCAATATCTGGAAGGCCACTCAATTCCCATCCTATGTTTGCCATTCTAAAAACTTGTTTTTCAAAACCAGAAGTAAAATTACAACTATTTCTATTTCTTTTATTTATTTTTGGCACTTTTTTGGCAGTCTTTGGGATCCCCAGAAGGTCCTCAGATTCAATCCATCTGCCTTTCCCTGATCTAGAAGCAGGACCAAAAAGCAAGTCTGGGATGGGCCATTGATGTAGTTGTACAATCCCTTTCTTACAAGTAGTTAAACTATTCAGGGCAGTATGCAACTTGAATATAAAGCATGAGTAATTTACATTTTGAAATCTTCTGTTTAAAATGAAACCTATGTGAGTAACCATTCATGAATTGTTAGCGTTAACATCAGAAGCCCTGAGCACTTAAAAGACCGGAAAGATTACCTCAACCACTAGTTTAAATAACTAACTTTATCTTTATGCCGCAGCACAATATTGGCTTTTAATAGAATGTAATTTGTGTGGTCGGATAGCAATTATTTGGCTTTATAACTCTGACTCTCATTCATCCATGGGGAGTTAATTATAAAGCTTTATTGCCTTTCAGAACAACTGTTCATCACAGTCATTTTATATAGCACTGATGTTTAACATTTTACTAGATCACACAAAACATCTTGAAGATTTTTCTTCTAGGTTTTTCTTGTGGCTGATTTTGACTGGTCACACTAGGAACAGATTGATAAACTCTTATGATGCTGTGACCTGGTCACTACAAGGAACTAAGTTGTCCACTTGGTGGGCTATGAGAGTGAGCTTATTTATTATTCTACTGACTCTGCCAAACATAGTTATTTATCTTCGTTTGATGCCAGATCCATCTTGTTTTTTGGAATACGCTCCCCAGAAATCAACTATATTTCAGAAAGTACCGTCTAGTCCCTTCTTGCAACAGTGACCAATGGTTTTCATGCACAGGGTGTTTTCAAGCTCTGGAAAATTTAGGTGAAAGCCTTCTCAGTTGTCAATAAGAAGATAATGTTCCTTGTACTGCTGAAGTTTTGAGTGTGATCTGTATGTGTGTACACCCATGTTTGCATCTGAGTACCTTAATAAAAATGGTAGTCCCTGGCCATGGCTGTTTCCAGTTCAGTCCAGCTTTCTCCCCTTCTATGCCCCTTAGCATATAGTGGACTGTGACATGGCTTCCTGCTCTGTTTTTCCCTCTGCTCAAAGGTACATTAATGGGGTTCCCCTTGGAACAGAGAAGAGCACAGCAGGCATTGTTTAAGCACCCTTAAGAGTTCTGTGTGCATTCACTCTAAAGGGACACAAAGGGCTTTTTCGCACTTGGCGAAGAAAACGCCCTGTTCTGTTACTTACCAGACTGCTGCGCTCCCTCGGAGGATCCGGGCTGATCTGGAGCAGTGCGTGGCCGCGCTACACACAGCTCCAGGGATGAAAACGGCAGCTTCCAGTTGGTGGAGGCTCTCCACCAACTGGTGAAGCTCACCAGCCTAAAGCCCACCTCCGGAAGATCTGCAGGCTTGCACTGGTGCGAGCCTGTAAATCTACACTGGAGCGCAGCCATGGAGTGGGGCACGCCACGCTGTTGAAAGACCTGTTTTAAGCGGTCTTTCAGTAGCACGGCGAGTGGCTACTTCTGGTCGTTCCGGAGCAGGCTGAAGTCCGGAACTACAGAAAGTAGTCCAGACCCAGTCCTCCCCCAAGTGCAAACGTCCTTGCTGGAGGACGGTCTGCCTCATTGCAAAAACAAAGTGGGGAAAAGGCCAAAGTCTCCGATCATTTGATCATGAGTGTGAGGATGTTTCATGACCTCTATGGATATGATGTATTTTCTTGACTATAAACAGAATTGACAGATGTTATGAAAAGAGAATGCTAACAGGAGACACAGGCTTTAACTATAGAGATTCTACAGCTCTATAATGTCCCAATATACACTGCTCATGTGTATGAGACATATAGATAAATAATGTAACATTTCCTTACGTTAGAAAGAAAGGAGCGAAGAAAAATTCTGAATGCTCCACCATGACTTCAATGAATAGGAAAATGTTAGGGTTTCTTCTTTCTAAAATGTGTTTCATGTATTTCTTGAATAATCCCTAAGAAATCTCTTACACTGTTTACATACAAACTTGCAAACAGGATGTAGTATCTCCTTCTAATGAGAACTTTCACTACGTATTCTATAAGCTTGGTTATTTTTAAGTTTGTCCCAGTCTCCTTAATTTAGTTACCCAAGAACATTCTGTTAGTGACTTTTTAAAAAGTTTTAATATCTTTCCTTATCTCTGGATCCAAACTGCATTAATATCTTTCATAGACATGCAAGAAACATCACTATGAATTTGTCCTTTTATTCCCAGTGATTTTTTTTTAAAGGAAAATCAAGCTGTAGGACCCATCTGGAGATGGAGAGTTAGATCATTCTCTGGCGTCAATCAGCTCAGGTCCAGTGCTTTCTATGTAAACACACAGCTGAGGATTAGGTCCTTAGAGTGCTCTGAGCACAAGACACAACTGCTCTAGTAGAACCTAAAGGGAATTTCTTACAATGAGATTAACTCCCAGTGATCTTGTGCATGGATGTTTGCTGAAGCATAGGCAGTGCTGGATAGATCAGGGAATGTGCTTTTTGGCAGAAACATACATTTACACTGAGATACCACCCTATTGTAGAAATCAAATAAATGTAGACCATAAGCACAGCGCACAAGGAAGTTAGCAAATGATGGAACTAAAGAAATCCTGTGCCCTATCATTTGATGCCAGTTCCAGCCTCCAGACCAGCCTCTGTGTAGTCAGCAAGGTTATCTAATACACCTTGTTTTAAGCAAAGATATTTAAGATAGCAGAGCTCTATCCTATTATTGTAATGTGACATGTAACTCCTTAAGGAGACAAAAAAAACAAGCAAAACAAAACAAAATTGCAGGGCTAGTTGTGCTGACCGTAAAACAAAATCCAAATTTAAGCTGCATACAGTGGTGATATTTTTATTAGGTAAACCAAATAGTGCAGCTTTAACCACACTAACTTTTGAAAGAAGAGTATCTTCTACTACACTTCAAGCAAGCAGGCAAGATGCAGCTTTGGGACTCTTTAACACATTTTGTGTTCCTATGTGATTTTTAAGCATCTTTTCCTGGTGAAAGAGCTAGCTTCAAATGGTAGTATTTTGCTTTTTTGGTTGACCTAACAAAAGTATCATCCCAATGTGAACTTTGGCTTGAGGAGACAAAAAGGACTGACCACATATTCATCAACTCTTAGTCCAGATTTTGCATTCATGTTTACAGGATTTCAGGCTGAAGAATGACAAATCTTTACAAGCAGCTGAATAAGAGTGAGGTTTAAATTCCCATGAACTTTAATTTTGCAAGTTAATTATTCCAGCATTAATTCCACAGTAACATGCAATTCCATTTTCTTTCCCCTTTAATCAAAGAAGAATTAGCACCACGAGTACTGAATGTCTATGAATACCAAAATGTAAAGCATGCTATTTTCTGAAGAGCTGGCACCGCTCTGTCATTCCAGCCACAGAATGCCAGGTATGAAGGTCTTGGTACCCTTTAGAAAGATGAATAGGGATGGAACTTGACAATAGCAATGTGAGTGAAGTTTCCATGTTGTGAAGCAGCTATTAACTCAGTTTCATGATTAGCTCTAGTCTATCTTTCATGGGACAAAAATTAGGCATAACTGCACAGGAAAGAAACGGGATTGGCAAAGGTCCAGCTAAAGATCCTTCTTTTCCCTATACACAAATTTCTCTATACACAAACAGCTGCTTCTTCAGGAGTTTTTAAAATATGTGTTTTTTTAAAAAAAATGTTAGGGATGCTGGGGTGTTTACTTCAGTTTCAGTGCTTTTTGAACATCTTGAGTACCTATAGTTTGCCTGTGGTCATAGTTCATAGGAAGAACTTTTTTTTCCAGACTTGTAGCAACAAAAGATACTTTGGGTTTGAAAAGTCTGCTTCATTTGCACATTTTCATCCTAACCTGATGGGGAAAAAATGTTGTTTTTATACAAACAGTATGACCTAAGAAAGAAAAAATGCTTGTGAACAGGAAGAATTTACAACAGGAACATCAACAGTAATTTAACCAGACAGAGAGAGAACAATGTAAATCCAGTGCCTTTATTGTCAGTTCTATATGTTCATTTGCTATCATTCACAATCTAGCATGCAGTTTTATTTTGCTGTCATGTGAATATACCTATCTAGAAAGTTACTTAGAAATGTAGAGGATGTAACCAGTTGAACTTTGCTTTCTACATATTGTAAAGGTGAACAGTGTTTATATGAAATTGTCATTCTTAGTCACTTCTCTGATCAGTCTGCTGTAAGATGTTATTATTATTTTTTTTTGCTAACGCTATTTGCCGGACAATTCCAACTGAACCATCAGCAGGATATCCCAAGGACATTTTTAGTTCTTTCCTATTTTTTTTCTGCCACAAGCATACGATTCGTTATTTCTTTATGTAGTATTTGCTTTTAATTATCTGGAGATAAAGATAACAAAGCTAGCCATGGATCCGAACTGATTATTTGTTTCACTGTATCTGGTACGAAGCTAAGTACTCATGCACACATTCATTAAACTGATGAATTAAAGATAAGGGGCAAGAGGTTGCCATCCATTTGAAGAAGCTCTCATGCTGTGTGCAGCCACTCACGAGAAGATTTGTGGTGGCCACTGAGACTGATTTGAATGGCATTTGGGACTGTACTGCACTCCTTCTACTGTCTGGAATAGAAGGAACTCAGATGGCCAAAAGCCATCTAGATATTCCAAGATGAGATTCCTCACCGTTTTTTTGGTACAATAGAGTTCTGTCACTAGAATATTCTGAGAGCCAGTGTGGTGCAGCAGTTGTAGTGTTATTGGACTAGAATGCTGGGAGACCAGGGTTTGCCATAACTCAGAAATGACTTGAAAGCACACAACCACAACAGCACTAGTATATTATAAATAAATGAATTGATCCCTCCAGCATAGCTCTATCATTTCTTGTCATTTCCTTAACAGCTACAGAAAAGAAAAAGGATGTAAGTCATGCCTGTTTTTTTTTCCTCAAAAACTAAAATAAGCCACATACTTGGATCCACCATTATTTTTTATCAATAAAGCCTCCTCTTCACCCTTCCAAAAAAAGTCCCCATAACTTTTAAAAACGACTAATCATGGCTAAATGTTAGCAAATTATATCAGGATTGCACAGAAGATAGATAACCAAGACAATCAGAGTTCCTCTCCAAGGGCCATGCTGGCAGAGACTGAGGAAAGCTGAAATCCAGACTATGGAGAGACCTACCTTCTGCCCACCTGTCATACATATATTGGATAATGAATCATCCCCATCATATCACCTTCAACTTTCTGGAAACTATTATCTATCATTACAGAGAACCAAGTCTAATGGTCTGCTGTCCAATCTTGCCAATGTTTAGATATATGTGATACCGTAGAAACATTTTCCTCCGGTCTGGAAAAGAGTTAAGACAGGCACAGAGCTATCAGTTCTTCTCTAAAAGTGGAAAAGATTTATGGGAAACTCTTCATTCTCAACTATTCTTTTTTTTAAAAAATATAGTTAAGTTTTATTGAAGATTTTCAAAATCCATACAAATAGAAAAAGAAACAACAAATATGAAGTAGAAAAACAAAAGCAAGGAAATGCTAATTAATAAGTATTAAGAGTAAACAAAAATAAATATTAAAGGATGGAAAAATGTACATGTTTCCAGCTTTCCTAATGAAGATTATATATAATTCTATAAAATAACTTCTGTACTTGCAAATACCATTCAAATGCTTCAACTGCTACTTGTCTAAATGTACTTTTCCAAATGTATTAATTATCAAAACCTTTAGTTAATATTTTGCACTCTTTTTCTTACAAAAAGTATGATAACAGCTCCCAATCTTTCAAAAAAATGACCACTATTTTTTCTCTTATCAATATTGTCAATTTGTCCATTTCAGCTAGGTCCGTTAGTTTTACCAGCCAGTCCTCCACTGGAATTTCTATATTCTTCCACTTCTGTGTGTATAATAATCTTGCTGCAGTGGTCATATATTGTAGTAACCTAGCACATTTCCGCTATTTTATTGGTCCTGCATTTTCAACTATTCTGAAATTCAGGATTCATGGTCAAGCAAGTTATCTAATGCCATTTTACCGAAAACTTTTGTGCCTTGAAAAAAAGCCCCCCACCCCAAACAGGCAATGGGTTTCTCTTTCTATCAGTAGCAGTGATACCAGCATGACATTGTATTCATAGTGATAAGAATATGGCCCTGGGTCTGTGTGGCACAAGGCGCTACAGGAGTGGGACTGCCTTTACTGGCCTCCAATGGGAAGAGGGCCAGGTATTTTTACATTAGGCACAATTGCACCTAGATGGTGAGCTTGGTGGGGGGAGACCAAGCCATAGGATATTTAAGGCCCTTGCACCTCCTTTGCATCCTCTTTTGCCCGGCTAAACTCAGAGTGTGCGCTTTTCTGCACTAGATGACAAAGGCTTGAAAGGGTGGCAGCAGAGTGCTTTTTGGCTCATCTGCTGTGTGATCTAACTCATCACGTCTTTGTTTTAATTCAGTTTTATTTTAATTTGGTTGTATTTTAAGTCTAATTCAATTCAGTCGTATTTTAAATTGGTTGTATTTTAAATCAGTTGAATTTTATCCGATTTCTTTTAATTCAGTTGCATTTTAAATTAGTTTCATTTTACGTCAGCTTTCTTTTAAGGTGGCAGTATATTATTTTCACTTTTAATTTAATTGGGTTGTATTTTACTTTCATTGGCGGGGACTAGGAGAGAGTGGGGGTGGATTCCTAGAGGCATTTGGGGAATGTTTAGGCCACAAGCACTCTGGCAGTCCAGATAGGCCTCTTGGGCCTTGCTGGGTCTTGTAGACTGCCCCCCTGGGTTTTCAAATAGGCCTCAATTTGACCTGGGTGGGATGGTCGGCCCAATTAGGCTGTGCAGGCTCTGTCGGGCCCCAGTTAGACCAGATAAGCCTTGTCTGAACACTACTGGCCTTAATAAGCCACAACTAGGCTATTACAGGCTCTGGTAGACTCTGACTTGGCCCAGAAGGCCTTAATAGGCCTTATTAGTCCAGGAAGGCCTGGTAGGCTCTGATTTGGCTTGGTAGGCCCCAACTAGGCTGTGTAATCTCCAAATGGAGACTTGCAGGCCCCAATTAGGCTGTGTAGGCCCTCACTGGGTGTTATAGGTCCTGATAGGCCCCAATTAGACTACACAGCCCTTGACTGACTCCTGATTGGGTCTGATAGATTCTAGGATTGGCGTTTCTTTGCCTTTTTGGTGGATTGATAGGGACAGGGACTCCTGACACGTTTTTTAGATATGGTGCCTAAGAAGGGCAGTGGGGAGCCCAAGGTCCCTTTAAGAGGTGACCTAGCACCCACCTCTTGAATTATCCTCTCCAAAGGAGGAGGAGTGTGAGAAACAGCTAAAAAGACTCATAAAACAATTTAGCACAGGATCTGCTGAAGCATTAAATGTTTATTTAAAAATACATTTCTGCAGAACCGGGTACCTCCCAGAGAGAGAGACACCCCCACTATGGAATACCTCATATTTTATCCCCCTGCCCCCATTACAGGTTTTCCCTCCCCTGGGATTCCATTGGATCGCCTAAGAAGTTACATTTCCCATCCCCATGTTGATCACGCATCTCTCTCTTGTACCCTTGTTTCTCATGTTACATCCCAGGTGTTTTATCAGCAGTTTCAAAGTACCCCTTTGTGTTCTGGTATGTCCCTATCAATCAGTTTACTCCTTTACAGATGGCGGCCTTGTCTTGTCTACTGTGTTATCTGAAATATCCCAGTTACTTCTTCAAGGTCTTTGGGAGGCCTTCCCTTTCTGACTGCTATCTAAAATCTTCCTTCTTAGACTTATTGTATTACTGGAGCTCAAATACAACATATACTAAAATATATGTGTAAATATGTCTAAAATGTGTTATACTTATAAGCTGATACATATATGTTAGTAATACCTGCAGAAACTGAAATATATTTTATTTCTCTCGAGGAGTGAGGGTATATTTACTGTAGTTTTGCATTTTAGTATTACAGAAGGCTCAGGGTACCCTTAAGCATTCTTCCTTGCCACCTAAGAAGGCTGCTGGAGCTTTAGCCAGGGCTAAGCTTATTGACCAAATCTTGGCTTGTTTAGTCAGTGAGAGGATGGTTTGGTGGCAATGGGTAGAGATTCTTTTGACATCATTGGGCAGTGATGAGGGAGAACCCTGTGAGACTTTAGTTGACAACCCTTTGCCAGATGAGCAGTGAGGCACGAACCCTGCCCTAGGGAGAAATTACATATGGCCCTGGTGGGTCTGGAGCAAGCCAGGGTGTCATACAGCTTCCAGGGGTAGTGTAAGGGGAGCTGAGCCTGTGGGAGATGTACTTCCCATGCATGTCCCATTACGGTAGGACAAACTCAATTGGTGCCTTGGCATGGTTGCGCCCAGGCAATGAGAGCTCCTTATTGGTTGGGCAGGGACTGGGGAGTTGTGCTGCCTCCTAATACTGGCACTTACGATGTCGGATCATCTCCTTCAATTTACTAAGGTGCATGGTGAGCATGTGGACATCAGACTGCCTGAAGAAAGCAAACATTCTATGGCCTTTTCCCTCAATCCTATATCCCAGAAAATCTTATTAAGCCTGTTTCTCAGAAATGAAGAGTCAGCAATTATTTCCTCCATGTTGAGGACTTTCTTCTTCTTTTTTCCCCCACTGAAACCACAAAAACAGGAGGACTGCTCATAGCTAGTGCTGAAACAGGGTCTTGTCGCAATTTGAACAGATTTATGTTACAATAGTAGGCTACAGGGTTGTATCCTACAAGAAATTCAAATAGATTTACAACAGGAGGGCCAGTTTGGTCTGTTCAGGGAGCTGTTGCTTTGTTTGCAAGCCCTGTGGAGAAGCCTAGTATTTCCATGGGCAACAGAAGAAGCACTTGTTAGCACCTCTAGATGGCTACAATTCTGAAATAAACAACTGAACAAGATTTTCTTCATGACTCCGAAGATCCATGTTATCCCCTAGAAGGATGGCTGGTTGCTGGCATTGTTCTTTCAGAGCTGTGAGTGAAACTTTGGTCATTAGGATGCTAATTTTCATCCTGCTTGTTACCAGAGTTTTCAGGTCTTTGGCCTAAAAAATGTCAGAAACTTGAACCTGGGCAGTTTCCCAGCATTTGGACATGCTAGCTGAGATTCTGCCCATTTTTACAGTATATTTATTCAGCATCTAGGTTGCTGCTGTTGTTTGCAGATATTTGGTGTTATAATCAACAAGCAAAGCTTCATTCTCTGTTCCTTAAATATGAGGAGAAGGTGACTTCAAGGCTCTTCTTAGTTCTTTACAATACTTATGGAGCAATTTAAATGAAGTGACTGTAGAATCTCCTCATTTTTCTCAAGGAAGACAGTATCTAGTCAGTTAGGTAAGAGGTCTTATATTTTCAAGTAGCTGACATAGTTTTCTTCTTCCACAGTTGATTTTAAGCCTCTCAAGATACTATAGAAAATTACTGAAGGTTAGATCAGCATTCATCCCTATATTCAAATTATAAATAAAACATATCCCCAATAGAATATTCACACAATTTCTTTATGTGAAACAGCACCCTTATAGCTCTCTTGGCAGGAGACTTTTCTGGTTTGTGAGTTTCAGACCTGCTGTGGGAGGCGGAAATTGTTGGCATTCTCAATCATGGAAACTCTCTAGTTATCTGGAGATCTTGTAAGAGTTTGTAATCTTCTCCCTTTATCAGAAAGCCCACTGATAGCTGCTAGTGGGGCAAGGTTTTTACATACCTCCCTGATGACTAACTATTAGCTACAAAATTTTTGTATTAACCTCTTTTTTATCAAACCACTAGATTTGTCTTATATGCTACAGGTTGCTAGTGTAATGTGTTGCCCCATATCCTGCTATTGACATGGGTGTCCCCAAGGAATTCTTGTATCTAAGATTTTATTGTCTACAGTCAATAGTACAAAGTGTTTCTGTCTTTCCCCTATTGACTCACTGGTGTGTACAGGACAGCCCTGTTGACCTAACCATTGCATTGATCTTATTTTCTGCAGGCACACATATATAGACTGATAAAGTAATGATTATTTCCTCTTGGAATATTTGTTGGATTCTATGTATAGATAAAAAGAGGTTGTCGGTTCCACAGTGATTTTAATATTGTTACTGTTTAATTTGTCTTTACAAGAACAAATTACACAGTTATTAAAACCTCTTGGTTTGGGGACCATGTTTCATTCTGATTGGTTGTAAAATCTATTAGAGTGCAATTTGCTCAGCTTAGCCAGTTCTAAGGCTACATGGATCCTAACAAAATGTCTAGGCTGTGAGCCAGATTATGTTTCAGTCCTCTATAGTAATTTTGATATTGGGAGGTGATTGAAAGCCATAAAAAGCTTTCCTCATGCATTAACCAAGAAGATGATCAGATTTTTGAGTATTTGATCTTTGCTTTCCAGGGCCAAGGGTACCAGGCCAGCATGAACAACTTCACAAAGCATGAGCGGACTCATCTTGGGAGCAAGACCAAGTATTGGATAATTAATTGTGCTTTTAATTGTAATTTTAATTGTACTTTTAACTGTATTTTAATTGTACTTTTACTGTATTTTAATTGTAATTTAACTGTATTTTAATTTAACTATCATATTTTAATTATAGTATATTTGTATTTATTATTTTATGCGTATTTTAACTATGATTTTTAACTCCACCTATTCTGTACCCCATCTTGAGCCTTGGGGAGAGACAGGTAAGAAATAAATTTATATTATTATTATTATTATTACTCCTCCTACTATTATTAGATATGCAGGATCCATTATTTCCTGATATTATCTGGGTTGTGGAGTATTTGTTTGGCCCATTTGCATCTCAGATTATGAGGTCATTTGTTCCACACAGCCTCTTTGACTGGCCTACTTTGATGCCTAGTCTGTTAGTGAGCTGGCCATGTTGTCTAAAGGGGATATATCAGACAGAGCACTCGAGTTAAAGGATATTGATGTTTCTGGGTAGCAGGCTTAACATTCTTACCTGTAAGACTGATCAAAGCAGCATAGGGGCAAATGCTAGGTGTTTGTCACAATTGGGCCTAGTGCCCTATTCATGACCTAGGCCAGGTCCTTTATTTTGTCATGCTGACTTTTCACCCATTACTAAATACAATTTTGGACTGTCACTTCCAAGGCCTATAGGGGGTTAAATTTAGAACCCATTCATTTCACATTGGGGCAGTTTCTATAACTTTTGCCATGCGTCTGAGTGTGGAGCAATCCAGTGTATTGGTCACTGGAGATCCCACACTTACATGAGATAAGTTCAAACTCTCAATTCATGAATTTTGTTTTCTTTTGTATTTTACAGGTTGTAGGTTCTGTCTAGAGATATGGCAAGTTCTGATTTGTGGCCAAAGTATGGTTTACTGAGTGGCAAGCCAGGTCTGAAATGGCTATTTTGATGCGTGACTTGGGCTGAGCAACCAGGACACAGTAGAGTGGTTCAGGAAAAGAGGCCTTCAGTGGCATGGTTTGTTGCCTCTATTTTGGAGGGAGCATAAGAGGCCTCCTTGTCACATTGTGGTCATTCACCTGGGAGGGAAAGACCTAGGTTTATTGAAGGGCAAGGCCCTTATCCTTCAAGTTCTGTATAACATTTGGGTCATACAGAATAGATTATCAGGAACAAAATTTTGCCTTGCCAAGTCTGGCAGGGTAAAGATGATCCCTGATGCATTGATACAGCCCACAGAAGGCTAAATAGGGAAATCTGTAATTCTCTAAATGGGGTTGGGGCTCTTTTAGATAGCTTGGTGGGGGAAAGGGACAAACCAGCCAGTTGTTGCTTGTCTGTGGCAGATAGTGGGGCACAAATAAGCGATATGGTGAACACCTTGGCAACCTTTCGGGGAGGGTTCTGGAACTGCCTCTTTAGGTCTTGAGACTCGGGTTGGGGGAAGAGACTACCCTTGTGGCTGGTCTTGTGGAGGGGGGTGGAGAGTTGTCCTCACTTAAGTCCCGCAACTTGGGGATGGAGTTTCTTGGGTTTGACTTCCAGTACATGGTCAGACAGGGAGCAACCAGCTATTGGATTGCCCACAGGGCTCAGGTGGTTCATCCAGGGAAGGCTGGGGAGGAAGTCAGGGAGCAATGCTTGGCTTTAGCTGGTTCTGTGCTAGGTTGCTCCCCCTTCTACTGCTATATCTACTACAAGCCATCAGTAATGTAGACTCACATTGATTGACTCAGACTCAAGTTATACTTAAATTGCTTTAGTGACTCAACTTGGATTAGACACAGCAATAAATGAGGCACTGACTCAACTCAGCTCATTACTTGTATATTTTTAGGGACTTACTTGCTGCCCTTGGTTCATTAAAAAAACACATTCATCCAGAAGCCTTACAACTTTGAACAGCAATTCCATTTCTTTTTGCCTGGTCACAGGACATTCTGTCTCAAGCCCAAGTATGGCTACATTTCTCAGGGGGATACAGCAAATGGGTTAGGCATGGGCCTGAGGTGGAGATCTGCTCAGCAGCTTGTCACCACTGCATATTAGAGAAGTCTTCTAAAATTTTCCTAAAAGCAGAAAACAAGATCCATCCCCAGAGCACAGGGTGCATTTTTAAGAGAGGAACAGAAAATGTGTTAGGCAATGGGTTTGAGGAGGAAAGATCCTTCCTTCTAAAGCTTTTGAAGCTTCAGTTATGGTGAGTAAGAAAGATTCTATTCCCCAGTTCAGAAGCTGCAGACTCTTTTATGTCCATTGACATAAAAGCCTCTAGCTTGGGGAAGCGGGAGTAAGAAGGATCTTATTCCCCACTTCTGAAGCTAAAGATGACAAAATTACAAATGTGGAAGGCCGACTCTACTTAAATTGTTAAAACTGACTTTATTTTACTCTATCCAGAAATTCTGGAATGTAGGTTTGGGTATAAAGGTGGCTCCCAGAATTGAGGTTTGACTTGAGACTTGACCTGAAAGTATCTTGCAGGTGCCTGAGCTTTGACTTGAGATTTGAAGGTAGAGAATTGAGACTTGACTTGAGACTTGGAGTAAGAGACTTAAAATACATCACTGCAAGACATGCCACAGACCTGATGACCCCCTAATCGTGATGTAAAAGAAATAAATACATACAGACCTGGCAAAAGAAAAATCAGGAATCTTAAAGGTTTTGAATGTATTTAGGACTTCAGCTGAATCTATTAAATGTTCTTATCTATTATTGACAAAAACGGGAAAAGAACTGGAAACAGTACAACATGCCAGAATAGCTTTTTTCCCCAAAGATGTATATCTTGATCCAGAACTTTGTGAAAATGTGAATAGCTTTTTTACAACAGACTGCTATAAAATGTCATATTTACTGGCGATATGCTATTACTGGTTTAAAAAGCATAAAAAAGATATCCCAAAATTTATCTTCCCTCTATATTTTCTTTCATGGTTCAGATATATTACACTATTATGGTGCAGTATAGAGATGCCATATGCATGTTTGCTCCTGATACAATTTCTTTCTTTCTTTTTTTAAAAAAGCTTGTGTTCCTTAATCCAGAATTTCACAGCCTAACAACATATATCTTTGAATGACTCTGCATTATAGTCACTGAAATAATATTTTGGTTGGCAAAGGGATGTATTCCTCTGGCCCTGGGAGTGATTTTCCAAGCAGCTTGCTTTGAACATTTCAATTTTGTCTGAAAATGTAAAGGAGTATGAGAGATTGATGTTTTGTTTTCATCAGAGTTTACAAAATTCACCAGGTCTGAATGGAGAAGAAATTAAAACCAACAATACTGACCAACCAAGACTGGCCACAAAGGGCAAAAGAAAAATAAAGGTGCTCTTACTTTCCTCTATTAACATGTGTGATGAATGTATTCAACAGGCAAGGTTCTTCTGGAACACATAAACACCTGATTGGTGTCCATCTAACTAAGCCTTACAGAGGATCTATTGAGCCGTTGAGAGGTAAGGCATGTTGCTTGAAAAGATACCCATTGTAGAAGAGCTGTTGCCCATTCTCCACTGTTAATGCAGCAGAGGACGACTGTCTTTCTTTTGTTTGAGTCCAGAAAAAATCCTCCTAAGGTCATCACACTTCTTTTAGCAGGTGTTTCCCTAAACTCTCTGGAGCCTGAAAAGTTTTGATGCTCCCTTTCATTGAGTTTCCCTTCTTTCTTGAATGTTTCTTTGAGGTTGTAGCAATCCCCATCTAAACGCCATTAGGAAAATCATTTTCTTCTGTGGGATTTTGATGGCACATAAGGAAAGATGACAACAGAAGTTATTCCTCCTGCTCAGGTTCACCATCTTTCTTTCTTGTTCCAGTTCCACATTACCTCCACCCCAACTCTTTCTTGCTATTTTTAACTACCACAACCCCCTTACTCATATTTCCTTCCGCACTTTACAGTGACCTCATTTCCATACCTCAGTCCCTCCTTTGTTCTCTCTTCTTTCATGGAAATCCCCACTGTTTAAACATTGTACAGCTGTTCTGGTATGCCTCCTTCAGATAAAGTCTGTTTCCTAGGAGTAGGCATTGGTGAAATTTCCATTTTAGCTTCTTCTTTTTAAAAAGGGAATTTACAAAACCCACAAAAAAATGAAAGTGGCTGAAAGTGAAATTTTCTGTCTGGATGAGCTCTGGCTTTGTATAACACATTTTTCTCTGCTTTGTATTTTATCTTCTTTCCTGCCTAATCCTTCAAGTGTCTTCTTTCTTTCTAAGTAGGAACTTCTCACCACTACTACTCCACCGTCCATCATCTCACTTCTGCCACCAAAAACCTGCCATTGACTCTCCTATAGTCACTGTGTCTATAATCACAATGGAAACAATAAGTTTAACCTAAGTGCTATACATGTGCTTTCTTTGTTTCTTCCTGTAATAAACCATACATTGGGTTCTAAAACAACACTGTATGTAAGAAGTGTTCCTCCACTGAATTTTTATAGACTATCTCTCTCTTTATAACATTGAATAATTGAAACGGTTCCTTCAGAAAACTGTATAAGTCACCAAAGGTAGTTCAGTTTTTTCCACTGCATTCCTTTTCTAGTCTACCTGTTGAATTCACACATCTTGAATACTTTTGGGCTGAACGGCTTCTCCTGTGTTTTATGTTGCTACAGAAATCTATCCCAAATTACTAACTTGGAGTATAAACACAAAATAAAATAAAATAAAATAAAAATAAAAATAAAGCTATTCCTTCAGTGGTACTTCAGTGAAGCTCATATCACAATATACCAGTGGTTCTCAACCTGTGGGTCCCCAGATGTTCGTGGACTTCAGCTCCCAGAAACCCCAGCCACTATGGCCAATGCTCAGGGCTTCTGGGAGCTGAAGTCTACGAACATCTGGGGACCCACAGGTTGAGAACCACTGCAATATACCAAGTCTTTAATAAATCAGCTATTTCAGAAAAGAAATCAATAACCTTTACTTTGGTCAGAGCTCCTTGAAAATAACAATACAATTTCTCCTTGTTGCAGGAATATGCAAGGATTTCTACTGTAAGTATGATCAACAGCATAGAGTGGCCAGCAGCTAAATGCCAAGGAAAAAAAAGAAAAGGAGGGGAAAGCAGTGTTCATAGATATTTTCCCCTCTCCATCAAATCTCCCTCCAATTTCTGGAACTTAATCCCCCTCCAGACTTAGAAGACTACAAGTTTTACATATTGAAAGCTCAAAGCAGCACAGCACTGACATTCCAACCATTCAGTAAACCTCCAGACAGGAATTTGCCTCCATTTCAGGTGCTCTTCAGGCAGAATGGATTGGTGAGTAAAAGAAAACAAGCATAATGAACGCTGAGTGAAAAGTGATTTTTCTTGAGAGTTCATTTTCCAGCCACAGCAGCCCTTTCAGATATCTGAATGATCATGCAATGTCAGGGCAGAGTTGGAGGCAGAGGGAGGGAGAGCTTCCGCACCCACAGTTAGCATTTATCTGGCATTGCTTGGATTCATACCTAGTACTCCCAAAGGAATCTATTTTCCTGATTCTCCTAATTTTTTAAAACCTCAGAAATCCTAACAGCAGCAGTTGCTGCCTTTTTAAAATCACCGGAATCTTAGCAGAAGTACATTTGCCCAGTCTTCTTTTTCTCCCCTTTTCCTGCCTGGGTAACCTTAGTAGCCCACTATTGTTTTCTAACCCTTAAAAGATACTTCCTGATTATGTATGGCAAGATTCTCCCTCTTTTTTCCCCCCTTGAAGGAAAGTTCCCCAATTTTCACTTTTGAATTAAACCTGGCCACTTAACCTTGGAGGGTGGGGAGGTCATAAATGCTTCATCAGAATTGCAGCATCTACAGCAATATTCTGATGGTAGGCATTGTATGTTATGTGCAATGGCATAATATCTTGCCATTGGATTATAGTAATGCCCCTTCTTACTTCTGAGAAGTCTTCCTCCCCAGATTTGGAATTTTGATTTTAAACTAGCTACTGGAACTAGGATGAAAACCAAAAACACTCTGAATTTTGTTGTGTCTGCCATGATTTCCTGATAAGGTATGGCAGTCCTTTTTTTTATTTTTTGGAAACCCCTCCCCATTTAAAATATTGATTTTTTTCCTCAGATTCAAAGTGGGCATTGTAACATGAATGACAACCAAAACATTCTGCCAAATTACCAATCTTTTACTACAAATTTCTGATGAGTTATGCCACCTCTGTCTTTGTTTCTAGTGACTTCAGTCTCTATTTTAGAAATTGAAATGCTTTCTATAAGTGCCAGCTCACAATTAATGTTAAAGTTTCTTTAATGTTCCTTTTGTTGTATCAAAGTAGTTGTATCTTGAATTAACTTCTGTTCCTTACCTGAGGGCAAAAAGACAACATGGGGTAAAATAATAATAATAATAATAATAATAATAATAATAATAATAATAATAATAATTCCCTTTTCATTGACCATGTCACTCCCTAGCTTGCCAAAAGCTTTCTTTCCTGTAGTGTGAAAATATTTGTCGCTCGTTAAATTGCAATATTTGGACCTTCTGCAGAAAACATGGTAATCCTGATGGTGGGATTATTGTTACATTTATTTTCTGGAATCAAGAAGGAAACAATTTTTTGTATTTTCTGTAACTCCCAGCAGTCTTGGAACCAATACTGGGAGAAGACTTTGCTTTAATTCTAATTTATGTTTACTTGATGTAATTCTGTAGTGATGGTTAAGAGCACTTGTGAAAGTTATCCCCTAAATACCACATAGACCACATTATATAATACACCCTGAATGTTGTTTATATATTCTTGTATACACACTTCCCAGTCCCCAAATACACAGACCTCGTTTATTATCATGTCTTCCCAATTTTTATAGCAAAAAGGCAACATGAAATGCTTGCAGTAAAATTTGAAAGCATCTAAAAAACATGCACCTGATGGGTTTCTACTGAAGAGCGCTTCCAGAGCAGTACAGCTAAAAATTCAAAAAATAACCATTAAAATAGAATGAAACCATTGACAATATTAAATTGATTTAAACTTACACATAAAAACATAAAATGTAATTGAAAAGAGAAAAAGCAATAAGAACAATTCAGTTTAAAACTGTCTAGCACACTCAACCCACCCTTTAAAAACTGGCAGTTGTCAGAATAAAAAGGTCTTTGCTTTTCAAAAGAAAGAACAGCAAAGAAGGAGCCATTCTGGCCTCACTGGGAAGGGAGTTTCGGGGTCTAGGGACAGCCAATGAGAAGGCCCTCTCTTGTGATCCCATGAACTGTACTTGTGACACTGATAAGACTCAGAGTGGGGTTCTCCTGATGAAATCCGGGCCTGAATAGGCTCAAATAGAGATACATGGTCTGCCAGATAGCCTGGACCTAAGACTTATAGGTCTTGATAGGTCCTAACTAGCACTTTGAACTGTGCCTGGAAACAAACTGGCAGCTGTGAGATGTTTAACAGGAAATCCTTCTGGTTATCCCCAGCCAGAGCAGATCCATTCACTTGGTTAGTGGGGGGTGAGATCGGAAGATTGGTATGGCATCTGTGTATGGTGGCCACAATATCTCTTGCCAAACATTGGAGAAAGGATACCATCCTCACCAAGGAAGAATGGTTTGAATGGAGATAACAGAAATGGATAAACTCACATATATGTTAGAGAATAAGGCTAACAGTAAATTTTGCAAAGTTTGGGAACAGCTTAAGGAGTTCAGTGTTGACAACGTAAGTGGGTTTGACTGCTAATTTCTTTTCCATCCCAATTTGAAGTTAATTTTTCATTGATGGGGGGGGAGTGAACTTAAATTTTGAATTTACGAAGTGCCTTTATACAATGATATAATTTGATAACATTATGTATGTTATATAACATCATATATGAACTTCCTGGATGTCTAATTTTGGCTGGAGAGGGAGGAAAACATAATGCTTTATAATGGTGCTTGTGGCTGATGACAAGAATGGAACACAGTTATAAATTATAAGGAGTTGTAAGATTAGGACTAAATTATTAATTAGGATCAATAAGGATTACATTTTCTGTTCTTAATTCTTAATCTCTTCTCTTTTTAAATTACAGCAAGGATTTTTTTTTATATATAACAATTGAGTAAGGCTGACATCTCATCAAAGGGGGGAAATCTTTTCCTTTTTTTATTTTCTTAGATTTGTGGTTGAATGTTTATATATTACTATATTGCTGTGTTATTATTCTTGTGTGTGTGTCTGTGTATGTGGATATATATATATATATATAGTGGTAGTATGTACTGTATTTAATGTAATATGTTATGTTATATTTTGTTTTATGTATTATGTATTATTGTTATTGTCATTATTGGCCATTTACTCATAATGTTGCTGTCCTGAGATGGAGACACATTGTGATGGTCCACAAGTTGTGCTTTTGCACAACGTCATCATGGTCCCACTGCCAGGGTTTCCCCACCCATCGCATTCATGGGGTATTCCATTACCAGATTGTGCAAAGCTCCTGTTGCCAGCAGCTGTGTGGAAAGGGAGGAAGTGCAATCTAGGTGCTTCCTTCTCTTGTGCAGCACAGGATGTGGCTGGCTGCACTGCGGAAGGAAGGCATGTGTCACTCGCACTACTCTTCTGCAGGCAGCCAGTTGGGTGCAGAGGGGAGCGTTCACATCATGCTCCCATCCTGGTAGTGGTACTGCTGGTATCATGAGGGGACAACAACAGAGATAGGTAAGTTGTGGAAATGCCATTGTCATTCTTACTGACAGTGTTCTTTGTTAATAAAAAAATATTTTTTTAAAAAAAAATATCAATTGCTCTGTGTTGAGTAATGCATAGGTAAAATACATAGGTAAATTCCACAGATTCAGTAGCTCTACTCTAGTTAGGACTAGCAACTGAATTCAGGCCATAGTGTCTATAAGTCCTCAAATGCAAAATAAATAAACATTTTCCATCAGTGTGTAGTGGTGGCAATCCGAGGTCCCCTGGAGAACAAATATGCTTCCCAGGCCTCCAACAATTGTCCACTGACTTGAAGGCCATCTAATATATTTTTTAAATGCCCAGCCTTCTGTGCTACTTGCCCTGAGATTTGTGCCCCTGCATGAGACTATCACCTCATTGTCCACTCTGCAAATTCCATTGTTTAATCAACTGGAGAGCCATTCACATCCTTGTCCCCTAGGCAGAAATCATGTATAAAAATTCCCAGTTTTGACCAGCAGACTCATAATACATCAATTGCTGGTAGCCACTCTGCTACTCTGATTCTTGATTGTGTACTGTCCTTAGATGCAAGTCTAAGCTACATTGCTGCTTCTTTGCTACTTTTCTGGATTGGTAAATATCACCCATTTTATCCTAAATCTTGCTATCTGCAAACTTTCCTCCCTTTTCATTTGGTTAGCCTTGTGTGATTGTGTGACTGTTTGAGATCTTGTGTGTGTGATTAATTCTCCCAATAAAACATGTTTTATTTTACTTTTGGATTTCTAGCTGGTTATTCTCTTCACAGGACTCCATAAACAGTGGTGTCAAAGATCTTCTTAGGTTACCCCTCCTCTCACAGGCCTCCTAATAGAGCTAATAATTTCCCACCTTTCAACAGAGGTACTGGCATCAAGGGTGGACCACTGGGTCACCCATATTTTGGGGTAACAAGTCTAGTTATGGAAGATAGATAAGATGAAGCATCTCGAATGTGAGATTATTTATAGTTGGCAGCCATTTAAATCTCAGCTGCCTGCACATAGCATCTGAAGGATGGGAACAAGTAAGTACTTTGACCAAAGGAAGTGAACAACTTTTGTGGACACAGAAGCTGCTTACAAATGGAGCAAATCTGTCCCCTATCTACAGGTTGCCTGGAACAGTTTATAGGTATATAGACTGGAACAGTCTATAGGTATAATGTATGAAACTGGGATTTGGATGATACAGCAAAATTCAAAATCCACAGCACAGTGATAGCTTCTTTAGACCAGCTAAAAAGCACAAAATACATCATGGAAGCTTCCAAAGATCCACTGGCTTCTTCATCAGGCAAAAGATGTTAAAAAATCATACAGAAGAAGAAAAGTGACAATGCTAGAGTATGAGGCCTCCAACATAGTCCTGTGACTCTAACATCATCACCTTTCTTCTTTTCTATGATTATTTAACATTTTGCTTGATACTTTACTGCATGGCCAAAATGGCTACCTCTGAATACGTGTCCTGGAATTTGGATGAGTGGGAGGTGTTAACGGTCAGTCTAGATGTAATTTCAGCATGTTACAAGCTTGAACCTTAAACTGATCAATAAAAATAAACACACTAGCCAAAGCCAAGAGGGTTGTTTACATGTGTAGGAAATGTACCGGTTATAAGGAGGTTATGACAAGTGCTAAAAATGCAACCAGATGAAAAATGGCTATTTATACATGAAGAAAAAATGACAGCCTTATCCCTTGATGATGACAGACATCTGGAGTGAGGCAGAACCAAGATAAAATAAGGCTTCTGTGAAAATGGATGTCTAACTTTCTACCTTTCTATTGATTCCTTTCCATTTCCTTAGAAATAAAATGTCGGTAAGTCTCAGAACCCCTAAAATGTTTTTGCTCAGTAATTTTAACTGTGACTCAGTAGGTCCAGTAACACATCTGTTCCTATTTATTAGGTCTCCACTTTAATATGGAATCTGTGCACCCTTCAAGTCCTGCTGTATTGATTTGTTTCTGACTGAGCTCAAGAAAAGGGTCACTGGGCTTTCAATATAAGCTGCCAACATGGAGGCTGTGTTGGCAAGATAATACGAGGCAAAGTGATATTAGATGTCAAAAAGAAGTCCTCTTTTATTTTGAGAGTCTTTTGATGGCATACTCTCAAGGAATAACTAGTTGGGAGTTATTAGCATTCATTTTCAATCAGAAGCATACTTAAGTGAAGTCACGCACTTCTAAATAAAAATTAATTTAAAGACGTAGAGATTTATTTTATCAATGTGAATGACAAAGGATGTTTGAAGATCTTAGGAATAGGATGATTGAGCAGCAGTTTGTTCATATTTTAAAACATGCACACAAATTTCTGTGCCTTTTTCATGCAAATACTTGTGGGAAACTGAATCTCTACATTTTATATATGCAATTTTCCTTAACATACATATTTTGCAGAAATTTTCCCCAATATACAACTTTTTGTATGCTGTTCCTAATTACATATTTTTGTATGTTTCTTTTTTAAAAAATGCAGAACTGCCTCACAAAATTTGAAGAAGCATGAAGATTTATCTTCTGATTTGTCTATTGGCAAACAAACTGTAAACCTGAATTGTTTGTAATAAAATGGAAAACAAGCAAATTTCTCCCACTCCCTAATACTGCCTCTCAAAATCCATGTTAAAATGTTTATTTTCTCAATCTATATAATGCATCCCATAATTTGGTAATTTAAAGTGCCAAGTACTCCATGATAATAGTTAGAGAAGTGTGAAATGTGTTGGAAGCTGTTCCTGTCTATAAGAGCTGAGTGATACAAATTAAAACATTTTGTCTAGGAATCCTTTAGAAGGCTGATATCTGGCTTTGTTAGGCAGTGTCCACTGCCAAATTTAAACCAATGCCACTATAAAAATGTTTAAAGTGTATTCTTTCTTCACCATCTTCTCCATCTTCAGCTCAGACCAAAGCAGCACTGTGGGATATCGTCTGAGAGTTGTTACTTTGAGTTGGATATAAACACAACTATTAAAGGCTCCAGATCACATCTGTTCTTGGAAACTAAAGCCATTTCTGGACTATACTGTTGTAGTGCTATTATTCCACTTTCAACATCCTGTGGAATTCTGGGGTTTGTTGTTTACTGAGGCCAAAGAGCTCTCTGGCTGAGAATTACAAATGCCCCTCCCTAGACTGCAAACTCCAGGATTCCACAGGATGTTGAAAGTGGAATAAGGGCACTATAACACTATAGGGCAGAAATGGCTTAAGCAGAAGCACACCAACTTAGTCATTCACAGAGAGAGAGAAGCACTAAAAAAACAAAACAAAAAACACCGATGTAGGTCACTGCTTCTTAAGCCATGAGATTTAGAAGACCAGCAGTTTTTTAAACTCCAGTGTTTCAGGGAGAAGTCCCATATTTGTGCCTATTGGCTACAGCTGTTTCCCCTGCCTCCTGGAAATCTGGTACAGATCAGTAGTCAATGGCAGCAGTCCCTGAACCACCATTTTGAGTAGCATGGTTGCAGGCAATGGTGGACAACATTTACGTAGTCTTTACCTAAGTACACCCTATGAAATCAATGGGGTTGCTATAAGTCAACTCATGAATTGAAGGCATCTATCTTACTTTTTTTCTTTTTCTTCTTTTTCTTCTTTTTTTCTTTTGTTTAGCAGCTATAGGTATTTGTCTTCTGATCACCATCTCCCCTCAGTAGATGCCTTGTTTCTAGGACTGCCAGAATGTCCTGCAGGAGTCATACCAACAAGGCAACTGAAACCACAAAAATATCATTCTGAGATTGAAGTTGATAAGGGATGCACACATTATGAACAACTCAGATAGTGCCTTGAAATAAATTCTATTTTTGTATCCAGTGGGATTTGTTACCAATATTCACACACTGCATGCCCTCCTACTCAACATTGATCTAAGGAAGGGATTTCCCATAGTCTAATTATTTCATGGAATCTTGGAAAGCACCAAAAGCTAGCAAAAAAGTAAATGAAGATGCTATTTACTCTATCCAGCTCTTCTACGGGAAACAGAAAGACTTGTTCAGCATACCTGACTGCTCAGAGCAGGCACAGAATAAATTCTACGCTCCAGTTGAGCATGAACATATGGGGCCCTCCACTACTATTATCTTGTGTCTTCCTTCCCCCAAGTGTTTGTTTGGTCCAAGAAAGTTGTTCACAGCCAGTCTTGCCATACTATGTATTCATGCAACTTGCTCCAGGTGGCATCAATGATCAAGTGGGTGAGCATACATGAAGGAATCACCTGAAATCTGAATGGTGTGGCAAAATTTGTTAAACTGCTGCAGCTAGGTAGGTAGTTGGTAGGATTCAGGCTGCATTTGAAGCAGCAAAACATCATAAGTTGGCACTTTGAAAATTACTTCAGACATGTTAACATGAATAACAAAGGTCTGGATAAGGAGACTACTTGCACATTTGTCTTACTTCAGCATGAGGTGTTACAGCTAAAAATAAGCTGAAAAAGCTTACATACATGCAACATCACTGATGTCATGTGGTTGCTGAGACATCTGTTCTATTTATAATGTTTATCTGCTGTTATAACTTCTAATCTAGCCTTGTATCTTCTGTGTCTTCCTTGCAGAAGGTGCCATGGGGTCTTATTTTTTTATGGAAAATATTGATATCTTTCTGGGGCCAGAAATATCAAATCTATTAACACTCTGGTCTTCCTCTTCTCAGCATGTCTCATGAGCTTAAATACTTCCAGGAATTTTTTTTTCCTTTACAGTCCATCTCACTTCATTATCTTACCTTTTCCACTCTCTTCCTCAAGTCGTCTTCTTCACCTTTTGCTCCTCCAAAGTTATGCCTCCCTGACCATGCGCAGCCCTCTCTGCCTGGAGGGGAGGAGTTTGATGCCCTCCCTGGAAGAGGCCACCAAAAGGCAGATGGCACGGGCAGTGCCAGACTGCACCGCATGGTAGGACAGGCAAAGGCCTATTTATTTCCTGTTCACCCCCCACACGTGGTCTCTTTGGATCTTTGGCACGACTCATCCCTCCCACCCTCGTTGCAGTGTGCCTTACTTGGCTCGCCTCAGGGTTGGGTAGGAATTTTTTCCCTCCATTTGTGGGTTTTTTTTTCGCCTACCCCACACTGCTTTGATTGGAACTGGGAAAATTGGCTGGGGTATGGTTGTTAATTAGGCATTCATCTGCCAGGTAAGGGGCAAAGTGACAGCTCTGGTGGCCGCCTTGGGCACCCACTTCGGGTGTAGGGAGAGCCTCCGAATCTGCTGTTTGAGTCATGTGACCTCAGGGATGGTGAAGGTAATGCCCCCTTGAGGCTAGCACAGGGATTTAACTCCTGCCTGAAGGGTCCTGCAACTTTGCCAGGAGTTACCCTTAGTATACCTCCCCTATAGAGCAGCCGGAGAGCAACCAGTAACAACTGGATTGCTCTCTGGGCTCAGGCAGTTTGCCCGAGGGAAAGTTGAGGGGGCGGACAGCAGTTTGTCACCGGAGCTCGGCTGGAACTACATTCCTCCTCTTGCTGCTTCCTTCAGGCCCTTGATGAATGAATGAATGAATGAATAAATTCAATAAAGGTGGCTCTAGTTTGACGGGAGATGATTTACAGCACCAACACAAAATCCTCCCTAGAACTGCTATGCTCTGGACAAAAAGTGTCCCAGAGGCAAGCATAACATAGCAGAGCTTCCAAAACAGCAACAAGCGTGTGTAGCAGAGTAAACTCACAAACACAGACTTTGTCATCCAATATACCTGGAGGCTTTAATCTTCAAAGTTGCAGTATATACATCTGTACAATCAGGATACACAGATCCACAGGCAGAGATTCAGCATCAGAGATTTAGCATCAGAGTTTCAGGAGCAGAGTAACGGGATGCAGAGATACAGGATGCAGAGAGTCAGAGAGAGAGTAAGCATTACATCTCCTCTTTTATACACACCTGCTTCCATGTCATCACTCAGGGCCTTTGGCTGATGCAACCCCTTGTCATGATTTCACTATCATGACTCAGCCCTTTACTCCATGTCCCCTGGGAATGAGCCAGACTTTGCCCAGTCATTCCCCAGGTGTCCCGTGACATGCTCATGAAATGTATTTTCAATTGGGGCAAACGTCACAGCATTTTTAATCCACATAGTTAATGTGTCTAGACTCTCTATTTCGGGATTGGGACCTCAATGTTTCTCAGTCCACTGTCTATGTTGCAGCCTCCACCTTTCTGGACTTCTTGTTTCCAAAATCCATTGACCAGTTATCAGTCCTCAGCTTCTTTTCTGTGAGTTGTTAATTTTTTTTTTACAGAGATGGAGTACAAACCGCCTTGTTTCTTAAGCTTCCTTATAATTAGGCAGAAAGGCCAGATATATATTTTTAAAAAAGTATGAAAGAAAAGAATATGAAGACCTTTTGAATCACTGTAGTGGCTTAGTGAATTAACATTGTCAAAGATTTCATCGGCTCTGCTTTATAGATAGCAGCCAGTTTTTAGAAAATATGTAAAGTGCAAAGCAGTGCTGTTGGTTCTTGCTATTTTGGTAAATGGAGTCCTGGTGATTAAATTAAAAACCTCAGGGAAATCGCTTCTGTAAAAATGGGTGACACATTACTCGTTAAAGATTGCAATCCTAAAAATGCTGAATTTGTGAGTAAGTCATGCTAAACTCAACTGGATTTATTTCTAAAGCACCAAGCATAGGGAAATAGTGGAATACTGACAATTTAGTTTAATTGTTATGTGTGTTTGACGAATTTAAAGTTGGCTGCTCACAAGTGAACCAATTTGGTCAGCCTCTATTGGAACATAGGCTGTTTCTGCACTACACCGTTACAGTGCTATTATTCCACTTTCAACAGCCTGTGGAATTCTGGGGTTTCCTAAGGCCAAAGAGCTCTCTGGCTGGGAATTCCAAAGGCCCCTCCCCAAACTGCACACCCCAGGATTCCATAGAAGGTTGAAAGTGGAATAATAGCGCTATAACAGTATAGTGTGGAAATGGCCTCAGTTATTCATTACTTTTCCCACTTCCTATACGTTTTAATACATTTCTTAGTATGGATGTATGAATATCTATATTTATAGCTGTACAGATATAGATAGATGATGGATACTGCTATATTTTAAAATGCGTACTTTATGACACAATATATTTTAAAATATTCATTTTGAGATGGGAGGAAATAGAAACGTATATTAAATTAAAATACTGCTGAAATGTACATTTTCATATAGTTTATCCTTTGAAAAGTACAGATTAGTTCAGAGAATGCACCACATATAGATTGATTCACCCATGCCTGTGTTATGCGTATAGGACAACTTAGCACAGTCTACACTGGAACACCCTGGGGCTTTACATAGATTAGATGCTGATGGAAAGCAAAATGAGCAATTTCAGATTCTTTAGTTCTGAATACTTTCACACATTTTTTTTCATTTACACTCTTCTCTTCCATTAATATATTTCTTCTTCTTTTTTTTTAAATAGCCTACCAGGTTTTAGTAACTCCCTAATCACCACATGTATTTCCTAAGATGGAAGTAGCATTTTATTTTAAAAGCACAATTTGTCTCAAATGGAGGTTTGCATGTTATGACGCAAGAGACATGCACATAATCTTACCAGAAAGTTAAAGGAAAGTGGAGCAGGAAGAGAAAGTGAGGCTGTGAAGAGATCTGTTGGCAGGAAGAGGAACAGAGGGTAGGCTTTCCAACATACCTATGAAAGAGGATGGGAAGAGAAAGGAAAAAAATTAGTGTCTGTCCATGACTCAGTTTGGTTCTGCAGCATCAGATCTTCAGGAAAAGTGAGGGGAGGCTAACAGGAGACTAAAGGCATATCAGACATAGCATGCCATTTCCCACATGAGATATTTTATGTCTATGAGGAAAGGGGATGATATCAGCTTGTGTCATGCATGTGAGCACTTACTTATTTCTTCATTTTTCACCTTTCATCCAATACTAGAATCCTGTTTTGTTTTTGTTTTTTAAATATACAGATACAGCTAAAAAGCCATGCAGTTAGAACATAATTGGACAGATAAGGACCATTTCCACCAGCTGACGCTCTTCCACGTCGTCATGCTGCAATTCTGGGTCCAGAAGGAACCACATCAGCAGTGCTCCCCTCCATACCTGCCTGCTCCCTGTGGAAGGGAGCACAGTGGCCCCACCTCTTCCTTCTGCAGCACAGCCGGGCACTTGCCATTGCTGCGCTGGGGCAGGAAGCATCGCTACTTACTGTAGCTTCCGCCCAACAGTAAGTATGGGAGTGCCACATGATTGGAAGTGCAAAACAGATTTTTTCCATTTTTCAAATACTGCGCGAGTGTGACACTTTGCGATGGTGCGGCAGCAGGATGGTGACAACGTCGTGCAGAAACATGATCTGCTGACCACTGCCATCCTTTCGCAGAAGCAGCACAGCGACACTGTGCAGAAAGAGCCTAAAACAGCAAGCAAAATCAAAACAATTTAAACAATTTAAACAATCACCAAAGGGGGAAAAAAAGATGTAGTAACACATTTCACATTAAAAACCTCTTTCCCATCAAGCTAGTTACTTTGCAAAATGGTATCTGTATTTAATAATAAAATAAGTCTTTGTGTGCAAGAGTAAGCAAAGCCAGGCCTCATTACAAGGCTCCACACCACCTGACGCCTTGAAAAATTTTTTTATGAGTTCTTAACATTGATTCTGGTATTTGATTGCTTGGTTTGCTCTTTCTCTTTCTGCACACCCATACATCTTTCTGAAAGGGTAGGCAGAATTCTCAGGAGAAGTTGAGAGGAAGAACTGAATGGTTCACATCTAAGAAGATGCTGAGGGGAATATTTGTTGAATATAGCAGGAAAACCATCCCTTTTGAGGATAATCTGTGGTCAGGAATGTAAGAAGCTGCTTTATATATACAGTTAGCCCTCCACATTTGATAATTTTTGAGTTTCTTCAAGCCCTGCTGTCCTACCTCAGGTGCTTCTTTTCTGGGAAAACCTTCCCTCTTGGCAGCTCCAGTCAGGCCTTGCAGTCCTTTAAAAGCCCACCTCTGGTCCTCTTCCTCCTCCACCACCAGCAGCTGCTTGGCCAACTAAAGATGGCTCACAGCTCAATTTCTCAGCACCACAAACCCTCTCCCGATGTCCCACATACCCAAGGAAAGAAATGGGTCACCATGCTGACCCAACCCCTTTCCCTCTCCTTTCCCTGACCTGGTTTGAACCTTGGGTGTTCATTCCTCACTATGCCTCAACCACTTTCCCACAGACACACACACACACTTTGATATTTGCAATTTTTCCACTTTTGTGAGGATCCTGTGCCCCACCCCTAGCAAATGTGAAGAGCCAACTGTATTCAGTGATCACCGGGCTATCTAGTCCAGTATTGTCAACTTGGACTGGCAGCAGTGGCTCTCCAGAGTCTGAAGCAGACATTTTCATCAGTCCTACCTAGGACTCCCAGGTATTCTCTGCAGTCTCCCAACCAAGTCCTAATGAGTACAAAACCTGCTTAGCTTCTGAAAGCAGACAAGACTGTGCCCATTTCCGCACCAGACTGTTATAGCGCTATGATTCCACTTTCAACATCCTACGGAATCCTGGGGTTTGCAGTTTAGGGAGGGGCCAGGTGGCCCCTCCCTAAACTGCAAACCACAGGATTCCATAGGATGTTGAAAGTGGAATCATAGCGCTGTAACAGTCTGGTGTGGAAATAGCCTGACAAATTCAGGATGGTATGTTGATTAAAATAGCTGCTACTTGCTCAGATCCTTTCAGGTTCTATTTGTGATTTTTCTGCGTGTTTGGAGAGATTAAATTCTTGTAATAAACATTGTCTGTTTCTGAGTTTTATGTTTTTTTCCTTAGAGGAATTGGAACAAACAAACTTTAGGGAGCTTGTGTTAATCCAAAATGTAGGTGCCACAAGGGCCACCCTGCAATGCCAAATACCTCCTTGAAAAAGTGGGGAATGAATTAGCTCAAAATCAGGAGGCTGCGAGAGGGGGGCAACTTAACGAGATCTTTCCTACCAGTGTTTACGGGCACACGCAGGAAAAGAACCAGCCAAAGATTAAAAGTAAGCTAAAAATGTGTTTTATTGAGGGGAATTCACTCATGCATGCACACAAGATACACACAATCACACATTCACACAAGAGCTAACTGAACGAAAAAGGGAGGAAAAGTTATAGAGAGGCTGAGGGGTTTGAGGGATTTATAATTACCAGTCCAGAAGAGTAGTGAAGAGCAGAAATGTATTTTGGCTTAGGTAGGACCTAATGACAGTTCTCATTCAGGACCCAGACAGACAGAGTGACGGGTAGACCTTCGAGAGACTGCACTGGGCATCCTGAAATCAGGGGTATTTGTACCTTGTAAATGGCCTGTGGCTGTGAAGGTTCCAGATGCAAAACAAAGGGAACCTGTTGTGGACAATGGGTCTTTTGCCTGTTGATGGGCTTATTGCTTTGATTGACAAAGACATGATGAATGTTGTAATAGCTGTCTATCGTGGGTGCTGTGAGGAAAGAGGAAAGAATCCAGATGTACAAGGGATGCATATCTGTCAATCAGTATCCTGGTGAGCTCCTCACAGTTGGATTCCCTGAAAAATTCCAGCTTCTGTTTAAGCCTATTATCCACAGGAATGGTGTGTATTTACCTGACAAATGTCTCAGTCTTACCTGGAGGAAGTTTCAAGTTGACCTATCCTTCTCACATTTACAGTCAAATTCTTTCCCTTGTTTGGTTTGACCACTTCGTCAGCTCTCAGGCTTGAATTTGATATCAGAGCCAATAAAATGTGTTGCCAATTACATATGATGCCAATTAGGCATGGTGTCCATCCAAACCATTCTAATATCAGGAACTCCCAAAGCAGGGCCTTACAGTTGCCCTTCCTTCCTGTTCTCAAAGATCATTCTCTGGAAAAGAAAAGGAATCGGTGTTTTCTTAGCATACAATTGTAGGGGAATCTGGATGGAAGCAGAGCTAAAATGTCACCTATTAACAAGCATCTGGGGTTTGGAACATTAGATTTGAAAATTAATTTGATGTTAGATATTAGAAATTGAGAAATCAATTCATTGGTACCAATGCTAAGCATTGATATGTTTCACTGTTAACTATTGTTAATTTAACTCATTATTTAAAATGTTGGTTTCTGGGACAGCATATGGAATTTACAAAAAATGGTATGGAGGTTGTCACTTTTTACACTAGCAGCATATTTTGTTATTGGCACCCTAAAAAGGGCTCTTTTAGTCATTTTAAATTTTTCTTCCCTTAACCTGAAATTCTCTCCATCTGGACTACTATATAATGCAATTGTTGCCTGGTCATAGTGAGACTTCAACCTGCCCTTACAGCATGGAATCTCATACTACAGCCTGTCCAGTTAAATTTCATCACTAATCTGTATCTCTTCTCTTTTTAAATACTCCTTCCCACTATAGCCAGCATATAAATTCTTCACTTGTCCTTCAGATACCATATTTATTAAATCCAGCATTAATTAGGAAGAAAACATAATAAATTGAGTCATATTGGTAGGGAAAAAAAACCCTCAATAATTTAATGAATCAATTGACTATTTATCTCCAATTTCTGCAACTAATTTCTTGTAATTAATTTCTTTCCATAATAACTAAGATATAACTCTAGGATGGAAAGTTGGCTGGTGGTGTACTTACTACATGAAATCCAAAAAAAAGTTTAGACTTAGCTCCTGAAGCAAGAGAGATTTGCCCAGTGAATTTGCTTGATTGGCGGTAAGATCTTGCAAAATTCTTGGAAGGCATTCATAGATTTTTTTCAGTATTACTAAACTAAAACTAAACATTGACCTTGAAGAGAAAAAAGTGCAGTAAAACACAGTTCTTCCGACTGTGCAGAAGGAGAGGCAGATGGATGAAGCAGTTCAACAGAAGCAAAATGCAGAGCATGTCTCTGAGTGAGGCTACTGTGGAGTGCAGGACAGTAAAATCAGTGTTTGGAAGTAAGATGTTAAATGATGTTACCTTTAACATGTTACATTCAGATAACAAGGTGTAGCAACAGTCTTTTCCCCAGTTATAACATTTATGTTAACACACATCCAGTGTAATGAGTAACAAGTTGTTACTTCTAAATGGGTTTTTAGGGACTTATGATGTAGAGGCCATGTTACTATTTATGAAACAAAACAGGAGGAAAAGGAGGAGGAGGGAAGGCTAAAGAAGAAGAAGTAGTGGTTAGTGATGGTGGTAAAGCAGGAGGAAGAGGAGATCATTGTTGAAATAGTGATTGGTATCCTGTTAGTAACTTACACATGCATGTTCCCTGTGCAATTTTGTGTTTGCAAATGTTTTGCAAATGTGTTTGCAATTTTGGAAAAGCAGTATTTTTGCAGAAGCAGTGTTCCACATGTTGTGACTTTGTACATGTGGCACCATTGTGTACTTCACATTTGTTTGCCCATTCATTTTCACAGCGTTGCAATTTGCTAATGCCTAATCATCACATGAAATCAGTGAGTGTAAAGTTATACTCTGTCTCTCTGATGTTTTAAGCAACACACTGAATAATAATTAGTAACATAATAATCCTGATACTAGGAATAGTGGCTATGTTAATAATTACATATTTTCTGGGTTGTGCGTCAGTGGTAAGGGAAGGCAGACAAAACTGGCTGATCCCAAACTGCCTGTTTTAGCAGTGTCTTCCCTTTTTCATGGCTGTTGTGTTGGTGGGCTTTTTTTAAAAGTCACCTTTCCCAAAGTAATGTTCCAATTTCTGTGGCACCTTCACACTACAGAAATATACTGTTATTATTCCACTTTAACTGCTATGGTTGCTTCCTATGGAATCTTGGGGCATGTAGTTTGGTCAGAGACATCAGAGGAGCTCACTGGCTGAAAATCCTAAAAGCCTCTCCTTCTACATATCCAATCCCAGGATTCCATAGGATAGAACCGCGCCAATTAAAATGGAGTAATAGTGTCATAATTTTGTAGTGTGAATGGGGCTTGGGTTAACATGCACAAAGGCTCACCTTTCCCCATTGGTGTTTGCTTCCAAATAACTTTGCATATAGTCATGATAAGCCTTTCAAACATCCCTTAAAGAAATAGACCTCCACTTAAACAATTCCTCATTTTTGTTTGTTTATTATCTAAACATTCAGTGAGAAAAATATAACTGATAGGGAATCCAGCAAACTGAGGTCTGTTTCTCCCTAGTGCAGACCAGATTTCAAAAGAAAAAGAAAGAAATGCTTTTCAGTCTACAAATGATTGAGAAAAGTGATCAGCTGCAGAAAATTGAAGCAATATTGATCTCACTAGTCTTTCCCCCTGTCTAACTCTAATTTCTGTCCTTTTTTCCTGCAGACCCTTTAAAATTACTGTTGCTTTGTTCTTTGAAAACTGCCTGCTTAATCTAATAGCACTTTAGAAGACAAAATTTCAGCACACAAGTGCTGCTCACTTCAGCATTGTCTTGGATAACACTCCTGTCTAGATGCTGATACTGTTAAAAAACAGTGATTCAGCAAAGACTACATTATCCAGTACTGACCTAGACCATTTCTGCACTACACAGTTTTAGTGTTATTATTCCACTTTCAACACCCTGTGGAATTCTGAGGTTTGTAATTTACTGAGGCCCAAGAGCTCTCTGGCTGAGAATTCCAAAGGCCTCTCCCTAAACTGCAAACCCCAGGATTCCACAGAATGGTTTTTCAGACTGTGTTTTTAACCATTTTATGTCTGCCCATTTTTGCATTGGTCCCAGGAGCAAAGAAATGTAGTAACAGAACATCAGAACCTACAGAATCATAAGGACATAATGTAGTAGACAGAGATTTGGATCCTATTGGTTAGTCTCAACTTGATTAAACCCACTGACTCAACTGCTGAATGGTGAGTCAAACTTCAGTAAATCCCGGTGATTCAATGGATTGATAGTCTCTACTTGAGATAGATAGTCTCTACTCGAGACTAACAAGAGGATTTCGACCAGATACAGAAGACCTGGTTAGAGAGAAAGGATTTGATGTACAATCAGGAATGGACCAATATTGCCTATGGCAAGATTAAAGTCTTTTCAGCTTTCTTAAGACTAAGGGCCTTTCCACATGACATTGTTATAGTGCTGCTATTCCACTTTCTGTGGAATTCTGGGGTTTGTAGTTTACTGAGGCCAAAGAGCTCTCTGGCTGAGAATTCTAAATGTCCCTCCCTAAACTGCAAACCCCAGGATTCCATAGGAGGTTGAAAGTGGAATAATAGCACCATAACAGTCTAGTGTGGAAATGGCCCTATGTGATGTGAAATTGACCCAGGTGGGAGGGCAAGAATTGTCACATTCAGTGGTTCTTTATGGACTCTGCAGTCTTGACCAAAATGGGGTGTGTGTGTGTGTGTGTGTGTGTGAGCATAAAAATCACTCCAGTGACCCAGAGACTTTGAACTCTCAGTTCTACTGTAGCCAGCAACATGCTAGAGAAATGTGGAACACTGAATGATGGTTAAACCCCTCTGTTGTTATCACTACAATCATGCAAAGACAGAGAATCTCTCTTCTCATCTCCAGAATTCCCCAGTTGGTTGCCTTCCAAGTTTCCATATTAGGAATTCGAATGTATGATCTTCTGCATTCCTAAGAGGTACATTCTTCTGCTAAGCTCTGGGCTCCGTCTCCTAGTCCTATTTGAACAAGCATGTCAGTTCTATTGGAATTAGTGGAACACCACTGGAATAACTGGATTGTGGATTGCAATTTTTCTTACTGTTGTTTGACCTTTTTCATATTTCTTTTTCATTCTATTTCATAAATCTGTGGTTCACCACCTTTATACCTTGGGAGCCAACCAGTTGAATTTCAATGCTGCTCAACCCCTCTACTGCCTCATCATTTGATCTCTGAAGTCCTGCCCCCAGCTGCACTGTGTCCAACCTCAGCTGTCAACAGTTTGCCAATGGATTCACAAAACTCCCGTGGCCCAGAATTTGGAGTGGAGAACAAACACTGAGATGACTCTGGGATTTAACTTGCATTAAACAAAAACAAAATCTGATTATATAATTTCCCAGGAGCTTCTTATGTTTTTCAAGCATTAAATAAAGTATTTCTGAAGCTTATGTAGGTCCCAATTTTCAAATATTGTTCTATTATTTTTGTCATAGCATGCAAGCATAGGAATTTCTACCCATCTCCAGAATATATCAGTCTACCAGTTTCATCTGATCGTCGCAATTCCTGTCTGCCACCACAAACACGAGATCACCAAAAATGAAATGTTCCACTTCATTTGACCTTTTCTTGTAGAAATATATTAAACATGTATAAAAATTGTACATTTTTCTCTCATTGATTCCAGAAAGTATTCAACCTGAAAAGCAACAGAACATGGATTTCAAGAGCTGTCAGACACTCAATTTACTACACTTCTCTGTACAAAAATATGCTGGGCTAAAAGAACATCAAAAACAAACCTACAGCTTACATGCTCAGCATACAGAAGACCCACAAGAGAATGGCACTGGTTGCCAGAGGCTTCTGAAAGTATTTGAATTTTTGCTTACTTAGGCATTTACTATGTACAGTAGCACTGAATAGGAAACAAGCATCCACGTTTTCAACTACTCTTTATCTAATCTTCAGACTTTACTGCACACCCCTTCACATGCACAAAACACACACATACAAATGCCCTGATCAGTGGGTATTTATATGCAACAAGGTATTGTGTGCAATGAGCCACTGTGGTGTACTCCTTTAAGCATTGGACTAAAACCCTGCCAACCAGGGCTGTGGAAACCCACTGTGTGACCTTGGACACATCATACACACTTAGTGCCAGAAAACCTGTGAGAGATTCACTTTAGGGTCATTATAAGTTTGAAATGACTTTCAGGTAAACAACAACAATTGTGTGCAAACTTGTTATTATAATGTGGTGGCGTTAAATCTCTACAGAGAGGGAAGGCTGCAAGGTAAATAACAGCTTACTGTATTCTCACACAAGATTCTCCCACGCCCCCCCAAAAACCAAAAGTCTTCTCCCCACTCGGTGAGATTTCTGCACAATTTAACCTCATGTTTTGCCCCACATTTTGTGATGTATTTGCGAATATTTTGCATGGATGGGGAAAAAAAGGCATTTTGTGATAGATACTTTTTAGGCAGGGGGAATGTTACCGTTGTGCTCATGCAGCATAAATTGTACCAGAAGATTGCATTTGTGAAAAATACAGTGTCTTTTGCTCCAGCAAAAATTTTCACAAACTAATTGACAGAAATGTTCCTAACTGAAAAATATTCCTGACCCCAAAAAAAAAAAATCACCAAAAAGTGTGCAGAAACTCTCATACTGTGTCAAGATACATTGAGCCACTCTTTCTTGCTGAGGAAAATATTCTTCACATCCTTCCTTCAGAGATCTTTGGCTCTCAGGGTGAAAGCCTAGTGAGCTGTCATGGATTTGTGCTTCCTTCAACTTCAGCTGTCCTGAGTACTGTGCTGGGAAAAAGGCTGGATGTTAAATAATAAATAAATACATGAATAGTACAGAATAACATTAGGAGTCTGACCTTCTGGTTTTGACTAGACTGTAGTGCTGTGCAATTCACTTAACAGTGGTCCAGGTACTTATCCCTTAGAGTCTCAGGTATTAAAAATCACCCATTCATCGGGACTCTTCGTTACCCTAACTTCTTTTGAACAATGAAGCATATTTACAAATGGCTTTGAATAAGTTTAATACACATACCGTTCAGTCAATTAACAGACAAGATTTATGATGTAGAAACTGCAGTTCCAAAGTATTCATAATTATTCTGAACCCACCTCCTTTTTATTCCTGATTTACTTTCTCTCAGTAAAATAAGAGTAATAAGAAGGGGAGTGGAAAAGAGGGAAGTAGTAGTGGTGCTAGGATGAGGCCTCTAATGGCACCTTAAAGGCTAACAAATTTATTACGTTACCAACTTTCATGTACTAGATTTCCCTACCTCTGATGCAAAGGCCTTTGGCATTTCTACTGCCTGCCCTTTTAGAAACATTGTTAATAATGGTGGCAGAATACCCAGATTTTTCTGTAAAAATAGGGACTTGCATCACATTGAAAGGAATGAATAATATTTTACTCTGAATACTTCAGAATACTTAAAAAAAATTGAACTGTCATTTCCTGCTCTGAGCCTCTTAAACTAATGTGCAGGCTGAAATTTAGCAACCCACCAGATTTTACAGTTTTCCAAATGCTGCAAACAGCGATGCAGTTACTGGCAATTTAAGTACCACCAGCATACAATATATAAACAGTTTTTACCTTTCTGTAGAAAATACATATTTCTAGAGAAAACATGCAGTTAAATATATTTTTGAGAGGCAATTTTGAGAGCTATATGCACTAAAATATTACTTTGAAAAGGCTTCCTTCTTTTTTAAAAAAATCACAGATTAATGTGGACACAAAATAGTGTTGTGGATAAAACTTGAAAAAAATAATATTGATTAAAATCAGATGAATGAAAAGATTTGCCTATCTGTCTATAAATAGATTCATCTATCTCAATATATAGGCATTTGAAAGTTTCTTTGATTCATGCCACAATTCCTAAATGTAAGGATATTAAATATACTTTGTCACTCTTTGACAGATATCCAAGGCTGTATGGTGGAAAGAGAGAGCCAGAGGGATTCAGTGGTTTGAGAATTGCAACTATGACTATGGAGCAGGGTTCAAATCTCTGCTCAGCCATGAAAACCCACTGGGTGGCCACACTCCCTCTGAAGAAATCTTGCCAAGAAAATCCTGTGATAGGTTCATTTTAGGGTCACAATAAACCAGAAATGACTTGAAGGCCCAAACTAATGCACCTTAAAGGCCAACAAATTTATTATGTTATCAACTTTCATGTACTGGAGCAGATCATTAAGCAGTCAATTTCTAATCACTTAGAAAGCAATGCGGCAATCACGAGAAGTCAACATGGATTTCTCAAAAATAAGTCATGCCAGACTAATCTTATCTCTTTTTATGATAGCGTTACTAGCTTGATAGATGAAGGGAATGCTGTGGATGTAGCATATCTCGATTTCAGTAAGGCCTTTGAAAAAGTTCCCCATGACATTCTTGCAATGAAGCTGGTAAAATGTGGGCTGGACAGGGCTACTGTTAGTTGAATTTCTAATTGGTTGACCGATCGAACCCAAAGAGTGAACACGAATAGCTGCTTCTCATCCTGGAGAGAAGTGACTAGTGGGGTGCCACAGGGTTCTCTCCTGGGCCCAGTGCTGTTCAATATCTCTGCCTTTATCAACAGCTTGGATGAAGGAATAGAGGACACGCTCATCAAATTTGCAGATGACACCAAATTGAGAGGGGTTGCTAATACGCCAGAGGACAGGATCAAAATTCAAAATGACCTGGATAGATTGGAGAGCTGGGCCAAGGCTAACAAAATGAAATTCAACAGAGAGAAGTGTAAGGTCCTACACTTAGGTAGAAAAAATGGAATACAGAAATATAGGATGGGGGACACGTGGCTGGATAGCAGTATGTGTGAAAGGGATCTAGGAGTCTTCATAGACCACAAGCAGAACATGAGTCAGCAGTGTGATGTGGCAGCCAAGGAAGCCAATGCATTTCTTGGTTGCATCAATAGGAGTATAGTGTCTAGATCAAGGGAGGTACTGGTACCACTCTAGTCTGCTTTGGTTAGACCTCATCTTGAATACTGTGTCCAATTCTGGGCACCCCAATTCAAGAAGGACATGGTGAAGCTGGAGCAAGTCCAGAGGAGGGCGACCAAAATGGTGAGGGGCCTGGAAGCCATGCCCTATGAGGACAGACTTAGAGAGCTGGGTATGTTTAGTCTGCAGAAGAGAAGGTTAAGAGGGGACATGATAGCCATGTTTAAATATTTGAAGGGATGCCATGTAGAGGAGGGAGTGGGCTTGTTTTCTGCTGCTCCAGAGACCAGGACAAGGAGCAATGGATTCAAGCTGCAGGAAAGGAGATTCCACCTGAACCTCAGGAAGAATTTCCCGACGGTCGGGGCTGTCCGGCAGTGGAATATGCTGCCTCGGAGTGGAGTGGAGTCTCCTTCTTTGGCAGTTTTTAAGCAGAGGCTGGATGGCCATCTGTTGGGAGTGCTTTGAGGGTGTTCCTGCAGGGCAGGGGGTTGGACTGGATGGCCCGTGTAGTCTTTTCCAACTCTTCATTTCTATGTTTCCATGATTCTATGAAAACAACAGAGTAGAAAAGAAGAAAACTTCTTGAAAATAAAATGTCAGATTTCCCTCATTCTTATAGGACACAGATTCCAACCTGATACATCAGAAAGAAAAAGCATATCAGATATTATCTGAATTCATAGGTTAGTTGCAGCCAGGCTTGGTTAGAACTTTGGTAAGAGATCACCAGGTAATGGCAAAGATCTGCAGCTAGGGGTCAGAAAGAATCTTTCCTGCAAAGCTGGATGGCGGCTGCTGCCAATCAGAGGAGGAAACATTGGACTAAATGGACCAATGATCTACCTCAGTATCAGGAAGCTTCCTATATGCTCCTGTGGCACTTGGAGGTAGTATGTAGAAGAAATTGTACAGTGATCTGCACTGGATATTAATTCATTGTTTCTTGAAAGACCTTCAGAAGTCTTTAACATTGTCATAATTATCAAGAAAGTGATTGGACTTTCTTAAGCTTGGAGATTCATTAGCTACAGAAGCCCACTTGCATGTACACAAGATACCAATCTGCCCCACACTTAAACTGTTATAACTTGAAGTGTCCTAGAACTAGTTATGTATGGCCAGAATCCACAATGGCAGTTATGAATGTGTAGCCTAGAGTTATGCACTCATGACTATTAGGTATTCACAATCCCTATGAAGTTCCTCTGAACAAACCCCTTCTGAACAAATCTTGCCAAGAAAACCCCATGATAGCTTTGCCTTAGGGTCTTAGGGGCTTTGCCTTAGTGTAGGAAATGTTTTGAAAGCACACAACAACAACAACAGATGTGTCTGAAGTACAATAGCCTCAGTTTGGTCATTTTGGCTTAATGTGAAAGTTCAGGCTTGGTTTGTTCTAGGACTCATTTATGTCTTTTAGGCAGTTCGTGGTATCTGTAGAATTTGCCCCAAGCAACATATTTCAAAAGAGTTGATCTTTCCCCTGTCAGTTTTCTTCACTGCCCAGCTTTCATAACCACATACAAAAATTGGAAGTACGAAGGCATGAACAACCTTGACTTTGATATTCAATGATGTATCTCTATACTTGAGGAGATTATCTAGTAACTGCCCTTTCAAGTCCTGCTGATTTCTTGAGTACAGAACCCTTCTACGGTATGTGATAAATCTTGTATATTCAGTATGTTTTCAGATGTGAAGGAATTTTTTAAGCATCAACCCAGTTCTAGCAGACTGAAATCCTTGGAAAAATCCAACTATGGATTTTAGTTCAAGTAGCAAACAGGAAATAACAATCTCTAGATCTTAGGCCCTGGAAAACCAAATTTATCATTTTTCTTTAAGTTAGCTTCCCTAGTTCCTGACTACACTGATAGCATCTTATAGTTAAATGTGCCTCTCTTATTTTTTAAAAAATGAACTCCTCACAGACCAGCTCCATATACACTTTCAGAAGAACCAAGTAGGAACGATATGCTAAGGCCTCAGACTGGAATCAATCATTTCAGACTCCGAGCAATAGGTAATACTTAGGGAAGTGTGAGAAATTCATGTTATGAAGGCTTTTAATTGCTTTATATGAACCTACACCTCCTGAACAGAAGAGAGAACCACAAAACCATTCACAATTTGTGAACAGAAGTACATACACCTGCAATCATTTTGAAAATTCACAGAAACTGCACACCTTTCAAAACCAGATGTGAACATTTTTTAGTCACCGGGAGCACAGATCCTTTACTTAAAATGTCTATTATTGCATCCAGATAAAGAACATGAAGAAAAATCCATACAAGTATTCCCATTGAAAAAAATGGACACAAAGTGAACATAGAACAGAACTGGAGGTGACAAAATTTATAAAACTCTGTAGAAATGGACTTCATAGCTTGTCTATTGTAAACTCCTTTTGTTTAAATAAAGCAAAACTACATTCTCTGTAAAGAACAAATTAGGTTAGCTAAGAAAGAAAAGACACTCCCCACACACAATTCTTCATGTGTTGAAGATAGTTCTATTTTCAAATTAAGGTAGCACTGAAAGAAACATCAGCCATCTATAGTCTGAACTGGTACAATCCATTCTTATTCCCATCTTGTTACATGAGTATACCATGTCAAGTCATATTTTCTCATGTACACAAGTAGCTCTTTATTAACACAAGAACATGCTCCCTAGTCAAGAACATGCTGTTTGAAGGAAGACTATTCTAGATAAAGAGCAAAGCCTCTGGTTACTTCATCCCTATCTGTATTCTAAACCTTACAGTCTCTGTGAAGCTCGACTTTCATTAGGAACGGTTTTGAAAAACAGGGGAAGGAGAGGAAGGAAGAGCGAGTTTCTCACCCTTTTCATTGTGGAGATACCGATAGCCTTCATAATGAAATAGCCTTCACAGATAGCCTCCATAATGAAAACCGATTGCTAGCACTGATAGACTGTCATGGTGATTTTTCTTAAATCTTTGTCTATATGTGGTTCCATTTTATAGCTGTCCAGAGGCAATCTTCAGAGCTCTGAAGGAGTTTGGTCACAGATTGCCTCTGTTTTTCTTTTTCTTTTTGTTCTGTTTTCTTCAGAGACACCTGGCTAATCCATAAATTGAATTGCTAAGGGAGCTGCATACGTGTTTCCAAAAAGCACAATATTTCCTATAGATCTCTAGAAGAGACAATTCTTCTTAAAACAACCAAAAATGAATGATTTCCCAGGCTGCGCTGGGGCAGGAACCGTGACCACCGTGGCTCCGGAGGCTCTGCACGCACAGCAAGTGCGCACACAGCCCTGGAGCAATGCGCAATCATGCACCATTTTCGGCTGAAAGCCGCAAATGAAAAAGTGCTCGAGTGGCGCCTGCTCTACCCTGGAGCATCACACAATTATGAATGCGTTGTGCGGATTGCTTCTCACAATTGTGCGAAGCTCGAGGGGCCTTTTTGCATGGAAAATGCCATGCAAAAAGGGCCTTAGTCTCACAGTTATTGATTTCCTTTAGCTCCCAGCAGCCATAGCCAGTAAGAGAGATAAGGGAGTATGCACACCAATAACACTGGAGGTCCACAGATGCATTATCCTTGCCCAATAAAGATAAGCAATCCATCCAGGAAAAGGAACTACTCCATTTCTCCAACCATAATTCTTTACAATTTCATCTAAATTTCTCTGGCTTTTGGCCCTTCTATAAAATTCCAAGTTTCTTTTTTGTTTGGAAATAAAATCTACTATTCCTTTCAAATCAGTATTTACTATTAAATTTAGCTCAAATATAATTTGTAATGATTGGCCTGAAATAAAATGAGAAATCCTAAATCTTCAGGCCTAGTAATTTTCCACTAATATTTTTTGTATGAAACTTTTGATGTGCCAGACTGACGTTGTCTTTTGACGGTAAGTAAATAATGCTTCAGAACTCTCCCTAGAGAACTAAAATGTAGCTGTCACATTGTAGATAATGCATTTAATCTCTCCACTGTGTTACAGCAATTTTAATAGTCTTTACTCTGCGGTGTTCTGTAAAACAAATCTTAAGAAATTCCTTCATTTATTAAAAAAGCTGAAAGAAGACCAAGTATTTTAGCCTACTTAACAATTAGATTACAGTGTTTGAAACAGTAAAGTTCTGTGAGTAATTTTTTTCTTTCCTGGGAAAAACTGAAATACATATAGCAGATTTTTCTTTTAAAAAAGTCAGAAACAAAAACAAACAAGGCAATTGCCTTCAAGTCCTGAAACACTTAAACAGCAATTTAGAAGCAAAACAGTGTATGTATGATTTATATATAAAGTGGAAGCGCTGGCAAAATCTAGCACATTAAAGAAAATATGACTTAGGACCTTTCCACAGCCTACCTTGTTCCAGCAACATCCACTGTGGGTCCCAGCATTATCTCTGTCAAGAGGAGAGTGCAACAAGAATGCTCCCCTTCACACCGGCTGCCTCCGTGAATGAAGGAAGATGATGGTGCCACCTTTTCCTTCTGCAGTGTTTCTGGGTATTGTCCTAGGCTGCGCTGGGGCAGGAAATGCAGCCACTGCTCTTAAAGGACCTCTGCACCTAAGGTAAGTGCAGGCGCGTGGTAGGATGGTGGCATGATCGCTGGCCATTGATGGGTAAAACCTGTCAATCATTTATGACATGATTGCACTGTCTGGGGACAGGAGAAGGACAGGACCCAGACAACATCATGCAGAACTGTTGTCTGGGTCCTTCTCATCCCCACTGTGGGATGACAATGTCCCGCAGAAAGGGCCTTAGAATCCCATGAGTGCCATATGTTTGATTGAATGCCAGGACCTTCAATGCAACATACGATATGTGTGTGGGGTGGCATCATTGCCGGAAATACAGGTTTCAACAACCACAAGGCAGACATCACCACCAATAATCTAGAACAACCTGTTGACAAATGATTGAATTCTAAGAGTCATAGCACTTCCAATTTGGCTATATCTCTGATAGAGAAACCTCACATTCCAGTCTTAGGCCCTTTCCACAACTTACCTTTTCTCGGTACTGGGGCGCAGGGATCACGCGAGCAGCCCCTTGCGAGAGGGTCTCATGTCCCCGCTCCTTTGGCTCTGCAGCTGTTGCCTGCTGGCCGGCAGGAACCATGAAGGCTCTGCCTCTTCCTTCCACAGAGCAGCGAGGCATTTTCCCAGGGTGCACTGGGGGAGGAAGCGCGAGTGCTGTGGCTCCAGAGCTCCCCATGCATGGTAAGTGCACACGGGGCCCTGGAGCAATGCGCGATTGCACACCATTTTTGGCTACAAGCCAAAAATGAAATAGTGCGTGATTGGCACCTGCTGGCCCTGGCAGCATCACACGATAGAGAGGACCTCGTCTGAAACGTTCTTCGCAATCGCGCGACACTCCAGATGCCCTGTTGCATGGCAAATGCTGTGCAAAAAGGGCCTAGTTGACAAAAATCTACAGACTCAACACCTTGACACCATAAAGAACCATAAGCAAGGTTAGCTTCAGCACTTCAATCTCATGCATAAATCCCAAGAAAATTATAACTGCCACAGGATACAGTTTACCTCTGCTATTCCAACAGATGCCACTGAGGAAGGAATATGTTGAGGATATCCATAATTGTTAGCTTGCTATCCTGCAATTATTTCAATGGGTTTCTTCTATCTGGGGCTAACAATTGGATTTAGCTGAGGTTTGTGAACCAGATATAATCTAATGGTCCTTAGGGAATGGATCCGAGTAGATTTTTCTTCATTACATTTGGGTCACAACTGACATCTGTGCAGCTGCAACAGCAGTGAGCCAGAGGACACAGAAAGGAAAAAATAGCTGAACCTTTTCCCCAGGCCATTACTACAGTGTGACCTGACAATCAAGGAAGATATAAGAGATGAGAAGGAATTTGAAGGGGTAGATTTGTTGGTGGGAGGGGGCAAAAGCATGGAGAACAAGGGGTGGTTTCATTTCTTCTCTGGCTCAGATTAAAATGCATTTATTAAAATAAATAGAAACCTGAGCCAGACGGTAACTCAGGACTGCACTCATAGTGGAGAAAAACACAACACCCTGCTACAGATGATATTCCTAACACAAGAAATATAAAATCATTAGCAGTTTGAAGAATTTGAATTCAAAATAATTTTGAAATTATCCCCATCAGCAGTCCAAATGGATATAATCCAGGCATCTCACAGATCAGTGTTGATTATTATGATGGGTAATCATAATATCAAATATAAAAAACAGTTTAAAAAATGGGCTAAAGTTTGCTTTTCTTATTCAGATTGATCTTATTGCAATTGCTTCTACTCATCTCCTGTTAGACCAGAGATGGGCAATTGCACAGGGGGTGAGGACCATTTTTCCCACCCTGCAGCAAGGGCATTTTGGCCCACCTGAAGTGATGCAATGTGACACAATGTCACTTCTGGCTGCCATTCTGGCCAATTTTTCATCTTTTTTTTTAAGAATAATTTTGTGCTTTGGGGAGGGTTGGGGGCTTTGAAACATTGAGGAAGCAAACCTCTGTGTTATGGGTACATTTTGACTGGTTTTGAGGGCAAAAATCAACTGAAAATCAGTTTGATTTTTCCTCCTAGTTTATTTTAGTTTAGGCACTTTTGAAAGGCTTTTGGGAGGCTCAGGGGATTGTGCTTAGCAGTTCCAAAGGTTGTACACATAAGCTCCGTAGGCACCACTTCCCCTCCTTGTATTAGATTGCTATGCATCCACAACTTTTTCAACACATAAACACATAAACCACAAAGAAAGACACACCCCTTTCCTTCTCACCTCCCCCTCAAAAAACAAAAAAACAAAAAAACTTCCCACTTTTCTCTGACCGTAATGTAGTCTAACTCATAAATCTAGTCTCCCCTCTAAGCCTAACTTCTATCTCTTGTTCATCCTAATTAATTTTGCTTCCATTATTATGTGTTTCTTAATTTTGCTTAACTTCCTACATGTCAAAGACTAAAGTACTAGTATCCCCTCTATATTACTTTACAAAGACTCTAAAAGGTTTCCACAACTTTTAATATTACAAAAATGTGCCTTAGGAATTCCAGCATAGGTAAATGTTTATGATGTGTAAGCTATAACTTATCACAGAGTTTGAAAATGGGAAAGTTTCCTGAATGAGCTGGCAGCATCATTAAGCAGAGTGAGATAGCTGCATTAGACGGTTGCTGTTGGAGGACTAGGAATGCCAAGTGAAATAAGCTACAGGGCTATAGGTCTTGTGTTCTTTTAATGATTGTGCAAAAGAGGAAATTTCAGCAGGTGTTCCTTATCTCTGTCCCTTATTAAGCAATGCCTACCGAAATTCCTTCTCCCACTCAACCATAATAAGGACAAAAACCCCTGTCTCTTCTTTTACTTGGCAGTGAAATATGGAGGATGCAATACAATTGCAATGTGTTGGAAGACAAAGACTTATCGGACAGTCTTGTATGGTGGAGGATGGTGTCTTGTCAACAGTGTCAAAAGGAAGCTTCTGCAATATGTCTGTTGCCTCAGATAGAAAAATGTCTTGGTACACCCTCATCCTAAATTAATGTCTAATGGACACTGAATTCTGTGTTAAGTACTGCAAACTGAAATACACATTTTTTTAAAAAAAATAGTTTTATTATGTAATACCTATTATTTTACAGCCAACCCAAACTTAATCCTGCATCCATTGCCTATAACACCAAGAGTAAATGAGAAGACAGAAAAGAAAAGAAAGAGTAAGCAAGATAAATCTAGTTTGTCCTCAAGGAGTTGCCAAAAAAACCTGCAACAGATTGAGTTCATTCCAATAAAGAATGGGTCTGATCATAAAGCTTCATGTGCTGTCAACAAAATTATTACTAAGAATCATCAATAAGGATAAAATTAGGTTAGGGACTGAGGGTTCCCACTTGTGTTTGTATGGTTCCAAATAGATAATAAATGTTGTCCTGTTAAAAATGATCTCTGTGTATATATATCTCACAACTAGAGTCATTCCCATGGTAAAATTTAGAAACAGCTCCTTGAATAAATCATATATACTAATAACAAACTCAGTTCTTCAAATGCTGACTCCCATGCAGCCGCCCAGCCCCATCCACATATAGAGAGGAGAGAACATCGGGCTTGAGGGAACATGAAAGTTTACAGAAATACAAAAGTATTTGGGGTGCGGGAACCCAAAGGAAGGAGGAACCCAAAACAGCCCAATGAACAATTCAAAGAGCGTAAAATGCTTACATCTGGGTGACAGGGGCAAGAAAAAGAATGGTGAGGAGGAAAACAAAATGGATTGTTTGAAACTCTGAAATGGAGAACTTCATATCACAACCTTTTATTGCATGTCTCATTTATGGAACTTCTAATGCAGATGAACTCTTCTACCATTCCTTCCACTGTCCTAAGGCAACTGCACATGAGAACCAACATGGTATGAAAGAAACTCATCTCAGTCTCAATTTATGACATAGTCATGCTAACCATCCAGTCCCATATAGTCTTACCCTGTACTGTGTCCTATTGACAGTAGGGACACACAAGCTTCCGAGAAGACATTCAGAGGATCTTAATGCTATTTTGCAGTGGCTTGCCAAATAGAACTTAGGCTGAGGTTAATCACAGAAATGTAAGGACCAAGATGACAAGGGACACATTCACACACTACTGAACTATAGTGTTATCATTCCACTTTAACCATCATGGCTCCATCCTCTGGAATCCTAGGATTGGCAGTTGTGGGAAAGACATTTAGAATTCTCAGCCAAAGAGCTCCTCTGGTGCTTCTGACCAAAGTACAAGCTCCAGAATGGCAACATCCTCTGGAATCCTGGGATCTGATGCTCAGGAAAGAGAATTTAGAATGCCTTGTCCTGCTTCCCTGTATCTTTTTTTAAATATATTTTTTATTACTTTTGCAAAACATAAACAGTAGCATAAACAGTAGCAAAAACTGACAAAGAAACTATCAAAGAAACTTTTACCTTACAATACTTCCAAATCACATTACATGTATTACATGTATATATGGATATACTTTTTATATATAAAACACAAGAAAGGAGTAATAGGACTCCGGATTAGTAAAGTAAATAAAGTATAGATACCATAAAAGAAAAGAGAATCCTTCCTGATTTCATTTGTGGATTACTGTATTTCCTTATCCTGCACCTTAGATAGTAACTACTGTACTCTAAAGTGGAACCATAGCGCTATAATTTTATAATGTGAACACCTGCAGTGAGATTGGGCATAGTCAGGAAACAGGAAAAAATAATTACTGGATTATGCAGTGCCTTGTATTTGCATTCAATTCCAACCCCCTTTGATTTTTCCACATTTTGCTGTGTTGCAGCCGAGAATTAAAATGGATTCAACTAGCATGGTTACCACTTGATAAACACAAAATATTCAATACTGTGAAGATGCAAAATATTTGTACTGTGTAAATAAACAAAATGAAAATCTTGAAAAAACAAAAAAACAAAGAACAAGCCCCAGAATGAAACTGTAACAAGGAAAGTGGAATAATAGTTTGTAATGTGAATGGGCTTCTGGACTCAAGTTTCCACTGAACTGTAAGGAGAATCGTAGAGTAATCAAGGTTCAGATAGTCAAAGTGCTGCTACTTTTTGTTTTGCAGGACATCTTCTGTCAACCACTAAAGTTTCCCCATTTTTAGTATAATCCTCACAATAGCTAAAAGGGGGAGGGAGTGGATTCCCCCCTAGTCTTTATATATTGTTGTATGAACTATCTCTGGGCCTTTCCACACTATACTGTTATAGTACTGTTATTCCACTTTCAACATCCTATGGAATCCTGGGGTTTGCAATTTAGGGAGGGGCATTTAAAATTCTCAACCAAAGAGCTTTCTGGTCTCAATAAAGGATAAACCCCAGAATTCCACAGGATGTTGAAAATGGAATAATAGCAGTGTTGTATAGAAAAGCCAAGTTTGTAATGTGATACGTGTGTGTGTGTGTGTGTGTGTGTGTGTGTAAGAGAGAGAGAGAGAGAGAATGAATATGTGTGCATTTCGTTCAAGTTGCTTGTCAATTTATGATGGCATCATGAATTTCACAGAATAGGCAAAGAATACTCAAAAATAGTTTTGCTAGTCCCTTTCTCTGAAATATAGCCTACAGCACCTGAGGTTTATTCATGGTCTGACATCAAAGTACTAACCAGGGCTGATCTTGCTTAGCTTTCAAGATTAGATGGGGTCTGGCGGTATTTATATTCTAATACAAATGCATATTTAAAACACACACAAGAGGGAATAAGCACAGATGCTTCCTTTTTCTTAGTATTCTTCTTGTAAGGCATGACTATGGGGGCTGTCACAATGTGTGCTTGAACTTGTACCATCATAACACCACTGTGTGACCTTGGAGCCAATGACCATCTCTCCAAGTTGCTCCAAGAATACGCTGGGGAAGAAGGATATATACTACCTAGATTTTTCTTGAGGAACAACATCATGGGATAATCTACTATTGAAGTTCTCTGAAAACAATGGAATTTGTCAGAAGCACCAAATTCTTACCCCTTCCCCATTGCCATCAGAATTTAAGAGTTGATATCTTTGTTGGCAGGGAAGAATCCCACATATTTTCACTTCTGAGCAAATTTCAAGGAAGTCAGTCAGCCTTCCACAAACACAGGCACACTTTCTGTTCTCAGTACTTCAGTTTCTCCTCCCTTTAATCAGTTGCCCAGCATGTTTGTTGCTTCCCAAGCTTTTCCACCATGAAGATTATTATTTAATACTTAATTTCATTTTGTCATTCAAAAGGAAATGTGGCAGGTTTCCTCCATAACTACCACAATGAGATAAATGATGGCAGTATTTGATCATTATGCTGTCAATAAAGAGTCCTAGGCAGAAGTTTTATGTGCTAGAAGCAGAAAACCATTTTCTCAAACCCGGCTGCTCTTGAAACAGCAGCTTTGGTATTCTGTATGTGTGTGCACTTCAATGCAAAAGCCCGTAATTTTTCAACACCATTTACTGTCTTCTTGGAAACAGCATGTTAACAAGACTGTGTTAATGATCATGTTCTGAAAATCAGGCCCTTTGAGTTCCATTACTTGACTTGTAACTATTATAACAATTCCCTCAACAAGAGTTTCCCCTCCTTTTTTGCTTACTCCTTTCAATTTCATAGTTTATGTACAGGATGCCTCGTTTAACAACTTCTCTCCTGGGCTTCCCAAGCCTTAATTCAGTGGAAAACTCTGCATAACCTATATGCCATCTGGTAACTTTTACTGCTAAATTGCCTTGATAAAGGCATGCATGTTATTAGACACCCCCCCCCCATCTCATTTCAGAAGATTCGGTTACTATTCAAGCTTGCATTCTTCTCCCAGAATCAATAACATACACATCTAAATTCATATCTTCTTGCAGCTTAAAAAAGCCCATACAGTAATATTGTTGTGTTTTATGCAATATATAGCTTTCTTCATTTCTTCTCAAATTATTTTAGGTAATTCTGCTTATTGGAAGAGCAAAATAATAATTTAGAATTAATTACTATGGCCTTTTCCTCATGGGAAGGGGGCGAAATGGGGCTGCGCACGCAGGGGCAGAACTTACCCACAAGTGGCTTGCTCCGTCCCTGTGGAGAGCGCGGATCCGCCCTTCTAAACGCTGCCGAATTTCGGCGGTGCTCGGCGGCGCCCAAAATGGCGGCTGGCGGCTTCCAGCGGCGCTCCGCCAATCAGGACAGCGCGCCAGCCGGAAGCTCGCCCCCGGGCAGATCTGCAGGGACGTGCTACCACGTATCTGCAGTTCTTCACCAGGGGCTGCTACGGGGCAGCGCGGATGAGTTTTATAAAAACCACTTGCGAAGGTGGTTTTTATAAAACTCACAGTGCCACCCCTGCAGCTGCGCTAGAGCAGTTTGAGGTCTAGAACCTCACTTTTTTAAACTGCTCTAGCGCACCCCCCCCCCGTGAAGAAGACCTCCAGGAGAGGTCGCTCTAGCGCGGACAATATGCCCGTGTGGAAATGGCCCAAGATGATGATGATGATGATGATGATGATGATGATGATGATGATGCCCAGAACAGTCAAGACTCAGGTTGCTTTTTCTTTTTCCCTCCAAAATAATGGATTTCAATGAAATAAAAGCTATCTTATCTGCTGCACCACACTGAGGGCCTTTCTGCACTACACTGTTATACTGCTGTTATTCCAGTTTCAACATCTTCTGGAATCCTGGAGTTTGCAGTTTAGAGAAGGGCATTTAAAATTCTCATCCAGAGAATTCTTTGCCCTCAGTAACCTACAAACCGCGGAATTCCACAAGATGTTGAAAGTGGACTAATAGCACTATAACAGTGTAGTGTGGAAAGGCCTTGAGTCTACCACCAGTTAGCAGTTACCAGGCTCTTCAGCTATCTGTTCCTTGTTCTCAAGATTAGAAGTAAGAAAGCTCACCAAGAGTAGGGTTTTCCTCAAGACCAGGATGCCTTGAGGCTTGGTTTGGATACTTTTAGGTGAAGATAGAAATAGATTATTTAAACTTGGCTTTTCAGCTTCTCGCCTCTCCATTGCTAGAAGTGGATAGCTCCTACTGCTATGCAACCCAGCTCCCTGATGAACTTTGTTTGACTCAAAGTCTTTATGTATATGCTTCAGAATTCAGAAAAGTTAGATTTTTTACAACTATACTCCCAAAGGGAGGATAAAGCCAACTGTCAACTCTAGTCATAATTCTATGCCCCTATACTAAAATTATTAATGAGTGAATGGTCTTATTAAGTCAATACATATGGAATTTTCATTGATTCAATATGGCTAATCTAGTTGAGACCACAAATGGATTTTACTCATGGCAGACACCATGAACTCAGACATCAAATACTTTTTTCTTCAATTCCCCAAATTGTAGTTTGTTTTTTGGCAACATCTTACCTGAGGTAGAGATGCAAAAATCTCAAAAGCTTTCACATGTTTTGTGTCCCTTTGACTAGCTCAATACAGAAATTTCATTAATTTGGATTTTGGATCAAGAGAAGAAAAAAAATATCTTCAGCATGGTAGGCTTTTGCATATAAAATACAGCACTTGTAAACAGCTTACCAAACAGTTGGCCCAAATGGTTGATGGTTGAGTGAATTGTCATGCTTCTTTTCCCCCATATCCATCTTTCTGTATCCATTTGAACTTGTTCTTTGAACCTGAGAGAAAGTGGGCCAGGAGCAGACAACTTTGGAAAGTTTGGGCACAGTTTTTGAAGATCTCCTTTGGACTGTCCTAGATCTCAGAAAACTGGTGGTGGTAGCATCCAAACAGAAAGTAGCTTCTGGTTCACTCCTGTTTTTATTTTTCATGGCAGATGTGGTTTCAAGGTTTCAGAGGCCCTGTGCTCTATGCATCCACCATTTTTTTTTTAAAAAGCAACAATTCCTGAAATCCTAGACAGGAAATGGGAAATGGATGGAATGTAGGAACAAAAAAGAAGTGGGAGGCACACTTTGTCTGTTAAGGACTGCATCATGAAATTGAAATTAAGGGGTATGGTAACTACAGAAGTCACTTCCATAGGGCCTGATGTATGGATTATTCCTTCTCCAAAAACATTCCATGTCCTAGAAAAAATATTATACATTATATAATATATACTTTTCCAAAGTTTCAGCACATTTACCTTACATAGTATAATTCTAAAATATTTACACATTCATGTTATACATCAGCATAATGTAAATCAGGAAGCCTGTAAACAACTACCCATTCTGTTTAAGAGCTTAGAAATAGCAAAAGAGTTATACACATATATGGTGCAGCTAGGGATGTGAAATCTCTCACTCTTGATTTTGCTGAGTTCTCATGGGTCTCCCTCAGAGATACTGGCAGGATTTGAGTGTTTAGGGAGAAGCTCAGCACATCTTCCTCTCCACTGGTGAGGCCCCAGCTATTTGCACTGAACATTCAACCTCCCTGGATAAGACAGGAAGCAAATGCTGTATGACCACTGGGAACAATGTCAATTGTCCACTCTGTGAGAGACATCCAATACAGCTCAGAGACTCTGGCCATTTTCACATTACACTGTTATAGTGCTATTATTCCACTTTCAACATCCTATGGAATCCTGGAGTTTGCAGTTTAGGGAGGGGCCTTTGTGTCCAGTGTGGAAATGATCTCTGTCCTGTTCCTGAATGCACAGTAATCTTCTGTTCACCTCCTGTTGGTTTTGGTTCCTTGGCTTTTGACTCATAGCCTGGATCTCAACCTTAAGATTGCCAATCAATTACCTGCCTTCTCACTTCCCTAAGTGAACAAAGACAGCTTCATTCTGGGTTGTAAGTCTTTTTTTTTCCTCTTGCTGTATTTGAATTTTTATGCGTAGCTGAAAGATCAGTCAACAGCTTCCTCCAATTTTAAAAGTTTTCCTGACCGGCACACGTAGTGGGAGAAGCAGACATATAGTTGCACATTTGTGAAACTGAACACAGACTGGATGTAGATGAATTCTTCAATCCTCTTTCTATCTGTTAAATAGGTATTGTTGAAGGGCCTTTGGATAGTTACTGTTTTGTTCTATCAGACTGGTTGCAAGAACTGAACAAGACCACTCACTTCTTAATTTATCTGGTTGTCCAAGTACATGCCAGTATCCTTCAATTTTCCTCCCCATTACTCTTAGCAGCCTGTCTAGTATTGCATTACTTTTAATTACATGTCTGACTAGAGTCCCAGTTCTGTCACAGCCACATTCAGCAAAGCACCACCTATGCAACCATCCATTTTATTAATTTTAGAATCAAGCATTTCTTTTTTTCCCCTTGCATGCCCAAGAACCAATCAGCCTTGCAAATGAAAAGTTGTATTAATTTTTGGAAGCAAGTTTTCATACCTCAAAGGGAGCTGATAAGTGACTCTCCATCCTGCGTAAAGGTTTAGTAATAGCTGGGTTGCCTTTAGTATAGGCTTGAAATCATTGATCTGTTTCATTATTTGGCTTTCAGGGACCAGAAAACAGAAACTCTATCTAATGACAACCACTCTATCTTGCATGTTCCTGCTAAGACTGATTTAAAAACTTTTCAGTCTTTGGGGTGGGGGAGAGATAGAGATAGAGAGATATGTGGTCATTTAGGAAGCTACAAATAATTAAACTAAGATGGAATTCGTAAAGATATCCCATATTAGATTGCAATCTTTCATGCATGATATTACCAGGATCACACATTAAAGTTGGTCATTTTCCAAATGTTTGAGAATATACAGATTTTTTTTTAAAAAAATCTTATACCAAATGACAGCAGTGGCAGATGCCCAAATTGTAAGTGGATTCAGTATAAACTTCAAAGGAACATCCAAAATGCTGAACCTATTTGAGGGATGAGGTCAGCAACTCGGTTAGCTCCCTCATAGTCTGCTGAAAGATTTCAACTTTTGTTTCATTTTTCTTTTTCTTTTTTTTTTTTTCCAAAAGGTTTGGTAACTCAAGAGAAAATTACCAGAAAGGTTTCCCTATTTTTCTTCTATAGCATGCTTGAAAGGAAAAATACATTCTTCTTAAGAGTTTAGGAAAGTTCCTTTTTCTGTTGACAAAGCACACAATTATCCATTCTTGGCACTGGCATTTCAAAAAAGGATCTTTCCCAAGTTCCAAGTCTATACCCTTTCCCCTCAGAAGAGACACATGTGTCTTCAGGTGAATCCCATGTTTTGACAGCATAGGGTTGTCCATGCAAGACAGCAAACCTTCATAGGCCAGATCATTCCCTGGGCCAACCACACTTCAAATATAAGTAATAGCAGTAAGAGAGTTCACTGAAAGAAGGGTTGGCCCATCCATTAGGCAGAGCAAGATAGCCACCTCAGGAGACAGGTAGCAGGGGGTGGCAGCAATCTTTTGGAAAAATAGTACCTCTTATCACATTGGGAAGAGCCAGCATGACGTAGTGGTTTGAGCACTGGGCTATGACCCTGGACACCAGGGTTGATTCCCTGCTTGGCCATGGAAACCCACTGGAAGACCCTGGGCATGTCACACACTGTCAGCCTTAGCAAACCCTGTGATAGGTTTGCCTAAAGGCAGTCATATGTTGGTAACAAATTGAAGGCACACAGCAAAAACAAGCAAACTTATTGCACCTACACCACATTGGCTCTCAGATTTACCTTAGGGCAGTGGTTCTCAACCTGTGGGTCCCCAGATGTTTGTGGACTTCAGCTCCCAGAAGCCCCAGCCACTATGGTCAATGCTCAGGGCTTCTGGGAGCTGAAGTCTAGAAACATCTGGGGACCCACAGGTTGAGAACCACTGCCTTAGGGTCTCCACAAGTTAACCTGAAGGCACACAACAACAACAACAACAACAACAACAACAGATCACAATCTAGACTGTCTTGCAAAAATTAAAATAGACTTGCTGCTCTCTTGCGCAGTGGACGATGTCAGGTCACGTCCCCAGCATCAAAGTAAGACTTCAAATGTTAGTCTGATAACCTTTTATATATGGAATTGAGAGGCAGCCTTACTGCCGTTCACTCCAGGCAGCAAAACGTCTTCAGTCCACTCTGTTCAGAGCCATGTTTGAAAGTGTAAAAGTAACATCTTGGAATAAGTTTGCACAAACTGTTCCCAATCGACTGTATTTGGCTTTTACTTATGTTGAGATAATTGAGAATGGGAATCCCCTAATTTGTGCGGTCTATGGTGACTGATAGATTTATTGAGTTGTTTTATTGACACCATGCTGCACCAATGTTTTTGCATTCTTCTTCACTGGGCACAAATTGTCCCAGTCTAATCTGAAGGGTTTGGTTCTATGCTTGAAAATATCTTTCCTTCTACCACTCCTCTGCCTCAGAAAATGGTGAACAAGGCACATCATCCTAGCTGTTTTGCTGCTTATTCAAACAAAGGCTGTATTAGATACTATAAATGTTTGCTAAAGAATGGGAAGTATAAGTTTGTATTTTCTAAGACAACAGAATTAAAACCACATTGCATCCCACAGATAGATGGGTGAATTTTAATCTTCCTAAGAACCACATCTGTTCTTCCTGGGATTAACAAATGCTGTCATTATATATGTCAAGTACATTAAAAAAATTATTTTGGCTTTATAAGTCATTCCTTAAACCTGTGTGTTATTGTTGTTATTTGTTATCTCTGTGTTGTTGGTGGTGGTGAAAAGGAAAAGAAGAAAAGTCCTCCAAATATCAATAATCAGACATATTAGAAAAGCTTTTTGCAGACACCAAAAAAACCCCCTGATCATTCTATTTTGTGTGTGTGTATGTGTACACATATGAACCATACTTATAATTTTGAAATATCACATATAGTAGAAGCTATTTTCTTGAGAACAAAGAGAAGTCTAGAGTAAGAAAAGGAAGAGGATAACTTGTCTTGCCATTTTTTCACTGATCCCAATATTGTCTTCTCTTCAGAGAATAGTGAGTATATTGGCAAAATGAGACATATTAGAAGCTGTTCCACTTTATCTCTGTCCTGTCTGATAGAGTGTTTACGCTTGCATGTCACTGTACTATTTCTATTGGATAGGATGGGACTGGATTGACTACATAAAGAACATACACTTCTCTGTTCAGTTTACAGTAAAGAAACACAAACCAATTAAAAACAGAATAGTTTGTGGTAGCTTCAGATTTGCAGACGTTAAACCAAGTGTTATTGCTATCAATGGGATTTGACATATCTCTATGGAGGTTTTCAGAATTCTATGCCCCTGCAACCACTAAGATGCAGTTTGTTGCTGTGGTATCTATTTTGGACAGCTGCTCCTGTCCTTGGAGCTTGTTTTATACTGATCCAGAAGACTCACAAAAGGCTGAAAGAGAAAAAGTGTATAAGTACTGAGATACTGGGAGAGGGTTTTTAGATGAACACAGAATGGTTGAAATTTTTTTTATCATTTGTGGCTTGAATCTTATTGGTAGTCCCAACTAAAGTAGGGCATTGAATCAATTGTAGAATGGTGAGTTAATACTTAGATAAATCCCATTGCTCCAGTGGGTCTGTTTTAATGGGGACTACCAACAGGATTCAACTCCATGAGTCTAGTTTACACAGGTGAAGAGCCAGATTTTCTCCAGTTTGGAATAAGAAAATTCTCCTCTTTTCTTATTCCATACAAGATCAATATGAACTTCTCTTTATCATCTTCAAAAGGGCCCAAAGATCCCAGTGAAAAAATATAATTCCCCCCACCCTCAACCCATCCCCTAAGCAGTGGAATAGTTGGGACCTTCTTTAAGGGCTGTTGATTCTGGAATCCCTGGAAACATACAGACCACGATCCTGTTGCATCAAACTGCTTGTGCAGTGGACCGTACTTTGAGCAGTTTGACAGTTTCATAGGTCGCACCTCTCTGCATGAATGGAAATCACGCTTTCTGAATTGATACTTCTGTCTATGCAATAGGAAGGAGTAGCCACCCCATCTTACTATGCTGGTAGGGCTTTCTGCTCTGCTGTCATTCAGCTGGATGTCAGCCTGGCTCCTTTTGTAACATAGGTAGCATCACACGGTATGGAGAGGTACAGGACTTGCCAGGGATGCAAACTAAAAGAGGACTCACTTTTCTAACAGTACCAATAGAGTAAAGGAAGTGACTGCACATTTGCTGCCTGTGTTTGGCTTTTTCTAGAGTTTGAAACCTTAGTAGAAAAGGCTTAATGCATTATGTTAATTATTGGTGAATTCCAAAATCTAATCTGTTGACAAAATTGTTACATAGGGAACACTTTTTTTTATCATGTTTTTTATCATGTTAGGCTACATGATCTGATCTGGCAATCATTGAACTCATACTGAAAATGGCATAAATGTGGTTGATTTTCCACAATGGGCATATTTTGTTCTTCCCTCCATTTGAGAGTTTAAATTGCCTTCCCCAACCTGGCACTTTCAACACATATACAAATCCTACACATCCCCAGCTGTCCTAAAGTATGATAATGAAAAAGCTGTCCAGGTGATTGTTGCTTCTGATCTGCTTCATGCCTTTTTCTTCTTTCTGTCCTTGTCCATATCTGGCAACATGTTTGTAATATTGCCTTCATTCATTGCTCCCCAACCCTGGCTGTTTACACTTGCCTTGAGACGCTTTCTGTTCTAGGAGCCCCCACAAGGGCATTGCCAGTCCGTCTGAGGAGTATGAAGATACATATCTTTGCCACCATAATTTTTTGTAAGAATGCCTGTCCAAGAAATGACAGTTGTTGTTCTTGCTGCTGCTGCTGTTGTTGTTGTTCCTTTCTCCTTCTTCTTCTTCGCTACTGGCAGCCAGAATCAGAATTGCCTAGATGGGGTGGCTTTCTGTGCTCAGAACAGTAGACCAGTGGTGAGGTGGGACACAAACTGATGGCATTGTCGTCCAATAAAAGTCCCCCCCCACCAATGAAATGCACCTTCATTCCCCAAATATCTAGCTTTGCACTTTAGACTCCAGTTGAGAATTTAGAAATACAGTTTAGGTATCCAAAGAAAAGGGGCGGACAAAGTTACCATGGGAATGTGAACAAGGCAAATATAAGAGTTGTAGGGATGAACGGTTTTCAATGTCTCACTCTCTGCAGGGCTAGAAATTTGGAGACTGAGTGAAAAAATCATTGCAGGGCAGATTTCTCATCAGGGCAATGCCCACATTTTGCCTCCTTTTCTCTGCCATAGCTATAGTCCTGCAGAGAACCCAGATGGGACAGGGGTCTCTTTGTTTTATTTGAGGATAGACTCATTGAAGTTGTCTTCTGGCTAGTCTCTTCATTATTCCCTGGTAATGCTGTGAGTTTGATTTGGGCATGGCTTCTGACTGATTGATCTATTAACATTTACCGTTTAGTGCAGGCATGTTTTTTTTTTAAGCTCTCCAAGTGTTGTTAAATGACAACTCCTAACATTCTTCCACATTGTCTATGCTGGCTAGGGCTGCTGGGAACTGCAATTCAGAAACATCCAGAGAGCCACACAATTCCCACTTCTGGCTTAGTGAGCTGTTTAATGCAATCATAACATTGATTGGTAAAAGATTATTGGTAAGAGATATTCTTGATTTTGTCTTCTAAACTTTCGATTGATTGTTACTGAAATTATGTCATGACAATGTATTATGTGGTACTTGTTATGCTTGTTTTTTTTCCCTTTTTTTTTGTGAACTGCTTTTGAGCTCAATGTATTGTGGGAATTGACTGTGACACTAATTCCACTTTGCAGAGATCATTCAAGAACATTAAATGCTGCCTAAGATAATTCCCAGTCTGCAATGTTCCTTTTTTTCCAGGTGGGCCTCTGCTTGCTCATATCTGATCTAAAGGTGCAAGGTCCAACTTAACACAATGGATTAATATGCACAGGAATTCAATCTTAAGGGTCAGATCCAATTCTTACCTTCAATTACAGTAGACCCATTAAATAAAAGGGAACCTGTTGAATCCATAGTTATATTAGTTCCACTGATTCATGGTGTCCACACTTGGAACCAGCAATTAGATTTAGACTTGCTGTCCTCAGTTCAGTTGAGTAAAGTTAAATTAGCTTTTCCTAAGCTGAACCTCATATGCAATATTCTTAGCTGCATGATAAATGTAGTATCTTTCCATCTCCTTTAAAAAAGAAAAGAAAAACAAGATACATATCTCTGAAGAATTTGCTAATGCAAAACAAGATAAATGGATCACAATTTGATTCACCTTTGTTTGACTTCATAGGGTAAACTGGGATTTGGAGACAGATATTTATTTTTGATCTTTGACCAGACATTTCATTTTTCTCTACTGATATCTGAATTGCTATTTCTTATGAAATATGCTCATTACTGAGGCCAGAGCCAGTGTGATCTTTGCTTTCAACCCAGTATTTACTTCTCTTTCCAATTAAGATTCTTTATGCTCCCTGAAATGTTTTTCTCCCCTCCCAAACAAGATTTAGCACAATTTTCTTGGGCAGCCCATATTACTTTTAAGATTGGCAGAATGATGGAATGAATTCTATGAACATTCGCTCACAATCCTATTCATTAGCTCTTTGCAAATAGCAAACTGGAGAGAGAGAATCTCAGACTTATAAGAAAACTTGGGAAAATATAATTCCATCACCTTGGTAACTAGGCTAAAGATATTCTTCCCCTTAGTAACACCTTTACAAGGCTAAGATGCTCCATTGGACCAATTCTGATTTACAGAAGCAAAGAAACTGAAGAGTAACTCTGTCTATCTTTCAGTACAGGCTGCCAATCAAACTCAGTCAAGTGCCACAATTTAGTGTGAAGTCACACATCACCTCTGAAAATGGAATGGTAGAAGTGGTGTACCCTCTAGGCTAAAGCAAGTACATGATCCTCTGCCACTTAGGAATAACAGATCCACAACCCCATACTTGACATGACTCTAGGCTTTTGCACACTATACTGTTATAGTACTATTATTCTACTTTCAGCATCCTGTGGAATGCTGGAGTTTGTAGTTTATTGAAGCCAAAGTGTTCTCTGGCTGAGAATTCTAAAGGCCCCTCCCTAAACTGCAAACCCCAGGATTCCATAGGATGTTGAAAGTGGAATAATAGCACTATAACAGTGTTGTACAGAAATGGACTTCTGAGTGCCTTACCTCCAAGGAACCCTGTGAAATAGGGGTGAAGATCACATGAGTCCAATTTCCTCCCCCATCCCACAACTTGCCTGTTTACGTAAATACCAGTAACCTAAGCAACCTATAAAAGCTGTAAATTCAGGGAACAGGAGTATGGAAGCTGTTCCAACACTGATTGAAGAAGTCTATCTCATGCGTCCACTTTTAGACTTAGGAGGCTCACCTGGCTGACACTTTCATCAATCAGGTTGTCCTGGAGAGCCTGCTCTGTTAAGCCAGTTTATTTTCCTCCTGATTGGCCAGCTGTTCCTGCCTGTTCCAGAAGCCCCCAAATTGTGTGGGTTTGTGGGAAGGAAAGGCCTTGGTGTACAGCCCAGGTTAGGGACTCTGGCATAGCTCATTTGTCCCTTGCAAACAGGGATCCCCAGGTAAGCATGCTGTTGAATAGAAGGTCCCACTGAAAGAGAATGCAGGACAGCAGTAGTGTTAGAAGCAAGAGTAGTACACAAAATGTATCTGAACTTTCATTTATAGGGACTGTTCATCTTGTGTATATGATTCCCTTCCTTCTAATCTAAGCATGTGAGATCAAGCAGAGGATTTTAATTAAACAATTTATTTTGTGCGTAGCCTCAGGAAATATTTTAGAAATTACTTTAATGAGAGACAGGGGGAGCAGGGAACTTCAGAAATATTAGAAATGGTTTAGAATGGTCAAATGAGCCTTTAGTCCTTCAAGGAGCAAAGCTGCGGTAAATATGGTATAAGCTAGAACTGCATAAACGTTGAGACGATAACGTGAAGACCAGAGTGCTGTGAAGAGATAGTCAATTACAATCAGAATTGTACTTGAAGAAGGAGGAGAATTTCTGCAACAAATTTATTTGCTATTATGCTGGCCCTTTAGTGAAAGAAAGCAACTGTTTGATCTCTGTGAGGAGTAGCTAATGTTGGACACAATTGTGTTAGTACACTATACCAGCATAACTATCATTATGTTTTGTCTGCTAAGACCTTACATCATGCCTTGGTCATCTCCTGCATTGATTATTGTAATCTTCTTTTGACTGGACTTCCACTATCTCACCTTAGTCCTCTGGTTTCCGTTCAACATTCTGCTGCTATGATGATCTTTTTCTCTAATCATTTTGATCATATTATTCCACTTTTGATATTTCTTCATTGGTTACCCGTTCCTTCTTGGATTCAGTACAAGATTCTTATTTTAACTTTCGAAGTCCTACACAATTTATCACCCCTCATTTTTCAAGACTTATTTCTTTTTACTAACCTGATCAAGATCTCTGTTTTAGGGACTTTAGGCTTCTCACTCAATCAACGGTCTCCTTTCTTTGGCTCAGCTCCATCTTTTTTCATTTGCTGCTCCATACGTGCTCCATAATCTTGGAATTTTCCCCCTGAACATTTGTGGATTGTTCCTTCCCCCATTATTTATAAATCCCAATTAAAAACTTCCTTGTTTTCCAAAGCTTTTGGAATTTTAGTTTAATATGGTTTTATAATCTTGTATATTTTGATTATATGTATTTGTCAGTTTGGTTTATGCTATATTGCATTTTTTGTATTATGTCTGGATAATTTGTTTTACAATTTTTTAAATAGTTTTATACTGTCATTATCCTTCCTTCCTTCCTTCCTTCCTTCCTTCCTTCCTTCCTTCCTTCCTTCCTTCCTTCCTTCCATATCTCTCTCTTTCTCTGTTTGTGTATTAGATGGTATACTTTTGTCAGGATCCATTGGTTTTGGTTGTTTCACTTATGAAGCAAACAAGGAAGCAAGTTGTTTAACTGAACCTTAATTGGTACTATATCTAATATATAAAAGTCAAAGTTTGTGAGTTTGTCTGTGTCAGGCAGGCGAAGACCTCATATGATTGGCTGCCTGTGAAGATTCTGTGGAATCATGGGTTTGGCATTTCAGGGAGGGGCCTTTAGAATTCTCAGCCAGAGAGCTCTTTTGGGCCTCAGGTTGGTTGCTATGGAGACGAGGCCTAGCAGCAAGGAGAAAGCCACTGTAGTCCCTCAGAAACTGAACCTCTGCATGTTAACAACTATGAATACAGATTAGATTGGGGACTATGGGGAAAAGTTACAGGTACTAGGCAAGGCAGTTTGAGGAATTACAGACACAGGATCTCAGATCTGTGTATTTCAACCCCATCTAATTCCTAAGGAATTTCTAACAAGTATTACCTATGAGAAAATAAAATCCCAGGCAATGCCAGGTAAATACGCTAGTAAATAGATAATAACAAACAACAGATACCACTGCTACTACTATATTGGCAGAGATAATGGAAACATGAGGGAAACAGCCACAGGCACAGCAACTGTGACAGTCGGCGCCAGAGAAACGCACTGTTCAATTGCTGGCAGATATTGTTTGCTAGCATAGGGCATCAACAGGATTTCAGTGCTCAACTACTTACTTCTTCAAAGGAGGGGCTGCTGCATGCTAAACAGTTATAACATTATGACACTGCTTTAACTTCTTTGTAGTTTGGTGAGATTCTATAGCTCTCTGTGGCTGAGAATTCTAAATGACCCTCCCTAACCTGCAAATTCCATGGTTCAGTAGGGTGCACCAATGGCAACGAAAGTGCTATAGAGCTGTATTTGAGTAGCACAGAATCCAGAGTCTAGACGCTTCCTTCAAAAATGTAATTACTTAGAGTTCTAGTTCTTATGTCCCCAATCTAATTAGTTAGTCACAAATGTAAACAGCTAATTATGTCATCATTCCAATTTTAAAGTTAACTCTTTGATTTCCTGTCTCATGAAAATTACTTTGAGTTGGTTTCTAAAAGGAAACACATCTGAATGCCACAAGTTGGTGTCTTGTGATACCAAACCCATTTTGCCCCCATCATCACTTCTGCACCCATGCTGAAGTACAAGGCACAGCATGAATCATGTCATATTTCTCTTCTTCCATTCAGTGAGGCCACATTCCCATCTGTATAGAAGTTACTAAAAACTACCTTAACTTTTTAAAAGGGGGAAGTTATTCCCTCACTAGGTTGCAGTTGTAAGGTAACATAGGGAAACTTAAGATGTTGAAAGTGGAATCATAGCACTCTAACAGGCTAGTGTGGAAATGGTCTCAGTTGAATTTAAAACTACTTTTAATCACCTGCTTTTTAATAAAATGTTGTTTAATTGCTTTTTTAACCTTTGTAAAATAGGATTTTAGCTAAACTTTTAGTTTAAAATATGAGAAAAGTGAGATATAAATTGAAGAAATAAAGAAACAGTGATCTAAAAGTAGGTGCAGTGAAATTGTACTAAGAATGGATTTAAAAAATAGATTCTTAAAAAATAGATTCAAGTATCTGTGGAGCAGAAAAAGTTGTGTCCTTCCTCACAAAAGAAAAGTCATGGATAATTCTCAAAAATTGATATAATTTTCTCTCTACACACTGAAAACACATATGAATGTGTGATTGGTATATGATAGCTGCGCTCTCCTGTTAGCTCAAGCTCAAGGTCCACTAATGTGTGGTTCCATGTCCCCTTCTAACCTACAGCAAAGCTGAGCTACAAAGCATTTCGTAAAATAAGTGTTGTTGCCTTGTAGTTGTATAGTGGATCATTCTGTTACTTAATTGAAGTCCATGCCTGCCTATAACCTCATATTTCTGAGACAAATATTCCAATGCTCACAGAGCTCTCTAATTGGCTTTCAAAATTGCCTCAAAACAGCCATTCCACAAATGATTCATATATACCCTCTTAAACTATTTAAGCTTTTTTTTTGAGCTTTTTGAAATATTATCAGTTCTGTAAACAGAATGAATCTCAAGATATTTCCCGTATATACATATATTCCAAATCTTGCATATATACACCACCATAAAATAAATTCAGATCTCTATCTCTGCTTGTTATTTAAATTAAATATAAGGCTAGTTTTTCCCCTCTTAAAATCAGGCCCCCAAAGCTGTGGTTTTTATGTGGTTCTCATTTTCTTAGGCTTCTCATTTGCTACAGTAAGGCTTTTCTTAATTGGTTCTAACTTTACTGTGTCATAAAAATGCAAATTATACAAAAAGAAAGCAATCAAAATATTCAAATGATTTAAAACTTCTCTCCCATCACATAATCGTATTTGACCACTTTGTAGTACCCTGGAATTTGAAGACATGCAACTCATATAATAGCAGAAAAGCAACTGTAAATACATGATGTATAAATTTAATGAAACACAGTACAATCCTAACCACACCTATGCAGAAGAAGCACAAATAAATTAAATGGAAGTTAATCCCAGATAAAATACAATTACAAATAGAAAATGACCAAATATATCTCCATTGAGCTCTAGCCCCCAACATTTTAGAAGCTATAGGTACCAGTTATTACTTTATTCTTCAAAAATAACATTGTTATGCACTGTTGCTAACATAAAAAATAATGTTGGAAATAACATTGTTATGCATAGTGCATTACTTCCAAGTTCCATTCTTATTCTTTAAAGTGATACAGGTAGGGAACTCTCTTCACATCCCCTTGCTGATAAGGTAGTTTAGGAACATTTTTTAAGGGAAAGGTTGTGAGACTATATCAAACTTTTGGGATCATATCTAGTGGATTGTCCTTTATCCTTATATTTGTTGACATGCTCAGGCAATGCAATTATGAAACAAAACACCTGTTCACAGGAACTTCTTGGTTCTCAGCAAAGCTTGGTCTTTTGTGTTTAACAGATTATTATTATTATTATTATTTGATTGTGTTATTTACCAATTTATGTGGAGCAGAAGTGATGCTTAAAGATTTGTAACTGCATCAGTTGCACAAACTCCATGTACCTATTCCAATGTTTATTCTAGTGAATGACAAACTTGGGACTTGGGTCTATCCCTTTGCCAGTAACAGCCATCCATCTGGAAGGCAGGAGTGAATCTAGAACTAACCACATAGCATAGATACCTTGCCACACCGCACTGTCTGCATCTCTTAGAGGAGTGGTGGAAGAGAGATGCAATTTGTGACATTTTTAAATTTGAGTGAAAAACCTTGAAACAAGCCAAAAGTTTTGCTATTGTTAACTGAAATAAATTGCAAACAGAAACCCCACCTTTTCTCAACTACAGTCTATTGAACCTTGACATTTCTGACGGCAGAGAGTGTGGGAAGCAGCAAACAAGCACCCAGTTATTCTCCTGTAGCTTGACACACACTGACACACAGGGGCATCTGATGATCCTCCAGTGGTACCTGCACAGGACGCCATTGCTCTACATCCAGCTATAGGAAAGTAAGTGGACGCTTGCCTGAGACTCTCCATGGTCACAGAAATAACTAGGTTGAGAGTGCTGTAGCTGGAAAAAGTGGGTTGGGGACTGAGTGTAGAAAATTAAGCTGGTCAAGCAGCAATGGATGTGCATTCTTAAGGATCAATTAAGGCTCAGGAAGGATCACTTTTCAATGGGAGAGAAAAGCTAAAATCAAAAGGGAATTCTGTGTCATGCAAAAAGGAACTTCAACAGCCATATTCAAATAAAGAAATATTCAAATACATGTATTTTAATATCAAATGCAGATCACTATTCCTGGAAATTTATCAGGGTTCTACAATTGTCTGGAATTCCTAAATAATCTTTTATCACAAAAACCATCTGGCAGAAGTCTCTTTTAGATTTACAAGCTTTTCATTCATCTCTGAGCAGGTGTGGATTATGATTGAAATATAATTTGGCCTTTTGAGTGAAACTGATGGGAGCTGTCATCTACCACACAGATATGCTACATTGTTCCAGTCAGACTTGATTCTGTCACTTTGTGTACTGCCTGCCAGAGAGCTTCGGAAGTCAAACAACAGATTGAAGGCAACCTTCCAGGCTTTTTCTTGTGGCCTTTTAGAATCCCTTCCTGATTCATTTTCTTTCAACGAGTTGGCAGACCACTCTGACCTTTGATCTCCAGGTATCCCAAGCTCATTAGTGGCACAGATGGTCACATTCCTCATAGACAACTAGAGGTGGAAGGTCCCATCTTCTCTGTTTAGTTTGGGCTAAAGCTAACATTCTCTTTTATTGTGATATAATTTAATATGGGATCATGAAAAACACTGATTCCCCATTTTTTCCCGGCCAGAAACCTGTGGAGTCAGCATAATGGAGAAAAACTATTTCAAACTAAAATAAATGAAGTGCTAATTCATTAGTGAAAGGCAGCTTACCCTTTTCTACTCATATTTTAGTTGTAAAATGAAGCAATAGGTCACTGGATGAAACAAGATGGTTTTGAATTAGTTATAGGGACACAGTTGCAGTTCTGCATTAAGTCTGATTTAAATGAAGCACACTCTGCCATTATAAGTAGAAATGGGGAGAGGGGGTTAGTACTAGACTGTATGTCTTACACTCAGAAAATGTTTTAACAGGTTGATCAGAAACTCAACAGTATAGGAGAGATTCATATCAAGAAATTCTGGGCTAAAGCAGAAGTAGAAAAGCTGCAAAATGACCACTAGGTAGCTATAAACTTATGATGGATTTCATCCCATCATCCCATCCCATATTTAGTAGGCAAATGGATCTTGTAGTCTATTTGAAGCTAACTGGGAAGAAGCTTCGCCACCAACTTCTTTTTCTCAGTATCAAAGGCCTACAGGATCCTTTTGCATACAGATCCAGACTGACATGGCTATGTCCAGTGATGTAGACTTGAGTTGATTGATTTGGACTCAGGTCATTTTAAGCCACTTCAGTGATTTGACTTGGACTCTAGTCGAGTTGAGTCAGTGATTGAACTGTACACATTGGAAGAGGCACAAGTCTAAGATCATCCATTTCCATTAATGAATGGATTCCAAGCACAAATCCAGGAAGTGTAGATCAGGCAAAGTTCTCAAAAGAAATCTGCCAGAATGGATTCCTTACAGATTTCTATTTCACGTATTCGGCCAATGACCTGAGTTACAGAACATTAATCTTTAAGTATGAACAAGTGAGTGATGCATTTATGTAACAACTCATAGACTAGCAGAACAACACACACACACATGTGCAATTTTGATACACAACTGTGAAATCATTTTCTGATTGCTAAATTTCTCCCAGCTTGATTATTAAAGGCAAACAGTACTTATTTGTGCAATGTGGGTTACAAATGAGTATCAAGTCAGCAGACGACAGGTGTCATGATGGGGAGGGATTCCAGCTGAGACAAAAAGCAAACTCATCTTGAAAGTTTCCAGATCTAAAATTCGGAACTCAGCAAACCTGAAGCAAATACTGAACTATCACACATTCTGCTGCTGCAGCTTGGTATACCATTATTGCTTCAGTACTAATGTTCATTCAATCTATGCTTGACATTTCATAGCGAAATGATTGCTCAGTGCTGAAAGGAGAAACAAAAGCAATCAAAGCCAAAAAGGAATTTCCCAAAGCTGAGAAGCACAATGTTTGGGTGATACACTGATGGATAGGTTATAAATACTTAGACAAATAGATAAATCATGGCAACATTGGAAAATGGACATTTTTATGAGTACTTTGGGAGATCTTTACAGCCAGCCTACACATACATTTTACCATGCCTAATCACAGCAAATAAGATTCTTTTTTTATATGTAAATAGCCCTAATTCTCATTCACTTTCCAACTGTTTTATAACTCATAAAACTACAATAGCTCACTCTTAATTATCCAGATTTCCTCGTTATCTTAAATTATATATCCCCCAGTGTAGCCCACATCAATGAAACCAGCACCTTTGATATCCAAAACTGTGTTTTTTGAACATTCTAGATGCTAGGAAAGCATACAAGTAAATGAAATTTCAATGTGTTTTGTCATTTAAAGTTTTATGATCTCTTCAAAGGTATTCAGAGTAGATATGTGTTCTTTCTTTCTCTCTTTCTTTCTTTTAACTTATTACTAAGAATGAAATGATTGAGACTTGGTACTCAAAAATCAAGAGTTGCATGTTAAGTAAAGCAGTAAAGAAAGCAAAATTATGAAAGTATTGTAAGTGAAAGATAAACAAAGAATAATTGTTTAGGGCTTTACATGAGGGCAGAGGTTCCCAAACTTTGGTCCACCACATGTTTTCAACTTCATCTGTAAAATTCCTGGCTCTTGGACAAGATGGCTAGGGCTTCTGGCAGATGAAGTCCAAAATACTTGCAGGACCAAAACTTGGGAATCATTGCACTAGCATAATCGGGGGTTAAGTCAGTCAATCACCATTTTCTAGTGCCATATAACAAGGCATTGGTACCTCCTGCTGAAACAGCTTTGCTCAGCAAGGCAGTAGAGTTTAATGGTTGCCAGATAACCCAGGGAGACACTTCTGCCAGTCTGGACACATTTGTATTCCCTCACGTTCACCCTGATCTCAAAGTACACTGGTGGAGCTACATGTTCTACAAGCTTCAAAGACAGTCTCAGCCTATGAGTTTATCAAATTGTTATCCTGCCTTCCTAGCAAACAATGACATTACAGCCATTAACAATAATAAAATTCAAATTAAAAAAATACAATAAAATATAAAAACAAGTTAGAACCACAGTTAAAAACATTGTGAGAAAAGAGAAACAGCAACCAACTTAACAAAACCTGTTAGGTGGATAAGACCTGAATAAATGAATGACTGAATGACTGAATAAATAAATAAATAAATATGGTAGAAATGATGTGAATGATGTCAACACAACTTCCTCATCCTTTTCTTTCTCCAGACTGTTCTGTATTCCTTCCTCTACCTTTCTCACTGCACCTCCCTGGTGGGAGAGGGATGGGCATTTCATCATACAGCCCTCTGCTCTAAAGAACCTCAGGACTTGGCATCTAAGGTGGCTTTTGGGTTGCTATGTTGGGAAACATAGTCCACATAATGGGTCTGTCCCACAAGAACACCGGGTTGTTTCTGGTCCAGGAGTCGTGCTACCACATGACATCGTCGCTACCCAGCTGCTATCCCGTCCCCAAGTGTTGCAAAACTCCAGAAAAAATCCATGAAGAGTGTCCTCTAGCACTTCAATCCTGTCAGCCAGTGCAGGGCAGTACAATAATAGCACATGATAGTGCTTCCTGTCCTCCCAGATCCAGAAGTGGACAGAGTGTGGGTGTGCCCAGCTTGTCCCTCCCTCAGCTACTCCCATGGCATGGTAACTTCAAAATCTATCACCTCTCTGTAACTCTCCTTTGAGTTAAAACTTTTTTTAAAAAATTTTTTTTAAGCATTATATCACAAAAGTGCAATAGTATACTGGCATGTCATGCATTTAAAACATTGCTGTGCTAGCACAGCTTCCAAAAAAAAAAAAAAAGACCAATCAGGGATGATGTGGTAGGGTGACAGAGGGGGAAAGGGAGTGGCCAAGGACACCGTAGTGAAGAAGGAAAACCGGTGGCAATACCGCTACTCATCTGCTTATGACAGATGGGAGCAGCACAGCATGTTTCTAACTTGTTACCATCACACAAATAGCAATACTGGGATTGTAACAGTGTTAATGGGGTATGGTATGGAAAGGGCCATAGCTGTGATGATGGAGCGCCATAGTTGTATCTATGCCTGACAATGCGGGATCTTGGCAGGAGGTCCAAAAAACTTACTAGTCTTTTGAGGTAATTATAGGATTTGGTTCTTATAGCTTTTAAAAGAAATAGTCAGAAGAACAATTCATGTATTCATGCTCATTGTATGGAAAGATTCAGAACATCCTTTAACAAGCAGCTATGGAAATTAGGAAAATATGGTATGTTTCTGAGTGACGTGTGTGCAGGGAGTGAAACACCTTCCTCATTAGGCTAATTGAGGACTAGACTAGGTAGCAATTGTGCAGATGTCACTAGGAATTCTGCCCAAATGACATGCACAGCTGTCAGAATCAAGTACAATGTCATTGTACTTAATGCCTACATTATCTGCATGTGACAGCTTCAATAATGAGATGGTAGTCTGAGATGGAGAAGAAATAATTTCTTTGCTTGTTCTCAGTAAGCTAGATGGATTCCTTATTGCCTCAGAGAAGCAGCTTGAAAATCATCTTGAGTTTTTCAGAGCTTCAGAAAAAAAAAAGGATTGGCTGCAGCCCAGACAAAGCACAGAAGCTACAACAAGAAAGGGAGTCAAGGCAAAACTATTAGGAAAGGGTAATCACTGTATACAATCAAAGACCCAAATGTGACCAGTTATGTCCCAAATAAGGGAAGGAAGAGAGAATATTTTATCAACTGTGGAAAGTAAGCAACACAACAAGTTCCATAAATCTCAGGCCCTTTCCGCATGAGGCAAATAAAATGGGCCAAGGCTTCCTGGCACGGAGGTCGTCCGCACTTTGGATCGGACTAGGTGCGGACTATTTAACTTAGTTCCACACCTCAGTCTGATTCAATCCACCCCCAAGTGGTCCTCCAGGGTGCTAAGTAAAGACTGGAAAAACCGGGTCTTTACATTTTCTGGAACGCGCCATTGTGTTCCCACTTACCTGTGCAGATGCATAGGCTCGCACCAATGAGAGCCTGTGATCAGCAGAGAGTGGGCTGGGGGTGTGGCCAGCCTCAGCGGTTGGTCCACTCCCACGAAGACACCGGAAGCTGACAGTTTGAGCTGGAGCAGTGCGGATCTACAGACCTCGCACTGCTCCGGTTCGCCCTGCACCAATGGAGGAGCCCTGCGGAAAGGCTCAGGGGACAGTGTGCGTTACTTCGGACCCAAGAAGAGCTGGTAAGTAACGGCACGGAGCGATTCACTCACCTTGTGTGGAAAGGGCCTCAGTCAGGACTCCCACACTTGGAAAATGGTGGGATAAAAATAAATATCAGCATCATCCCCGTTTCTACCATCATCACTGAGAAAGAATGATAAGATGAGCCCAGCAGTTGGAAACAGCTTCTAAAGGGATCACTGACTCTCTGAATAGTGCTTTCCATTGGTATACAATATGGTATTAAATTTGCTAGTGTAGAAGAAATTAACCCAGAATACATCTTAGAAAAATCTTTTTACTAGTTCCAACATTACAGAGTCATTCCAGGAATAGCTGCAAAGATGAATAAATTGGAAAAGCAGTACAATGAAACTGAAATTCCAAGTGAGGAAAATGCAGTCATTTAATATATAAAAGTCAAAGTTTGTTTGTCTGTGTCAGGTGAGGGCCTCATATGATTGGCTGTGTCATGCAAAGACCTCGTACGATTGGCTGCCTAAGGAGATTCTATGGAACCCTGGGGTTTGCACTTTAGGGAGGGGCCTTTAGAATTCTCAGCCAGAGAGCTCTTGGGCCTCAGTCAACTCTGTCTGTCTTAAATTGGCCAGTTGCTATGGAGATGAGGCCTAGCAGCAAGGAAGAAGGCAGTGTATTTCCTAAGGAACCCAATCTCTCTATATTAATAACTCTGAATACAGATTGGATTGGGGGATATGGGGAAAAGTTACAGGTACTAGACAAGACAGTTTGGGGAATTAGAGACACAGGATCTCAAATCTTTCTAACAAGTATTACCTCTGAAAAAATAAAATCCCGGGCAATGCTGGGTATATATGCTAATGTACTATAAAATCAGACAACAGCCTACTAAACTGGGTAAAAAAAATAGAAGAATACATTCATAAGCCAAAATACTGCTACTATTTTACAACCAGGAAGACTAGTAAAAGTGAAAAATGAAGATGATTATTTGTTGGGCTTTTGCACTCTGATCCTGACCCTTGTCCCCAGAAGTTAAGTGGCACACTTTATTTGTTTGGCAAAGCTAATAAAAAAGGGAAGATCTTTAAGATCCCAGGTTGTTAGCAATAAAAATGGCATCTTTGATCCCAATTCAGTCATGTTCAACTGAAGACAACACATTTAGCACATTTTATGCAAAAGTGCTTCTCCAAGTGGTAAAAAAAGCATATTTTTATCATAGCAGATGATTTCCCTCACCTATATATCTTCAATGTAGTGTGTTTTATTTTCTAATTGATCACTGGAAGGTAAACAAGTTCTTAATTTGCAAATCTGGGTTCTGAAACACATATCTCTGAGGGAATCCTGTTGTGGGAGAGGAAATAGGTCAGTCATTAGGAATATGCATCCCTTTTAACATTTAGTTTGACTTTGAAATGGCAAAATCGGACTCTGTCTTGCAATTTTAGCATCCTAAAATGCTATACAGGGGTTGGGAATTTAGATTACATGTGTCAATCTTCTGACACACAGAGGACTACACCACCCCCTCCTAATGAAAGCAGAAATAATTTTCAATAAAGCAGGAATTCCAGTTTCTGTGTTAAATAGACAGAGAGAAAGAGTGGGATAGAGAGAGAGTTTTTCATGCAAAAATTGCAGGAGGAATGTAGTGCAAATTTAATAGCAAATCTTCGAGTTCAGTCCACAATTTTTAAGCTAAAAAATTGGGTGTGGAGGTCAGTTCTAAAGGCTGCAAAAAATGGAAAATGCTCAATGAGCTGTGATTGCCTCTGGTTTGGACAAAACTAAGTCCAACTCCAAACAAAAATGATATCAGCCTGAATCCTATTCAGTCAGCCTTCCACATTTATGGGTTTGACTTCCATGGATTTGATTATTTGCGAGTTTCTTCAACTTCTGCCCCCATCTCACTTCAGGTGCTTCTTTTCTGGGGCAACCTCACCTCTCAGTGGCTCTGGTCAGACCATGCAGCCTTTTAAAAACCTGTGTCTGGTCATCCACAGCACTACAGACCCTCTCCCAATGCCTCCCAACACCCAAGGAAGGAAATTGGCAAGAGAAAGGAAGTATAGGGCCACTGTGCTGACTCACCCTTTTCCCCCTTCCTTTCTCAGACCTGATTTGGACCCTGCATGCCCATTCTCCCTACTGTGCCTTAGCCCCCTTACCACAGACAGACACATACATTCTAATATTTGCAATTTTTTCACTTTTGTGAGAGTCTTGTTCCCCTAACCCTAGCAAATGTGGAGGACAAACTGTAGTTACTGCAAACTAGAATAAGCCCACTGAATCTATGGGATTTATCTGTGTGTTGACTCGCCCTTCAACAATGGATTCAAAGGTCTTCTATCATTCAGATTGACCAAGAAGGTTCAGGTCATCAAATGATTTTCCTAGACTGCTAGGATAACAGATGTGCGTTTAAGTCAAAAGGAGAATTTCATTTTGAATGTGTGATCCTAAACATGTCTACTGAAACTAAGGGCCTTTCCGCACTAAACTGTTATAATGGTACTATTTCACTTTCAACATCCTGTGGAATTCTAGGGTTTGTAGTTTACTGAGGCCCAAGAGCTCTCTGGCTGAGAATTCTAAATGTCCCTCCCTAAACTGCAAACCCCAGGATTCCACAAGATGTTGAAAGTGGAATAATAGTGTGGCCAATATGTGGATAAATTTCAGTACTTCTTCTAAAGATAGCTGAAATCTCAGGGCAGACTGTAGCCAATTGATGGGTGATGAGGATTACTTTGACTGAATTAGGCTTGGAAATTAGAGACTAATACAAAGGGAAGGAATATATTACAAATAGGCCATACATCCTCCACAAATCCTAGGCCATTTCTGCACTACACCATTATAGTGCTATTATTCAATTTTCAACATCCTGTGGAATTCTGAGGTTTGTAGTTTACTGAGGCTAAAGAGCTCTCTGGCTGAGAATTCTGTGTAAATACCCCTCTCTAAACTGCACAGCCCAGGATTCCACAGGATGTTGGAAGTGGAATAATAGCACTATAACAGTGTAGCGCAGAAAGGCTCTAAGTTCCATGTGGAACCTAATAAAACCTACGTGCATGTAAGCTGCAGCATTACAGAACAGTACTACTCATGTTGATAAATAAACAAGTTAAAGGCTGGCATTCTGTTAGTGGCATATGCAGCCATAAATTAACCTTATTTCTGAATGTGTCTATTTTTAGTTGCTTGGAATGTTAGTATTCCTTCCCTTCCTCAGAAGCAACCCAAGAGTTCTCCAAGATCTACCATGGAGTCTGAAGAATCTAAAGAAGAATCCCCTATGGCCATTTTGTGCCTGGTAGGGAGGGGGGAATTTTAGAAACATCTGGCCCTATAGTCAGATGTAAAATGATTATAGCAACAGCTGAGGATCCTATGTAAAGTGCTGTAATCACTTTGCATCTGGCTATGGAGATGCAGCCAGATGTTTCTGCAATCCCCCTATCATTCTCCATCAGATACAAAATGGCCACAAGGAAGCACAGTAGGTCTGCAGTGGCAGTAAATGAGGCAGCATAGCATAGTTCTGTATGAAAAACTACTATGTAAACTAAGCCATACAAGACTGCAGCCATCATATGCTCAATAGGTACATATTGCCATATAAGCAGGTCTAGGATTGTAGCTCTTATTGTATGCTACAACTGTAATGAAGTCAACAGCAATGAAAGTATTGTTTACGCACTCTAAAATATTAACATGAAAACTTGCAAATATTAAACTTTTTCCCCATACTGTATTATGATTTCAGAAAATAGACATGAGGCATTTTAATAGACATGAGACATTTTAAAGAAATAGCTTTTAAGAGGGCACTGTATTTGCTTTAACTGTACTGATTTTAACTATGTTTTAAATTATTTTAACTCAATGCTTTAAATAGATATATTTGATTTAATTCTATTTTGCTGTTGATGTTTTGAATATCTTTGTTATAGTGTACTCAGATTAATTTTGATGCCTCTTTGCATTCCATTTTTGGAGAAAAGTTGGAATATGAATAAAAACAACATGAACAATAACAACAACAATGTTTGAGAGAACCGTATTATAACTACATGTACAAGAAACTACTAAAATACTAATGCTGCATGATCGCGCATTGCTCCCAGGCCTTGCACCCACTTACCTGGCGTGTGGAGCCTCGGCAGCCAGGCCGGTCGCGCTTCCTGTCTCAGTGCAGCCTGGGAAGGTCCCAGGCTGCACTGTGAGAGGAAGAAGCGGGGCTCTCGCATGAGCAGGAAGCTCGTGCGGAGCTGAAGAAACAGGGAAGTGAGAGCTGCTCACAAGAGACTGCTTGCGTGATCACTGCACCCCAGTGCCGAGAAAAGGTAGGATGCGGAAAGGGCCCCTGAAGAGGCAAGTGTTAATTGCTAAACAAAAGGAGTCCAGAATGGACTAATTGTCTTACTTTGAGTGACAAAACAGTGATGGGAGTCCTGACAGTCTCTTAATGTCTTGGTTGGGTTAGATAAATGGGGAAGGTTTTGGTAAGAAATGTCCACAGCAAGGGTGCTTGCCTACCAGATCTGTGTAGTTTTGTTGACTATTGCATTTGGATGTCAGGTCATTGACAGGATTAATGGAAATCTATTTACTCCAGGTGTTTTTACTTAACTTTTCTTGACCTTATGATCTGGCCATGCCGAGGCCATGCTGTCCTAGCCTAGAAATACAGCCAGATTCCTGCTTGCCACAACTTTCCCAGCCATAAATGTCTCATTTTTATAATACTTCATGCCAATTAAGTGACATTTCTTGCCAATCATGCTATACCAGTAATACCTGTGATACTAAGTTTGTTACACCTCTTTTATGTGTTATATGGCTTGAAGCAAAAGAGAAGATTAAGGAAGTACCTAGCAAAAACGTTAACAGGGGCTCACTTGGCAGAATTAATAAATGGACAACAAGAAGATTAATTAATCAGAAACAGATAATGTTTCTTCAGTGTCGAAACAACATATATAATGATTTGACTAACATCTTTGCTTTCTGCACTGATTATTTAATAATTAGTGTAATTATCATTTTGCTTTTTAAATATTAAAAAAAAGAATGTTGCATTAAAAATCTGGTAGCTTGATATGTGAATGTATATAAATATTTAATTAACCTAAAAACAATGCGGGACTTGCAAGTGAAAAGTAAAGGGTTGTGAATGAGTACAGATGACTATTACAATATCTGTTCCATCTAGAATCCTACACAAATGATTTCTGTTGTATGGAAAGAAGTTGCATATGATGGCTTCTACTATGTACATCTGAGTAAAGAATATGAATCTAACCTGGATTGTGGTCTAAACTATTCAAGATATAAAACCTCTATATCTTTGGTAGGGCCTTCAATTTCAGACTAAAACTCATAGCAAAATTATGGGGCTCACTAGCCTCCAATGCTGTATCAACTGACCACCATTTGTCCAATTAATTTCCAATTAACTTCTTGGAGAGGAAGTGATCCACAAATGTATATCACACTGTTTGGGAGCCACAGCTTGGAAGGAGAAAGTTACATGTAACAGAGTTAAAAAGAATTACTCTGGAAGTATAATAAAGGTGAGCGGAAGTTACCTTTCTGAAAAAAATGTTCTGAGTAGGGATGGAAACACTCTACGGACAACATAAGTAATTTTTTAAGTTATTTATGAAAGAACGTTTTAAGACCTTTTAAATGTATTTTGACATGATTTTTTCAAGTTTTATGCTATTCTCTGATCATCCCAAGATTTTCCTACCAACCATGTTAACACAATGTAATGAAAAAGTAGCAAATAACAAAATGACTAATGCAGTGCCGCTATTTTCAACAAACTGTAACATGTATGCCAATAATTACTTTTTAAGCAATGACAGAGATGAGTAACATAAATGAATGTTTTAAAAAAGTAACTTTCTCAGCTCTACTTGAGGCACCATGGTAGGCCTTCATTTTTCAGAGGGGTTCATCAAGGTTTTGCAGGAAGCTGCCTTTCACTGATTGAGGCCATTAGTCATTCTAACTCAACTTTATTGACACAGTGTGACCTTGCCAGAGTTTCCCAGCCATACTGGGAGATGCCAGGAATTGCATGTAGGACCTTCAGCACAATCTTACTTCTGAATCATATTGCCTCAGATAAGTCAAACACTGATGTAGGAGTGCTCGTCCATTCATAAGGCCCGAATCCTGTTGGTGCTCCTAACTAGAGTTAACCCATTGAATAAATGAGATTTGCCTATGTACTGAGTCACCATGAAACAGTCAATTCCGTGGGATTGCTCTATTTGCTGCTACCAAGAGGATGCACACTAGTATTTCCCTAGCCAATAACATTATTAAGAGATCAATCAGTAAGCCAAAAAAATTTGCAAGCTATCACATTCTCCAGGACTCCTAATTAGGCTGCATGGAACAAAAAAAGTAGGAATTGGGGAAGAAAAAGAAAAGCCCCACCATTGGGTTGGTTTTAACATCTGCAGCTAAGCTTAGTCCCCGAAACAGAGGCTGGGCAGAATGAACCACTGGTAGATATGTGGGATTTGGTGTATATCTATCCACACAAATTGAGATGAAGAATCAATAGCCTCTCTCTGTTTTTTGAAAACACAGGCTTGCTGTAACTGAGGCCATTTTTACCCTAACTCTTATAGTGCTATTACTCTACTTTCAACATCCTGTGGAATTCTGGGGTTTGTAGTTTATTGAAGCCAAAGAACTCTCTGGGTGAGAATTCTAAACACCCTTCCCTAAACTGCAAACCCCAGGATTCCATAATATGTTGAAAATGGAATAACAGCACTATAACAGTGTAAGGTGGAAATGGCCTCAGAGATCTGTCCCTTACTTTGGATGAAACATACAGGTTTCAGAGTCAACATGGAGCAGAAGAGAAGACATAAGAAAAGAAAAAGCTAAAAGTATTTGGAACAATGAAGGGATCAAAATCTTTGTGTATTTCATCTTCAAATAATTATAGTGGTTTTCTTTCTGCCATGGAATAAAATGAATATTCCTCTGCAGTTTTCTCCCTATATTCATACCTTGTGAAGTGGTATGGAGGAAGTATTCTGCAGAGAAGAACATAGTGTTTTTTGCACAAAGCCTCATTTTCTCTGCAGTAAGAGGGCTTCCTGTGCAGTGTCTTTGCAGAGGGTTTCTGTTGGGAAAAAAAACAAAAAACTGTTTTCCTCCACAGAATAACTTCTTTGAAATACTTTGGGACACTCAAATACCTGGAGAAAAATTTATAAAAATTCTCACTGGTCTGTTATTATTCACTGTGTTGCTGTTGTGTGCCTTCAAGTCATTTCCAATTTATGGGAAACCTATCACGGTATTTTCTGGGGCTGAGAGTGTGTGACACACCCATGGTCACCAGGTGGGCTTCCATGGTCAAGCGGTGAATCGAACTCTGCTCTTAGGATTGTTGTCTAACACTCAAACGCTACACCATGCTGGCTCTCATTATGCTCAGTAGAGTTTTCCAATTTTTGAGAGGCTTGGAAACAATTACAAATATTCTTTTCATTCTTAGGGCAGGGTTCTGCAAAGGTACTGCATTTTAAAATGACTGACCCAGAAAAACATTTTGAAATCACATTCCCAGCGGGCATCTGCTTGACTTTCTAACAAAGTTTTACTAGTAAATATGGAGGCCCATCCCCTGTTTACTTAGCATAAACTGCAGCTGAGCCTACACTTAGGCAAATGCTCAGAAGCTAAGCTAAATAAAGATGGATTTAAGTGTGTGCTTGAGTGTTTTGCTGACTGTGAGAGCTGCAAAATACAGGCTGGTGAAATGATCCTTGGAATGGTGTGATTATATTTACTGCTATTAACAAGTGTTTTACATGGGCAGTGCTAATAAACCTTCCAACCATAGTGTGAACTAAACCCACAAGAGCATGAAGCTGAAAGGATGCACTAGCCAGTTTTTTTTTTCTAATGGAAAAACGCTCTTCTTTGTAATGAACTGCTTTTAAACTACTTCAGTAAGGAAGACAAAAAGTTTCTTACTGCTTTGATTAACCATCTTCTAAGAGTTATTTAGAAGGAAGGAATTATAGACTTCAGGGAAAAAATACCATACAGTAGACAGAAGGTGTTTCCACTCCACCTTTCCAATTTGCCATAGGAACAAGAGAAGGACAGGACTGCGATGATGGTTCTGCATGACATCATCACCAATTTCAAGCACTTCAAAGGTTAGAAATTCCACATATTTACCTGGCTGTAAAATTTACAGCAGCCTTTTTCAAGCTATTTACCCTGGAGGAACCATTGAAATCATTTTCAAGTTTCATGGAATTCCTACATAATAATTATTATATTTATTTTTTCAATCACAATCTCTTATAGAACCCCTAGCAACCTCTCATGGACCCCTAAGGTTCTGGGGAGACATAATTGAAAAATCCTAGGAGATGCATTTTATGTTACTTCTCATCAAACGAGCCTAAATCAGGTTAGGAGTACAACTGATTTCAATCAGAGTTAAGCATATGACTAAGGCAATTTTCACACAACGTTGCTGTAGTGCAGTGCTACCACATGACATTATAGTCATCCAGCTGCTATCCTGCCCACGAGCATTGCCAAACCACCGTATTCCATTTCCAGAAAAAAAATTGTTAAGAGCCCCCTTTAGTGCTTCAATCCCATCAGTGTTTATAACGTGGTAGCGTTATAGCACTTGATATTGCTTTGTTACCCTGAGTTCTGGGGGCCCCCTGGGGGACATCTTGATTTGCTTCAAGAATGCAAAGATTGGGAGAATAGCGGAGCACTTCCCAGAACGAGGGGCAGGGTAACCCAGCAGGACCTTCAACCCAATTTTTAAGGGGTCAGACCAAGCAAAAGCCAGCCAAAAGTAGGCTAAACATATATTTTTATTGTGGGAATTCACTCATGCATGCACACAAGATACATACAGTCAAGCATTCACACAAGAGCTAACTGAAATAGAAAGGGAGGAACAATTATAGAGAGGCTGAGGGATTTGGGAGGATTTATAATTACCAGTCCAGAAGAATAATGAAGAGCAGAAATGTGTTTTGGCTTAGGTAGGACCTAAGGACAGTTCTCATTCAGGAGCCAAAAGGACAGAGTGACAGGTAGACCTTCAAGAGACCGCACTGGGCATCTTGAAATTAGGGGTATTTGTACCCTGAAGGTTCCAAATGCAAGATAAAGGGAAGCTGTTGTGGACAATCAGTCTTTCGCCTGTTGATGGGCTTAGTACTTGACTGACTGAGACGTGATGGATGTTGTAATAGCTGTCTATTGTGGGTGCTGTGAGGAAAAAGGAAGAAGTCCAAGTGTTACCCTGTGACTTGGGGGTCCCGGGAGGGGCTCCCAAATAACCAAATAACAACAAGCAAAAATGGGGAAATTAGCTGGAGCGCTCTCTTAAGCTAACAAGAGGCAGGGTAACTTAGCGGGAATCTTTTACCCTATGTATACAGGTTCAGGTCAGTGAGCAGTCAGACAGTTGAAATGGCAACAATAACATTTATTAACAAGCAGACAATTATTAAGAAAACACAACCACTCAGCTAACTAGAAATAGGAAAGAGAGTTTTGGGGGAAATGGGTGATATGCCACCTTTCTCGTAGTCCTGAAGAAGTCCAATTGAAGAAAAGAAACTCAGCACAGCAGCTGAGGGGAGCTCGCAGAACGAAGCGACGGCAAGGGTGGATGGCACTCCGGAGCGGTCAAGCATTCCGAAGAGCTCTCGGAACTGGGAGTTTTTATTTAGGGAAAGTATGACTGTGGGCTAGTCTATCTTAGGCGAAAACAATGAAGTTTGGGCTGGAGACAATGTTTCCGAAAGGCCAGAATTTACATGATTAAGTTAAGGTCCGAATTGACAATAGGATAGCCAGTATGCAGATGCAGCTAGCTTGGCAGTTGAGCACTCAGCTCGCCAGGGTGCCCATTTGGGGCAGAGGTCTCTTTGTGTTAGTGTGCATACCTTGATTAAGGTGTTTGTTTCAGGAGGTCTTCTAAAGCAGATCTGGCAGTTTCTGGCTTGCCTTGATGTAAACAAGTATGAATCAGCATATAATAGCCGTGCCTAGCTCAGTGCTTGTATGGAGGCCTTACAAACACGTGGCTGAGGGTGGCAGAACAGGGCCGAATTGTGATATCAAAATGATATCTAAAGTTTACCAAAGGCCAGGCCAGTTCACGGTGGTAACACAAGTGCACAAGGGATGGATATCTGTCAATCAGTGTCCTGGTGGGCTTCTCACAGTTGGGTTCCCTGGAAAATTCCAGCTTCTATTTTAGCCTATTATCCACAGGAATGGTGTGTATTTGAGTGACAAATGTCTCAGTCTTACCTGGAGGAAGTTTCGAGTTGACCTATCCTTCTCACGTTTACAGTCAAATTCTTTCCCTCACTCAGTTTGACCTCTCCGTCAGGTCTCAGGCTTGAATTTGATATTAGTGCCAATTAAAGTGTGTTGCCAATTACATATGATACCAATTAGGTATGGTGCCCATCCAAATCATATATCAGGGACCCCCAAAGCGAGGCCTTGCAGCTTCTTTTATCATGGATCCAGCAATGGGTGGGCTGTGGGTGTGCTTAGCTTGTCTCTCCCTCAGTGACCCCCATGGAGTGGTAACTTTCTATCACCTCTCTATGTTTATTTTAAATTTGTCCTTTGAGTTAAAACTATTTATTTTTTTAATACATTTTTAAGCATTATAGGGCAAAAGTGCAATAGTGTACTGGCATGTCATGGCATTACAACATTGTTGCATTAGTACAACTTCCAATAATAAAAACAATAACAACAACAACAATAAAAAACACCCAAACAGGAGCTGTGGGGCAGAGTGAAGGCAGGGCAAAGGAGTGGCCAAGGATGCTGTAATGTTCAAGGAACACTGATGGCGATACTGCTACTCATCTGTTTAAGGCAGAAGGGTGCAGAAAAAAGTGTTCCTAACCCAATTGCATTGTGTCATTTCTGCACGGGGCAAAGGAATCGCCCCGTGACGCTACTCACGGGACTTTTGGGCTCCCTGGTCCGGTCCACGCTTCTCTGGAGTAGTGTGTGGCCGCCACTCCACACTGCTCCAGGGAGGAAAATGGCGGCTTCTGGTTGGTCGAGGGTGTTGACTGTTGGGAGTGGCAACCTTTGCATGCCTAATTGAATAGCTAGTTTGTTTGCATGTCTATTGTTAAGCATAGAGAGATAGCCTAGAGAGAAAACTTTCTGTTTGTTGGTTAACACCTCTTCCTCCAGCATTCCTTGTTCTTTTGAAAAAGGTTCTCCGGCCATTTTGTCTCCCCTTTTGTCTTTGCCTTTTGACCTGAAAACATGCTCTGAGATCTCCTAACAGGGATCTTTTGCAGCAAGCATATGAGTGCCTTATTTTCTTCCTACCTACTTGAAGAATTGAACCTGTGTAGACTATGCACAAGCTTTTGTGAGTAAACTCTTTTATATTTTTAACCAAACTGCTTTTGTGCTTATTTTGAGCTAGATTAAGTGTGTTTGGGGTAGAGTTAAAGAAGTGGGACTGGCGATCTGTTCAATTTCCGTTTAGTGCAATTACTAAAATACTCTGTTGATTGAGAGTCTCATTACCAAGGTCTCTCAATATTCAAATTTTTTTTTTTAATTTCCCCAACATTGACCAACCACTGAAGCTCGCCAGCCTAAAGCCTGCCCCCGGCAGATCGCAGGCTCACACCAATGTGAGCCTGCGAATCTGCATAAAGGAGCTGTGGCACGCTCTGTGCTTTTGAAAGACCTGTTTTTAGCGGTCTTTCAAAAGCACGCTGGACGACCACTTGGGGTTGTTCCGGAGCGGGCCGGGGTGTGGATCTACATTAAGTAGGTCTGACCTAGTCCACTCCCAGGTACAGACGTCCTCCCTGGAGAACGTTCTGCCCCGTGTTAAAAACCCCATGCGGCCTTAACTAGCTGCCATCCCCAGAGTAGCTGGGGGGGGGCAATATGTCAATATGAGTTTTTGCTGTTGTAATCCAAACTATTTGGAGAAATAGTTTGGTCTTGATTTGGCAAGACCCATTTGCTTTGCAAAAGAACTGCTCCTGACAGAAATGAACACTTGCTATAGAGACTGTTATGCTAAGGGTCTGCACTTTAAAATTTATCAATATGTCACTGCTTGTATCAGGCAGGAACTGTTCTGGAAAACTATTTTAGAGAGGTGGAAGTCATCAGACAAACAAGTTCTTAGGCAAACGGGTTCCCTTGCAAATGCTGCAGCTGAATGGAGCCAACTGCTTCCTGGCTGTAGTATTTGCTAGAAAGAGATAACAGCCACTCAACTTCAGAAAAGTCATGGTAGAGTATGTGATTCACTGCATATCTCACTCCATCACCTGAGGCAGTGGATTTACTCTGCCTCACAGAAAGACTAGTCCTGTTACTCAGTAGACCACTGTCCTTAAACTTTCCCCCCTAGTGTAACATTGGATATTACCTATTGTTTTTCATATATTTTTATTACAGGGAAGTCTGGGGTTTGAAAATGAATCACTAGGAGGGGTTCTTAAAATTGCACTTGAAATTGTCATGGTGATCAGAAAAAATAAATCTTACTCATCTTATGATACCATGAGTATGCAGTTATCTAATTCATCTTCTTCATGTCTCTCTTCCGTTCCCCATATTTTCTGGCTTCCCTATGAAAAATGGCTTCTTTCTAAGCCTGTCAGTTGTAAAATGTCTCCTGGCAGGCTATGGCACAGTGGGTTGTTAAAGGCGCTATTATCTTGACAGCTGCTGCAGGTTTTACAGTTTTCTGGAGTGACAATAATTTGCTTCATATTTATAAAAAAGAAAAAAACTGATGCATTTTTGATAAAACAAATTATTAAAATAATAATAATGAGGCCATAAAAACAGAACCAGAATTATATATCAGAGATGCCCATCAAGGAAACGTCAAAGGGATATCATCATGAGATTAAAATCCAGCATGTTATCAACAGCCAGACCACCAACAAAGCAGCCAAACTATCTCAAGATGACCTTTCTCATCTGGGCTTGTTCAATTCTTCTACAATTGTATGAAAAGTTCCATTATCAGGACAATGTGAGTCTGCCATAATCGTACAATGCCATTTTCCCCAACACTTAAGAAGCATTTTCAAATCATAAAAAAGGTCTAGACTTTTCTCAAAGTATCACAAGTCTAGATAATTTAATATGAAGAAATTTAGATCAGTTTAGTGTCTATCCCTTTATTTATCAAATCATGATTGTTTTATTATTGTGGGCCTTTCCACACTATATACTGCATTATGATTTAATTTTAACTACCATGGCTACCTCCTATGGAATCCTGGAGTTTGTAATCTTGGAGGAACTGTTTGTAATCTTGGGGGAACTGGAGCTCTATAAATGAGAATCCAAAATATCCCTCCCTAAACTGCAAACCCCATGATTCCATAGACCAGAAACATGACAGTTAAAGAGGAATCATAGTGCAATAGTTACGTAATGCAGAAAGGCCCTGTGACTTCCTACAATTTCTACAACCAGTTATAAATATCAGTAAAGTTCTCATCTTTCCACATTAGGATACAAATCTTGCTGGCCACCTAAATACCTTGAATAAGAGTATAGATCTACATTTGTCTATATCCTGAACAAACAAACAAACAAAAAATCAAGCCTAGAATATTTGGAGTAGAAAGGAAATTGTAACCACTAATAATACAAATAACTTGTAGATTGATTTCTTATGGGTAATTTATGCAGGTCTCTCTTGTCATTGTGGATGTTGGAATTTTCTAATGATGAAATTTCTGCCCCACCCCTAAAGGAACCACCTTTTACCTGCTGCAGCCACCTCACCAGCAATTTCATTAACTGGTTGGTGGAGAGTGGCTGGTGGTGGCAGAAAAGCATTCATCTATATTCCTAATACTGGACATGTGCAACAGTGCAATCATCCTCTGGGACCTCTGGGACCTTGTCACTGTGAGTGTAGCTACAGAAACATGGTCTGATATTTCTTCACCACCCTTCTGCACACTCCACCAGTCAGTAGATGGCCAGATGGGAGGGAGGGTTATAACAGGTTAAAGGTAGTTTGGTGGGATGGAAGAGGAGACATGCCATACTTCTACCTGGTGGAATTCCATGCTGTGTTTCCCTGATCCAGATTTCAGTTGTAACACATCTTCACTAATTATGTTTTTACCTGTTCTTCGCATATCTCTTCCAAAATCAATCCTATCCAGGCTATTCTGTAAAATTTGTACATCATAGGAGAGCCCTTACACATAGAAGAGACTCTTCCCTTGTGGACAATTGTACTCTAAATGTGGAAAATAATGGTCATACCTATAGTGGGAATTGGAGATGGCATGTGGATTTTCACTTTGATTTTGTATGTGTAGAACTGAAACACCTTAACAATGCCTGCTGGAGCCACCATGGTGTAATGGTTTGTATGTTGGACTATGACTTTGGAGATAAGGGTTCCAATCCCTGCTAAGCCCAAGTGACCTGGGGCAAATCACATTCTTGCAGCCTCAGAGAAAGGCAAAGTCAACCTCCCTCTGAACAAATCTTGCCAGGAAAACTCTGTTATAGGTTTGCCTGAAGGCCACCCTAAGTTAGAAATGACTTGAAGGCATGCAACAACAACAAAGCCTGAAGGGAGCTTTTGTATGTGTAGTCTTTTATCAGTTTTCTTGAGGCAAGTTGGCTCTTACAAATAAATAATGCCCTTTGACAGGAAAAAAACAATAGGGCTGTTTACAACATACACTACTTAAAAACAATACAATGATGTGTAGTTGACTTGAGTCACAGCAAAAATAAGCAAAGCATTGGTCAAAACTATAAGAATTTAAGAAGTCTTTGGACCAAACCAGATGATCCCTTGGTACAGCAAAGTATAGGGAGTTGTACTGAAAGTAATATCTGTCAGGTCATAACTCCTTTATTAGCAACATGAGACATATGAAACTACATACATATGTAAAGTAACTCTTTGTCTACAACTCAGCACTATTCAACATAGGCCATTTCCGCACTACACTCTTATAGCGCGATTATTCCACTTTCAACATCCTATGCAAACCCCAGGATTCCATAGGATGTTGAAAATGGAATAATCGCGTTGTAAGAGTGTAGTGCAGAAATGGCCTTAGCCGCCATCAGTGGTGATGCATTTGCACCACTTTGGAACCAACTCATCAAATCCACTTTGGAAAAACTCTTTTTGGCATTCCCTGGTCCAGAGTCTGATAGTGTCTTACACTTCGCCTACAACATTGAAGCACCATCCCTGAAGGCTTTCCTTCATCCAGCTGAACAAGTGAGTCAGAGAGCACCAGATTGGGGCTGTGAGATGATGTGGCTCCACTGATCATACCATTTGTGCAACAACTTGTGATGTTGCTGAAGAAATGCAGGGTTGTGCATTATTGTGATGTAACTGATTGCATTCAGCTGTTTCTAAAGTCTTTTCTTTTGCATGGTTTCTTGAAGTTACTAGACTGATGCAGTATAATGGTTATTGTTTGTTGCTGTACCATGCTTGAGGAAATCAAGCAAAATCACCCCCTTGTCAGTCCAGAAGACATTCACCATGATCTTCTCTGCTGGATGCTGGCTTTTCAGCTTCTTTGGTCTAGGGGAGGTGGAATGCTGCCACTCTATGAACAGATTCATGGTCTCTGGGTCATACAGGTTTGCCCTGGTCTCATCACAAGTTCAAACATTCCTGAAAAAGGTGTCTTCATGGGCTTCAAATGCTGCCAAGAGTTTCAAAGACTCTTCTCTTCCCTTTCAAATCAGCTCTTAATTGATTAGGAAACCCCTTGGCACACAGTTTCTGTATCCAAGGCTGTAGATAATCTGCTTGACAGCACTATGTCCACAGCCAAGGTCCTGAAGGCTATTCAGACAGTCATTTGCCAGTCTGCATGGATCATGTTGTCTACCCTGTTTTGGTTTTTATCAGTGACTGCTATAGATGGCCTTCCTCTCTGTGGTTTCAACACTAGTTTCACCTTTAAACTTTTTCACGCATCTTTGCATGTTACTCTCACCATACACAATTCTGACCCTTCTGTGGATGTCAGCAGCAGTACATCCTTCTTTGGTCAAGAATGCGATGACTGCTCTTTGTTTCTGCTTCATATCCATGACTATGCAAGATCTAGGAATATAGAAATTACGTCAGTCATGCAGTAAAGTGGTGTAATAGTATCACATTTGGATTAATAGTTTCAGAGAAGATAACAGACATTGCTTGTAGTATGACCCTCATATCTAGTTTCTCTTTAATTTATTACAGATGGGAATGAACTATAACACAGTTATTGGAAAGCAGTGTACGTACCAGGAAAGTTTGGCCCTTTCTGCAGTTTACCTTCTTGAGGTGGCATCTGGTGGGGATCGCAGCAGCAGGTCTGCTGGGAAGGGAGCATGACAGCAGTGCTCCCTTCTGCATGAGACCAGCTCCCTGTGAAAGGCAGCACAATGGACATGCTGCTTCCTTTGAGGTGCAGCCAGGTACTTTTCCCGGCTGCGCTGGGGCAGGGCGTGCAACCCTTATGCTTCCTGCCCTTCTGCAGGACAGGTAAATGTGAGATGGTGGGGCGATTGTGGATCATTGGTGGGGAAAACCCATCAATGATTTAACCCACAATTGACCTCTTGGGGATGGGAGAAGTATGGGACCATGATGACTGCGTTGTCGCAGTCCCATCCTTCTCCGATCTCCATGGCAGGATGGAAGGGTGCTGAGGAATGGGCCTTTGTCTTTTTTATCTCCTTCAAGATCAGACAAATCATCCCACCTTCCATGTGATTAGAATACTTGTCTGATTTGGAGTTTCCAGGCTACCATTATGGCATTCCCCAGAAATTTCAGGATTAAAAGAAATAAGTGTGCCCTTGTGATGTCACTGAGATGGGGTTTTGTGAGGTCATGGGGTTCAGGCTAGCAAGAGTTGACAGGTGGACCAGCACTGCTTCTTCCTCAGATGATTATGGAAATGGACTTGAGGCCAAATGACTCAGATAACAATACACAGATAACCAAATAACCAGCAATCATAAGTGTAAGGGATTGCTACCCCGTAGTGTTTTTCAACAGCCAGGCAGATGACAAAAATGCACCTGCTAGCTACAGTGGTTGCTGCCAGTCCATTTTCAGCATGGCACTGGTGAATTCCGTTTTTATGGCAATTGCAATCTATATCCTGCTCAGTTTCACACAGTGGTAATTTACAGTGGATGGACTCTTAATGTCTTTTTTTAGCACTGCTTTAAACGATACCTATTATGGCTCAAGTAAGGAAATAAGCAGGCAGCAGTTTAACACTGATTGACTTCTTAATCAGAGACTTGATAAGGAAGACTTGCATTAAGTTGGATAGAACTTACTGTGTGTACCTTTGTGAGAGAATTTATGCCTGATTTTTTTCCTCAAAAAGGTTAATTACTAAGTTTAAGTGAGATGGATGGACATATAGTTTAATTATTGAATGATCACTTACCAAAACTTATTATGATAAAGAAAAACATATTTTTGATTCCACTACTTTGCCATCAAACTTTATGCTCCGAAGAGAATCCCTTTAAAAAGGTTTTTATAAAAAGCTTGTGAAAAAAGATAGGGGTAAAAGGAACATGTTCAGAATGTCTAAAAGCTGAATGACTTGCTTGGTCATTTCTAACATCCTGACAATGGGTGAGGAGAATTTGACAACATATCAAGTGCAAGACAGAGATAAAACATATAGTAAAATGTATGTTAAATAAGGGAATCAATTGTTCTTGTTATTGTGTGCCTTCAAGTAATTTCTGACTTATAGTAACCCTAAGATGAACCTATTGTGATGTTTTCTGGGGCTGAGTATGTGTGATACACCTACTGGGGTTTCCCTGGCCAAGTAGGGAAGCGAACTCTGGCCCCCAATTCGTAGTCCAACATTCAAACCACTATTGGTTCAAAAAAATAGAGAATATGATGGAAAATGTACTGATTCATCTTAACATTACCATCTTGTATTGAACAATCTTAGGGGTACTAAAGAATTTTGTTTGGTCAGGATTTTTAAATGGACAGCCAGAGTCATATTTACCAGAATAGAGAGATGATAGATAATAGACAGTTATGCAAGATTCATTGAAAGATTTTGGGTTCAAAAATATGGACAAATACGGATATATTTGGGAGATTACTACAAAAAATGTGTTGAGTAGGAGGAAGTTCTATGTAAAACTACATATGAAATGATGTGTTAGATGAAACTGTAAAAACAAACAAATGTGAAACTTCTTTGGTGTTTTCTAAATATTAAGGTGGATCATTATGACCGAAAGCATGTGAAACTCACATGGACTAGAAACTGAGTGATCTGTTTATCATTCTATCTCTCTGTCTAAAGTTAACCATTGTTGTGTGCAGTGGGACATAACACTAGCTATAGGATTGTACCCTGAGAGTCACTGCCTAGAAGAGTGATTTGTAGGACTCAGCAATATATATTATTAGTAAGACAATGCACTAGGGGCCTATCCACACTACAGTGCTATTATTCCATTTTCAACATCCTGTGGAATTCTGGGGCTTGTGGTTTCCTGAGGCCAAAGAGCTCCCTGGCTGAGAATTCTAAATGCCCCTCTCTAAACTGCAAACCTCAGGATTCCATAGAATGAAAGTGGAATAATAGAACTAGAACAGTGTAGGGTGGAAAGGCCCAAGGATTGCCAGGTCTGAACTATCCCAGGTCCTGAGATTTCAGGGTCAAAACCAGAGACCTAGTGATGACCATCCCCTTGTGATGTTACAGAGGGACAAGCCCTGGTGATGTCATGAGGATGATGTTACAAGGGGGAACCTCTAGTGTTGCCATTAAGCATGACACATTAAGCATCAGTACACGTACACATACATACACATTTCAAGGCAATTTCCTCACCCAGACATTCCTCCCTTCACCCTGAGAACTTGAAGAGGGGCCAGGACCTGAGATCTGGGATCTAGCTGACTTCATCAAGACTTGAGCATAGTTTCACAACCTCATCTTCTTGGAGCCTTTAGTGCAATTATATGACCCCTGACCCATACTGCCAATTTCCCACTGATTTCATACAGATTGATTTTCACCTCTGCTGCTAACAGTAAGGAAAGAATTATTAGCTTCAAATATTTGGTCAAAAAGGGGGTAAAGAAGGTTTTCCATTCCATCCCACAGAGGTTCATATGAAGACTGCTCTTTCAGTACGACGATCTGCTTGGGAAGAAACAGAGACCTTTCTCTTTGCCATTTCTCCCAGTGATCCTGAAAAGGATTATTGTATCAACATGGAAGGAAGGGTGTAGAGAAAAGGTCTCTGCTCCCTCTCACTAAAGAAAATTGTTTTCTGAGGGTTGTTGAGGGGGAGCTTACTCCACTCAAAAAATTTAATAGTCATGTCAGAATTTTTAATACTTCCCACTCCTCAACTTTCCCCCAAAAATCTGGGATCTCCCATTTCCCCTTGAATCTTCCTTGAGGATAAAATTGTGGCAAGTGCATTTAAAGAAGACAACTACAACAACATCTTTCTAATCATATTCCTCTCTTTGTTACTAAGAGTTTTGTTACTGTCCCCAATCCCTACTCTTAGACTGTTATTCCTAAACAGAAAATTTAAATCTCACAGTTAGTTATCCCTACTTAAACTAAAAACAAAAACCCCAAGATTCTAGTTCACTTATTCCCTTTCTCCCACCCCAGCACATTAAGGAGTGTATTTTTTCAATATTTTCATATCAGTCACTGTTCCCAGTGTTGGATTTTTAGTCAATGGTATTGAATTGCTTTCCATTTATTATACTGCTGTGTACTCAGAAATGACCTGAGAGCACTCCAAAGGAGTCTGTCACCTGCTGAAGTTTGTATACTGATATAACACTTACAAAGTGCGAGAAACATGAGCCTAAATCATGATCTCCAGCTTTAATATTCAGTCTCAAGAGGATCTTGCTCTTATGATGCATGCAAGAAGCTCCAGAGTAAGATCAAAGATAGAAGGAATAGAAGGCAACCCACAGTCACATGACTTAGTTCCTCAAATGAACATAAGGTAAGACCATTATTGATTACTAAGCAATTAGAACTCTGTAGATTAGTGGTACCTATTTAAGGATTTTTTTTTGTGGGGGGGGGAGATTATTCCAGATTTGTAAAGAAAAAAAAGAGTATAAAATTGTATTAAACAATAACTCTGCATCTAATGAAAATATGTTAAAATTTGCAAATCCCAGTGGACCTTAGCCTCTCTATAGTAAGGATATAATTCTTCACTATTTCATTGTCAAAGGAAGCACCAAATAATTTTAGCAAATTTTCTTCCCATTGTGAAAACGGCTTTGAAAACTGTATTTTTAAGACCATTTGTGGCTTGGACCTGTTCTGCACAAAATTTGTGGATTGTTTTTGTGTGTTAAGAGCATTTTTGTGCAGGTAAGACAAAACAAACATACGCACACACGCATAAACATTTTTGTGCAAGAAAAGTCACAAATTTTACACTGAATAAGTTGCACTGTGAAGATTCTCATCAGTCCTGGATTCTCATAGTCAGGATTTCTCAGCACATTTGGGAAACTCATTTTTACCACTTTTTAAAAATATTTTACAATATTTTTTCCATCCCTGGTCTATAGCTAGGGGTAGGAATCCAACAATATCTGTATGGCCACATAAGTTGCTTATTTCTGGACTGTAAAATGACTGAAATTGCAGCTTCATATGTAGTAGAAGAATTGAGCCCTTCTGCACCCTAAGTGCCCAGTGAGAAACATAAATAGTTTTGATCACATCTTTCAGAAATCATGCAGGTATTATTACTGTGCTATGTACTGTAGATCGAATAGAACACATGGACCTTTTTCATTGTGTCTGCAGACTTAAGACAAAAATTAAGACTGAAATTTTTAAGTTCAGGCCTATTTTCTTATTTGTTATATGCTTGGAGTATGAAACATCCTGAGCACATTCCAGCTCAAATTACAGGCAATTCTATACATGTACCCTAAGATGTGCCCCTGTGTTCAGTGAAGTTTCTTCCCTCGTAGGAATTGCAGGCCTGAATATTTTAATTGTTATTTGATTTTGGTGATAGACAGCACCTAAACATGTGTTGATGAGATTGCTGACTATTCAGGAAACAATTCAATAATGAGCCTTTAAATGACAGTTTTAAAATTCTGCTGTAAGAGCTTTGGCTGTTTTCCATTTTTTCATTGCTCCTACATTTGATCCCTTTCAAAGGCCCTTTCCACACGGGGTAAAAAAACGGCTTAGGGCGACCTCATCCGGAGGTCGTCCACACCGTGGGGCGCGCTAGGGCGGTTTGAAAAGTGGAGGTTCCACACCTCAAACCGCCCTAGCGCGGCCGCAAGGGGTGGCGCGGTGCATTTTTTAAAGACCACATTTGATGTGGTTTTTAAAAAACGCGAGCGCGCTAACCCGTTGCAGCGCCCCATTTGAAACTGCAGGGACGCGCTAGCGCGTCCCTGCAGAGCTGCCCGGGGGTGGGCTTCCGGTTGGCGTGCTGACCTGATTGGCGGAGCGCCACCGGAAGTCGCCGGCCGCCATTTTGGGTGCCGCCGAACGCCGCGGAAATTCACCAGCGTGAGGAGTGGCAAATGCGCGCTCCACGCGGGGACGGAGCAACCCGCTTCCAGGTAAGATCCGTCCCTGCATGCGCTGCCTCGTTTCCCCGTCCCCCGTGTGGAAAGGGCCAAAGAGTCACTCTAAAGGGGTGATCAAATCTCCAAAGCTATTCTGAAACATCCACAGGGGAAGCTGTGCACAGAGGAAGAACATTTCTCAATCTTACTATTAGTATAATTATCTTCCACTCACACAGAAGGGATCTTTAGATCTAGTCTAAAGAAAACTGGGACCTTCGAATTGTTGAACACAACAACAAATCACAACTAAGTTGTCTTATTGATTTCACTGGAAGAGTCCTAAGCATGACTAAATCTGGATTCCACATATTGTTATTTAATACAGTTGTTAGAACACTGGAGTGGATGTAAAATACAAAGTAAACATATAACAAATATAAATTAAACATATACAATGAGTTGGATCCAAATTATATATTCACACACAAACACACACACGCATACTCGATAGGTCTACATCCTCAGAACAAACCTATGGAAAATAATGGGATTTAAGATAGTAATGACTTGCTGCTTTTTTTCCAATGCTTCTGTTCCAAGGATGATTAAAGCTGGATCCAGCGTAATTAAAGTAAAGTTTGAAGAACAGAATCTACCCAAGACCATCACCAATCAGCTACAGGATTTAAAAATGCTAATAAAATGGGATACTCAACAAAACACTAATAACATTATCAGCAAGAACATGTTTTGCCATTCAAGAGTAATATGGATTGTATTTACTACTTTTTCCCCCAGGTTATATCTGTCAATAGATGGACTAACATAAACAATTTAAAAGTATTTCTTAATATCTGGCATGACGTGATTTCCCATTTCCAGTAAGCAATCTTGTCTGATTTAATACATAGTTTTTGATATGGCTACAAGACTCCTTGTAATTGACTTTTCTTCCAAGAAATCTTTAGGGGGAATGAAAAGAATAATGACAAATGGAATATACTATTGCAGTGGAATATTAATTCTTAAACCTGTCCAAAATGAATTGGGCCTTACAGGAGTCCGAGATGCAGCTGCAGGAAATGCCCTTGAATTGGGCAGGGATGACACATCTCACACCCAGTATTTTGTCATGTGTGTGAACTTACATTTCATATCAGCCATCTGTGGCTGATGATTCATGCAGAAGTATGCTGATGCTAAAGGAGAAGCTGTCCCAGAGCAACTGCCTACTACTCTGCATAAATACTGACATTGTTCTCCTGTGGCAGACAGTGCATTCCCAATATAGCATTCAGTTAGTGAATCAGCCAACTGGAGGATACAAGAGATTACTAATGCTGCGTCTTCTTTCTTTCTTGATGCATGTTTCAAATTCTTCTTTGTAAGATTTAAGGGTTAGAGTACTTACCTTGGAATAAGTCCCATTGCACTCAGTGGGGCATATTTGTGAGTACGCATGTACAGATTGAACTGCACAGGTACCAAAGATCCTATTGTTTCTTTCTCTAACAATAGATATTTAGTTGTGCAGCTTCTATGTCCATTTCAAAAGGAAAATTAGCCAGAGATTCCAATGCCAAGCAGCAAAAAATTGTTTCTGTATCACATTCACAGACCTGGCCCCTTCCTGGGCAGGATCTTTCCTGCTGAACAGATAGTTGGCACTTTTATTGATCACCTTGTGGGTCAAAGGGGAGAAGGGAAGCTTCATATCAAATCCTCAGCCTCCCTAGTAAGTGAGTTGACAGCACTGACCATCTGCTCATTGGCATGCGTGTGTGAGAATGGGAAGCTGACCAAGAACTAAGAGGTAGATATTGCTGAGATGCCATATAAATGTGGCAGCACAAGACAATGGAGGTAAGGTGCACACAGCATTCACTTGGAAGAGTGACAGTATGTTTTCCATGTGACCTGCAGAAAGAATGGTTTCACATTAGTACACTGAGATGGGGTATATACTAAAGATTTTCACCAACCACAAGAAACAGTTCAGATACTGACTTACAGTTTAGAAACTGGTGGGCTTAATTTCAGACCAGTTCAGAACCAGCCCATTTTGATTCAGTTCCAAGCCCATGTCAAGACCTTGGAATCTGTTGGTTTGTCCTTCTCAGTAACTATCACTGGAAATCTAAATGCAGCTGTAACATCCTACATTTGCTGGCAAAAAAGACTCACTTTTTCCCCCAGAAAATACTATTTGAAAATGGGATGTGTCTTATACACCATTATGTCTTATACATGGGCAAATATGATACCTCCTTTTTATTAGAAATGGAGGAAATATGAGAGAGTGGATTATCTCTGCCAAATTGTTGAATATAAATGGAGAGGACAGTTTCACCATGCAGCTTTGAAGTGATTTTTAATAGACCTATCGATAACTAATTCCTTCAGAAAACTGGGGAAAATATATTTAAGCAAAGGTGTTCCATGTTTGCTGAAACAAGAAAGGCCACAAAGTTTCAGGTGAATACATGGCTTCTGTGTATGAGCATCCTTTTCACTGAGAGTTTATTTTTTAAAAGAAAGGAAAGATGAGGTAAGAAAAGAAAAAAGGAAAGAGAATGAGGACGCATTTATGACATCCAGGTTCTTTGTGAGCCATTGCTCTTTTTTTAAAAAAAAAAAACACATTTTTATTAAACAGAAAAGAGCAAAAACAAAAACAAACAATGATACATAAAACTACAAATACATAACAGTACATAATAAGACAATGCCAATAAAAAACAAAAATACGTAAGACAACTATAAGCAGAACTATAACAAATAAGAAAAACTACAATAACTAAAAATTGTTTTTTATGGTTCATTGTTTTGAAAACAACAGACAGCACAAAAGTGGTACTTGATAATGAAGTTCAGAGTTTCAGAATAATAAGTGGCAATTTATGTGAAAAAGAAGACCTAAACAGTTGGAATGGGGAAGGGTGATTAGCTCCTCTTTCTTTCCTTTTGTGCCTTTTTTTTTTTAGGGGGGGAGCAGTTATTAAAATTACATATCATAAACATGATCCAATGTTGGAAAGTTTCAAAGTTTTGAAAGGTTCAGAATAATGATGATAAAAAAAACAGTTTAAAGCTTTTTTACATTGGGAAATATGATGAAATTGTTAGACTGGAACAATGACTGGACAGTCCATCATACAAGGTGCCTTACTTTAGAAGCTTAATCTGTAAGTCACTCAGCTCCACTCATTTCCCAGCTCCTCAACTGAGATGTTACAATGAGACAAAAAAAGGAAGGCAGGCAGGCAGGCAGGCAGGCAGGCAGGCAGGCAGACATTATTTTCTCCTCTGCCTTTTTGAAGTCTAAAGCCTGCAAAAAGTTTTGCCCACAATATAGCTTCAGTTCTGTAACCCCAGAGGGAAGGCTACTTCACTCTATAAAATGCCAAAACTGATACAAAGGGGACAAATTCAACTCATTCTCAGGCTTTCCTCCAATCTGATGCAGGGTCCTAGTATAACAGACCAGGAAAAACAGACAAAGCAGAATTCCTATAGATTCCAAATGCACAGAGACAAGATTATTTAAGGTGGAGGAGACAGGTGACTGTTGTCTCCTAGGCCCTTTTCGCACAGCATTTTCCATGTGAAAGGTCCCCTTGAGTGTCGTGCACATGTGAGAAGCGGTCCACACAACACACTCACATTTGCACAACGCTCCAGGCCCTGGCAGGCACCGCTCATGCACTTTTTCATTTTCGGCTTTAAGTCGAAAATGGTGCGCAGTTGTGCATCACTCCGGGGCCCCACATGCACTTGCTGTGCGTGCAGAGCCTCGGGAGCCGGGCCGGTCGCACTTCCTGTCTCAGTGCAGCCTGTGAAGGTCCCAGGCTGCACTGCAAAAGGAAGAGGCGGGGCTCTCATGTGAGCTGAAGAAACCTGGAAGCAAGGGCCTCTCACAAGAGGCTGCTTGCGTGAGCACCGCACCCCAGCACCGAGAAAAGGTGAGTTGCGGAAAGGGTCACAGACAGATGAAATGTCTCTTGAACCTTCCATCTTCCTTGAACTCCCAACATTATATAATTCAGGAAACTAATTTTGTGGTGTGTGCTTGTCTTGTGTTTCCATTTGTGACATTCTTTTGCAAAAGAGGTGTGACATCAAAAAAGGTGATCTGCACAGTATCTTCTAGTAGTGTTTTGCACTGTAGCAACAGAGTACATGAATCGCTTGTATGGGAAGGAAATGGCAGGCATCATTAATCTGCAATAAAATTGAGAAAGAAAATCACAGGAAAAAGAATTCCTCCTAATAATTTAGGTAAACCATACTAATTAGTCTGCTGCTTCTGTGAGTTTGGTTAAATGCTACCCTTAAATTTTATTGAAAGAATACTGCTGGCTATATTAATTTCCTTCAGTATATTAACAGAGCTCATAAATGAATCTGAAATATTAAGGAAGCTGTAAGAGCTAAGGGAGATGCATACAATTCAAATAAGGATATTAACCAGTTATTTTCCAGAAATCATGGTGACTTCATGAAGAATAAGATCACACACACACACACACACACACACACACACAGAATTGCCTGTACATGTTAAACAATGAAATCTTAACCAGGCTCAAATTGAATCAAATGATACTTTAACAGCAGTAGTTATTTTCCTATTGAAGCAACACAGTTTATTTTATGGTATCAATTATTAATACATAGTTCATATTAATAAATAATAACAATTGACTTAATTAGATCATTAAGCCTTAGCACATAAAATGGAGCATCTCCCTCATTAAATATGGGGTTTTTGTACAAAACCAGTGTGTTTTGTAAAAACTTTTTTTTGTTGGCATTTTTTATTGGTTTACCTAAATTTACAAAATTCTCATAATTCCCATAATGTAAAACATTTTGTGGCTGTTGGCCATTTTGTCAATCTTACCCTTTTTCATCAAGCACAAAAATATTTATGAATATTTTGTTAATTGTTGGTAAGCGAGAAAGGGATGTAAAAAAATGCTCATTTGTGCTTGGGAGTGGCTATTTGATTAAAGGAAGCAATTTCCTCTTTTTCTTGTTAGTCACCCTCTCTTTCTTGTTAGTCTGAACACCAAAATGAGACACTGGCCCTTTCCACATGGTCATATTGCCCGCGCTAGGGCGACCTCCCCAGGAGGTCTTCTACATCGGGAGGCGCGCGAGGGCGGTTTGCAAATGGGAGGTTCTAAACCTCAAGCCGCCCTCGCACGGCTCCGGGGGTGGCGCTGCGAGTCTTATAAAAACAACTTCTCAAGTGGTTTTTATGTGACTTGCGCGCGTTGCCCCGTCGCTGCGCCCCATTTAGAACTGCAGGGATGTGTTAGCGCATCTCTGCAGAGCTGCCCGGGGGCGGGCTTCCAGCTGGTGCCCTGCCCTGATTGGCGGAGCACCGCTGTAAGCTGGCGGCCGCCATTTGGGTGCCGCCGAAATTCGCCGCCGTTTGGAGTGGCGAACGCGCACTTCCCGCGTGGACGGAGCAACCCGTTTAGCGGTAAGATCCGTCCCTGCATGTGCCCCCTCGTTTACCCGCCCCGTGTGTGGAAAGGGCCACTGTCTACTATTCCCATGGTTTCTTCAACTTTTGAACTTCTTTTTCTATTTTTATTCATATTTACCTACCAGGAATGGAAAAGACACCCATTTGATTTCCAATGCCCTACAAAATATATCTAATATATGAAAGTCAAAGTTTGTTTGTCTCTGTCAGGTGAAGACCTCATATCATTGGCTGCCTAAGAAGATTCTATGGAGTCCTGTAGTTTGCAGCTTAGGGAGAGGCTTTTAGAATTCTCAGCCAGAGAGCTCTTGGGTCTCAGTCAACTGTGACTGTCTTGAATAGACCGGTTGCTATGGAGATGAGGCCTAGCAGCAAGGAGGAGGGTAGTGTATTCCCTCAGGAACCCGACCCTTGTATATTAATACCTCTGAGTACAGATTAGATTGAGGAATATGGGGGAAAGTTACAGGTACTGGACAAAACAGTTTGGGGAATTAGAGACACAGGATCTCAAATCTTTCTAACAAGTATTACCTATGAGAAAATAAAATCCCAGGCAATGCCGGGTATATATGCTACTAAATCTATAAAAATTTTTAAAAATCCAGTTCATACGCCCTTATACTGGCAAGGCAATGGGGTATATATTTCCTCAGAAATCTGTACATTCTAAGGTCTGTGACATGTTCTGGAGGGAAAATATGCACAGAATAGTGTATACTTTAGAAAGATGCATAACTAATTGTGAGCTTTTGAAGGATGTACACAAACATGCCTCAGTCACTGGAAAATATTTGCATTACATATATGAGTAACATACAATATATGCAACAAATGCAATTTTCTTCTGAAATTGGAACTATATGTGGGAAATTGCTTAGATGCACAGAAAGGCTATGGACTTCCATAGGGGAAGAGAAGCATTGTCATAAGCCAATATGCAACTGGGATGGGATGAGAGTGCTTGTGAATTTCTGACAAATGCAACAAAAATGAGACTGACAAATGTTCACATCATCATCGAGTTTGGATACCACGTAATCCATCTGGTAAAGTGGGTTCTAGTTAACAAAAACATAAAGCATAATGGAGATATTAATGATTTTCATATTTGTGGAGTGCACTGTACATGTGTGTGTCTGTATGCACATGCACACTTCTCCATGTGTGTGTGTGTGTCTGTGTGCCTTCAAATTGCCTGTTGACTTATGATGACCCCACGAATTACATAGGGTTTTCTTAGGCAAGAAATACTCATAAGATTTCACTTTAATTTCCACTGATTTCACTGTGAGGGTAACTTAAACCTGTAATAAACTCTTCCTTTGAAGACAAAAGGATTTACTTGGCTTAACATTGATTGGATTGTATTCTATAGCTTCCAGTACAAGCTGTTCTGCTCTCTGGTATAATTAATAACACAATAACAACAAGACTAAGGCACTTTTCGCACAGCATCTGCCATGTGAAAGAGGGCTTGGAGCCTCACGTGATTACAAGGAGTGATCTGCATGATGCCCTCACAATCGTGCATGGCTCCAGAGGCCGGCAGGCAACGATTGCGCACCTTTGCATTTTCAGCTTTCAGTTGAAAATGCTGTGCGATAGCGCATTGCTCCTGGGCCTCACGCACACTTACCTGGCGTGTGGAGCCTTGGGAGCCAGGCTGGTTGTGCTTCCTGTCTCAGTGCAGCCTGGGAAAGTTGCAGGCTGCACTGTAAAAGGAAGAGGCGGTGCTCTCGCACAAGCAGAAAGCTCATGTGGAGCTGAAGAAGCAGGGAAGTGAGAACCTCTCACAAGAGGCTGCTTGTGTGATCACCGCACCCCAGTGCCGAGATAAGATAGGATGCCGAAAGGGCCTAAGAACCATAATATGTTTGTTTGGTGGTCACTTTATCTATACTGCTGACTACCTAAGAATATTTGGCTGTTAGCACTAGATTTATATTCCTCACCCTTTCTTTTGTTTTCTATCTTTTCAGTCACTCTTGCCATTATATGCAATAAATGCAGGAATATGTTTGGTTTGCTGTGATATTTACCAATCCAGAAGAGCAGTTAAGCAGGCAAGGTGGCTTAGATGTAAGTCTAAGGACCATACACAAACAGGAATTCCAGTGGCAGAGTAATGACCAGAAATCAGTGAACTATGAGTTCACTGGTCAAAAACTGGAGTTTAAATAGTCAATTTCTGTCTGGAGGGTGAGCGTGTTAAGGCTCTCTGGCACAGCAAACAATGGAGTCTTAAGAGTGAACAGTGGAGTCTAGAATGAGCTAATGGTTTTAGTGTTAGGTGACAAAGGGCTAATGGTAGTCCTGATAGCTCAGTACTTGTCAGACAGGTTTGAGAACAAAAAGGAAGCTTGCTTGGCCAGAAGGAAAGGCATTAAGACAATCAGCCATCATGTAAGAATCTCCCAGATGCTGCTGCCTCTAAGAGGTTTATTGATTGGAGGCTAATTGCAAGCCCATTATCACCTTGGCTTCCTAGTGATTTCCTGACTGACTCTGCTTGGAGATCTCTTCTCACCTAATTCACAACACATGTTTTTGGCCAGCCTTTGCCTCTTATCCAGCATGTCCATACAGCCATAGCAGGGTACAATTTATATTTATGTCAATTAGTATATTTTGCCAATTAAATCATATTTCATCATATTTCAAAGTGTGAGGGTGTACAGCCTGCTAACAGCATGTTGGTGTCCCATTGCATAAGCAGAAGCTTCCTTTGGATGAAGTTGACAAGACAACATTCTCCACCATACAGGACAGACTGTCCCATAAACCTTTGTCCTCCAACGCATTGCAACTGTGTTGTATTGTCTGTATTTCCTGTCTTTTTAATAGTTGTGTAGAAGACGGAATTTCAGTAGGCATTGCTTAACAATGGCCAGGGATAAGAAACACCTTTTAAAATTTCCTCTTTTGTACAATCATTAAAGGGACATGAGCCACATTATTTATTTTACATGGCTGTCCTGAACTCCAGCAGCTACCATCTAATGCAGACATCTCACTCTACCTAATGATGTTGCCAGCTTACTCAGGAAACTTTCTCATTTTCAATGCTTACATGTCATAAATATTTACCTGTGCTTGAATTCCTAAGGCACATTGTTGTAATATTAAAAGCTGTGGATGCACTGCAGTTTAATGCAAGTGAGAGCAAAGTGAAACCTATGGAATGTGTGGAGCTCTGGGAAACCCTAAGCATTGACCCCAAAGCATGGACCCCAAATCAGAAGCAGAAGTACCTAGGCTTAAATTTTAAAAATCGGGCTGTTTTTCAGATGATTTCTGCCCTCAAAACCACACAAAATGAGCCCAAACCACAGAGGTTTGCTTCCCTGAGGCTCTAAAATCCCCAAACTTCCCCACAAGACAAAATAAATTTTAAAAATGGTCCAAAATCATGTACAGAAGTGACATTTGGTCATATTGCATCTTTTCAGTGGGCCCAAAGGTATCTGGTACAGGATAGAAAAATGGCCCCCACCCCCTGTGTAGTTGCTCATCTCTGGTCTAACAGGAGATGAATAGATGCAACTGCAATAGGATCAATCTGAATAAGGAAAACAAATTTTAGTCTATTTTCTTAAGTCTTTTTTTATATTTGATATTATGATTTCTCATCGTAATAACCAATACAAATTTGGGAGATGGCAAATCGGTGCCAAGATTATATCGGAATATTTGCCTGTTGGGCAGTGCATTCTTAGCTCATAGGAGTGCTGGTTGTAGGTGCCAAAGCAATCAGCAGAAGGCTCTTGTGCTCAGTGAACTGGCCTTTTACTGGCATAACCTCCATCTGCAAGCTGAGATCTACTGGTACAACTGCTCTCTTGGCTGCTGTCAGCTGGCAGAAGAGCCAAAGGGGAGGAGGGTAGAATGAATGAAACTAGGTTATGATGAACCCATACCTCACCCAGTCCAGGAATCCATCCACCATACTGACACAAACTGAGATCAGGATCTATTAGTCCTAAGCAATTTCAAAAATCCTGAGCTGGAAGCTGTCTGGATTCAACACAGCTTCACCTGGCCTAGTGTTTATTCAGATGGCAGTTCACAACATTGAAGAGTTAGGATTGCATCCGAGAACAGGATATCATAATGAACAATAGCTGCCATTACATATAGGAATCACTGGATTTTTTCAACTGAGTATTTCAAGAACAACTTCTCAAAATTCACTTTTTTTTCTAGAATCTGAAACAAAGATTTACAATATTCTAATATGAGGAGGACCTGCAGTTCCAAACATCTAGGCAGAGGTCTTTCAGTCCTCTACTTTTAAAATCTGAGTTTGAATCTCTGCTTGTGGTGCTGAAGCAGGGTTCCCAACCTTTTTTTGTTTCCTTATCTTTAAGAGCTGGGTGTTGGATGGATGCAATATGTAGATGCAATGTTGTCCTTTCCATAGTGAAAATTCCTGTGTTTGAGTTTGTCATTTGTTCAGAGTGAGAATTTCCAGTCAGTTCATTTTTGACAAGAGCTTGCCAACATTTTAAAATGCTGGAAAGATCTTGAGATTTGGGAGAAGAGCAACAATTTTGAATGTGGAAAAACTGAAATTGATGGATTTATCTACGCCTAGAACAATCTTCTACTTGTGCAACAGGACTCCCATTTTCTCTGTTCCCCATACAGCCCATACACTCACAGCTCCCTCATGGTGGGAAAGAGATCATAGGTGGAGAGGAAAACAGTTCCACTTAATGTTTCCATTCCACTGGTGAATGGATACAAGCAAATGGATAGCAATGTGCCAAATGGATACAAGACAGCTTTGGATACAAGCAAATATTATCTGAAATTATGAAGCAACAAATTCACATCTCCATTTGCTGTTGTGTTGAAAAAAGCCCCAAATCCTAGACAATTTTGCCACAGACATGCTTGTGCACTAACAAAACACACACACTAAAAACACCTCAAATAGTTTGTCATGGATGAAAGATTTTCATGAGGTAGAAGGGAACTCCCATCTTCAACAGAGCTGCCACTGTCATTGTATCTTCAACTTTCAGTAATTATAGACTTTGGGAAAGTTTGAGTAGCAAGTTGTACTCATTAATTTATGCAGCAATAACAGTTTTGGCCTGAGGTTAGCTCTGCAGGCCAATAAAACAGATGAGCAGGCAAAAATGTCTCTGGCTAAAAGACAATAGGCCTCAGAGGGCTTCATCGCAAAGCCCATAACTAATAAGTATTTACACAGAGTGATTTTGATTAGGAAGCCTTTCAGAAACTCCTTTGGGAAGGAGAGAGCTGTTTGTGTGTGTGGATAAATGTGCGAGGCAGAATTCCAGGGGAAAAAAGAAAAGAGATTTGCAAGTTACAAATGCATTTTCTAATTTGACTACATGAAGAGTTGAACTAAATGACAATAATCATTAATACCTGCACAAAGAATAAGGAACCACATACAGCAGAAAAACCACAGGAAAGAAGAGAAGGGGAAATGGTGTGTATTTGAACTGCATAGATACCTGGATTCTCATGAGAGGTTGGAGATTAGAATGAATAGGAGAATTATAACTTCCAGATGTGCCAGTGGTATTGATTGTGTTGACTACAGCAACAATGAGCAGAAACTGGCAACAGCCGGAGACACTGTAGCCTGGTTTGGAAGTAACAATAAACAGTGTTTATCTGACCCCCTCCAGAGCAGAAAAGAGCAGCAGGGAGGCCTGCTCTTCTAATTTCAGTTAACCAGTGTTTAATGTACATATGTCCAAATTCTTAATTCATCATTAATTTGACTACTAGTCAACTTCAGAACCTGTGGCTTGGAGTTGGCTTCTTTTGATTAATCATAGTTATGACTATCCACACTTTAGGCTCAGACATAGCACTAAGTCTAATTCAGAAACTTCTGAACTTTTTCTCCTAGTACCACCAATGAAGGAAAACAGAAGTCTCATTATCACACCCTTTGCTACTTCTAGCCTCTTTCAGTGGAATACAAAGAAAGGAAGGAAGGAAGGAAGGAAGGAAGGAAGGAAGGAAGGAAGGAAGGAAGGAAGGAATCTCTTTCACTCTTTCCAAAACAGTGGCTTCTGTGAGCAGTAAATAATATGCCCCTTGTGCAATATGCCTCTTGTGTATGGTGCTTCCTCCTTGAACATGCATGTTGTGCAACCTTTCACTTTTCCTTCAAACGTCTCCTTAAAATTGACCTATTCTGTGTAAAGTCACAGATGTCTTGTTAGTCCTCTTCTCAGCTCCACTCTTTTCAGGTATTTGCCTTTATTTCTTCATTTACCCCTGTTTGTCCTGTTACTGTTCTCCATTATCTCCCTTAGATTATCAGGTCCTGCTGCCCAATTCGCCTGTGTAACTCTGCATGAATATTTGCCTCTGTATATACTGACTGCGCTATTTCTGTACAACTCTCATAAAGCTATAGAACAGAATTGTTACCCTAATTTTAGGAGTCCCTCGGGGGACACCTCACTGTGCTCCACTTGATGGGGAATGGAAACCAGCCAGAGCATAAGCAATAGCAATGCAAGAGGCAGGGTAACCTAGCAAGGTCTTTTACCCAGTTTTTATGAGGTCAGGCCAAGTCAAAAACCAAACCAAAATGTCCAATAAATGATTTTATTAAAGGTAAGTCTCACACACCAACGCACTCTTGCACGCACACACCCAAGAGCTATTAAGAAGAAAAAGAGAAGAAATTGGACAGAGGGAGTATCGAAGGGGTGTAGTTGGGGTAATACTGCACCTTGTCCTGACATCCTGGGTCCGAGGAGGCAGCAAAGAAGTGGGGCTCAGCACGGGAGGGCTCAACAAACAGAGCGACGGTCAGCTGGGGAGACCAGGAGCGATCCGAAGAAACACTCAAAAGCCGGGACGATTTATAGGGGAAAAAGTACCTGGAGGACTAATCCTTTCCCAGGGAGAACAATGGGTGTTGCAGTGGGCACAAAGCCCCACATTGGTAATTTCTTTGGTGTGATGGGATTATTAGGTATTGCCAAAGTCTCTGGATTTTCAGAGGTGTTGTGGTGTGATTTCTGGTCCCCGCCTGATGGAATATTTGCTTAACCTGATGCACACACGCTAATCCTCTCAAGTCAGCGTCTTGGGGCTGAGCAACCTTCCTCTGCATTGAATAATGTATATGTAGGGACCATAACAGCCCTCAATTTTGGGTAGGTGCTGCTGTAAGTAAAGGCAGTGGGGATCGACTATCCTATCACTCAGGATAGAGCAGACTGGTTTTTCCAGCCCACTTCCATGAGTGATCTCCAGAGCAAGAAGGAATTTCAACAGGAATCTTGCTTCTGACTGTTGTGCCAAATATCACTCACTCACAGGAGAAGGGGAGGTTGCTGTGTCTCAGTTGACAGGACAGCAGATCCCAGTCACTTGCCATGGCTTCTGCTTGATTAATCAGGTTGCAGGTGTCATGCTAAGATCAGCAACTTAGCCGCTTAACTAAGGTAGTTATGCAGTTAAATGGCTGATCTAGAATCTTGGCCATTTTCTTCAGTAAAGGGACACAGGAATTGTTTAGAGAGGGGGTTGCCAGGTATTCAGTAGGACCAATGTTTGAACTCAGACTAATCCATTGACACTGATCTAATGATTATCCCACTGAATGCAACAGAATTTATCTCTGGGAATTGTGTTGTCATAGACAAAGCTCAAGTGCAGTGCCTCAGATGTAATGCCCTGGTAGCTCAGGGGCTTGGAGCTTGTTGCTTTGAAGAAGAGATCTCCCAGTTCTCTTGCTCCAGTACAGGGATGTTTGCCCTTAGGGGAGGAGAGACAAGACTGAAATAAATGGGCTTTTTACTCTTCAGAGTGGAGCAGAAGACCCTGAGGAAAAGATTTTGCCTCCTTTCTTCTCTTTCTTGATCCAAGATCAAACTTATTTCTCTGGAGATGGATTGGAAAGCTGAAGCCAAACTTTAGATCAAAATCTTCGAGAGAACTCACAGCTCTTAGGAAAGAAGATCTGGAAATCATTTCACCATAAATGCTGAGTATTTTTTTCATAAAGGTAGAAGTGTCAGCCTGTTTCACCATACTGAAAAAAAGAAAGATAGGAAAGGGAATCTTCTGGTATGACGCCAGCAACGATCAAGTTACTTCTCTCCAGGCTTTTTCCCAATTTTGGGACTTAAGCTGGCTTACAGATTATCAGAGCCAGGCCAGATTAAAAATTTATTAAAAATTGGTAAAATAAGAAAAAAAAATTAAAAGCAATTGATTTATGGAATTTAAAAAGTATTAAAATTGTTTTTAAAACAGGACATAAAAAGCAACAAAACAACTCACCAGTAAAAGCCTGCTGTGGTCAGTTCCTTAAAACATTTTGAAATAGGAATACAGTTGGCCCTCTATATTCACTAGGGTTAGCAGCTTTGGACATACACAAAAGTGCAAAAATCACAAATTGTGTGTGTCTCTGTGTGTGTGTAAAAGGGGCCAAGGCATAGCGGAGAGAACAGGCAGCCAGGGTCCAAACCAGGTGAGGAAAAGGAGAGGAAAAGGGGTTAAGTCTATACTTCCTCTCTCACACCCATTTCCTTCCTTGGGTGTGTATGGGGCAATGAGTGATGGCTTTTTGGCACTGAGAAATTGGGGCATGAGGAATCCTTAGCTGGCCAGGCAGCAGTTGGTGGTGGTAGAGGAAGAGGAGGACCAGAAGCAGGTTTTTAAAGGGCTATGTGGACTGATTGGAGCAGCCAAGAGGGAAAGTTTCCCCAGAAAATAAAGGCCTGAGATATGGGGGTAGGGATTGGAGAAACTCACAAATAATCAAATTTGTGAAAGTCAATCTTGCTATGTGGAGGGCTGACTGTACTTTCATTTGGTAGTGGACAGAAAGAAAGGAGGGAGGCATCCTAACCTCACCAGGTAGGGGATTCCAAAGTCTGAAAAAATTCATGAGAAATCTCTTTCCTTTATATCCACCAAATGGGCCTGGAAAGTTGATGGAACTTTCCTATCCCAAATATCTTATAGTTTGGGCAAGCTCAAAAACAAACATATGGTCTTTCAAATATCCTGGATCTGAGCGGAATAGGGCCTTGTAGCTCACTTGAATTGTATCCACAAATGAACTGACAGCCAATGGAGCTATTGCAACAAGGGCATTGTATGATCCCTGTAACCAGACCCAGTTAACAATCTGATTTCAGCTCTTTGAGCCACCTGAAGATTCTGAGTATTTTACAAAAATAGTCCCACGTACAGCAGATTTTAGTAATCCAAATGGGAAACAAACAAGTCATATGCCGCTGTGGGCAGATAAATCACCTTCAGGAACAGGCACAGCTGGCACATTAGTTTTAATGGTGCAAATGTATTCCTGATCACCACTGAAACCTGGGCTTCTGGGCTGAGGGCTGAATTCACACATGCATTCAAACTGGGAACCTGTATTTTCGGGAGGAACGTAGCTCCATTCAGCACAAGCAGAATCTCAATCCCTAGATGTACCTTTCAACTGATAAGAAACATTTCTATCTTGTCTGGATTAAGGTTCCGTTTGTTTGCCCACATTGGATCCACTACAGATGCCATGCTCCTGTTTAGCATGGAGTTATATGGAAACGGGGTTATGTGGAAATGAGCAACTGAGCTGACTGTCATCAGCTCATTATGTAGCCAGAGAAAGCCTTGGAGTTCAAGTAGAGATTGGTAATAGAACTCAGTGTCATCAGAATCCATTAATTGGTATATTCATTAAGCCTGAATTCCTTCATTGGTATTTGTTAGACAAGAAATTCATTCTGGTCACTAGAGATATGCCCCTCACACTGCAGCCATATGAAGGAGCCCAGGCCCAGGCCAGTAGAGACCTTCACTTTACCATTCTCTGATTTTTTATTGAAGAATATATGGCAACTTTGCTTACTCATTTTCCTTCAGAATAAAGAAACAGAAAATTTTACTCAATTATGAATTGTTTACAAGGCCACTCATTAGAAGAATCAGGCTGTTTTCTATAACCGCTGCAGTGTTACACCAATTAATGCAATCAATACATTCTAATTGGGAAAACATATCACATTTTTATAAGAAATAAAAGATATGAAGCCTCTAGAGAAGAAGCAATTTTTAAAAACTAAATGATTCATAGCCCAAATCCTAGAGCTCATTTTCTGCTAGTCACATAATTGGTATAGATGTAATTGTTTATTCTTTTATGAGGTATCACAAAACTGACTCATTTTGTTTCCGTACTAAAAATATAGACCAGTACCATAAGTCAGCTAAGGAGGACACATATTTGTAAACGGACACAGGTATGTGTATTCAGAGCTTGGAAAGTTACCTTGTAAAATAAATTGTGCTACCGTTATAGTTCCAAGCCTCCCTAAGGGTAGCTACTTAGCATTAAAGTGATTTTCTTTTTCCTTTAAATTAAAAGAAAAAATACCTTCTAGATTTTTGTATGAAAGTTTAGTTACCTGTAGCTACTTTAAACATTTTGAATGCTACAAGCCAGGGACTGATGATATACAACAAGCTTCTCCTCCTGTACATTTCATCATTATCGCAACACCCACAACCAGAGCATAGGGCAGCATGGGCTATCATCACTATTTTCCCCAGCTGCCTGGAGAAGTCACCCCATTCTGTCAAATGGGAGAACTGGTCCTTCTCATAGGATCAATGTGACTGGTATAAATAACAGACACACAATTCACAACCAAAGGAAGACATAAATTGTTTGCACTCTAGTGTTTAGGATGGGATGTTGATTCAAAGGCTCTGTGTGGGATGTCTTACTCGTGTTACTACTGGTGTATTGTCATATCCTTTATGCACAACATCATCTGGATCAAAACCAAAGCACTATTTAACCTAGGGACATTTTTTGACAGCATTTCCCTACTCACTCTTTTCCAGTGATTGTGTGGGTGGAGCCTGTTCAGCTCCTTCCTCTCTTAAATGAAATCTTATCAAACCTTTATTGAAGAGTCTTCTGAACTTCTTCAGGAGAGAAAAGCAATGCACTCCACAGAAATTAATTTCTATGTCAATGAGTTCCTGCTTTTGTTTTAGTCTGGGAAGAGAAGAAGTACCACTTCCCACATCCAAAGTGCAATGCACCAGTTGTTTTTGCATCAGCATTGAGGAAGTGAATTGCTATGTACATCATTGAATTAACTGGATCATTACTTGAAGTTGTGAGAAACAGCAAGAGATGAAACAAAAGAACAGAGCTGAGTCATGGTAAGATGAGGAACTGAATAAGTAGAGTCATCCACCTAGCACTTTGGCTTTCAATTTTCTACCAGATATAAATTTTTGAAGGTCAGCTTGCATGTCAGGTTGTTTCTCCACAAATTCAGGTTATAAGAGAAAGGAAAAGAAAAAGAGAGAGAGAAAGAGAACAGCATGTGATTGAATATTATGTGCCATGATGCTTGGAAACACTACTCCTAACTGATATTTAGCTGGTTTTTGATGTCCATGCCCTTACTTGAATCTGAGCAGTATCCAAGTTGATGGCAGCTAATGTCTGGAGTTGTGGAAGTCCCTACCTTCCTCTGTATTGGAATTTTCACAACACCACTAAAGGGAACAGTACTTTTAACCAGATGCAGAATTCAATGGGCTCACCACTAAGAATCAGCATCTACTATTATTTATAGTCATGACTTCTACGTGAGCCAGCATGTGTTTCAAGCAGAACAGAACCTCCACATCTGCCATGGCATAAGTTAATTCTTTTTAATTACTGAAAGTTTTAAAGAGGCAGATGAACACTCGTGACCTGTGTTACTAAGATCAGTGGGCTGGAATATTGGGAATGTTAGACTGGCACTTGGGAGATCCCAAGACCCACTGAGGTTTTAATCCCCACTAAACCATGAAACCTCACCAGGGATGTTTGGGTTGTGCACTTCTCTCAGCCTGACTTATTTTGAGGATGCAAATGGGGAGAATGAAGGCCCTGCATGGCAACTTGAGAAAGGCAGGGTATAAATGTAATGATGATGAAATAGTAATAAATATCAAACTTATGTCAGGTCTTGGAAATGGTTGCTGTTGGAAAATTCTAGCATTCTCTCTCTCCCCCACTCTTGTTCTAGGACAAATGGAGCTTGGCTAGTATAGAATCAGCTGTTGCTCTGTGATATTTAAAATGATTGGCTATGGTATCCAGACCATGTGATGCAGGAGACATTCTGGTGTCAGTTACTGGTCATACTTAGAAGGCCACACCTCTCTCTCTTATACCCTCTCTTTAGCAATCTTGCTTCTAGCAACTTCTCTCTATATGTTAGCTTCTTCTCCAAGAAGCTGGTGAGTTTAAAATGAAGATACTATCTTTCCACATCCTTTTGTAAGTTAGTTAGGACGTAGTTTCTCTTATGGATATGCAATTATAAAGTTTATTAGTAAATCTTTTAAATTTGGAACCTGAAGCTGCCTATCTTGTTTTTGCTTTCAAGTCAGCCTCCAGTTCAGGGAAGACATGCAAAGATTGGGGCATACTTTTTATGCAATTCTGCTAAAAGAAGGCTAATTCCTTACAGCTTTAGTTTTCATAGAGTTCCCCAAAGGGCTAACACCCTGGGAAACTATAATCCCCAACAGCTGCAACACCTTGGCCCCAGGTTAAAAGAACTTCCTTCTATCCTAAAGTTAGTTCAGCCTCCAAAAACATAAATGAATTCTTATCCTAAAGGGAAAGAGTAAGTTATGTGAATTGGATAGACCAGGAAAAGCGAAAGTGCAGCTTCTGAGTCACATTGTTCACCTTCGTGGTTGTTAGGAGTGGCAACCTTTGCATGCTTAATTAACTGACTAGTTACTTTGAATGTTTATTGTAGGCATAGAGGGGACTGCCTAGAGTAAAATTCCTGTTGTTTCATCAACGCCTACTTCCCCTTGCATGTTCTCTTCTTCTTCACTTTTTTGTTCTTCAGCTTCCCTGCAAACATGTGGTCTCCAATTCTCTGGCAAGCATGCTTCCCTGTAAGCATGTGACTGCTTAATTTCTTCTTATCTTTCTTCAAGAATTGGACCTGTGTAGACTATGCACAAGATGTGAGTAAACCTTTCATACTTTTTAACCAAACTGTTTGTGTTTATTTTGAGCTAGATTAACTGTGTCTAGGGTGGCGATGATAAAGTGGGACTGGTAATTTGTTCAACTTCTGCCTGTGCATTACAAAATACTCTGCTGATTGAGAGACTTATTACTAAAAATCTCTCAATTCCCCAACACTGGTTCCTCCAGGCTGCCTGACTAACCCTATTACTGCCCCCCCCAAAATGTTAATTTGCTTTTGCTAGAAGCCTCCAAGATCAGCAATTCACTTCTTAAATAGATTGATGGAGGTCTCTGTATTTGTTGCTGTTGTTGTGTGCCTTCAAGTCATTTCCAATTTATGGCGACACTAAGGTGAATCTATCAAGAGGTTTCCTTGCCAAGATTTGTTGGGGAGGGGTTGCCTTTGCCTTTCTTTGGGACTGAGAGAATGTGCCTTGACCAAGTAGATTTCCGTGACTGAGCAGGGATTCGAACTTTGATCTCCACATTTATAGTCCAACGCTCAAACCACTACAGCACTCTGGCTCAGTGGCTTCTGCATTGCTTAACATTAAAGAGACACAAGGACAGAGACCAAACCAGATTGCTGTCCAATACCACATTTTTCCCCTTTCTGCTCTAGGGTTGAATCCAAATTTGAAAGAGTCTGCCCAAAGTGCTGAACATACTTTGAGGAGAGAGTTCACCACTTTGGCTCCTTAAAATTCAGACTAAAGTTCAGAGATGAATGGATTTACCACCTCACTAAGGTGGAAGGCATAATCCACCACTTATCTTTCTGCTTGTCTTGTTTAAGCTCCTTTATTCTGACTTTGTCCTGTTCCTTCAGCATCTACTGCTTCCCAAACTAACCTTTTTTATAAGCAATTCTGACATTTCTCACTCCCTAAGTTGTCTGTGATGTCATGGCAGCTCAGCCAATGGCAGCACAGAAGAAAAAAACTTCAACCCTGTGCAGGCCTGAAATTGCTAGGCTGCTGAAAAGGAATCCAGCAGGGAAGCACATGATGATCATCACTCTAGTCAGTAGTTTTCTGTCCCAATTAATCTTTATTTACCCTTTCTGAAAATCTGCCCAGTGACATCCTTCAGTCACTGTCATGGCAAGGTGTTTCTTTTTACCTTTAGCACAGGTGCCAGATGTTTTTCTCAGGGTTAATTAATCAAAGAGACTTGTTAATTAGATGACTTTCTCCCTTATAGGTAGCTGTATAGAGTTGGCAGTACCCTCTTGTCCTGTCAAGGCACATAATTGCTTTAAAGAGGTATAGCCTGCACAAAGCAGCCAAGCGTGTGACGGAAACAGTGGGGGCCTGGCTCTGAGGCTGCTTATTAGTCCATCTGCCACACACAAAGTACTTTGCTAGGCACTTTCAAAAAATGATTTCCAACAGGAGATGAAAAGAAGACCTTGCTTCACAAATAAGAGGCACAAAAGATATGGGGTATTTTGTTCCTGTTGTTGTTGCTAATGTGTGCCGATGAGATGCATCATTTATTTTCACGGGCACTTATCTTCACTTCATTAACAGAAAAAGCAGCTAGGGGACTGGTGTTCGTCCCAAGTGTGTTGCCAAGCGCTGACTGAAAATGTGGAAGAATTTCATGTCACATAAGGATGTATTTCATGCCCCCTCCCTCAATTTCACTTTCATCCATAGCTATGGAACAAAAACATAATTCTCTTTATTCTTTTATTGTTGGGGGGGGCATAGGATAAAAATTCATCGCATGGTATAGATATAGACATAAGGCCTTTCCACGTGACATTGTTATAGTGCTATTATTCCACTTTCAACATCCTGTGGAATTCTGAGGTTTGTCATTTACTGAGGCCAAAGAGCTCCCTGGCTGAGAATTCAAAAGGACCCTCCCGAAACTGCAAATCCTAGGATTCCATAGGATGTTGAAACTGGAATAATAGGACTATAACAGTTTTAGTGCAGAAATGCCCATAGATATAGATACAGACTTAAATTATATAGGTATATAGTCCCACTTAGTTAAGAAGTTTTACCATTGACCTCGGGGTGACCTATTTGCAATTCAGCCTATTTTTAATTTAGGACTTATTCTGCATCAAATTTCATGTGGTTGTTTTGCACAGAAAAAAACATTTTTCTGCACAGGAAACAACATTTTTTTTGTACCAAAAAAGCTATTTCCTGTGGAGAGAAAAAAAGCTCTTTTCTGTGCAAAACAACCACGTGTGAATTTTGTGCAGAAAAAAGGTCTCCAATTACAATATTTTCCATACAGGAAACAGGGTTTTTTTTTCTGTGCAGAAAACAATATTTCTGTGTAGAAAATATTGTTTTCTGAACAAAAAGCCATGTGCAAATTTTCCATGGAATAAATTCAAACTAGGAAGGTTTTCTTCAGTCCAGGATTATTCTTGTCTGGTTTTCTCAACACTCCCAGGTATGTGTTTCTTTGTTTGTTTGTGTTTTATAATTTCACAAATATTTTCAAAGGTAGGGATCTCTTTTTCTTTGCTCTCCTACTAGCAAGTAAAAGCCTCTTCCAACAAGCTTTCAGGAACTGACTCTAATGGGCTTTGGACAGTGCATCATTTTGTTGTTGTTTTATATTCTATCTTTTATCAAATTTTCAAATGGACCTAATTTTATACTTTCTTTAATTGTTTTTTAAAAACAACCTTCATATATATATATTTTATGGGTGTTTTGTGTTTTGAATCTGTTGTGGTTTTAATATTCTGTAATCTGACTCCACTCCCAGTATTGGGTAAAATGCCCTGGGGGAAAAAATGTTACTTCATCAGATGTCTTTAGTCTAAAATAATTTCTTTAGTATAGCAATTTTTATATGGTGATAACTGATTAATTTTCATGTCCCCTCACTTGCTGAGAGATGCTAGTATTTACTATGTGGTAAGCAAACTGGAAGACAAATAGGTTAACATGGCAAATATACTTGATGTATAGGATTTATTCTCATCTGCTTGCTGGATGGGTATATCTTTGTACCAACCAGAAGCTCCTCTCTGAACCAAATCAGGGCAACTTTTATATGCAGAAGCAGAGATGTGGCTATAGTGGGGACAAAGAGGAGTATTGTCCTGCCAATAAGAATTCTGACAATCCCCTCCAAGAAAAAAAAAATCCTTCTGTCTCCAAATTTCTAGTACGCCAGTAATGTAACACCTCAGTTAAATATTTCAAAATAGAGTTTGGGTATCCAAAGACAAGTGGCAGACAAGGGAATGTAAAGATAGCAAAGAGTACTAAATACAAATGTTGCAGAGCTAGAAATCAGGAACTGGAGGATAATTTCACAGGGAAGGGCAGATTTCATAAGGGAGGTCAGTATCCTTTTTTTGCCTTCCCTATAAGTGCACCCATGTATGGAAGTATAGTCCCTCTCTTGTTCATCATGTTCTCTTGAAAAAAAAAAGGGAATTTATCTTTATATGGATTCTTATTGTTTAATTGAACTTCAGCACTAGATTAATAGTTTCCTTCTGTTTTCCCGCTTTTGTCTTTTTCATATGCTGAGCTAAAGCCATGCTAATGTTTATTGTCACCTTGGGAAAGAAATTATCTCTGAAAGCAATACCATCAAAAATACATTTCAGTACTGGTCTCAGTAAACTGCATATCAAAGTAATTAAATTCAGCACCCTATGCTACATCTTAATGAACTTCAGATCTAAAACTTGCTCTCCAGAAGCCCTTTGGGAATGTGCTGATTTGAAGAGATACAAGGCCTGTCTAAAAAAGATGGAATAGAAAGAGAGATCAGATAAACACAAACTGGAAAATGAAATATGATATGTGCCGCTCATGGATAAATATTATATATAGGTAATAGAGGAGTTTTTTAGAAGTTTTTACATGATCTGTGGAGATCACATTTAGCTATCTCTATGCATCATGTCTCAGAGCAATGAAAGATTGAGATAATTAAATTTCAAGTTAGAAGGGATAGCCTTCAGCCACTGATATGAAGAGGCAAATGACTTGCACAAAAGGTTAAACCCAAGGGAGGGAAGGAAAGGCCTTGTTCCCCACTCTTGAATGGCAAACCAGCAGTATTATATGAAATAGACCAAAACAGGGCTCTGCAACTGACTACTAACCAGTAAGATAAAAATAGGGATGCTGTAGGACTATGGTCTTTCAAATTCCTATGAGGAATGATCAGATTTCTACCACACAGATGAATGTTTTGATTGGAAATATTCACCAGATTTTGCACGTCTCATAAAAATGTGACGCAGTTTTCATCAGTATGAACCTGAGGATTTTAAAATAAATATTCTGAAACCACATTTAAATATATAATTTGACAGAACCTTTCCTTAATCATAGATTAATGTGGAATCAAAATGGAAAGAGCTTGTATATATAAAACAAAAGTCTAAAAGTGACATCAACTGGAAATACATTGATGCTTTCATTCTAAGTTAAAGCAGACTGGGTATATTAAAGGGCATGGTACAGTTCTAAAGAAATGGGACTATTGGCACAGGCTGCTTGACTTTTACTAGCATGTAAAGCTGCTCTACCAACTTCACCACTCAGAGGGGTCTTGGGTGGCAGCTAGAAGACATCTGCCTCTGCACCTTGGTGGACAGGAGACAGAAGAGAAAAAACTCTGAAGCCATTAAGGGTCTGCTCATTGTTGTTTTGTGTGATCAAGATCTTCCTTCTCTCTTATACTAGTCACAAAATAGGACTAAGCAGCATCTTTCCAATGGAATTCCAAATTTTTTAAAGCACAAACCTTCATTTATTATAGGATCAACTGATAGTTGGATAATTATGTTTATGCAGGTTTCACCCATTAGCTAAAGTGTGTGTTCATGTGTGTGCGCCCAGATTTGAGTTCACATACCAAAAATATGCACATTGTTTTGTGCATTCTTTATTTCTTGAAAATGCCTCATTAGCCTCACAATTAGATGAACTCAAGATGAGATATGCTTCTACATCTGAGTCTCAGGAGATATGAAAACACTACGTTTATCAAGACTGGCAAATCCAGTGAAATAAAGTCTTCAAGGAATAACTTACTTCATCTTCCTGGACATCCTGCTCTGTGCAGGCAGAAGGAAAGAGAGCTGTTTCATGCCAGTGCCCTAATTGGTTGTGTGGAAACTGCATATAGTTTTGGTATTATGTGGATCCAGCTTGCCCTTCAAAGATATGAAAAGATAGGCCTACTAAACCTTTCTCTTCAGTTATTAAAGTTCATTTCTCATGCAATCATCTTAGTCTTCCTTTGTGGTCCCCATGACTACCGTGTTAGTCTTCTGAAAGACTGGGACTCAAGATTTGCAGGACAATTCCTGAGCAAGAAGAGTGCACTTGATTATACTTCATAACTAAATATACAAAGAATATTTTCTGGTATCTCTTTTCTAAGGGGAAAAATTGGCTTTTCTGACAGCTGAAAAAACTGGTGAAGAAGTATAACACAGAGACAAAAATTTTACAGTGTTTTCTCTTTGTGTTTGCATATCCTGCAATGCTTTGGAGGATTATTCTACGTGGACATACACAAAGATTCTTCTATCTATCTATCTATCTATCTATCTATCTATCTATCTATCTATCTATCTATCTGTGGAAATTGTGTGTTTCTGTTCAAAATCCCACTGGAAATGCAAATGTTTTGGGGCAAAATGAATGTTTATTTAATGCAAAAATCACTTTTGTAGAAAAACTATTTTAATGGAAAGAATTATGCGTGTGTGTGTTTGTGTCTAAAAATGTAGAGTTTGTGTGACAAATAATTTTTCACATAAAAATCCCTTCGTTTCTAGAAATACTTATGAGCCTTTTGAGATAGACCACAGTCCTTTTTTGGGAGGTCCTCCACATTACAAAAAAAAAAAAAAAAAGTATTTTGCTCACACACACAAAAAAATGTTTCCAGAAACACAGTTTGCTTGTGCAAAATTGCTATTTTTCATGGGGAAAAAAAACATTCAATTTTCACAAAAAATCACTTACATGTCTGGTAACAGGAAGGAGGGGCAAGCATAAAAATACATTTTTGTAACCTACCCAACCTATTATGTACACACACAGCCACATACACACAAACCTAAGGAGGTTGTTCCCCCCACCCTGTATAGAAGAGTTTCCCAAAACATTTTGGAATGTTCCAATGCTGGACAGATGCTGTCAGCAATATACATTTTCATCTACTGCTGGGAGTAAACTGTGGAGATTACCTTTATGTGTGAGGATGACACTGTTGAATATTTACATCCCTACAAGTGCTGCCAACACCATTCGTCTCTCCTCCTACTTCCTTTGAATATCTTTAGTATAAACATGCCTGGTACACAACCTCTGAAACTGCTTATAGCAGTAGCCGCTGCCATTGAAGGTTTAAAATTATATCTAGATATACTTGAAGGTCTCTGAATGATATTTCAAGAGATGGGAAATAGTTTTAGAAACATATGTTCTTTTCAGTGATGATAAACAAAACAAATTGAGCTCAAAATTCATTAATTGTACTAGGCTCCAGATGTTAGAAACCTTTGGTCTGCCTACTAGTATTGGGGAACACACTGATCAGGAAGCTATATAAGAACTGTACTATCACTAATTTTTTTTTACAAAAAGAACAGAGCAACAAGAGAAATTCCTCAGTTTCCCAGATAATACTAAGTACAGGAATATCTAGTGACAATGAGGGCTTCCAGATGGAGGTCTCCTCAAACTAGCATTAGGAAGGTTCTGTCCATCTTTTAACCCTTAACATTTCATTCTTATTGCAATGAAAAAAGGTGGAGGATGTGGCGAAAAAATTATCAGTGGAGCATTATCAGTGGGAAGATGGCATTATCTGAAGGCCTTGAGAAATTTAGAAAAAAAGACTAGGTGATGATAAAAGCTTTATCTGACACTGGGCTGAGCTACATAACATTGTCCACACAATAACTGAAGGATGACTCTGCAATATAAACAAAGGTATGTTCTGAAATCCTGGCAAACCCTGAAGTGAGGTAGTGTCAGGGGCCTGAAGTCAGCGTCTCCAGGTGAACAGCAGCCTCAAAGGAGGACCAGCAGATGCAAGAACAACTAGGAGCTAATCAGGTTGGGATGAGAGCCAGCTGGCTCAAAACTTTTTAAGGAAGGCAGTGGGTGATGGTCCAACACCAGAAACAACTTATGTGTTTGCCAGCTCTTCCTTTTGTGTGCTACAGCTTCCCTGCTCATTGTCTGTCTGTCTTATCTGAACTTCAGACTGTCTGACCTTGCTGCCTGCTGGATTTCTGAACCTTTGGACCAATGCCTGACTTTGCTCCTGCTTCACCCTGAACAGGCCAGCCTTACTGAACTGCTAAGCTTGCCTTCTGAGTATCACGGCACTCTATTGTCTGGCAGCAGACAGCACTTGCAACAGGTGGGGAATGAATGTGCCTATATGTCCTAAAGTCTTCAGAGGAGAAACTAGCTATGGATGGTTGTCTGAAGTGTGTGTGTGTGTGTGTGTGTGTGTGTGTGTGTGTGTGTGTGTGTATCTTCTGGCAGGGCACACCTTCTTCCATCAATCCTAATGTAAAAAATGATCTTTCCCAAATACACAGAGGAGGAAGGGGAGAGAGAATATACATAAACACAGAAGGTTGTTGAGGATACATTGCATCCATTTGCTTTTGTTTGAGGGGTGAGATGAGAACCAAGGAAATAGGCAGAAGCAGAGGAATTCTCAAAAAAGAATCATTTGTGGTCAGCAACATGGGAAGATCCACTCTCTGTTAAATCCTTCAGCTCTCCATCATACCATAGAACAATCTTCCCCAATTCACATGGGAAGTGATGGCTGAGATTGATAGAAGTTATAATCTAGGATATGTGGAAAGCATTATATTGAGAAAGCTGATAGATGACCTAGCCCTCCTTCACAACTTGTCTCAGGGTATCTTACTGCAGATGTGTGTGTGTGTGTGGTAAAAATTGCTTCTCTGCTTTGGAGGACATCCTTGGTATGGATTTTCTGTGATATACTGCAACCAGTGAGGTAAATCTTTAAAATACCTCTTGCTTAAGAGGATTCTGAAAATAAAATAAAATCTTTCTTACGAAAAGCTGAGCACTTAAATTTGTTAGATTGTCATGACCGTCATTTTGCTCTTAATCCAAACCTCAGCTGTGCAGCATTAGGATTTCACACACCTTCTGTGCTTAAAAGAGGATTGCATTCATTTTGCAGGCTAAGTCAGGATCAAAGAATATAACTTTCTTCTCTCTCATTCTCATAGATATGGTTCGCATGCTGGCTGCTTACCAATATGTTTACCTGTGGATCTCCATAGTCCCGAAAATGTACCCCATATAAGGAAGGACTGTCATAATTTTGACTGCTGATCAGCTTCACATCCAAGAAAGAATACTCCACAAAATCAAAAATATGTTTCGCTAGATGCTAAAATGTAAAATGAGTAACAACACTTTCTTCAAAGATGCTAATTCTACAGAAAGAATATTTAAAAACATGGAACATACTGAAAAGCACTTTGGACCAAGTATTATAGGCACATCATACCATACTGGATGCATCTGATCATATCAGGTTTTAGGAGCCAAGCAGAGTTTAGTTTGGTTAGTATTTGGATAACAAAGCAAAAGAGAATACCAGAGACCTCTAGGGTGGACAAGAAAGGATCCTTCCATGTGAAAAGGATCTAGGAGTGCTAGTAGCTGAATGAGTCAGCAGTGTGATATGGTGGCTAAAAAAGCCAGTGAAAATCTAGGCTTCATCTATATGTGTCCAGATCAAAGAAAATAGTAGTACCACTCTATTTTGTTTTGGTCAGACCTTACCTGCAACACTGTCTCCAGTTCCAGGCACCACGGCTCAGGAAGGATGTTGACAAACTGGAACATTTCCAGAGAAGGGTGAGCAAGATCACCAAAGGTCTAGAAAGCAATAATTATGAAGATCAACTTAGGGAGCTGGTATGTTTAGCCTGGAGAAGAAAAAATTGAGAGGTGACATGATAGACATCTTTAAATATCTGAAGGGATGTCTAGTAGAAGACAGAGCAAGCTTGTTTGCTGCTGCTCCAGATACTAGAACATGAACTAGTGGATTAAAATTACAAGAAAAGAGATTCCACCTAAATTAGGAAGAGTCTCTTTACTGTAAGAGCTGTTTGATAGCGGAATGGGCTACATCGGAGGATGTACTCTCCTTGTCTAGGAGTCTTTGAACAGAGGTTGGCTAGGCACCTCTGTGGAGTGCTTTGGCTGTGTATTCTTGCATAGGAGGAGGTTGGTTTATATGGTCCTTGCAGTCCCTTCTGAGATTTTGCGATTATATGAAAATTGAGAGAGCTATGGCTGCTGGGCATTGTTGACAGTACTGGGCAAAGTTTACCAGTAGTCTATCTCAGTATAAAGCAGCTTCTTATGCTGTTATATCCTTCCTTTTCTTTTGCATATACCCAATAAAACTATTCAAAACCAGAACCCCAAATGAGTAAAGCACAAATCAATGGATTGGATTCAGAGATACTCTATCATGATCATAAAGTCTCCTTCACCTTTAGAAGTGTTTTTATCTTATTTATTTTGTGTATCTCTGATGTGTGCTGGAATGTTTCACAATCTCTTGCACATTGGTGCAGGATGTTTCTCCTCGTTTTGTTCATTGTTTGCGGAAAAGCAACACTGCTGGCTATTTATTTATTTGGCCAGGACATCTCTGGATTAAGCTCTGTACTGTATCTGTCTTCTAATATCATGACAAAGGATGCAGACTTTGCACTTGGGTTATAAATTAAGGCAAAGCATTCTTTATTTAGTTCCGCAATCCAGTAGTAAATGTCAGAACAAATAGGTCATCCTATTTCTTTCCTATTTCTTGAATTCTTCTAGGGTTAGATGTGCTTCTAACCCATTGTCAAAAACTAAGTTCCCTTAAACAAAGATTAAAGTGCTAACTCCTATAGGAGTTATTTACCAGTTAAGTACCTGACTGCTCTACTCTTATGAATGGATAAAGAGGATTATAAGTAAATCCTCTCCTTGGGATTCTTTCTCCATACCCAGCAATTTCAAGTGAAGGCTATACTTTATCTTAAAAGATTGTTTAAACAAGTCCAAGGCAGAGTGTTTGAATGCAATGGCTACATTCTACTGGGAAGAGAGAAACCATTTTAAGGGAAGATCCTGTCGAATATAGGCCATGTTTGTCATTTTCTCATTGGGATTCCTTTCCTTTCCCATTCTTTGGTCTTTGCTATTGCTTCTATTTTAAATGAACTTTGGAATCCTACAAGAACAACATACAGGGAGATGGAAGAGAGTAGAAATATGTGCATGCATTTCTTTATATTGGTAGTGCTGTTACAAAGATATTCATACTGATGCCAAACATCTCTTTTTGAGGTGTCACAATGGAACTGCCAATGCAGACAATATATGTTACTCACTCTTCCCTTTTTGAAAGCAAAATCAGTACCAAAGCTATATTGTGCCACTATTTTCATATCAGAGACATAACACTTTGAATGTCAGCACAAAGACTTATAACAACACGCACAAAATAAATGCCTCTTTAGTTTGCTCACCAGGATACCTCTGCAATACCTTGCACTAAGCTGGTTACCCAGAGAGACATTTCCGAGGGAGTCATATAGACAATAAGCTGCATGAAAAAAGTTTTCGATAACAGCTTTTATCTCTGTTTTGATTACATTAGGGAAAAATACAACAGTCCCCACCTGTTGCCATGTATTTACAATATGGCTTTCTAAGAAATAAAAATGATACAGCAGCAGTGTTCATTCCTGAAGAGGCTGTGATATCTATGTGAAGATCTGGATTGGAGATAAATGTGGTTGATAAAATTACACCTGCAGCCCTGTGAGCCATGTTCGCCATTGAATGTGAAGCACAACAGGCTGAATGGCCAGTACGCTTGCAGAGTTCAAGCCCATTTTTCTTAGACCATTCTGTGCTGTTCCTTCTGCCCCTCCAATTCAGTAGCTGATAAAGATTCCACCCTTCTTTAGGCAGCTTGCAGTAGAGTGCTGGATAAGCATTTCACAGGTGGAGGCCCAGAAATGAAAGAGAAAGAAGAAAAACAGGAGGAAGGAGTAGAAACATAAGTCCTTTCCACACGTTCCATGGAATTTGCGCTGCAACATTTCCGGGTGGGGTTTTTTTTGTCAGTGCCACCACGGACATATTGTACAATGGTCTATTGCCATTTCCACACGTTCTGTGGAATTCGTGCAGCAGATGTGATTGGCAGCTCTTTTTTTTTAAATGGCCCCGTGCATCATGACGTGCATGCTCACGTCATGCCCCGCAGTTCCTCCCACGATGACTCCCTCCTCCCATTCCTCCTGCTAACCATGAAATAAACCGTGTCGATTTTTTATTTTCGCACCCTATCTTGGGGGAATGGTTTTCCACGCCATAGCTGGATGGAGTGCAGTTTTTCTCCCTGTCTCTGGTGGGTTCTCACGCCCGTTTTCTGCTTTTATCTTTCCCTGTGAGCGATGGAGGAAGAGGTGTTTCTTGAAGTTGAACGGCCCATTTTAGCTGTATTCTGGCTTCTTGGAGTTGTGCTGGCTGAACTGGAACATCTATGGGCTTAGGACCGCGCGAGGAGACGCTGGCGATTGGCCTTTTATTGGTAATGCTGCGGAGGATTTAGGCTTTTCTGTGCCGCTGCTTGGAGGCTTCTCGTGGCTCGTTCCAACCACTGAAGCTGTCCACGCCCACAGCCCGCCCTCTGATTACATCATGCACGGTATGAGGGGGAAAAAACCACCTTTTCCCCATTTTTTAAAAGCCCACGTGCTGACTGTTGGCGACTTAACCGGGCGGATTAAGGTGTGGAGCTTGCCAACTATGTACGAGCTAGCGCACTCGAACATGTGGGCGATGTCCGTCAGAGCTCGCACTACCCCATTTTATTTACCCTGTGTGTAAAAGGCCATAGAGGAAATCATGATTAGCTCTGAATAATATACTATCTGTAGATCTCGTCAAGGTTAGTACTGTTAAAGTTAGGCTGCCAGATCCCTGCCTAAAGGGTTAAATGTCTTGTTCCTCTGCTGCTCTCGTAGTTATGGTCACTGGTGATAAGAAGAGTCTTTGGTATGTTTCGCAGCTCCTGTGGGAAGCGAACAGGGTTATTTGGGAAAACAAACCAGTCACCTGTACTTTCCCACAGTGTGCTAACTTTTATTTAGTCTTGCTCCCTGTATCGCTTACTTTGTTATTCAGTGCCTTACCAGTCTGCTCTGTCTGTCATGCTTTGGAGACGCAGACATGGATTTTACCTAGCTTTGCTTTTTCCATGTATTCACGCTGCAAATAAAGTGTAGTTTAGTATATTTTTGGCCTCATTCTCTGGTCTTTGAACTCGTGCTGTTTTTCGTCTGTTTTTGATGCACTGGCGTTCTGTGGGTCATGCTGGCGTACAACAAGTACAATAGATTTTGTTACCTCTGGAAGAAAAACAAATGATATTCCCCATTAAAAAAACCAAGTCAGGAATACCCTAAGCCAAACAAGGTGTTTTTATATAGAAGGCAAAATAATCCACCACATGCCCCTCTATTTATTCTGGTATGAAAAACAGCATGAAAAATAACCAGAAATCTGTGGTCCTTCTATGCAACCTAAATCTGCAGCTGGGGATGGGGGAAGCTTCATTCTGCCTACTGGCTCTGGGTTTTGTGATTCTCTGTAGTATTGTAAAGTAAAGCCTTCAGCTCAGCTGAAAGCCATAGGCCCAGCAGCTTTATTGCTAAGAGTGCAGTGCGTACCACTTGAGCATCGTTGTGGGAGAAGTGTAAATACACACCCCTTTCTACCTATCAACACACAGGAGACTGCTTATACAGGTGTATCTCCTTTGCTGGATGACAACATAGGTCACAAAACTATATTTAATTTTGGATGTATTACTCTGCTTACCTGATCAAATTGGAAAACAGACCCAGAGAAAAAGAGAAAAAAAATGAGGTTTACTTAATATTACTAAATGGGAAATTGCCTTTCCCCAATATGTTAAAAACAAAGCTTATTCCAGAAATATCACTCCTGCCCCAAGTGGAATGCATGATCATGTCAAGTTTGCCATGACAAAATCACATCCACATGGATTAATATCTTGTTGGATCCTCCTCCAGTATCCAATATCCATCAGCCAATATCCACCAGCCACGTGGAAGGCTATAGTTGACTTATACTGTGAAACTATTTCATTTACTGGCTTTGCCAAGTGACCTCCTGGATTCAGAAATTATCCGCTCAATTGGTTAAGGAGTTACAGAGAAATGAGAAATAGCCATAATATAATGACTATGATGATTATGCCAATTCACAAGACTTAAGACTTTTACCTTAATGGATGTGGTTTGTGTTTGTATGTGGGCCTTTGCACCCTACACTATCATAGTGCTGTTATTCCACTTTCAAGATCTTGTGGAATTCTGGGGTTTGTAGTTTACGGAGGCCAAAGAGCTCTCTGGCTGAGAATTTGAAATACCTCTCCCTAAACTGCAAACTCCAGGATTCCATAGGATGTTGAAAGTAGAATAATAGCACTATAACAGTGTAGTGCAGAAAGGTCCTGTGTTTAGATAACAGGAATACATTAGTATACTTCAAAAGTTACAAAGATACTCCTTTGAGGTTGGGGACACTCCAACCAGTTTTGTCATGTGAGCCTTGGATTTCTATCCAGATCCTATTCTCATGGTACTAGTGACCTCATCATAGTAATTAAACTTGAAACATGGTAAACTTGTGGTCATATACATCCTTGTGGAGGCTATACTGTATGCTGAAAATATGAAAAAACTACATCTAATGTTGGACCAATCTTCTCTAAATGTAAATAAAGAGATTTCCCTTTTCATTAACTACACTGGACAGCCTATTCTTTCCCCACTGTATTATCTGACTCCCTTTTCTAATTAATTCAAGATTTCAAAAGGGGCTGTTAAGATAATGGATGTTTTCACCTTCAAAAAAAAAATGCAAAATGCACAAAATGCACACACAAAAAAGAGATCTTTGATGTTTTGGCATGGTCCCAGTTTCCAATAAATTTTTCTTTTTCAATATCCAACATTCAGTTTGACACCAGTGTGTACATTATGACGGACTTGTTGGACAGAGATCAGACTTTAGAACTTGTACTTCCCAATAAAATAAATATCTCCTACTTGCTAAAGAGTGCAAGACTGGTGCCCCTGTTGAGTTTGTTGACAGATGCAGAACTGCGATTTCTTTGGAGTCAGTCTCCTCACGCTGTAGACTCTTCAGAGGTGACACTCAGCACTAAATTTTCTCTTGTTGTGAATAATATCATGCTTGTTAACAACAGAGAACAAAGTGATATTTTAGCAGAGTTCCTTTCTCTTCCCTCCCATTCTTTGTTGTCATTTCTTTGGAATAAACTCAGCATGTTAACAGAACAGTGGTGCAGCCATGCTTATATCTGGAGGTATGGGAGGAAGGAGATTGTTGTGATGAGCTGCAACAGGCCAACCACAGCACAGTGTGCCTTGCTTCAGAGCCGTCACTTCACTTTGCCAAAACCCACAGGCTCTGCAATCAACCAAACTTTAATTTTTTATGCAACGTGTGACTTTCCCAAAGGGATAAATGTTTCATTTTGTTTTCAGTTTTGTGTGCTGCGGAAACAGAGGCTTAAATTTAACATTTAGTGCCAGCGTATGAAAATGTTGGTTGAATAGTTCCATGCATGTAATTACACTGAATTGAAGCAACAGTAGAAACAGAAGTTGCAGAGCTGTTTGTTTTTCCCTCTCTGTCTGAGAGGACAGAATTTCTGCAAAATAAGGAAACATTTTAGTGTTCACCCTACATTATCATAAATACTCAAATCCCTGTTACGCATTTACTGTGTCACTAGGCATTATCCCATAAGAAGCTGTTTGATAACCTAAGACTGCAAATTTATACATACTAAAGATATAGTTAAGTCTCAGTGAACTTAGCATAGTTTATGCTAGAGATGAAAAAGAATTTCAGTAGGCTGGAAATTCTTGCTGAAATTATCAAGTTTGTGCCTCTCAAGTCTCACTGGAAAATCAAGCACAACTTGCCTCTGAAATACACACATGTTGAATCATATAGAATATTTCAGAGAAATAAAATTTATGCAAAATGAGGCATGTGTTCTTAAAAAAAACACGAACAGCTAAAAATATGCACGACTGAAAAATACTTACAAGCCCATTTTAATCAATAGGAGAAAGGTGTACAAAGAAATGTGCATTGGGACATGTCTGTAAATCAATGTGTGCAGAAAATGTGTACTGAAGTGTATATCAGCATGCATAGGGGAAAAAAGAGAGAAAGTCTTGAAACCACATATAAAGAATGGAATGAGGATACAAATGGGATTCAATGAAACACAACTGGCTACAAGAATTTTTCACATCCCTAGCTTACTTTTATATCAGATAACTGAGACAGAGAATAAATTCTAGCAAGATTTATTCATAAGAAAGTATAGGTTACATAGCATATGTTTAGAAGATCAAAACCTGTGTGAGCACAGCCAGCTTCTTTTCCCTACTTCCTGCTCTTCCTGTTCTTTCAACTGTGTACCGTGACACATATTACAATCACTACAAGGAGTCTGCTAAAAATATGACAAGGATATTGCTCCCTCTGGCAAGTGATCCTACCATTTCTGAAATGCTTACAAGTGTACAGCACAAAAATACATCTCCATCACATTGTGAGTCTCTTGATTTTCTACTGAAACAAGTAGGAAAGTGGCATGATGCTGTGGCAAGTCATGATATCATGATGCCGATGCCTAGGGTGAAGTTCTTTCCTGCCCCAATTTTATGCCTGTGATGGAAATTGCTTGCTGTAGGGAGCCGTCCATTTTAGGAGCATCCTCACAGTGACATAAAATGTAACTTCCTGCAAGCAATTCTTCATGGCCAACATGAGGAATCTGCTTTCAGTCAAAAGTTAGAGTAGTTTGTCTCAGTCCAAACCAGCCAGACTGTCTGCAGAGCAGATCCACTTTGTGTTCTGGGATCTTCATCTGGATGAACAAATTGCACATCTGATAAGTGCACAGGGGAAAGTGTGCACATTTCAAATGGACAACAAATACTGTTTAAGCACACTTTAGTCCTTGGGGTGAATGCATTCAAGCAATGTGTTCAACATAAAACATAGGTTGACAGTGAAATAGACTATCTCAGTATGTGATGAACTTTCATTCATTGAAAGTGTTTAAACAGAGGTTAGATGCACACTTCTTAGGGTGTTTTAGTAGTTGGTTCCTCCACTGTAAATAGAATAGATGGCCCTTGTGATCTTTTCCCACTTTGTATTCTATTATTCTAAGTGTGTCTTTGGGAAAAAAGCAAATATATGGCTATACATTTGGCTGTCCACATTTACAGGTTTCACTTTCATAGATTTGATTATCTTCAAATTTCTCCACTTCCTGTCCAGCCCACCTCAAGTTTTCTTTTCTGGGAAAACTTTCCCTCTCATTGGCTCCAGTCAGGCCATGTAAGCCTTTAAAAGTCCATCTCTTGTCCTCCTCCTCCTCCTCCTCCTCCACCAGCCACTGCCTGGCCAGCAAAGAACAGATCACGGCTCAGTTTTTCAGCACCACAAAATCTCTCCCAATGCCCAAGGAAAGAGATGGGCAAGTGAGAAAAAGTATAGGGCCTCCATACCAACCCAACCCCTTTCCCTGACCTGATTTGGACCCTGGGTACTCTCCACACCATACCTCAGCCTCCCCCCCACACACACATTTTTATAGTTGCATTTTTCCACTTTTGTGGGGATCCATGCCCCTAACCCTAGCAAACATGGAGGGCCCATTCTATATCATCCATTTAGAAAAACACAATAACAATGACAGAACTGGACACAATCTGGGAACAGGAAAGGAACAGTGCCTGTGATATGGATTTTATAGATGTTCACATCCCTGATTAAGATGTTTTGTAGAATGAAGAAGACAGTGACTTTTCATCATTGGGAAATAACATATTATTTGTGGAATTTGAGAGAGGAGAAAAAGAAGAAGAAATGTATAAAAAACACTCCCTTCCTAATCTGGGATGGTGAAGGAGGAAGACTGTCTGAGATAACACTTAATAGTCTACTAAAGCAACTTTTAAGGACCTCTTCCTTCTTGATCTTCTTGTTCACTTTAAAAATAGCTAGAGAAGACTTGGGTTTCCTGCTATCACTGATTCCATTCCTACTTATCCTGCAGTCCCTGCTGACTTATCCCACATCTATATGGAATCTGCATCTGCATTTCTCTTCCTGCTCAATTTTGTTTTTTGAAAATATCTCACATCAGTGCTGGAAACATGCAGCGCCATGTCTTCATTGAGAGAGTGAGGATGAGAACTGCCACTATCACTTCTAGTTTTGTGTAATTATAGCTGTACAGATAGTGTTTAAACCCACTAGAGGGCTTTCAGCAAGGACAAATTCATGAAATGACTTCTCAAAGTGATCACAGTGCCTCCATTCCGTTGAAAAAAATTCAATTGTAAAAGCCTGCTTTACAAGTTCAGTGCATGAGCATGTTGCTTGTTGCTTGAATATACTACAGTCAACCAACTGAATGCTAGTTTAGCATGACATATGATGAGAACACTACAACAATGTTCAGAAACTTTCTAATAAGTATAGAGTAGTTTGTCCATACAAGCTACAGATCTGCCACTTCTTGTGAGTGCCAGGTTAATACACATCTACACATCCACTTAACAAAAACTTTAATTTTACTAGCTGTAAATGAGCATAGCAGTTTCACATCTATGTGTACATTGCACAGATTTAGGAAATCTCAACCTTGAATTTGAATGCTTTCATGATCACCCTAAAATGAACATAAGACTTAGGACAAAGGTGGGCAACTATGATAGGTTAACAGGCCAAATTTCTTCCTCTGGGACCTTCCAGTAGCTTCACAGACTGCCCAAAATTTCAAATTCCACTTTTCCCATCCCCTAGAAGTGATCAGAAGTCCTGTTCTGATTTTGAAAAATAGGATATTTTTTAATATTAAGCAGTGAAAGCCTCCTTGGCAACATATCTAAATGGTGAATTTCAGCTTCCAGAGGCTATACTCTTAATTATACCAGAGCCAGAAACTTGTCTGTGCTCTGAAATATATATATACCCAGATCTTGCAAATGTATTTATCTTTTATATTTACTGGTGATAGTCCACATTATAAAATTCATGCAATTTAGACGATGTATTCTCCTCACTTGACAAAGATGTGTGGAGGGATGTAAAGAATAACCATGGTCAATACTGAGTAAAGCCACGTGTTGCTGTCCAACAACATCTTCAGAGCCACATGATCCCCAATCTGCACTGTAAGAGACTACAAGATATTTCAGTACTTTTGCAGAATAATATAACCTCACTGTTATGTGCCTTCAAGTCATTTCTGACTTACAGTGACCTTAGGACAAGCTTATCATGGGGTTTTCTTGGCAGAAATTGTTCAGAGGGGGTTTGTTTTTGCCTTCCTCTGAGGCTGGGAGAATGTCACTTGCCCAACACCATTTAGTTGGTTTCCATGGCCAAGCAGGGATCCAAATCCTGATCTCCCAGGCTTCTAGTCTAACATTCAAACCACTATACCATGCTGGCTCCCAATTTAACCAACACATCTGTAATGCATCCTAGGTGCCTTAGTTCTTAAAGTATTTCACATATTGATGATAGAGATAGGGTGGACCTGAAGATTTTGTAGTTCCTCATAAGATTTAGCAGTAAACTCTCACTGAAATCAAAATGACTTAATATATGCTTGTGCTTGTGAGGGTCATGGGTTAATGAGAAAAACAGAAGAAATCAACATTTTAGTTGAAATCAGCTTATTTCAACTAAAATGTTGATTCCTTCTCTTTTTCTCTTTGATCAAGGACCTTCAAGCACATATTCTGGGATTTTGGAGAAGAGTATTCTCATTAGCTGCTCTCAGACTCTGGAAATCCCCTTCTAGGGTCATTTCCTCACTAGGCTGTTTTAGTGTGATGATTCCACTTTCAACATCCAATGGAATCCTGGGGTTTGCAGTTTTGAGAGGGGCTGGCTGGCCCCTCCTGAAACTGCAAACCCCAGGATTCCATAGGATGTTGAAAGTGGAATCATCGCGCTATAACAGCCTAGTGCAGAAATGGCCTAGGAAGGCTAAACTAGCTTCCTCTTTGTTGCCTTTTTCTCAATAGTTCAAGATATTGATTGGTTGGTTGATTGGTTGGTTTCAACTGGCATTGATTACGTGCTGTACTTTTTTAAAAAATTCTTTCATTTTTAATGGGTGCATTTTAAATTGTTCTCAGTTCTGTTGACAAGAAACCATTGAGACATAATTAATGTATTAACAGAATGAAGAACAACTGAATATAATTTTTACTGAAATGTGCTTTTGATTGGATCTGTTTTATTTTTGTGAGTTGCTTTGAGTCCCAGTACTCAAGGTGGGAAAGAAGGAGGATGAGGACAAGGATGAGGAGAACAAGCATAAGTGGGGCTCCCGAGTTTTCTTCAAGACCTGAAACAGAGGAGCCCAATGAATCTCCAATGAAAAGGTGTTGCAGAAAGATAGGGCCACTGAGGAAAAGGTCTTCTTCCTTATACTCATCAACTTTATCTTCCAGAGCAGTGGACCATGATTTCAACATTTAGGCAAGTGTGTAGAAGCTAAGCAAGGAAAATAACCATAAAATGCTAAAGTATAAAATAGAGGCATGCAGCATTAAAGGTTTAGGAACAACTCGATGCAGATAGGTACAGGAACGTAAAGTCCCCTACAAAACCATTCGTTAGAGTACTATCTCCAAGCACAGGATTCTGATGGAGGTTGTGTTGAGAAGCATAACCTAAGGATTTGGGAGCGTGTACATTTTTAATGGGTGTTTAACTAGCTTTCTATAGTCTTGGTTTTCTATCATTTAATCCGGCTAGATTCAACTAGGTGGTACCTGGCTAGAAAAGCAGCAGGAGATTTATCATCCTGTTTTCTTGTGGAAACTTCCAACTGTGTCATACAATATTAGAAATAATGCTAGTCAGATCAAACAAGCATGGCATTGCAGGGGAACAATCGTAGCTGGCACCAAGATGACAATCTGATGATTCAAGCACCTCTTAGGACACAGCATGTTCAATAATACAAGATTCACCACACAAATGGCTTCTTTGAACTTTCTTTTTTTGGATTAAATTACATTTTTGCTCAAGATGGAACAAGATACTAGACAGGCCTTTGCATAACATAAATTTACACTCATGTAGTTAAGTGGTGGCTGTGCTAACCAATTCTTATGCTATATACTGACATTGTGCAGCCAACTGCATATCTGCAAACATGCTTCTTTGTTGCTCCATTGGGAGGGGACATAATAGATGTTTCTGCAAGGTACAAATGCAAAACAGCATCCATCCAGTTCAAGTTTTCCAGTGGTTCTTTGATTTCTAGTTCTGATCTGGACTGAATCCCTATTCACAGCCACCCTATATACATAAAATGACTTCTTTGCACTTTCTCGGTGTAGTAGCTTTTCACAATGGCCCTTTCCACACGGGGGAGTATGAAACGCGGGGAAACGGGGCTGCGCACGCAGGAACGGAGCTTACCTCAATCCGTCGCCATGGGGAGCAGCGTGCGTTTGCCGCTTTACACAGCGGCGACGTCCAGTGGCATCCAGCGGCGACCAGAGGCACCCAAAATGGTGGCTGGTGGCTTCCAGCAGCTCTCCACCAATCGGAGAAGCGTACCAGCTGGAAGCCTGCCCCCCAGGCAGCTCTGCAGGGACGCGCTTGCGCACCCCTGCAATTACTCACGGGGCGCTTCGACAGGCTAGCGCGCGCGTGTTTCATAAAGACCACATGAAATGTGATCTTTATAAAACGCGAGGGTGGTTTGAAGTGGGGAAACGCCGCATTTCTAACCGCCCTAGCGCACCTCACAGTGTGGACGACCTCCCGGTGACATTGTCCTACCCCGTGTTTTTCCCCCGTGTGGAAAGGGCCTTTCTTTCTCAAACCTCTTTCCAGCCACTTTTGGTTTCTCTTAGGCCATTTCCACGGTACACGGTTATAGCGCTATTATTCCACTTTCAACGTCTTATGGAATCCTGGGGTTTGCAGTTTAGGGAGGGGCTGGCTGGCCCCTCCTGAAACTGCAAACCCCAGGATTCCATAGGATACTGAAACTGGAATAATAGTGCTATAACCATCTAGAGCAGAAATGGCTTTAGAAATCATTCAGTATTTTTCTCGGTGAGAAAATTTGCCTCAAGGTATCTCTCAAGGAGAAGATTGTGACCAATTATAATATACTGTTTCTGTTTTTTTCTATATAAACTACAACACTGTGGTAGTGTGGTGACTAAACTAATGTTATCTATACTATGTCATGAAATCTTAAGTAAGTTTACTGATAAGTAAATCACTGAATTCAATTGGGCTTATACTTGAGTATGTATGCCTTGGGCTGCAGCCTTAAACTTGAATGGGTTAAACGTTGAAATAATTGGAAAACAACCTAAAGGAATCTCAGAAAAAACTATAGCATTTTGGCATATTTGGACATAGCATACCAATAAGGTTTAGCAAAAACAGTGACAACTAAAATTTGGGATACCTGTTTGTTGCTTTTCTAAGATGATCTAAGTAGTTCATAAACATAGGCCCTTTCCACACTGGGCTATTAAAACAGTGCAGAGTGACCTCCAACAGAGGTCTTCTGCACCTTAGAGTGGACTGGGGAGGACTACTTTTTGTAGTTCCGCATCTCAGTCCAGTTCAGAGCGACTGGAACTGGTCGCACAGCGTGCTTTTTAAAAACCTCTCTTTGGAGGTTTTTAAAAATCACAGAGCACTCAACTCCATGTCGCTCTGTCCCCGCGCTCCGGTACAGATTTGCAGGCGCACACAAGTGTGTGCCTAAAGATCTGCCAGGGGCGGGCTTTAGGCTGGCAAGCTTCTCTGGTTGGTAGAGAGCCTCCATGAACCGGAAGCCACCATTTTGGATGCCGAAGCAGTGCGGAGTGATGAGCTCTCACTGCTCCTCGTCCCGACGGACTCACTCGGACACTGAAGAAGTCCGGTGAGTAGCATTTTTCGCGGTTCCTTTCCCAAGTGTGGAAAGGGCCATACTTGGTATTTATGAAGTATAAGCTCAGTTGTGAATCATCAGCAGAAATGTGCACTCTCATTATCATTCCCTTCCTCAGAAGCTATCTTCTTTTATTCTGTCCAAAGTAATTACTTAATAACATCTTAGCAAAACATATGAAAAATTAAGCTTTAATGGTATTTCATTGAAGAATTCTAAGAAGAAAATCACATCTGAAAAACATGATTACATCTAGGTATGTTGGGTCTGGAAAATTAAATTTTAGAAAATAGTTAAGTTTGTCCCACTTAGCCAATTATAAATCCAAATTTGATTTTTGGAATGTGACATAAACCTGTCATGGTCCCAGATGATATCACAACAGGAGCTTAGCACTTCCCACTCCCCCCAAGCTGGTCAGTCTTTCCTCCTTCTTACTCCGTCTCATTCACCTGTTCTAGTTCTCTGTCAGCAGCAGGAAGGGAAATGAGGACACAATGCATTTTGTGAATTGAGATCCCAGTTAGTACCCCAAATCAGTTCTCTGTCCCTATCGTGAGGTAGGGAATGTCCACAACAAGTTGCATGAATTCATATTTCTGATCCTAGAAAGAAGTATTAGGGTATGATCACTTGTCCGTCTCTAGGTTCTGTTGTTGTTGTTGCTGCCATTTTCCCCCAAAACAAACAAACCTGTCATTGCGATGGTCTCTGAACTGGGCAAAAATCTTGGCCACTATTTTGAATCTTACTAAGTGCCCTAGATGAGGTGTTTCTCTAGGCCACTATGGGGAAATACTGGTAACTAGCATACCCACAATATGCTAAAGGTTATTCAGGCAAAATTCTGCAAAGTAGGTTTATTTATTATTATACGTTTTCTCAGAAAAACATATTCTGCGAAATTACAATTCAACTCTATTGTGCTCCATAGCCACTGACTCCTCAGTGCTTTTTAGATAACATGCGACATAAATCAGCTTTGCATCAAGTAGGTAAATTATCTGAAGGTCTACACTGCTGTCACAAACTGGTGTCCCTAAATTTTTTTCATTATAAAGACTCCCACACCACTAAGGATAGGAACACATCCTTAGTTCAGGATTGTATCTGTTCATGAACACACATATATATCCACCACCCCAGTAATATCCTTCCTTCTAAGCAGTGGTGCAGTGGTACATTTTGAAGTGCAGGCCCTTGCCAGGACAGTTTCTATAGTAACACCCCCCATGGAGAATCCAAAAGAACAGGTGGCTGCATTAATGCAAAACACTTTGAAGCAGACTGAATTTTTACCAGGTACAGCTATTCTGTGAAATCAACCAAATGCAACAGAGATAGCTCATAAAAACACATCACATCCAGCCTCTTTCAATTTCTGTTCAAGAGGACTGGTGGCTGATATCATTGTCCTTGCTAATCAAAAAGTCATGGGCGTATAACCCTAGTGATACGTGAACCCACTACACTGTTATTTCTGGGGCCATTTCTGTCCTACGCTGTTATAGTGCTATCATTTCACTTTCAACCTCCTCTGGCATTCTGGGGCTTGTAGTTTACTGAGGCCAAAAAGCTCTCAGGCTGAAAATTCTAAATGGCCCTCCCTAAACTACAAACCCCAGGATTCCACAAGATGAAAGTGGAATAACAGCACCATAACATTGTAGTGAAGAAATGGTCTAAGACTCTAGTTGCTTCTTCCCTAGACTGAGACCCTTTTCCATTGTGTTAGACTATATGGAAACTGATTTTTAGAAGCAAAAGACAATTTTCTGATAACAATGGGGTCTGCTACTTGTGACTAGATGACTAAAAGTGAGTAACAAAAAGTGGGGAAGGGTTGTACAAAGGTTGAAACTTGACAGAGCAGACAAGGTAAAGGGGGAGCACATCAGGGACAGTAAATTCACCTCTATTGCCCTCTAATGGCACATAGTCACTTCTGCAAATGTGATTGCCGACATGTCCACTTCCACAACTCTGAGAATATGATTCTCTGTAGCAGGGGAGCTGCCACCCTGGCCATTTTTAAATACTGTATATTCATCTTGAGACTCTGTTACCCTGTGAATTGGGGGTCCCAGGAGGGGTGCCCAAACAACCAAACAAACACAACCAAGGTGGGGAAATTAGCTGGAGCACTCTCTTGACTAACGAGAGGTAGGGTAACTTAGCGGGGATCTTTTACCCTATGTCTACAGCGTCAGGTCAGTGAGGAGGCAAACAGTTCAAATGACAATTAAGATTTATTAAACGATTATTAAAGAAAAACAAGAACACACTCCTAACTAGAAAAGGAAAATAAAGTTCAAGGGGAATGGGTGATATGCCACCTGTCCTGCAGCCCTGGGGAAGCCTGATTGTAGAAGAGGAAACCCGGCATGGCGGCCGAGGGGAATCCGCTGAACCGAGCGGCAGCAAGGCAGAGTAGAAGTCCAAGCGATCTGGCGAGAGTTCCAAAGGGTTCTCGGAACTGGGGGGTTTTATCAGGGAAAGAACGGCCGTGGGCTAGTCTGGTCTTGGGCGAAAACAAGTTTTGGGTTGGAGACAATGCCTCCGAAGGGTCAGAATTTACATGATTGAGTTATGTTCCGAATTGACAATAGTATGGCTGGTATGTAGATGTGGCTAGCTCGGCAGTTAAGCACTTAGCTCGCCAGGGTGCTCTCTCAGGGCAGGGGGTCTCTTTGTTTATCGCGCATTGGTAATGAGGCTGTTTGTTTCGGGAGGTCACCTAAAGCAGTTCTGGCTATTTCTGGCTTGGTTTGGTGGGAGCAGCAAATAGTAGCCATGCCTAGCTTCGCGCTTGTTTGGTGGCCTCACAAACACTTGGCTGGTGGCAGATTAGGGCCGAATTATGATATCAAAATGATATCTTTGGTTCACCAAAGGCCAGGCCAGTACATGGTGGTAACATCTTGACAGTGTATTGTGCTCTCTGTGCCAGGCCTACTTAGTGTTTGTAGCTGTAGCAAAATGAATGTGCTACATGGAGTACACAATAGTGCACTTTTCCCAATATGAAAAGTGAACATTCTGGGTATATGTGCATACCGATAGCAGGTTAACTGGCTCATATCATCAAATCTATTAAAGTCCATGGTCATTGTCCTGTGGGATGCTGTAGGGTGGAATGTTCTATCAGTATTTATATGAAGTCACTAGGGGGAAGTCATTAGGAATTTGGGGGCCACCACTATTTTTCCTTGTCACTGGAGAAGGTGGGGTTGTGTTGGAGTAGTGCCTGGATGCTATAATGAGCTGGATGATAATAAGTAAATTGAAACTGAATCCCAGTAAGATGAACACTCTTGGGTCCAGCAACTGTGTAAGCTACCTGTCCTGGGTGGGATTGTACTCCTCTTGAAGAAGCAGATGTGTATTCTGGGAATACTTCTAGATCCATTTTTGTCACTGGAGGCCTAGGTAAACTCTGTAGAATGCTCAAGGCCAGTTTTGACTGATCTGACTAACTGCAACCTTTCCTGGACAGGGACAACTTAGCCATAGTAATCCATGCACTGGTAACTTGCCAATTAGTATTTATATGGCACTTCCCTTGGAGATAAGTCAAACTGCAGCTAATGCAAATAGCAGCAGTTAGATTGCTGACTGGAACCCCTTTCAGAAACCATATAAAACACCAATTCTGAAAAAATTGCTGTGTTTGCCAATATACCTCTAATCTGAATTCAAGGTGCTGGTGATAACATTTAAAGCCCTAAATGGGCTTTAAAATGGCTTTTAAATATGCCTGCCTGAGAACTGTGGTTTATTGGAGGGGCCGTCCTCTGTACCCCACCAGTAGGGGAATATATTGTGGCAGGACATTGGAGAGGGCCTTTGTCTGCGGCAGCCCCGTTGTGGAATACCTTGCCCTTTGAGGCCCAATTGGTGCAGACACTGATATCACTTAAGCACAAGTCAAAACTTGGCTTTTTATTAAAGCCTTTGGGCCTAATTGATTTCATCGAGGTTTTGCATGTGGTATGGTTGCACTGTTTTAAATTTTTTAACTGGTTTTAAATTGTCTGGTTTTTACGTAATGAATGTTTTAATACATTTTGGGACTTTATAAATGAACTTACTATTTATTGTTTTAGATTGATTCTATTGTAAGCTGCCCTGAGATCTCAGCATGTAGGGCACGATACAAACAGTTAACTAGCTAGCTCCTGACTAACTACATACATAAATAAGCAAACTATAAATAAGCAAACCACTTACTGAGAAAAATGATGGGCTTTCTCTGAGTAGAGCTCTTCAAGCAGTTGGTAGAGAGTTATCTGCTAGAGATGTTCTGTCTCTAGATCCACTTGTAGATTGACCGCTCTGAATGTGGTCAGATCAGATACTCTCCACCTCTGTGATTCAATGACAACAACCAAAAAGCATTTCAGGTTCCGTGCATCCATAGCCATTAGCTTTTTTTTTTTAATCTTCTGCATTTGTTTTCTATGTCTCCCACTGAAATCGATAAGGCACAAACACCTATAACTTTACAACACAGTGTAAAATTGGTTACTTTTTTGCATTTAAAAAGCATCATTTCTATTCCTATGTATACTTTCATCCACAACCTCTGATTACTGAACTAATATATGCTGCCCTTCAGCTAGTTAAATCTTTCTAATTATGGCAATTATATTAAGCAAGCTGATCCTCCAGTGTTAAAGACTTAAGGCCTGATCTTCAAAGAGTTCCACAGGTACAAGCCTCATCCATTTCATGGTCTCCTTTCACTGGCATGAAGTGCTTTCAAGATTAGGCTGTCCAAGGGCTCATCAAACCTAGCTAGGAGGTAAGTGTGGAAAGCTTTCATGGGTAGCCTTCTTTGGAGAAGTTATAATCAGCAGAATTATTTTAAAGAACTTGCCTGAAGGTGAAGATTCATCCAGGTTATGATAGTGCTATATCTACCTTGCAAGTTAAATTTAATGATCTCGAAAGACAGATTCCATAATAACACTGGGTACACTTGTATTTATGATGGTTAATGTTGTAACAAAGCTATTCATTTAAGACACTTGAAAATAAACCCAAACTATAGAAGGAATTACACTTCAGGATACATAGCCCATTTCTGCCCTACACTGTTAGAGTGCTATTATTCCACTTTCAACCTCCTATGGAATTCTGGGGTTTGTAGTTTACTGAGGCCAAAGAGCTCTCTGGATGAGAATTCTAAATGCCCCTCCCTAAACTGCAAACCCCAGAATTCCACTGGATGTTGAAAGTGGAATAATAGCACTATAACTGTGTAGTGCAGAAATGGCCATAGGTTCTGCACTTAAAATGAGGCCAATAATTTAACAAGTGCTGCTGTCTTCAACTGTCCATATATATGTGGGATGTTCTACCAATAGCAGAAACTATAGTTAATAGTATAAATGAAAAAGGCATATGTGGGGAAAGCAACCTCCTAGTAAAAATATGTCTCTGTTTTGACCTTGCTAAGGTTCTTTGAATCCCACCTCTATTCCTTCCCCGCACCCCATTTTCTACTGAGTGATAAGACTTTGGGCCTTTCTTCACTACACTGTTATTCCACTTTCAACATCCTATGGAATCTTGGGATTTGTAGTTTAGAGGGGGCATTTAGAATTCTAAACCAGAGAGCTCTTTGGCCTCAGGAAGCTACAAACCCCAGAATTCTACAGCAGAATGAAAGTGGAATAATAGCACTATAACAACGTAGTGCAGAAAAGCCATTTGCATTTTTGACCCCATCGACTTTTGCAAATTTTTATAAGCATTTTTCCAAATGCACCAATGTCTGTATGCAATGTTCCTAATACTATTTTTTCAGAATAAACCTGTTCCTTGTTGAATAACATGTATGTGTGTGTGGTTTTCTTTAAACAAAGTTTGTACATTTTAATCATTTATATTTTGAAATATGTACATGGTGTTGTGTCTACTTTGTTGCTCAGGATTTTAAGCCTAATGCATGTGGGGACACTCAAGGTGAGGTGTGCCTGCACTCACAACAAGCCTTGCGAAATCCAAACATAATACTTTTCTTGAGACTGTAGAAGAAAATGAAATTTCTTTCTATCCTTAGCTCCTGGCAACATTTTTCATCTTCTGAATTAATTCATAGATCCTCTGAAAAGTTCACATCCCTGAAACGTGAATAGCCTATGGATATTGACGACTGTATTAACGCCCCAAGATATGTGGGTAAATCCCACATCAGTGTCAAGAGCCCTGATAAAAGAGGCATATTGATATGGAAAAGCATGCACATCTCCTAGGCCCTTTTCGCGCCTTACCTTGTTCCAGTATCATCGCGAGGGGGTCACGTGAGGAGCTTCTTGTGAGAGGCCTTTGTGTCCCCTCTGTTTCCCCTCCACACCAGCTCCGTGCTGGGCAGAAAGAAATCTGAGAGCTCCACCCGTACCTTCCGCAGCACAGCCAGGTACTTTCCCAGGCTGCGCTGGGAGAGGAAGCATGATGACAGTGCATCTGGAGGCTCCACACACAAGGTAAGTGCGTGTGGAGCATGGGAGGGATGCACGATCATGCATCATTTTCGGTAACGAGCTGAAAATGATATATTGCGCAATCGCTGTGGAAAGGCCTCGAGAGCATCACGTGATTGCGAGGATATCATGTGGGATGTTCCTCGCAATCCCGCAGTACTCCCAAGGCCATTTTGCAACAGGACTGGCATGCAATAAGGGCCCTAGTCTTCTGAGACTGCTGTCCTCAGAACAACATTGAAGCAGATGAACCAAAAAGACTGACCCATGCTGGAAACTCTTGAGGTTAATGAGTGAGCCAGGAACCTTCATACTATTTCAGTTCCCAAGCATCTTGCTTTCCTCAGTTTTCTCTGGTGTGAAAACTTTCCCAGAAGCTTAGGAAGAATTCACTATATTAGAGAAAACAAAGGAAAAAAAGTACAAACATCTACCATACTTGGAAGTAAGCCTGGCTGGAATAAATGGGGTTTACTTCTGAGTAGATATGCATGTGTGTTGAATGATATTTCTTTCCCTTTGGCAAGGGATCAGAGTCCTCAACACTGTAAGACAGGGAAGAATTTCAAAACCATTACAGCTGATTTAATTTGCAACAAGCAACCCTGGCCGCTTGAGAAAGTATCTTTCAGGGTTTCTCATGTCTGGAGATGGGCCCATGCAACCATTCCTGTACCACTCTTTTGATTTTTGAGAATTTCCTCCATCCTCTATCCTTCAGTACTTGCTGGTTGCAAATGCCTTGTTTTAACATGTCCATCAGAGCAAGGCCTTGTGAATCAAGTAGCCATGGAGACCACCTGTACCACTGTAAAACAAGCAATTTTTCCCCACAATACATTGTTCTGAAGGCTCCTCAAACAAGTTTAAAAGTCCTAAGCTGCTGTAACAGTATAGAGGTAGCTCTATCATGATTCTAAGCAATTTTTAAATCAAACAAAAGCCTCAACTTTATATTTTAAGAAGTCCAATTAAATATTTATTTGTAGTGCGTTTCAGTGGGAAGCAATGAATAAGAGCCTGTTCTAAATCTAGCCTAGTCCGGGTCAAACTAAGTGTGATATTTCACTAAGTCTTTTATTTCTGAAGAAGAACATGTCGTCTTCAGAATATCTAGCATGCATCTTCATGCTGACATCGATAGGACTATAATTAGCTAGGTTACTCTGATGGTCTTTGTATGCGTAGGACTAGGGTATAAATTTTCAAGCATTTCATTCCTGCGTTTGAGAATGAATAAGTTCTGAATTTCTCTCCTTGGTGTGGAAGAAAACAAATATTTTTGTGCAGTTTTTGCCTGGTATTTGTACATTCCTACATGTTGCAGGACATTATACCTAGAACTACCCATGTTTTTAAATGTGTAAAAATTGTGAGTTTTCTGCACACACACACACACACCTTCATCTTTTGCATGCCACAGCCTCTCATGATTGCCAGAAAAGTGTGATCTTTTCAAAAATAAATGTTATAAGAAAAAAAATGCATATGGAATCTGCATTTTTTTTAAAGCATGGAACTTCTGTTATTGAAAGGAAAACATATTTTGTGCAAGAAAAGAAAAGAAAAGAAAAGAAAAGAAAAGAAAAGAAAAGAAAAGAAAAGAAAAGAACTTGTGGAAACATTTGGGTTTTGATGCAAAAAGCCCACATTTCAAACAAACAAACAACACATGTTTCTGAAAGGGGGGGTGCTTCAAAATGTGGTTTTTGCACAAAAATGCAGTTTTGCACAGAAAACACTTTGCACATTTATGCACAAAATAATTTCCTGAAATACTTTAGGACTTGTGAATACTGAATGCAAACTGAAGAGTTCTCACCTCTGCACTATTTTTTCTGAGCAGTCTTTCCAACCACAGGAAACCCCATTTTTCAACCACCAAATATATAACATTGATTTTTCCCCTCATTTCTGGAGTACGAGATGAACTGGGGGTGGATTCTTTGACCTACCAATAAGGAAGGATAACACAAATATGGGCTCTCACCAATTTGGAAAAAAAAATCACCAGGAACTTTCCCAGTTTATAAAATAGAGAACAGTTCTCTGGTCCATCCTATAGCAATCATTTCCAAATGGAGTTCTCCTTAGATTTAGAAAGTACATCAGAAGGAGGATGAAAGCAGACATTACTTTCAAGCTGAATCTAGCAGTGACCTAAAGAAATTGGCTATAATCCTCAAATGCTTGTGCTATAACAAATTTGTTAGTCTTTATTCCATAGGACTCTTTGCTGTTTTTGCTGTGACACACAAAGGCAATTTCCACACTATACTGTTCTAGTGCTATTATTCCACTTTCAACACCTTTTGGAATCCTGGGGTTTGTAGTTTACTGAAACCAAAGATGCCTTTCCCTAAACTTCAAAACCCCAGGATTCCATAGGATGTTGAAAGTGGAATAATAGCACCAGAACAGTGTAGTACAGAAATGGTCTAAGACAGCCCCCCCTTTGGGAAACTGTATGAAATAAGGCACCATAAACTTTGTTCTGTTTCTAGCTCTGAAAACACAAAGACACAAGTAGAATGAAACAAATAAACAATTATAAATGAATACTACGATTCTAGAACTCTCTTCATTTACTGCTTCCTTAAAAAAAATTCTATTCATCTTTAAGGAGCTTGCTATTGAGGCCAAAGTCCTTTCCCAGCTGGTGAAGCTGCAGAAGGCTCAGTCCAAGCTCTGTAGACACAGTTTCAAGCAAAAATAAAAATGATGCAGCAACAGCAGACTGGGCAAGAGTAGCTGAGAAGAGACTTCAATAAATCCTGCATAGCTAGTATGCTTTTGGAGGAATTTTTTTATTTCTCACCCTTCTCAACCCCCAGCAACTCTCTGATTTTTTTTTTTTAAAAAAAACAGACCTCCCACAAATTGTCATAGTATTAATTGGATGAACAAACATAGGTATGTGGATAGCAAACAGAAAACATGAGTTGTAATCAATATACCAGGATAAATTCAAACTGTGAGATCCAAGACATGAAATGATGGGATTAGAGGATAATCAATGTTGTAAGTGACAACTTGTCTGTTCACTCTGCCAATTTTGGCCAAATACGAGCTCCCATGGTCTTCCATGGAGAGTAATTAAGGGAACTGTCATGAAAGATAATGAGGCTAGATTTGTTGCATCTTCCTAGGATCAGAGCACTGAGAAGAACTAAATGTCCTTCCAGCAGGAAAAGAATATTTCAGTAGGGTGAGTGATAGGTCCTTCCTTCCTTCTTTCCTTGGTACTGACCACATTAAGCTTAAATTAAAACTGTTGCCCCTTTCCACACGAGGAAGTTAAGACGGGCCAAGGCGTTGTGTCACGGAGGTCATCCGCACCTTGGATTGGACTAGGTTCGGACTATTTACCTTAGTTCCGCACCTAAGTCTGATCCAAAATGCCCCCAAATGGTCCTCCAGCGCACTATGTGAAGACCAGAAAAAAACAGGTCTTTCAATTTTCCGGAGCGCGCCATTTCGTTTCTGTTCAGTTCTGCAGATGCGCAGATTCGTGCCAATGCGAGAGGGTGGGCTATGGGCATGGCCAGCTTCAGTGGTTGGTCCAGACCCACAAACAACTGGAAGCCGCCATTTTGTAAGCCTCACCAGTGTGAATCTAAAGACCTCGAGCTGCTCCTCATTGCCCTGGAACAAACAGAGCAGCCCTGCGGAAGGGCTTAAAGGACAGTCCGTGTTGCTTTGAGCCAAGAAGAACCGGTAAGTAACAGCAGGGAGTGATTCACTCGCCTAATGCAGAAAGGGCCCTAGTCTCAATACACTGCACCATTGACATGGAAGCCTCCAGTTGCCAAGCATGTGTGATACTTTTTCCTATCATCTGCACTGAGCAGTAGGGTTTTAATTCTGTTCCCTTGCATTAACTGAATTTACTTTTATATGATCTCACCAGTGTTGGCTGCTTTGAGTGCTATTCCTTGGCAAATGAGAAGGCCACTAAAGAAATAAATAAAGATGTCACTATGGAGGCTTTGACATGAAGACATTTCTCCTGCCAGTGAACTACAGCCCCACCTTAAAACCATAATCTCTACTGCCATCTCCTTTTCACTCACTTGTTGCTAACCACCTTTCTAAAAGAAAAATGTTTGTGACCTCCTCTTCTTCTACTGCTTCCTCCTCCACATGCATTTTCTTCAGCTTTCCTCATCATTGAGATGTCATAACATCTGCTTTGTCCATTATCATCTATTATGAAGAGACTCTTTAAAAAATTCACTCTGCTAAGATTTTTCCCCTTTCTGCCTCATTTCTTTACTTCATTCTCTTTCTATTTATGATATACTTCAACATAGATTCTGTGGTAGGGAGTGACTGCCCATGGCTCTTTTGTTCAATCTTTGATACCTCTGTGCTCCCTAGAATGCTCTTTATTTGGCAAAAAAGGAGAAGTGACTCTTGTAAGCTCCCCTCCCCAAAGCTGCAATTCCCCTTTTAAATGGGTTTCTGTCCCCTCACTGCACATACATTTAGTATTTGTTAAAAAAAACTTTTTCCCCCCAGTACTGGAAGCATATTTCCAGCCACTTCATGTTGTTGTTGTTGTGTAGCATTTTGGCAACCCATGTGGATCCCAGAAGGTCCCAGGATATAGACTGGCCATGGGATCATAACAGTTATCCACCCCTACTCTACAGCAGAGAATATAGCTAGCAGGTATGGACTAGCAATTTGTATTAGTTGTCACTAATCTAGCCTCTTTTTATTGGTACCACCATGGGATAACCAAGTGTTCCCTTGTTCTCTCTCTCTCTCTCTCTCTCCTTCTGTGTGTTTCTTTCTTTCAATCTCTCCCTCTGCATAAAGGAAACTTTGATTGCTAGATCTGGGGAAGCTGTCACTTCTGCAGTTCTTTTGTATGGTGTTTTCTTGGAAAGCTTGATTAATTCTAACAGGATCAGCAGTATGTTTTCTAATTAATAAGATATTTCCTCTGTTCTGTACAAAAACAGAGCTGTTAATGGCTGCTGTTAAGTCTTCAAGTTGTCACATCATCAGATTTGAATAATCCTAATGGGATTAATGTTTGCCTGTTGTGTTCTATCCGTTATTTTTATGGTCCATTCTTCCTTCCCCCATATTGCACTTCCAGGAGGGCAATTTTCTCCCCAGGGTATGCTTGCTGCTAATCATGTCTATCAGGAGGAAGTATAAGGCATAAAGCACTCCACTAGTTTAAATGGATGTGAGCTTGGGAAATGTTGGGAGTTTTCAAGGAGGAAAGCTGCAGTGGTCCTTGGGACGTAGTCTTCCCCAAGGCTAGCAGAGTGACTACTGTCCTGAGGATTGCCTCCAAACCCATGGGACACCACCTCTCTCCCTAGCCAACTGGTGTGCAGTTTGCCTTTGTGTCCCCTGTCTTCCCCTCATTCTTCATCTTGACACTCATATTTATAATATCCTAGTAAGGATGGGGGGAAAAGGGTAGGTTTTGGAAAAATGGAGTTCTGTGGAGATGCTACAGCTTTTTGGGAGGTGCGGGAGGCCAAATAAAACAAGAAGTGATGGGACTTATAGGCTTTCCTCTGGCTCAGAACATTATATGAGTTCTTTGTCTTCTTTTTTAAAAGATACAATCAGTTTGAGTTCAGGGAGGAAGAGTATTGCTGAAACACAATCTACATTGATCAACACACCTCAGAACATTCTAAAGGTTAATCCAGCATTAGCCCTACTTAGTGTAGATCTTTTTTTATTTAATTTGTATTGATGTTAATATTATCAACTTTACATCAAGCAAATATCATATGCCATCGTACATAAGAGAACTTGCTTGTATAGTAGAGGCTGAAACAGCCCAGATGTCTGACTGATCTCATTTGGCTTACATCTTCAGTTTGTATTACAAGTAACTAGAGATGGCCCAGTGCATCTCTAAGTCTCCAAAGCTTGAAAGCAACTTCTGAACCATCTCAAGTTGCTTATAAAGTGTGTCTTTAATACTGATACCATTTAAAAAATCAATGAGACCTGGCTTGCCTATTAATAATGTACATCCATTTATATCTATGGGTCTGCTCTAAGATTTGAACCCAAATGTCTTTTTCTAGAAATGAATGGAGTAGAGACATAAGCATTCACAAAAGATCCATCAAGTGAACTTGACATACACATGAATTCTTCAAGTTACTGGAGGTTTGAGTTTAACCCATTTACAAGACATCCTTGAGGAAAAGCTTCAGTCATCGACCTCAGTGAATCTTTTGAAATTCTTTGTAAAAACAAAATGGCACAGTGATGCTAGCATTTAGTTGCAACCATATCAGACTGCATCATATCTCACATCTGATTTCAAAGGAAATAAGATATGTGAATAATAATGTATGACTAGCAGGGATGTACAGCTATCTCAAGAGGTATAATCTAGCAGGACTTTCAGATCACAGCATGAATATACTATCTAGAGATGGCAATTAGAAGAAAACCCTTTCCCTGAAAATCTACTGTCTTTGATACAGGAACGCTTGGCATGCAACAGTAGAGATGCCACCAGATGCAGTTATGAAGCAGAGCATTTCTTTAAAGGAGGAATGGAAATCCAGTGCTTCCTATAGACATTTTGGGAGACTCCATACTTCACATTGCTGCATATGCATGCATGTTTGTCCTCATACATGTAGAATCTAGGAATGGAAAGAATATTCAAGACTTGGAGGAGGGAGCAAAAACATAAAAGCAGCTTTTCAAACCCAACAACTCCTGATTTTTTCCCCCTCTGTGTGTGTTTTGCCTCTCAGTCTTTGAATAGGCTTGAGGGCTTCCCTTGCCCTCCAAACTTCAGAACAAATGCAGAGATGTTCTTTGGCTGTCCCTATCCTCTCACAAGCCATTACAAGACTGTGTTGGAAGGCAGCAGAAACAAAGGCCCTTTCCGCACCAGGATATTAAAACGGTGCAGAGCGACCTCCGACGGAGGCCTTCTGCACCATGAAGTGGACTGGGGCGGACTACTTTTTGTAGTTTCACACCTTAATCTGTTCCGAAGCGACTGGAACTGGTGGTGTGGCGTGTTTTTTAAAAACTTTTTTTCAGAGGTTTTTAAAAAAGCACGGCATGCGCAGCCCCATGCAGCTCCATCCCCATGCTCCGGTGCAGATTTGCAGGTGTGCACTAGTGCATGCCTGCAGATATGCCGGGGGCAGGCTTAGGCTGGCGAGCTTCTCCGCTTCTTCTTCCACCAACTGGAAGCTGCCATTTTGGACGTCGAAGCTGCCATTTTGGATGCTGGAGGACTGCAGAGCAGCGAGCTTGTGCTGCTCCGCATGGCAATGAACTTACCCGGCTGCTGGTAAGCTCCGTTTTAGGGAGCTTTCCTCCATTTCCCCTACCACGTGCGGAAAGGGCCAAAATGTGAGTAAGACACTTTATCATCACAATGAGAACATCTACAAAAGCAGCAGTTTTGAAGATATTTCCTCAGCAGTAAGAAAACTGATTTAATTATTCACTCTCCCTGTGGGAACAAATAATTTATAGAAGCACATTCTTGTTATAACCTATGTGAAATGCCATCACATGTTAGTTTCTTCCTAGTTTCTTCCTTCCTTCCCACTGCTAAAAACACAAGCAGTTTTTTTTACTGCACTTTATCTTGCACACTGTCACAACAAAACCATGAAACATCCGCTGCTGCATTGGCACATTTCTTTTCTGGATGCCCCTAACTTACATGTCTTGGTGTCATCTTTCCACATTATAGCATCTCTTTTTCAACATTTCTCTGCTTCTTGCCTGTGTGATGTCCTTGTAGACCTGTGTTTCTTGGCTGAAGGAACAATAGATTTGGCTCCTTGTGCCCCAAGTGTATGACAAATTTTAAAAATCTATGTTGCTGTTGATGTGTAGATCTCTTTCAGAAGACTAGGCTCACTGGGGATTTTTTCACTGGAGTATTAAAAATATGTTGTTTTGGGGAGCGATCTGAAATAGGCAAACAATAACAGACTATTTTACTTCATCATATCCCTACTAAATAACAAGAGTGAATTCCAAGTCAGAATCATCCAGGACAGCTTGATACTGATCAGAAATCAACTTCTGATAGACACGGGTGGGAACCATATGAATCTGTATCCAACCTTAACAACATGAACAGCCAGTGTAGTGTAACAGTTACAACATGGTGTGGAAAGTGTGACCTGCAGGCCACATGCCATTCCAGGGCCAATTTTCGTGGCCATAGGGACCTCCAGAGTTCAAAAATATTTTAACAGATGTTTTGTTTTGTTTTCAGGGGGGAAAAACCCTCAAATGCTTCCAAATGCCTTCTAGGAGGAATGGAGCAATTTCACTTTGCTTGGGGGCTATTTTAAGCTCAAGAAGTGACTGCTGGGTCATTCATTTTTTTTTTTTTTATGTCTCCTCTTGGCATCAAATCACCCAGAGGACCAAAAACGTAGTGAAAATCTTCCCTAGAGTCCATGGAGTATATGTGAGTGGATAGATTTCTGTGGGGGCAGGTAGTGGAGAAGTCGGGCCCTGCAAAATCTCCTAGGGGGACTAACATCACTCAGCAGCTCCTAACAGTTGTCCACTCTCAATTTGAATGATTTAAAAATTGGGTAATCCAAGTTCAAATCCCTGCTAAGTCATGAAACACACTATCTGAATTTGACCCAGTCAGTCCATCCCACCTTGCTGATCTAGTGTAATCATGTCATAGAGTCATAGAAGCTTAGAGTTGGAAGGTCCTCATGGGCCATTGAGTTCATCCCCCAGCTCAATGTAGGATCTCCAGCTAAAGCATAGCCAGAAGATAGCTACCTAGCTTCTTTTTAAAGGCTTCCAGAGAAGGAGATGTCACCACCTCCCTAGGAAATTGATTCCATTGTAGAATCACTTTTACTGTCAAGAAGTTCCTTCCAACATTCAGTCAAAATCTACTCTCCTGTAACTTCAAGCCATTACACCTGGTCCTCTGCTCTGCAGTAGCAGAGAAAAGGCTTGCTACCTTCTCTCTGTGACAGCTCTTGAGACATTTAAAGAAGGTTCACCAAGCTGAACATGCCCAGCTTCTTCAGCCATTCTTCATTTGTTCTCCATAACTTTTACCAACTTCATTGCCCTTCTCTGAACTTGCTCCAACTTGTCTGTATTCTCCTTAAAATGAGGCACCTATAACTAAGTGCAGTACTCCTGAGGACTTGACCAGCACAGAATCTACTGGGGCTATTTCTTTCCTTGTTTTAGAAACTATGTCTAAAATAGCATTTGTCTTCTCTGCTGCAGAATCACGCTGCTGGCTCATTTTCAATTCATGATCAGTAGTAATCCCAAGATCCTTTTTGCAAGTAGTACTACTGAATCATGTATTCCTCATCCTTTACTTGGTGCATTTGGTTTTTGTGGCTGACATATAGAATGTTGCTTTGTCTCAATTTAATTTTATTAATTTTTGCCCAATCATACAGTTTATCTAGATCCTTTTGAATTCTGTTCCAGTCTTCCAATATGTTAACCACCTCTCCCAGTTTTGTGTCATTTTCAAACTTGATAAAGATTTCCTCTACCCCATCATCAAAGTCATTGATAAAAACGTCAAAAAGTAATGGCCCTGGAATAAATGTTGAGTCACTCCGCTCGAGACCTCCTTCCAGTTTGAAGGGCAGCTATTGATGACAACTGTTTAAGCATGGTTTTCCAAACAGTTGTGGGTCCAGTTGATAGTGTTTCCATCTATTCCACATTTAGTCAGGTTGCTAATCAAAATATTATGAGGAAACTTTATCAAATGCTCTGCTGAAATCCAGATAAATGATATCCACAGCATTCCCACCATCTACTGAACTAATGACCTGACGGGAAAAAAATATAAGATTTATTTCGCAGGATTTCTTCTTGGCAAACCAATGTCAGCTCATTGACCACTTCATCATTGTGAGGATACTTGCAGACAGACTCTTAAATAACCCATCTTAATATTTTTCCTGGCATAGATGCCAGGATGACTGGTTGCAGTCTCCTGGATCTTCTTTTTCACCTTTTCTGAAGACAGGGATGATGTTTGTCTTTCTTCAGTCCTTTGGCACATCCCCTGTTCTCTAAGATTTCCCCCAAAAAAGTGGCAAGGGATTCAGAGAACCGATCAGCAAGTTCCTTTAGTATGTTGGGATGCAGTTCATCTGGCTGTGCAGATATGAACTCATTTACAGTGGCAGAGCTTGCAGAGTGTGGAGGGGGGACAGGAAGGGGTGGGGCTATGGCATGAGGGGTGTGGCCACTGTGCATGGGGGCGTGGCTGTGTTGTGTGGGGGCATGCCCGGGGGTGTGGGGGTTTGGCCAGGGCATGTGGGGGTGTGACTACAGGCTGGGACACCCCAAAAACTTTGCCACCAAGGGCAAACTGTCTCTCTCATCCCCTGCCTACTCATCCCTATGTGACTGCTCATTTAGGTGGGGGAAAAAGGTTGCTCTTTGCTTGCCTACTCAGACCCAGCTCATTTTGAGCTTCAGCTTTTCTTATACTATTCCTGCATGCTTTGGCTACACATCTGTACATTTCCTTGGTGATTTGTCTTTCCTTACTTTCTATATACATACTCATTTTTCTTCTCACTTTCTCCTTGAGTTAGCTCTGCAGTGACAGGGGCTTTTTCTGATGTATTCCTTTGTCTCTTCTGTGGCATTATTTATGATTGTGCTTTTTAAAAAGGCATTCTTCAAGAATTCCCGCTATTGCTGGGTGTCTTTTTCCTTTGGCATGTCTATTAAGAGGATTCCACCCATTAATACCCCAAACTTGTTAAAATCAGCTTTCCTGAAACCTAGGTTCATGTTTGATTATATTCATCTTTGTCCAACAATTGCAAATTTTAGCATTACATGGTCACTTACCCCTAAAGTACCAATTATTTAATTAAAGTGACCAATTCCTCCCTGATGGTTAGGGTCAAGTGCAAGATTGCCAATACCCTTGCTCATTTATCTATCTTTTGAAATAAGAAATTGTTTCCAAGTCACCTCAGGAATTTTTTGGCGAGCTGATGCTTATCAGACTTACTGAAGTTCTCCATAACCACTCATTCTAACATCTTTGAAATCACTGAGATTTGTTTCTGAAAAGCATTGTTCACCACCTCTTCTTGGTTTGGTGACCTATGGTAAACTCCCACCACAATGTTGAATCTATCTATCTATCTATCTATCTATCTATCTATCTATCTATCTATCTATCTATCTTATTACAAAATGCTCTCAACTGAGCCACTCTGATCACTCACACAGATTACTGTACAAGTGAATTTGTCTTTGATGTATAAGGCTATCCCTCTCTTTTCTGACACATTTATTCTTTTTGAATAGGTTATACCTTTCAATTGTAATATTCTAGTCATGGGAATCATCCAACCAGACCTCCTCTATGCTTATGAAGTCATATTTAGCTCCCTGCAGTACAACTTCAAGCTCATCTTGTTTGTTTCACAAACTCTATGCATTGGTATATAGATAATTGAATCTTTGTTTGTTCTCGCCTATTAATTTACTGTTCTTTTTGTGTGTGGATCCTATTCTCTCCCTCAGCTTATCTTCTAGAATCCATGTCCTTACATTTAGAACTTGTATTTGTGCTGATGTTTGAGCTATCATGTCCAACCCACCAATGATTTAGCTTAAAGCCCTCTTGATCAGACTTGGCATGTTACTACCAACGACATTCTTCCTAGTTTTTGTAAGGTGCAACCCATCTTTAGCTGGTAGTCCTCTGTCTACATCTACATCATCTACATAGCCAGTCATTCACTTCTAGTATCTACCCATCGCTATGTAGTCCTCTGTCATTCACTGGCATAATTGATGAGAATACAACCACTGCATCAAACCTCTTCAGCTCCCTACCCAAAGCTTCACAGTCAGGGGTGATCTGCTCAAAGCTATTCTTGCCTATGTTATTGGTACCCATATGAATAAGGAAAAACGGGTATGCCACCACTACCACCTCTGCCACTGCTGCCAGGCCTCCTTTGCTGCTGCTGTCTGCTGCCACCACCACTCTTCATGGCTCCCCTCTGACATCAGCCACTGCCTGCACTGATGATACTTTTTTCAGTACTTTCAGGGACTAGAGTGTAGACATGTACACCTCCTTGAAGTTGCTGAAGGAATTGTGTATGCATAATTACACATATAATTATGTATTATCTTAAATAAAATTGTTATGGACCTAGTCAACGAAATCATATGTTTTCATTTTTTATTATTTCACATACGATCACAATAAAACCAGCGCTGTGGATGTCTACTATGCCAGTCATGTTCTGGTTCCAGCTCTGCGTCTCTGTAATTCATTTAGGAACAATTAACGGGTGTGCCTATGTTTATTAAACATCACAATTTCACACATAACAAGAGATTTAACAAATCCAGTGGAAGAGTGCTACATCGTGTTTTGTCTTGAAAAATAGAAGCATGAGTGATTCACTTGTTTTTATCCTCAGAGATTTAATCTCCTCAGAAAGTTACATGTCACCTGCTGTGTCTGCATATGCATTCAGGATTCAGTGAAGACTGAATCTAAGAAAACTCCTCTCAGAGGACACATCATTTGTGCCCTGGATTGGACAATTAATGTCATTTGAAGATGCTGAATTAATAGCCCTCATTAAAAGCACCTGGAGAGCATTTCATTGCCAAGCAGTGACTACAACCAACTTATAATGACCAAGTGGAGACCAAGGTTATGCCCTCCCAATTTTTACAATTTTTTTTTCAAACCACAAAAGTGTTCCAGTGCTTTCCACCACTCAAAACACAAAATGTTTGGCAGTTGCTCAACATTGAGCAGTGTTAACAGTCTTCACACTATTCTCACTCACAGCTGCTGACCCGTGCCTGTTCAAGGGCAACTGAGAGAAGACAGGCATGTCTTTGAATGGTCCCCAGATGTCCTGCATGTATTATATACACCAAAGGGCAGATGCACAGAAGATGACGTCAGCATCAACTGGATGCTTGGGAAACTGTGTGTGTTTGTTTGGTGTGTGTGTGTGTGTTTAATACAACTTGAAGCAAAACACACCTCTGACTCCTATGCTGGGCCTGACTGTGGCACCATTTCAGACTGGGCTGTGAGCAGGGACGTCAAAAGGACTTCACTTTGGGAGGCAGCATCTATGTCAAAACAACCATGGATTTTAAAAGCATTTTTGGTGGTTCTTCTGTCATTGTTTCTTATGTGAGCAGAAGTAATATTATCAAAGAATTAACTACCTTCCTTGCTTGCTTGCTTGCTTCCTTCCTTCCTAACTTCCTTCTTCTTTTCTTTTCTTTTTTTTTCTTTTCTTTTCTTTTCTTTTCTTTTCTTTTCTTTTCTTTTCTTTTCTTTTCTATCTTTCTATCTTTCTATCTTTCTTTCTTTTTCTTTTTTTCTTTTTTTTTGTGGAAGGGAAGAGTTTTAAAACAGTTAAGGTCAAATCAGTTGACTCATTAATTAGCAAACTTATCAAACTTATTTTAGTTAAAATGCTAGAATAAAATATTGTCCATTTATTTACATTTCTAAACCACTCTGGATTCAAACAGATTCTAAGATAATTTACCTAAGAGGGTAACAACTGTAGTCCTAAACCAGTGGTTCTCAACCTGTGGGTCCCCAGATGTTTGTGGACTTCAGCTCCCAGAAGCCCCAGCCACTATGGTCAATGCTCAGGGCTTCTGGGAGCTGAAGTCCAAAAACATCTGGGGACCAATTGGGTTGAGAACCACTGTCCTAAACCCTGTTATGCAGGACTTTAAGCGCTGTCACACTATGCTGGTATAGTATTATTGTTCTACTTCAACTGGCATGACAACATCCTGTGGAATCCTGGTATTTACAGTTTAAGGAGGTAAATTTAGGATTCTTGAACCTCTCTAAACTACAAACCCCAGAATTCCACAGAATGCTGTTTTGGCATTTAAAGTGGAATAATACTGCTATAACAGTGAAGTGTGATGGGACCTTTAGTTCCATTGCACTCAACAGCTTAACCTCACTGAATTAATTTATATAAGTTTTATTGATTCAGTAATCTATTCTGGTTAGGACTAACAATTGGTACTAGGATAGTGGAGCAGAATTGCACTGGAAAGCAGATAAATCCATTTGCCCAAGATCTTCCTCAGAGACCTTTCTGCAGCATCAGGTCCTTTTAGATCTTTGTTGTACTTCAAATTCAATTTAGATGACAAGGTTTCTGGCTGCTGCTATTGACTGTTATTGCACTTATTTATTGATAACTATTTTAAAAACAAATATATTGTAAACAGCTCTGGAAGCTCATTGGGACTGAATAGCAAGATAGCAAATAGCAGTAATAAATAAACAAACATTGTAGCCTTAATTATCATTATTAATAATTGTTATTCATTATGCTTTTGGTGTTACATGAAAAACAATGCTTCTTCAGGATTTTTTTCAAGATTTTTTTCCTTCTATTTTAAGTCCTCAGAAGAGACCTAATAATTATAAAAAGGAAATTTAGCCCTTGAACAAAAGAAAGAAAGAAAGAAAGCGAGCAAGCTGTGAGAATCAAACTCATTTCTCAGATTTTAAAAAGTCTTTGATGGGTTTGTATCTGTTTAATTCTCTGCCCCAACTCCAATTGTTCTCTAAAACTTTTGTTATAGAGAACTTATACATGAATAGATTTTGGCTGAGCTCCTGTAGCAGACTGGTCTTGGAGTAAGCCCCACTAAAGTCGATTTAGCTTACAGAGCAACCCAGAGAGGAACAACAGTGGGATGCCCACTCCACCTTCTAGGATATGAAAGCTCACACTGGCTGACAGAGCAGGATTTTTTTCTGTCAGAATAGTTGGTGGACCCAGATTAACCCCTTTCCAGGAGAGCAGAGTTTGTTCGGATACAGGTAAGCAAACTGGGTGGGGGAGCAGGATTTTTTTTCTTTCAATTTTTGATTTTCTTTCCCCTCTGTTAGATAACACAGGGCTGCCAGAATGAAAACTGAAAAGCGCACCTCAACCTTAAATGCAACAGCAAGTGCTGTTGTAGGTCCTTTAATGCAATAGATATTTTTGATGGTGATCAGCATAGTAGTGATGGTGGTTTGAAAACCATCTAAAAAGTGAATTGCTGCTCTTGGGACAATCCAAAGGAAGGGAAATGACTCTTTGGGGGACATCAGAAGCGCAATTTGGGAGCCTCGAATGGTCAAGGGCTGCAATAACAGCCATTCAGGCTGTATATAGCCCCAGGGTACACTTTGTTCATCTCTCAAGTAGCTGATGGATCCAGATCTTTCCCAGGGGAACAGGGCACTTTAGGATCTGTGATTTTAAAACCAGATTAACCAACCCTGCACATTTTGTGGTTCTCCCTTAGGTATTGCCAAAAAGCCAAATCCTCTTGTAGCTTACAGTCTGCTCCAGGTGTAATGGGGGCTTCTGGAACACCGAAGCCACAAAATAGACTCCTTTTCACTGGCCAAGGCAAGTGAAGAAGCTCCAATGTACCACCTTAAGCACTTCCAGCTATCAACTGGGAAGGAGATACAATTGCACTCCTACTTTACACTAGTAGCTCCACATTATATTTCCCGATGTAAACATCTGTTTCTCTTCTCTTGTTTTTGATTCAAACTGTGGCAATCACTTAAAGAAGAGTTATTTGGCAAAAAATGTTGAAATCTCTCTCTCTCTCTCTCTCTTTCTCTTTTAAGCAACACTTTCTGAAATCCCTAAATGTATTTTCCTTTGCAGTGGAACATCTGCAGTTCTTCCTCTTATATAGTAATCTAAGGCAAGGTGTAAACAGAAAAGTCAAAACAAGGAAGGAACTGTTAAAAAAAATACCACAAAGAATCTTCATGTTCCTTTTGCAGATCAAAATAGTAATAAAATACAGATATGACTGTGAAAATAGTTGAAGAAAAAGCCCTATTTATAAAAAGATTAAACCACGTCTGACGATACTTTTCATCTGTTTACAGAACAGATGCATTTGGTGCTGTTGGCCATAAAAAGGATTTAAAATGGGATAAGGATTTAAAATACAGGACTGAAAGAGAACTAAATATAAATATAGGACTGAAAGAGAACTTCTGTAAAATGTTATATCAGTGGTATTTGATGCCAACTAAATTATCCATAAAAAAACAAAAAAACTGCTGGAAGTGTAAAGAAAATAGAGGGGCCCATTTTTACATGTGGTAATCATACACAGAAGGAAAAAAAGACAATATCCACGACTGTTGGTATTTAATTTGAATTGGAATCAGATCTGTATTTGTTAAATATTATTAAAAATAACTCAGTGATAACAAAAGAATTATAAATTGTTATTATATCAGGTTACTTCATAAAATATTAAATTATGCACAAAAATGGAAAAGCAAACAGGAATCTTCAATAGATGACTGGCTGTTAAAACCCATGGATATGAAAGAGATGAAAAAGTTGGCAATGGCCCCTTCTACACCCTACCTCATCCCAGTGGCATCCCGTGGGGATCTTAGCAGAGGTGGTCTCAGCTCCCTTCACACCGTCTACCTGCAGGAATGCAGGAGGCATGAAGGCCACGCCTCTTGCTTCCTCAGTGCAGCTGGGTAGTGTCCCAGGCTGTGTTGGGACAGTAAGCGCAGCCATTGAGCTTCCTGACACTCTGCAGCTCAGGTAAATGCAGTCCGGTGGCAGGATGGTGGCACAATCACTGGTCATTGATGGGGAGAACCCATCAATGATTTGTGGCATGATCGTGCTGCCTGAGAATGGGAGAAGGATGGGACCTGTATGACGTTATGCAGAACCTTCATCTGGGTCATGTCCTTCTCCTGTCCCTAATGAGGGACAATGACGTTCTGTGGAAACGGACCAACTTAAAAAAAGAGAAAGCAAGACAACAATTTGAGAGCAAATGGAAGCTGATTTTGGATTATATTAAAAGTGATGGAAGTAAAAATGAAGCTGCTGAAATATGAATTTAATTAAAAGACATCTCAAGTATTATAAGACTTTAGTAGGTCAAATGCCAAATAACTTAAAATTGGTGAAAACAGGACAAGACAAACAATTATGCAGGAATAAATGATATTAAACTTAAGCAATAAATCCAAGTGAAAAGCAATAAAGTGGTAGATAGATGGGAGGAAAGGAGAGAAAAGATTAGTCATGTATTTTATATTGGCAATATTTGTTAAAAAAAGAAAAGAAAAGAAATATATATATGTTGATTTATTTTTAAATGGATTTTAATTAATTAATTAGATTAGATAGATAGATAGATAGATAGATAGATAGATAGATAGATAGATAGATAGATAGATAGATGTAGGTCCTGAAATGTTGAAGAGCCTGTGAGATGTATCTCTTCAGGGTTCCACAGGGAAAGTGATGCAGTTGCATTGTGACTCTGAACTAGGATAGCCTTATTGGATTAATGGAATTTAGGTAAGTGTTGACTTTCTAAACTTCCACTCATTCAGTGGGTTTGCTCTGTTTGGGACTAACAACTGAGTTTCAACAAAAGACTGAATTTGTAGGCAGGCTTTGTGGACAAATAAGCATCTATTTTCTAGTGCATATGCAAAGGTTCAGATGTGAACAGAATCAAGTAGTGATAGTATAAAATATCACAGCTTTATTTCTTACTAAATACTTCCACTGCTATTAGGTTGTTGTGGGTTTTCCGGGCTTTGAGGCTGTGTTCTATTAGTATTTTCTCCTGACGTTTTGGCTGCATCTATGGCTGGCATCTTCAGAGGATCTGGTGGCATGGAAGTGAGACAGAGTATATATACTTGTGTAGTCCTCAGGTGAGAGGGAGCAATTTGCATGTGTTACAGTTGGCCTGTGTGATGGCCTGTTGTTAAATAGGATATCCCCCAGGGTTGCATTGTTAGTCAGGGGATATGCATAACAGTGTGTTAATTACATTAGCCATCCATAGTATTGTTTTTTGTAGAGGGACCTCCAGAGTCTGGGTGGTGTTCATTGGCATATTTTTTAGTCTTGATTTTAGTGTTCTTCAGTACTGGTAGCCAAATCTTGTTTACTTTCCCAGTTTCTTCTTTCCTGTTGAAACTGTCCATGTGTTTATGGATTTCAATGGCCTTTCTGTGTAGTCTGATGTGGTAATTGTCAGAATGGTCCAGAATTTCTGTGCTTTCAATAAGCATTCAGTGTCCAGGTTGGTTTATGACATGTTCTGCTACTGCTGATTTTTCTGGGTGGATCAGTCTGAAGTGTCTTTCATATTCTTTGATTCGTGTTTGGATGCTGCATTTTGTAGTCTCTATGTAGACCTGCCCACAACTGCAAGGTATGTGGTAAACTCCAGCAGAAGATAGAGGATCCCTCTTGTCCTTTGCTGAACGTAGCATTTGTTAAATTTTTTTGGTCGGTCTGTAGATTGCTTGGAGGTTTCTTCATCAGTTTCCCTATACGGTCAGTGACCCCTTGATGTATAATAAAAACACATTCCCTTTGGTTGGCTGCTTATCTTCACTGCTGTGTTTTTTTCCAGGTCTTGAGGCTCTTCTGATGTCTGAACCAGAGTAATTGGCCTGTAGAGCCCAGTTTAGATGGTTGGGTTCATCTTCCAGGAGGTGGAGTTCACAGAACCACAACAACCTATGGATTCTGGCCATGAAAGCCTTTGACTTTACAACTTCCACTGCTGTACTTCCAAAGCTATTAATTACTGAATCCTACAATCAACAAATTAGACTCTTTACCTTGCAAAAAGCTTATTAAAGGTTTCCAGATTTTCATGAAAGCTACTACTGATTTTTCTCTTATCATCTATTTGTCCATTTCAACTAAGTCTAAAAATTTTATCACCCAGTCCTTTTTGTTGAAATCTCTGTATTCTGAGCATATAATAATTGTGCTGTGCTGGTCATGTTTCGTAGTATCTTGCCATATGTCTTCTTCGATTATTCTTCTACCAATCCCAGCAAAAACAATTCTGGTTTCAAAATGTTGTATATCATAAGATGTATTTGATTCCAAAATTTTTTGGCCTTCTCACAAGTCTACAACATATGATAAAAAGATCCCACTTGTTGCTCGTATTTCCAACATCTGTAAGAAATATATTCATGCATTTTGGCCATTTTTTGTTATGTCAAAACCAGTAATATATCATCTTATAAAAATTCTCTTTAAGATCATAATATAAGGTAAATTTAATTCATTCTAATCACACTTCTCCCATTGTTCCAGCTGTAGATTATGCCCAACATCTTGTGCTCATTTTATTATGTAGTCTTTAACCATCTCTTTTTCCATCTTTAAATTTAACCAAAGTTTATAAATTTTCCAATCAAATGTTTATCATCTGAGCACAACTGTTTCTCAAAGCAGATTTAGCCGACTCAAAATCATACTTTTTTTCACTTTATATCTCTCAATTATTTGTCTATAAGAAAACCAATTAAAAATATAAGCTTTGGAAGTTAACCTTCAATCAATTTAATTCTATACTGTTCTTGATCAAAGTCCAAAAGATCTTGGTGTATCTCCCATGTTTCTTTTGCTGTTGTCTCCTTTCTATAAAAAAGCCTTTGTGATGACACCTAAAACAGTGTTTTTGGGCACAGCATTGGCTTATATCTATTCCATATTCTTAACAAAGCTTTTCTCATATAATGATTATTAAACTGTACATTCACCTTTAGTTTTGTCATGCCATGCCGTAACTACCCATGCCAACCAAACCTTAGCTCATCCCTTCTAAAGCCAACCATTTCTTATTTCCCAACAGAATCCAATCTTTCCACTATACCAAACAACATGGAAAGAAATTCAATTTCAGATGTGGCAGTTCCAATCTTCCTTTAGCAATCCTTTAACATCTTGTAAACTTCTATATTTTTCTCTAGATTTTTTTCCTTGCCACATAAATTTTGAGATGTCACTATGCCATTGTTTAAGACAACATTTGTGAAAATTGGTTTTGTCCAGAACAAGAACAATATTCTCAGTAAAACATTCATTTTAATTACAGAAATTCTGCTGAATAATAATAATTTAAGTTTCCACCATGTTTTCAAATCTTGCTCAATATCATTCCATGTATTTTTCAACAACATACAGTCCATATCTGTTATAATAATACCCAAGTATTTCACTTTTTTCCCTAAATTTTAAATCCTGACTTCTCCATCAACTGCACTTGTTCTTCCTTTCTCATATGTCTGATCAACACCATCATTTTTGTTTATTTATCTTAAATTCAGTCATGTAACCAAATTTTTTTGGTCTCTCTAACAGCACCTTTATATAATCAATAGGATTTTCTAAACTAAGCACTAAATCGTCAGCAAATTAACTTATCAAGCTCCTTTTTAATTTTAGACATTTTATTCTTTCCTCTTGTCTTATACCTCTATTCAATATTTCAAGAGCCAAAATGAACAAGAGTGAAAGTAAACAACCTTTTCTTGTTACCTTTTTAATCTCAAATGGCTTTCTCAGCTCTCCACTGATCAAAATCCATTCTTGCTACACATTATAAATTGCCTCAATCCAATTAATAAAATTCTCTCGAAAACTCATATTTTCCAAAACTCCAAACAGAAAGTCCCAATTCTGTTTAGCAAAAGCTTTCTTTCTCCAAGTTCAAAAATATAAGGTCCATCTCTTTCTCATTGTGATTGTCTAATATTTCAAAATGTCCATGACACATTTGGTATTATCCTGTATCTGTCTTTTTGGCCAAAATCCAGCTTGGTCATGAGGATTAAATTTTATAAAATCGTTTTCAATCTTTCTGCTAAAATCATTGTAAATATTTAATAATCATTATTCAATAATGAAATAAGTTTGTAAGTCTTTGTCACCATTGGGTTTTGGCCTTCTTTATGAATTTACACTCTTGTCACCTCGTTCCAAGTATCAGGAATCTTCTTCATCTACAATATTGAATACAGTGCTTTTTGTAAAGGTAAACACAGCTGTTCTGCAAAGCTTTTAAAATATCCCACTAATAAACAATCTGGTCCTGGAGCTTTGACAAGCTTAATCTTCTTTATAACTTCAACAATCTCACTCTCTGTTATGGGTGCATTCACCATGTGTAGTTCTGAAATTCCAGAAAGAACTTGTTTACCTAAGTAGTCATCTAACTTCTTTGACAAAACTTGTTTCTTGTACAGTGCTGTATAATAATGGAAAAAGGATTTCCTAATATTAAAATTGTTATTGAAAATGTTCTTTTTTATTTTCAAGATAAGTTTTTTTGTTTCTTTCTTTTCCCGTTTTGAAAGCCAACTACCTGCTAGGCTTGCTGATGAACTCAGAATTCTTCTGCTTCATGTAACTTCTTCTCAGTCTTTCCTACCATCATCATTGATACCTGTTTTTGAAGAATCTTGATGTGGTTGACTAATGACTTGTTCGAAGGAGACTATTTCAACTCTTATTCTCTATTACTTATATTGTCTAGAAGTAAGTGATTTTTTTTCTTTTCCCTTCTTTTTTAGTTCTACATTTTCTTGAATAAGGTATCCTCTCATAAATGCTTTATTAGCACCCCATACTTCTCCAATATTGCTACTTTTATCTATGTTATCTTTCAAACAATCTGCAAATCTTTTTCTACAGGTTTCTAAGACATTTTCAAATTGAAGTAAAGCTTCATTCAACCTCCAGTTTCCTCCACTTCTTTTTCCCTTCAATATTAAAGTTACAGGATTATGATCTGAAAAATCCTAGGTAAACTATGCATTTTTCTTATATCGTTAGCCAATGTCTTTGGCCCTTTTCGCAGAGCCGTCACTTGTGTGAGGGGAAGAGCGGCTCACGCAACAAGCCTCTCCCAAAAGGCCGCCGCTTCCCCCGCGCCTCCATTCCACACCTGGCATCTTCTTCCACGACGGGCACTCTTCAACCAGGCCCCAGTTTCTGCAGCGCTCCCTGGGAGCTGTAGGCGGAGCTGGGGGAGGAAGCGGGGAGGAAGCGCGACAGGCCCACCTGCGACGGCGCTCCACACTCTGGTAAGTGCGGGACGCCACCAGGAGCCTTGTGTGAGCGCCGTTTATTTTTGACTTGAAGCCGAAAATAAAAAAATACGCACAAGCACCGCTTCAGCCCCGTGAGCACCACGGAAGTGGGAGTGCGTTGTGTGCAGCGACGCTCCCACTCCCACAAGGCACATGGGGCTATTTCACGAGAAAGCCCGTGCGAAAAGGGCCTTTGAGATCAAAAACAAATCAATTCTGAAAAAGAATTGCTTTCTTTCAGAAAAAAATAACAGCCTTATTTCTGGTTAGATTCCTGTGCTCATTCCTTTTCCTCTAGGATGCTTTTCTCACTAGTTAGCTGATTTTTTGTACCCAAAGGCTGTACCGCCTTCATATCTGTTCAGATATACATTATGACAAACTGCACATAAGGTATTTACACAAGGGAGAGCTCAAATGAGTTCTGCAAACAATCTTGTGATGTTTCCAAGACCAGCTTCAAAACAGTTGAGTTAGAGCCATTTAAATGAATCAAGTGAAAGATGAAAGTTTCAACATATGCTTCAAAGCATTAAATTCAACTTAAAACAGATGCATTTTTTAAAACTACTATTGATAAAATAAATCAATTGATCAGCTTTGAGGAGCTCTTTGCAGATCCATGTTTCCATGTCCATTTCTGCCCTACACTGTGATAGTGGTATTATTCCACTTTCAACATCCTATGTAATCCTGGGGTTTGCTGTTTAGGGAGGGACATTTAGAATTCTCAGTGAGAGCTCTTGGGCCTCAGTAAACGATCAACTCCAACAGTCCACAAGATGTTGAAAGTGGAATAATAGCACTATAACAATGTAGTGCAGAAATAGCCCATGACTTATTCTTATCTCCTCATAGTGCACATTTTATTTTTACTTCTACTTTTATTTAAAATGATAATATACAAAGTCGTAATGGCAATGTTGCCACAGAAATAATCTTTCTAATATACAGATTCTAAATTCATATGAAAACAATAAGCAGGGTCAAATGATATCCTGAAATGTATCATTCTGAAATGTGAGGGAGAGAAAAACTCTCATTTTCTCAACAAATCTATTTTAATAATGGGAGTCTCTTTTCTTTTATGTAATAGATCAATTTCACCATTAAGAGCATTACTCCAGATCCTATAGAACCGAACAGATACTAAAGGAGCAATATGATGCAATCAAAATGTTAATTGTGTGTGTCCATTTTTTATACATTCCTGTGACATGAAAGCAACCTTTTAAACCCCACACTTGTGTGCTGTATATAAAAATGAAACCTGGTCATTGTCCCAGCTCTTTCAAGAGCATGGTTGATTCCAAGAGTGCCTTAGGACATCTTTAGAAGTTTCCCCTTTTGGTCTGAAGCCCATTAGACTAGACAACCTCTTTAAGAACAGCCTGGGCTTGCAACACTAGTTATTTTCCACGTTAATTCTCTGAACTAAGACTTATAGCTTTGGGGCTTGCACTTTTGCTTCCTCCTTAATTAGACTGTGAATAGTGTAATCATAGAAGGATAAAAGAAGTCAGGACACAATTAATTTAATCATTCAGGAATTATCTTTAGCAACAAGTGCCTTGCAATTCAAGGTAATTATCCACAAGTGACTTAGTTACTGATAAGAATGATGGTGGGTGCTGGAGTAAGTGTGTGTGTGTGTGTGTTTTGCTCTGTCATTACTACAGACACTGTATTAAGAGGTCAGCACTAAAAACATTTACGTGCCAAATCTCTGAACATCTCAATTAATATCATATACAGGCTTATCAAAGAAAGGATTTGTGAGAACAAACGCAACTCAGAACTTGTAATTACAATGTCTTTTTTTCTGGTTAAAATATAATAACTTCCATTTAATAATATGATTTCTTTTTTTAATTTTAAACACAGAGACCTGATTCATATTTAATAGTCAACAACATGGGAGGCACTCAGGCATGGCTTCTCACATTCTGAGCTAGCAGGACTGACAAAGTTATCTAAGCATAGGATTGCAAACTTCAGGGTTTATAGAGACGCATCTCAAAGGAAAGGTGAGCTTCACAAGCTGAAGAATTCTTTAATTAAAATCCATGTAGTAGGTAAGCATGGTTTTGGAAACCAGAACAATGGCTTATTTTTCCAAGTACTTGGAAGGATTTTTTTTTTATTGTTTATCTGAGACTAGCTTGGGAGAACTTACCCAGTTCGGTCTTTCACTCAATTGTATTTTAATGTAGATGGTCAGAAATAAAATCAGTTGGATCTGTTCTGACTTGGATGCCATAGCTGAGAAAGGCCAAGAAGATATAATTTTGGCTGCTGGAGTTATAATGGATACTTTTGAATTTGTAAGGCCTGAGGATGTACGCAGGATCCTTGGAGAAGTAAGACTTAATATGAATGTACTGGACCCTAACCCTTCCTGCCTTATGAAAGCAGTTGGGTGAAGACCAGAAAAGTGGGCAAGAGAAATGGTAAATTAACCTTTGCAACAAATTACTTCTGCCACAATAAGGTATATACCCCAGTTCTTTAAAAAAAAATGTTGTGAGTCCACGGTATTTTTTTAATTTTTTTTTTTTTAAATTCAACAATTTCATAGCACTGGATTTTTTCCCCTGTCTTTACAATCCCATTCTTAATTAATTAATTAATTATTACATTTATGCCCCACCTTTTTCCCAGAATGGGATCCAAAACAATGTAAAACAGGATTATGTTAAAATATTATTTCATTTAAGTTCAAAAAGAATTTGGTAACAATGCTATTAAAAACACATGGTCAGAGCAGTTAAAAACACATTTAAATCATAATTAATAATGAAAGATGAAAAATAAAATAAAGTGTAGCAGACCGTTTACACACACAACTACTGCATAAATTTAAATTAAAAAAAAAATCTTTGCAGTGGAAAGAGAACAGAGAAGGGGGCACCTGGACTTCCCATGGAAGGAAGTACCACAGCCTGAGAGCAGGTATGGAGAACGCTCTCTTCAATGTCCTCACCAAATGTTCCGGTGAAGGTAGAAGGTAGAAGGTAGTAGGACCAAGAGAAAGCCCTCCTCCGAAGGTCTCATAGCTAGAACTGACTTGTATAAAGAGATATAGTATTCCAGATAGTCTAGACCCAAGTCATTGTTGCTGGTGTGTGCTTTCAAGTCCTTTCCAGCTCATGGCATGTAGCAGTTTCAGTATCAAAGCCAGCACTTTGAATTATGCCTGGAAACAGCCTGGCAGTCAGTGAACTTGTTTCAATGGGAAGAAGTCACATGACCTCTGTGATCAGCCCTTGTAAGCATCCCCAATCAACAGCAGTATTTGGGACCTGCAGAAAATTCTGAACAGTTTCCAAAGGCAGTCCCACATAGAGTATATTACAGTAATCCAAATGAAATGCAATCAAGGGATGTGTAACAGGCAAGCAGAGACAAGGTTTTAAATTATATATGTTTTTATTTGAATACTACAGTTGCACAAGTTTTAACTGAAGTTTACCTTAACTGCTATTTTTATAAGCATAATAAAAAGCAATAATGAATTACACATTTTTAGATATATAATCTCCCCCCACTCCCTTCCACATCATGTGGCTTCTAGATTCAAGCTGTGGATAACCTGTAACAAGATTTCCACTTGTGCAACAGACCTTTCCCATCCTTTCCACCGGCTCTCTCACATGCATCCAAATCAGATTTGGTAGATACAGGAAATAAAAGGGAAGGGGAAATCTACTCAGGTGTTGGATGCCATTCTATCCAGAAAACGGCCACAGCTGGACTTCCTGCTAACTATTATGTCAAGAACTTGTTTTCCTTTGAGTTGGAGAGATTCTGTAAGACATGCTGTCAGTTGTGAGATTAAGTGTTTACATTAAACAGTGTTGCACAAAGAAACCTGCAACAAGCAAGTGCTACAAACACACTGGCTTCAGAAGACACAAGCAGAGCAAGATGGTTTAGATAAGCAAGCATAAATAGAAAAGAGCCTTGGAAATTTGAAATAGTGTGTGCATGTTATCTGCAGTGCCAGGAAGTGGGGGAGGTGGATATGTGAGAATAGACTCACACAAGACTGTTTTTTGTTTTTTTTTGTCTCCTGGGAAGTGTTGCCGGGGGTTGCAATTTGCAGTCCTAAGGCTGGAGAACATGATATATAGACTCCTTCAATCTCAGTGGCTCCATTTGAACTCCCTCTCCCACATTTATTCATAGTGGGGAAGCAAACACATGATGGATTTACAGGTGTTTACTCTACTGGGCAATTGAAAAAAACTTACAAAACAGTTCCAAAAAGATTTAGATCAGGATCCATCCCCATCTTCTTTGGTCTCCAGAGTCTTTGAGGTTGAGAGGGCCCTGTATCCAGAGGACCTACATCCCACTCCATTCCCATCTGCTGGCACAACCCTAACATAAAATTTCTCCCTCTTCAGTGTCAGAATTCTCCCTTGCTGGGAAGGACTAAGTTAGAATCACTCCTATGGGACAGGAGTTGCCAGGACAGGATGTCCAAGAATGGATTGCCTCCTCAGAAGTTGGAACTTCAGGTTCAGGCAAAAGGAAAAACATTTCTAGAAATATTTCAGGCTCTTTTTTTTCTGATTTTACCTGTATATTCTGAAGCTTGCATACAGACTCTTGAAGTATCCTGAATTTTCCTCATTTACCTTGCAACTGTGTTCTTCCTTCTGCTTTCACTGATGATACATCAATCAAGATTCATGAAACATTTCAAAAATTAATTTTCACCATTTACCACAGAGCCTTTATTATTATTCAGGAAATGTATTCAAAGTGCTAAAGTGCTTAAGCAACATAACACCAGGGTAGACTCTTGTTATTCACAAGGGTTTGGTTCTGGGACACCCTTCAACCCTACGAACACCAAAATTTGTGGATTATCAAATCCCACTATGTACTTATCATCTTAGCTGGTTCTGCAGTAATACAAACAGGCAGCCAGAGGTATACTTAGTTTTAGAGAATGCCAGGTATAGGAATGGGACGAATCCAGAATTTTCCATATCCGAATCCAGATATGAATCCCTGGAAGGTTCTGGGAATCCACAAATCTTACGGATCTCAAATCTTTTTAATCCTTTTTTTAAAAAAGGGTTTAAAAAACAAGAGAAAGAAAGATATTCTTGGGCAAGATAGACTCTCTCAGCCTTCGCAAAAGCCTGGGCAAAGGCAAACCTCCCTCTGAGGAAATCTGACCAGGACAATTGTCAAGTTTTGCCTCAGGATCTCCCCAGGTTGAAAATGACATGAAGGCCCTTTCTACACAGGCAGGAAAATGTGGATTAATCCCACATTTTCCTGCCTGTTTAAAAAGGGCCACATACTACAGTACAGAGATAACCCAAGTCAAAACTGGATTTTCCTTGCATAGCTCCTTCTGACATCCTGGGGTTTGTAGTTTGATGATGCACCAGCACACTTTGGCAGAGAAGGCTGTGACACCTTCTAAAACTACAAACCCAGAATTGTATCTAAAAGAGCTTTGCAAGGGAGCTATGCAAAGGAATCTTTCAGCTGTCCTTGAAATCTCAGGAAGACTGTACCTTCCAGTCAAGTCTCAAGTCCTGCAACAAGGCACTTTCAAAAAAACACCAGCCTCTAGTCCAGTCTCAATTCTGCACCCTGCAGTCTCAAGTCAAGTCTCAAGTCCTGCAATAAGGAAGACACTTAAAAAAAAAAAGCCTCTAGTCCCATCTCAATTCTCTACTGTCAAGTTCAGTCTCAAGTTCTACATGGGACTTTCAAGTCAAGTCTCTACTCCAGTCCTAATCTCTACCCTCCAGTCTCAAGTCAAAAGAATAGAGAAGAATAATTATTACCTTGCAGAGGGAGACAGCCAAGTGGGCACAGGAGCACGAGCAGGCACAGGCAGGCAGCCCCAGCGCACATAGGCAGCCAAGTGGGCACAGGCAGGCAGCTCCAGCAGGCATAGGCAGCTGAGCAGACACAGGCATGTGGTTGCAGCGGACACAAGCGGTTGAGTGGGCACAGGCAGGCAGCTGAGCAGGCACAGGCAGCCCAAGCGAGCACAGGCAGCAGCCCCAGGCACAAGCAGCCTCCTACACATGCGCGGCTTTATGCTGCAATTTTTGCAGTCCCAGGGGCCCACCGGCCAATCAGGCTTCAGCAGGCCCCAGAAGCACCAATTTTTAAAAACAATTTTTCTTTTCTGCTACATGTGGTTTGTCATGTGGCTCATGAGAAACCATGACAGACGTTTAACTTCTTATCCTATTCTATTCAGGCACTGGTCTTGTGGAAGGAGGTACACTGGCCTACATGTGACAATCACTGGATGAGATTTTGAGACCATGCTCTCTGCCCCACTACTTCTGATAGGCATCAGACCGACTGAGCCCAGCATGTATACATACCATTGATTTTCAGCACAGAAATTAGTGCTGAACTTAAATATTAAATGTTCCATTTAAATATATTAGAATACAACCCCAGATGTAATTTCTGAAATTGTTAGCAAAGGGCATTATTACTCCAAGGGAAAAAACTCACGTACTTGCTATCTTCCCTTGTGCATCCGTCTCTCAGGTTTTCAGGCATCCCAGTCTCCAGCAAACTATTTGGTTGGTGGATTTGAAAGATTTGGCTTGCCTATTTTGGCACAGGGATTCAGATTCTCGAATCTTGAATCCTTGCCGAGGATTCAAACATTTAAGGATTTGGTTGGCCCATCCCTAGCCAGGTTAATTTAAACTGACCTGGGAAGTAGGAATAAAGTTATTGAGAATGTCAGGAATTCCGAATAAATATTTTGAAAACATCACGAGACCCTCAAGATAAATTTGGTTTGTAGAGGAACAAAATCTGGGACTTTCAAAGACTTTTTTCACTTCATCTGGAGGGTCACCACATTGAAGACCTCCAAGGGGAAGATCAATTCCTTCAAATGCCTCTTCAGATGCATTCCTGGAAAGATTGTGTTCTCAATTTGATTTGATTTTTCAAAAGGAAAGGGAAGCTCATTTTTATCACTCCGGATAGTGTACTAGTTGTGAAACAAAAAGCAAAACTCAGTTCAGGTATCAGATAATAAGATCATGTGGCATTTCAGTTCTGCATCACAAAACACCTGAAAAGATACTATGCAAAGAGGCATCCAAAATAACTATTCGATTGAATTATGAATGCAAATCATCACTTATTACACTACTGCACAAGGGAACAAAAATTTTCAAGTCTTCTTTCCATTAGAGAACATCAGAGTTTTTGAACTTTTTCTTTGCATATCAGGACATTTTGGACAGAATTCCACAAATAAATAATGAAAATTGAATAATATATATATTATTCATATATATATATATATATATTTATTTATATATGTATGTATGTATATGAAAATTTGAAGAAAATTTGAAGATATTTTTGCACACCTAGGTTGGAGAATCTTCCTTATAAGAATAGATCAATAGATTGAAAAGACATATTAGACAGGACATCAACTGAAAGGAGATATGATACAGTTGTGTGTGTGTGTGTGTGTGTGTGTACACATACACACACACACATATACACACACACATAAATGTTTTAAATGGAAATACAGTCAGCTCTCCATATCTGCAGGTTTCACTTTTGTGGATGTGATTAATCATGGATTATTTGCTGTCACCTCTATTGCCTCCCTATGCCATTTTTAATAGGGACTGCATGCCTTGTGAGACTGATAAACTACAAACCAGGCTTGTAAGTCCCTATCAAAAATGATGTGGGGCAGCAGGGGAGATGGCAGTCAGCCTCACCAGCTACCCACTTCTGCCTTGTGAAGGAACCCTGATGCCTCAAAGGAATCCACAGTGGGTTGAATATGGTGATCATACTTTTTTGTGTGTTAAATATGGTTTGGGAGTGTCTAGATTTATTCAGGGTTTTTCCACTTTCACAGGGGTCCTGTGCCCCTAACCTTAGTGAATGTGGAGGGATTACTGTAGTCTCTCCCCCTCCATAATATTTTGTGCAACCCTACATGCATTTCTTTTCCTTCTTACCTTCTCTCCCTCCCTCCCTCCCTCCCTCCCTCCTTCCTTCCTTCCTTCCTTTTTTAGCAAATGATTTCTGAATTGCAAAAATTATCAGCTGTCTAGAATTCTCCTTGTTAAGTTCTCCTGACTCCTGAGAAAGTTGTTTTTCACATATTTTTTACAGTATTTTTTTCCATTCTAACTACCACAGCAGATCCACTCTTGGTTTTACTGCTGCTTCTCCCACAGGTACTGCAGGTTGTACAACAGCCATCCAGATGCTTGACTGTCTTTCTAACTGTTGGGGAAATTAAAAAAAAAAAATTGAATATTGAGAGACCTTGGTAATCAGCAGAGTATTTTAGTAATTGCACAAAATGGAAGTTGAACAGATCACCAGTCCCACTTCTTTAACTACACCCCAAACACACTTAATCTAGCTCAAAATAAGCACAAAAACAGTTTGGTTAAAAATATAAAAAGTTTACTCACAAGAGCTTGTGCATAGTCTACACAGGTTCAATTCTTGAGGAAGGTAGGAAGAAAAAATAAAGCACCCATATGCTTGCTGCAAAATGATCCCTGTTAGGAGATCTCAGAGTATGCTTTAAGGACAAAATGGCGAAGACAAAAGGGAGGGAGACAAAATGGCCAGAGAACCTTTTTCAAAAGAACAAGGAATGTCTACGTGCTGGAGAAAGAGGTGTTAACAAACAAACAGGAAGTTTTCTCTTTAGGCTATCTCTCTATGCTTACAATAGACATGAAAACAAACTAGCTATTCAATTAGGCATGCAAAGGTTGCCACTCCCAACACTAACAAAGGTTTGGCATTGAGAAATCCCCATACAACACAGACCATCGGCAGGAGGAGTGGCTGTAAAATTGAGAGTGGGTTTGTAGTCTTTGTGGTAGCATACCCACCGGATGCCTGAGGTTCAGATGTTAGTAGTGCACCCACCCACCCTTGGAGGGTATAGTGATGACATTTTACCCACATACTGGGGACCAGATCCCATCTGATCTCGGATGCTAAGCAGCATCAGCTCTGGTTAATACTGGGATGGGAGACTGCCAACAAAGACCAGGGCTGTAGGCTATATTTCAGAAGAAGGGACTGGCATAAGCACCTCAAAGTATTTCTTGCCTAAGAAAATCCTGTGAAATGCATGGGGTTGCCATAAATTGACAGGCAACTTGACAACGCATACACACACATCCTTTGTGCTAACATGCAATGTCATTCCCATTTCTTAATGTCTATAGTTCATGCTGTCCCCCAGCATCCCCAACAATCTTTCATTTATTTTCTAGCACATCTTATTCTCAGCAGTTGATTAGCTTCCTGTAAGGGATTTTAGCCATCTGTGCTTCATAGTTGCTGAGGGAGCGAAAACAATAGAGAAAGAGAGAGGAGGAAAAAAGGCATAGTCATTAACATAAAACAGTAATAAAAGATATAAATGTGTAAGCTTAGATTTTTCCAATGGTTTATTATTAATAGAGGCAACTACTTACTGAAAGCTGTTTATGTATGTTATTCTGGGGTGCCTATGGGACTTCAGCTTAACACAGACAATAATAGAATCGTTATAAATTCCACACGCAAGTACAGTTTTAGAATGAGCTGCTTGGAGTCAATGGCTGGAGATCCTAGTTGGGAACAGTGAGTCAGCATAAACACTTAAGAACACCAATGATTGCAAGATCTCGAAGTGAGATTTCATTTAATTAGCCCACATTTAAATTCTTCAGATAGTTCAAAACCAGTGACACCATGCTTATTTTACATTCCAAAGGCAAAGCTATCCAGTCACAACCTTTCCTACAACCAAACATATCAATCAATACAATCCAGATGACCCATGACCCTCAAGAGACTGCAGGAGTCTCAGTCCATATGGACTTGCAGAGAAATAATTCCCAATGGCTCAGGAAAGAAGGGTAAGCACTTACTACTCGAAAAGCGCACATCTATGCCCAGAAATTAACCAGTCAAACTGAGGAAGATACCTTTGTGGACTCTAAGAAAACAATATATGAGCATGACTAAGACCCCTCCATTAAGAGGCCACAGTCCAATACCCACTGACAGGGCAGTAAGCATCACTGAAATCATCACCAAACTCAATGGGACTTGTGTGTGTGTTTTCAAGTTGCCAGTTGGCTTGTGACAATCCCATTTATTTCATGGAGTTTTCTTAGGCAAGGAATACTCAAAGGCGTTTTCCAATGCCTTCCTCTAAATATAGCCCACAGCACCTGCTATTCCTTGGTGGTCTCCTGTCCAAGTACTACCTGGGATGACCTTTACTTAACTTCAAGATCAGACAAGATCTGGTGTGTTAGGGTATTTAGGCCATAGAAATGGGTCTTACCTCTGAATAAATAGTATTGTGTTTGAGCTCACCAGTGCTTTCCACTACCTGCCACTGTTTGGGAGTGGGGGAATCTGAGGTGGTAAGGGAGACAGCAGTCTGATTGGTGGAGGGCTTGCCCCTTTTTCTATACTGAGGAATGTAGGACTCTGATGAAAATATTGCTGTTCTTCTGATACCAACCCCACTATCAATATTATTGTCACCATTTAAAATAATACTGCTTTACTTCCACCATGGATTATAGTTAACTTTTCCAAATGCACTGAAATATTTAACTTTTCAAACGAGTGAAACATACCAAGAGAGCCAGCATAGTGGAGTGATCTATGTATTGGACTGTGACTCTGAGGACCAGAAGCCGAATCTCCAGTTGGCCATGGACACCCATTAGGTGACCTTGGGCTAGTCACAATCTCTCAGTCTCAGAAGGAGACAAAGGCAAATCCCCTTTGAACAAATCTGGCCAAGAAAACTCTGTAATAAATTCAGCTTAGGATCATCATTAATCAGAAATGACTTGAAGGCGCTTGCATGCATGCACAAAACACACACACACCAAACCAAATGTTAACCTGAGGAATGGAAGTTAGAGTCACATTATGGACTTGCAGAAGCAGAAACTTGCTACAATGGATTTTTCAAGCTCTGAATATTGCTACTAATAGTCATACAGATTTATCAAGCTTCTTTGGTGTGGGGAAAGAGGCAAAAGAAACAAAAAGGAGCTGGTTTTCTCAGTCCAGCATCCTCCCTCCTAACCCATCTATGCTCTTTCAACTCTCTGTGAAGAAACTCCTGTGATACAGGCTGTGACTTTTTTTTGGAGGAGCCGTGATTGGAGGTATTTCAGAGCAATGTTTTCCAAGACCAATCTCAGGAGGAAATGGCTGCAGCTGCAAATCGAAGATAGCTTCATAACATGAGAAGCAAACAATTAACTCTTGAACAACTGTCCAAGTGAGTTTCAAATAAGATTATGCATAATATGCTACATAAAATGTTGCTACATCCAGGCTTCCCAGCAATCCTGCAAATATCACCATAATGTGATTTTCATGATATTTGATTGTTGATGAGCTATGAACTTGTCCATCATTAAAGCAGGTAGGATGTGGGAGAAAATAGGGCACAGAGCAGATATGGAACAGTGACCTTGGAGGGCTTTGCCCTTACCAGAAATATTATTAAATTATAACAAGTAACAGCATATATTATAACAACAAACATTAACAACATATATCAACAAATATAACAACAAACACTGTAACAAGTAACAATAAATGCATGATAGTCTTTCTCTGTCCTTGGAGAATTACTGGATCTCTCTCTCTTTAAAAAAAATGGTAAAATGCTTTTTTAAAAATTGGTTGAATGGCTTGGTCAAACCTTTGGGTTAATTCATGCTAGTCTAGGTCATTTTCCGTTTGCCTCTTCTCACTTGATTTGATTGATTTCACTGTCCTTTTTCACTTTTCTTGATCTCCTACTGATTTTAGTGCAATTTTATTGCTTTTGGTTTGTCTCTATTCTGCCATCTTGGGCATCCTATTTGTGGAGAGGAGAGGTGGAAATCCCTTACCAAACAAGCAAACAAACAAAATTTTCCGTAGAATAAGAAATAGTAGTCATTCAGTTAGTCATGGAAACACATAAGATGGGCTACATAAGGACACTGTGGAGATGGAAGCTAAACAGCTCCCTGCTTCCCAGACTGTAGGAATCAATTCTGTTCTGCCCCATATCAGTTGCAATGGGATGCAAATGGGAAGCTGCCTCTCATATTGTTTTGGTGAGCTTCCATTGGCAATAAGTTGGTCACTTCTGAAGAGAATGCTGGACTAGATAGGATTTCATTCTCATTTGGTAGGCTCTTCACAGGCTGTATTGTTACCTGAAAAGGTGGGTGACTCAGAGTACCATCCACAATGCCAATGCATCCTTGAAACAGTGGGAAATATTAACTCAAAGGGGAGGATGTGAGGGGAGGGTAACCTAGCAGGATCTTTTACACCTGTGTATCCTGGTACTAATGCAGGGGCATGACACCAGTTGGAGACTAAAAAAATATTTGTTTTATTGGGGGAATTAACAATCACACATGCACAAGATCTGAACAGTCTCACAATTACACAAGGCTAACTGAAGGAAAAGGGAAGAAGAACTAGATAGTGAGAAGTTAGGGAGAAGTGGGTGATATTTACGTATCCTGCAGAAAAGAGATAAAGTGATGTAGCTCAGACTTAGGGTCAAGGGTAATATAAGAATGGGAATTGACACAGCAAGGTGATGGCCTCTGTCCAGTGTACTACAAGTTATCTGTCTCAGAGAGATGCCCTGTTTCCACCCTGAGGGGGAAGATGCTAATGGCTGTCTGGCAGAGTAGACAATGGGATCCGGAATGAGCTAAAGGACTGATGAGAATCATGATAGCTTCTTAATGGATGGACAGGTAAGGAAACAAAGGAGAAATTCAGCAGGAAGAGGGAGTGGGTTGAAGACAATCGGAGGTAGTTTTGAGTGCTATTATTTCCAAAGGTCAGGTCATTGATGGACATTTGCAAGTCCATTATTGCTAGAACTTCTCTGACTATGACCCAGCCGTGCCCTGAGGCCCTGTCTGACCTACTTTCGCATCACATGTGTTCAGCCAGTCCTCTTTGTCAGTATCCATGTCCGTGTATAATTTATATTTCATACCAATTAAATGACATTTGCCAATTATACCATATCACAGAGTGGAGGTATACGGCCTGGCAACAGCATTATTAATTTTTTATTCTTTTTCTCTGTCACATAGTGGTCACACTGTCCAGAGCTCCCTCAAATCTGGTCCCCCAAACTTTGCTGTAGTAATCCCTAATATATGCAGACTTGATAGCAAGTGGTGGGAGGTATATTCTGCATTCTTACTGAGGCACCATTACCTATTTTTAATACTTTCAGGGGGTAGCCTTAGTGTGCATCTGATGAAATAAGCTGTAGTCAATCAAGGCATATGCCAAATAAGACTTGTTAATCATTAAAGTTCCAAAAGACTGACCACTATTTTTAATATGTTTCAGAACTGAGCCTTTGCACTGAAAATAGATGTCCTGTTAAAAATTAAGCCAGAAAGATCAAATGCAACTATGTAAGACTCACAGCGCAAACAGCTCAGGGAAGCATCTCTCCATTATAATCCCGCAGTAACTCTGGTGTGATTGATTCAAATTTACCCATGCCTTTATAGGGATTTAGATTCAGATCTTTGATTGGCTTGTGGACTTATCTGTATTACTTAATGATTTATTTCCTAAATTTATCTGTTATCAACAAATTATAGATTATACAGATAAAAATGCAATAGGCAAAAAATATAATCAAAACCGACACCATATTAATGCAAATAATAAAGGAATGGACATTAATAATCAAGGGGGTAGATGCAAAAGTCAACCTAATCCAGGCAATTTTCAAATGAATTTGCAAAGAAATAGGAATTGACCTAGGTCTGAAGACAGTGCGTTATTGGAATGTTATAGCCAAAAATGCCTTTTTGTTCAAAAATCCCATATGCAAATCTTCACAGAATATGCCCCAAACTGTCAAAATTCTTATCAGTCCAGAGTTCATCAGAGTTCCTTGACACTTGAAATACACATTATTTCCTTCTTTTAAATATTTTAAAATAGTCTTTCCATCCCTACAATAGCACAGTACACCAGAAAAATACCATACAACTCCCAGAATGTTATCTACACACGGTTATGAAACCATTTGAGTTGTGGTTTCTGAATTTACTGAAACCAAGCTAAGAGTACAGTCTTAGATTCCCCCTCTCCCAAGTTTTGGTGTAAAACAGTTGACCAGTTGCTCTACCCGTCTTCCAAATGCAGTTGCCCTGGCAACACATTGGAGATTTGAGGCTGGCATAGCAGTGTGCTCTACTGTTGAACTTACGTTTTCACCAGTACCAGTGTTTTAGTTCACAAAGCACAAGAGAGGGGTTTAAAGTGTACATTGGAACAAATATCACGTTGCAATCCTAATGTTTATAGTACACACTAGATAAAGGCATTAATTTTCTGATTTTTTTTTTCTTATCTTAAGTGCCAGCTCACAGGAACATTCTGCTTGCTTTCTGTAGGCTTCCTTGTTTCTGATCAGGAAAAAGGAGATGGCATGAGAACAATATAGGGGACAAGGTAAGCCTATAGTCTCTCTGTGCATAATGGGTAGACAACTTGGTGTTCTCCAGATGATTTTGGATTACAGCTGCTCCATGGTTTCTGGCAATTATAGTACAAAATATCTGAAGGCAGAACAAGCTGGCCCCCTGTAGTTGGGAGGCAGGGAATCTACCACTGGTTTTAACAGCAGCTGCTGATTTTAATGCCAGCACCTCCATAGCTGTTCTGGGTTGTACAATGCTATCCAGGTGCTGAATCGATGTTGGAAAAAGGATTCACTACGTGGATAGCTCCCATACAACCTGGAGAATGTGTGATGGAAAGCTGTTAAAGCCAAAGTTGGATTCTCTGCTCTGCAATAATAAAGTCATCAACCGTCCCTGTCTGGAGGTCTGTGGGATCTCAGTTATGTGGAAAGAAATGGCCAAACAAGGTGATTTTTTTCTGAAAACTAAAAATGCTGCCATGAACTGTGAATTGATGTTTACTTTTTAAAGTTTTCTCTTTCTTTCTTTCTTTCTTTCTTTCTTTCTTTCTTTCTTTCTTTCTTTCTTTCTTTCCTTCTTCCTTCCATTTTTGAGAAGCTAGAAAAGATCATGCCCAGCTACACTACACTGTTATAGTGCTATTATTCAACTTTCAACATCCTGTGGAATTCTGGGGTTTGTAGTTTATTGAGGCCAAAGAGCTCTCTAACTGAGAATTATAAATGACCCTGCTAAACTGCACATCCCAGTATTCCATAGGTTATTGAAAGCTGAATAATAGTACTATAACAGTGTAATGTGCAAAGGCCCTATATCTGGTACTCTACACATCTGCCAGAATCAGTGAGTCTCAAGAACCCTGGTAGGTCACAAGGTGATAAATTAAATGCCTTGAATAATAAATAAAACAATAAGAGTTCATTATTCAAGGCATTTAATTTATCACCTTGTGACCTACCTGGGTTCTTGAGGCAATGCACTGTCAGTACAAATACTTTTAAAATATTAAATAAAGAATTAAAAGGATTAAAAGCTGTTCAAACTCATCTTTAAAAATAAGTCTAAAACAAATAGTATTTTTTTAAAAAAAAAACCAGCCAGAGGAAATAACCATAGTTTTAAGAATCAAACTCCATTCAGATCAGCACAGTTTCCCCAGCTCTTCAGAAATGCAGAAGGAATAGGATCAGCCTGACCTTATTCAGGATGGAATTCCACCACTGGGATGCTACTATAGAGAAAGTACTGCCATGTGTCCATACAAGCCCGATACATCACAGTGCCTCAGCTGAAGATCTTAGATTTCAAAAAATTTCATAGGGGAGGAAGTGATCCTCCATTCAATCCCATGTGTCCTGTCACTGCTGTGGAGGACTGGAAAACCCATCACAGCAAGTGTATAGTGTATATTTAGGTCATTCATCTAATTGTTGTTGTTATGTACCTTCAAACTTGACTCTGATGTATGATGATCCTATTCTTGGACTTTCTTGACAAGGTTTATTCATAAAAATATGCCATTGCTTTCCTCCACAGCTGAAAGAATGTGACTTGCCCAAGGTCACCTAGTGGATTTCCATGGCTAAATGGAGATTCAAACCCTAGCCTTCCAGAACCCATGGCTAAATGGCTAAATGGAGTTTATCAATATTTTAGCTTATAACCATCAACTGAGATGTTGAAAATTAAACCAGTCTTAACCTCTGTAATGTTGTATATTTTCAGTTATTTAGTGTTTAGTGTAGTTAGTTTAGTTTAGTCTTACTTATGTGTAGTTTGGAATATGTTTTTTCTCTCCCCTTCCCTTTGTGTGTTGTTTTGTACACCCTTGTTTATTGTTTTACATATTTAAATTTCTATATGTTTAATAAAAATATTTAAAAACAACAACAAAGACACTTCCTTATCTGAAGACCTAAAATAACGTATGACCAGCTACTTATCCCAGTTATTCTTATATTTTGCTTTGTTTATTGTTTACGGGTAAATAACTGGCATTGGTTTTTTAGAAGAAAACATTTTTCATATACATGTTAGTATGTCTGAAAAGTGGAAGTAGATGGAAGCCAGTGTAGTGTAATGGTTGCAGGGTTGGACTACAGTTCTGGAGACCAGGGTTCAAGTCTCTACTTGGCCATGGAAACCCACTAGATGACCTTGGACAAGTCACACCCTCTCAGCCTCAGAGGAAGACAATGGCAAACCTCATTTGAACAAATCTTGCCAAGAAAACCCCATGATAGCTTTGTCTTAGGGTCAAAATAAGTTGGAAATAACTTGAAGACACACAATAACAACAATGTCTATAAATGTTGAATCCAAGTTATTCCTTCACAATCCTCCTTTTCCTCCCATAGTTGCCATTTACTATTAAACAGGAGTTTCATCCCGACTTTGTATTTTGTAAGATATTCCCAAGTCCATACTAGAAGAATATTTCAGAGTTACTTCAGTGATTGTTTTCTAACTTTAAAATGTTCTAAATTGACTTTCAGAGTTTTCTTTTATAAAAATCTTCAGAATACAGAATTCTAACATTTGGAATGCATTAATAATGTAATGTTTTATAATGATTTAATTATTAATGCATTCGGAGGTGAGAGAATGAGGGGGAAAATTAAATTTCCAATAGCACTATTGATATATTAGCCTGTTGGTGCGTACTCGGCTTCATGAATAACAATAACAGCATTAATATTACTATATATAGAAATAACATTCACTCTTTATTCCTATGGTTTTCTGATTTGTAGTAGGCAGTTATACAATGTATAAATCATTGTATAGTGACAACCCAATTTTCATTCCTTCTTATAAAACACCCTCACTAGGTTTATGTAGATGGTGTGTACACATGAAGTATAAGAAATCAAAAGACAGAACTTAATATAATGAAGAATATTTGTCCCTCAGAAAAACACTGAGTCAAAAATAGTGTGTAACTATGTAGAAATGTTAATAGTTTATGCTTCAAATGTAGACATAAAATTTGTGTATTTCCTTAACTTGCCTTCAGTTTGGTCAGAGATCTTTCCCTCAGTCTTGCTTGTGGAGAGAGGAGGGCCTGATGTTGGCTCAGGATGTGAGCAAGGAAAGCACTCTCAAACTTGGTTGTCTTACTGGGCTCCAACCTGTCAAGCTGGCCTCTTATTCCAGTATAGATGACAGAATTAAATTAAGTGACAGAATTAAAGGCTCCGTGTAAAGAAGTCTTATGGACATCATCCGTGCCGTGAATGAGACTTGTTGACAACCAGCTTCAGTGTGTACATAAGTACGTGGTGAATAAAATCTTTCAAACAATTAAAAAAAGAAAGAAAACTGAGTCAACTTAAGCATTACTGCTTTTCTCAGTTGGAATTACCATTTCTTTAAGTGTGATACATTCAAATTTCTCAGCTACCTTCTGGACTGTATACCATGAAGACTAAAAGGTTGACCATGAAACCCAGCTGAAAGCCATTTTAGAACTCATGAAAAGAGCAAACTTTTTTTCCCATGAAGTTTCAGTGAGAATATTAATAACTTGCAACCTGACTATGAGCTAATTCTGAATGGAGGAGACTTCAAAAATTACTAACTAAAAAAGGTAATAATGGTGGAGAATCAAATAATAAGGACTAGCACACAGATTACATGGCTGTAAACCAGAGTTTGCCGTGGAAGATTCTGACTCTCTCAGGAATAAACCTGTCTGGTGGTATATCTTTGTCTGATGGATATGGAGATTTAACCCTGGGTCCACACTTAATTTTTCATGATCAACTTGCTCATGAGAAAAGGTGCTATATTTGTGGGAGGAAATCTACAGCACATGAGCCTAATCCAGCCCATAAGGATTCCATAGTTCACTTATGTGGGGTTTGGGGGATGCCTTCCCCTTCAAAAACTCTGCTTCTAGCTAAAGCTCCAGCATTTTAGTATCGGGAGATCACAGAGAAGGTGAGTGTGGGAATCTTTCTAATATCATCAGTATGAGATCAGAGGTAATAGTGGTATTCTCTACCTTGTTATTGCAGAAGCAGGTATGCTATTCTACAGCTCTAATCTTTTGTTTTAACAAGTTTATTGTATGAATAACATCAAAGCTTATGAAATAAATGTAACAAGTGTAAAACTCTAGAATAGACTCTTTGTTATTTGTAATTTATGTTACTTTGGGGCATATGTGTTGTTAGATAGCATATTAAGCACCACTCTGTGCCTTAGGTATAACAAATGTTATGCTCAGGCAGCCTGAGAGAGATTGTTTTTACAACAGGCAAACAATCTGAATTAGCAGGAGGCTGAAACAGTATCAATGCTGAAATACTTATTTCAGTTGTGCAAGTATGTACAAATAAGTGCATTTCCAGGGGAAGGGGGGTAAAGAGAGACAACAATATAACCACAATGAGAAAGACTTGCAAAACTCAATTCTGCATTTGTTAGGCCTCATTTGGAATACCATGTCCAGTTCTGGGCACCTCAATTCAAGAAGGATATCGACATGCTGAAACGTGTCCAGAGAAGGGCGACTAAAATGGTGAAGCGTCCAGAAGCCATGCTCTATGGGGAATGGCTTAGGGAAGTGAGTATGTTTAGTCTACAAAAGATAAGGTTAAGAGGGGACATGATAGCCATGTTTAAATATTTGAGGGGATGTCATGTCAAGGAGGGAGTGGGCTTGTTTTCCGCTGCTCCAGAGACCAGGACAAGGAGCAATGGATTCAAGCTGCAGGAAAGGAGATTCCACTTGAACCTCAGGAAGAACTTCCTGATAGTCAGAGCTGACTGGCAATGGAATATGCTGCCTCGGAGTGTGGTGAAGTCTCCTTCTTTGGAGGTTTTTAAGCAGAGGCTGGATGACCATCTGTCAGGAATGCTTTGATGGGTGTTCCTGCATAGCAAGGGGTTGGACTGGATGCCCCCTGTAGTCTCTTCCAACTCTATCATTCTATGGTTCTATGTTCAGAGAGGAGTCCTTGATTCCAGCCAAGAATCTTAACTCTAAGAACTCTCACTCCAAAATCAGCCACCTCTGGCATTTAGATATGCCGAACCTGGGATTCATAGTTACATGACTTCTACACTATTATCAAAAGCATCAGAACACCCTGGCTGAAACGGATGAGTTATCAAGATAGGGGCATCAGAAGTGCTGAGCTGAATAAATGAAACACCATCAGTGGGCTAAAAAAGGAGTTGGGTAAATAAAGCCCATGGACCAATGTGCAATCTTCTCCCAAATATATGCACTCTCACCTGAACATCCCTTCAGGGTTGACTGTGGCAAGTGTTTTATCTCCATGTGCATCTGTGCCTGCATATGTGATTGTGTATTTGCTTTGCTGCACTCTCTTTTACTGATCCTTCATCAAATCTCATTCTCTTTCTCTCTTCCCCAGGGCATTTCTGCAACTACACTGTCATAGTGCTGTTATTCCACTTTCAACATCCTGTGGAATCCTGGGGTTTGTAGTTTACTGAGGCCCAAGACCTCTCTGGCTGAGAATTCTAACTGCCCCTCCCTAAACTGCAAAGCCCAGGATACCACTACAATCACATTCACATTTCAAATACTGAATATTTGGGGAATGTGGGGAGCAATTCCACTACAATACTCCAATGTGAGATTAGAGAGAACAGTATAATCTCTCTGGTTCATCTTTATTACCAAAGGGTAAAAGGGGTCTTGCTGCTATCTCTGTAGTTCTGTACTATGAAAAATGGGGATATGACCTCAGAGAGAAGGTAAAACTAGGGAAGGTCCCACTCCCATGACATCATCTGATCCATCAGTTTGGTCCAAAGGGCAATGCAGTCTCTTTCCCTAGCCTCACCCCTGCATATGCTTGCCAATGTGAACCCTAACCAGTCTATCAACTTGGCTATAATCATCCGTCTATGACCCTTTGGACATTGGTTTGCCTGCTCTGCAACATGGCCTCAGCCTATGTGAATCACGCGATCTGCCTGTGAACATGCTGAGCTTTTTCTTGCTTAAACTTATAGGTTGAATTTGAGGGTGCTGTATAGTATAACACTTTATTTCTATTTCCACTGTCAGCATGAGCAACCATTCCATCAACACACGACAGAGGGAGATAAAATGGGAAGGAGAGGCATTCCTTCACAGGTAACACTGAGATGGCAGGAGGAAAGAGAAGAATGGGGAGCCAACTTGGCATGGCTGTAAAGTTCAGGAGATTCCCCCTGCCCGTGATCACAAACTTACTTGTCCAAAGAAGACATGGCCCATCAGGTTGATTCTGATTCAGACAACAGAATACATATTCCCTCCAAAAAATGGGGGGGTGGGGTGGAAAGGTGAATTACTATTTTTACATGTACACAAATGTGTCCAGTTTATAACTAGTTATCACCCTCAGGCAAGAAAAAAAATCTTAAACTGCTCTGGGAGGGAATGAAGTTGCATACCACAAAAAGGATGAGTTTAGGGACTAATCTGGCTTTTTAGACCTACACAGACATGGCCTGTATTTCTCTTAGCTTGAGGAATCATGCCTACCACTGTTTGTTAGCAGAAGGCTCATATATTGACTGCCACTCAACAGATAACTCCGGAGTCATATACAATGTTCATATTACAACCGGGCAGATAATGGGGAATGTTATTTCATTTGTTCTCTTGCTACCTCTTGCAGGAGACAAATGTTAAAAAATAGGAATGTGTTTCAGTGAAAATGAACTTAAGATGGGAAGTTCTACTTAGTTTCATGACAAAATGCAATCTATTTGGGCTGGAAGTAGGTAATTTTTTTCAAGATACCAGAGCTAAAAAACAATAATTTACTTCTCTGCAATAGCAGGACCAAGGGAAGCAGTAATGGTAGGAACAATATTACGTCCCTTCTCCTCTAAGACACATGCACCTTTCTGCTTCTACCAAAACTCCATAAGCGGTAGCACATATCCAATCTATTCTTTCCTGATAGCATCATGCAGCAATGTGTGACCATTAAAATAGCAAGCTATAGGAAAATATTTAGCAAAACCATACACAAGAATGCTGCACTGAACCAGGAAGCCATGTTTAAGATGGGATGCAAAGGTGACTTAGCAGAGCTTGGAAGGAACAGCCTGCAAATAATGAGCCATAATGAAGTGGAAGGGAATAGAGTATATTTTATATCACAGATTAGCTGTCTGTATTGTTGAGATGTGTGTATTTGTGTGAGTTGATTTACATTTGAGATACATGATAGCAAATGGTTAGTTCTAATGAATTCTAATAATAAAGGTAATGAAATCATTTTTGGAGTGCATGCTTCTTTGAACTTGTCATGCCCCAGTCCAAGGACCCAGGTGCAAGCACAGAGAGGATCCTTCCCAACAACCACAACACAGAAACATAAAGAGAACAGTATTTATTGCAGCTCAGCGTATATGAGAAAGGGAGAGCCCATGAAGCTCAGAGCACTTATATAGGGAAGTCTCACTAATCAGGCAAACAGCTGGGACAGACAGCTGGCCAATAAATATCAGAGATGGGTTGAGGAAAAGTCCATTGCAGACAACTGCCATTTTCAATAGAAGCAACACATTCTTTTGATCCCTGGTTCTTATTCCTGAAAAACCTTGACACTTGCTTTGTGTGCTGACTATGCTGCTGGATATTCCCTTGAACTGACACTCTGAATTTATTGCTGACCTGGACTGTTGAAACAAAAGTGGTAATTGACTGATAAACATAACTAAACTTCAACTGTGGCTGCTACTATAGATTCTAGATGTTTAAATATTTGAAGGGATGCCATGTCAAGGAGGGAATGGGCTTGTTTTCTGCTGCTCCAGAGACTAGGGACCTTTTCGCACAGCGTTTCTTATGAGAGAGGGCCCCTTGAGGATTGCATAATTGGGAGGAGCAGTCTATACGACACACTCCCATTTACGCGACACTCAGGAGCCTAACGCGGACCATGCACGCATTTTTTTATTTTCGGCTCTAAGCCGATAATGCTGCACAGTCGCGCAATGCTCCCAGGGCCTGCGCGCACTTACCTGCCCTGTGGTGCATCAGATGAGCCAGGCCAGTTGTGCTTCCTCCCCCAGCACTGCCTACAGCTCCCAGGCTGCACTGCAGAAGGAAGGGGTGGGCGGTTGCATGAGAGGACGGAACTGCGGAGCCCGAGCAGCAGAGAAGCAGTGGGGAAGAGGCAGCATTCCTCCCAAGGCTTTGTGTGCGAGCTGAACAGCCCAGCACTGGTAAAGGGGAAGGTACGAAAACTGTATAGGACAAGGAGCAATGGATTCAAGCTGCAAGAAAGGAGATTCTACCTGAACCTCAGGAAGAACTTCCTGATGGTCATAGCCTTCTGGCAGTGGAATATGCTGCCTTGGAGTGTGGTGGAGTCTCTTTCTTTGGAGGTTTTTAAGCAGAGGCTGGATGACCATCTGTTGGGAATGCTGTGTTGTATGTTCCTGTATAGCAGGGGGTTGGACTAGATGGCCCTGGTGGTCTCTTCCAACTCTATGATTCTATGATTCTGTTTAAGGACTGTGAATCTTGGCTGGCTTTCAAAACAGGACACAACTATAAGTAGCTAATTGTTTTTCTTTAAAAAAAAAAGTAATATTCCAAGCTCTGCTACAATAGGGGTGTTCACACATTATGTTATGTTCATGTGGTATGTATGCATGTTCAGACATGCATGAGAATATTTATGTCTGTATTCTTCCCAGTGGAGGTCTGTGGCTCCAACATAATTATGCTATGTAATTTAAAGGAATTATCCAAGGTGCTGAACCCTAGAACCAAAACAGAGTCAACACCATGGATAAGTCTTTCTAAAAATCTAGAAATGGATTCATCCTACCAATGACCTCTGAACAACCTATGAACCAAGTAAGCTCACCCCAACTAAGTAAATTGCTGGAACAGAGGGGGTAACAAATGGGATGACAAGAGATTTACCCTCCATTTGTATGTATCATGCTATTACACAGTGTCCCCAAGTGCAAGTAGTTCCTGAGAAATATTGTATTCCTAAGGTCTATTAATATTTTTTCAAACTTTGGGAAAACATTCCCGAAGAGTACTTGTGCTCTTATACACTTTGTAGTAACATGCCAAATAGCAAGACCAGGAGAGCAGAGAAATCTTTCTCAAATACACACCTCTATTTTTGGAGCGACACTAGTAGTCATGCAAGTGGGGTAGGAGGAAAGCGGGATTAGAAGACTGGTTAGAGGAAAGATTAATATTTTCTACGTTGGATTAAAAAACAAGACAGAGCAGAATTCAGGCATAATAATTTTCCCACTATGTTTGACTAGGTAATGAACCCTTTGGGTTTTTCCTCTATTAAGCAGAAATGTATATTTTGAAATAAATATCAGTAAAATTGAGCTTAGTAAGAAATGCAGTGTGAGTAGATCTTTTCTAGAAAAAGAGTGCTGCAAAATAATGAAATAGGGAGAGCTCAGGGCATCTTTAGACTGTTTTCGTTCCTTTATTCTGGTTTTATTATTTTGAATTTTAGTACTTTATTGTTGTCATTAGGGGTGGGAATCACATGGCCCTCCGGATATTATTGGACTACATCTTCCAGGAGTCCTCACCGTTGGCTATTTCTGGCAAAGGTTGATGGGACTTACAAGGGGGAGTGGGAGAATAGAGTCACCCAGATGTTACCGGACTGCAAATCCTGTCAGATCTCACCAGGATAGCCAATTGTGAGAAATATTGGTCATTGCAGTCCAATAACATCTGGAGTGCCTATGATTCCCATCCCTGTTTTATATGGTTGCTCTGGTTAAAAAAAAATCTGGATACTGCTATCCCATTGACTTAAATACTCTAAAAGCATCAGATGCTATCTGATCTCAGAAGCTAAGCAGGATCAATTCTGGTTAGTACTTGGATGGGAGACCACCAAGGAATATCAAGTGCTGCAAGTTATATTATGAAGGAAGGAACTGGCAAGACCGCTTTTCAGTATTCTTTGCCAAAGAAAATTCTATGAAATTCATGGGGTTGCCATAAGTTGATGGGTGATTTGAAAGCACGTGCAAACACACACATACACTTATCACCTCATGAGAAAGTCTTTATACCTGAAGTGTAAGTATACCTGAAGTATGATCTAGCACTCTTAAAATATAAATGAACTATAGAAAAGTGGGAAAAAAAGAGTTATAAAGGGGTTTCAATGAATCGGCAATATAGCAGAAAGAAGTTGATTCAATTGCCAAGCATAGGATACAAACTACTATATGAGGTATGCCATCATGGGCCTGTACAGATATGAAATCTAGGTATCGATATGTTAAGAATGTCAGATTTTTTTTTTAAAAAAAAGAAATCCCTCAATCAATCCATTTAGATCTATAAATGTAATGGTACAGAGAATTATATTTGTTTTGTAACCAGGGGCAGCTCTCTTTTCCATTACACTGACTGAACTGATCTGTGTCATGCATGAAATTTCAGGGTACCAGAAAATTGTCAATTATTTAGTTTATTATTAGACTTCACAATCAGGGGGAAATGGACAGATTTGCATTTTCTTCCTCAGGATCCTGAATGACCTGGGTTATCTCTGTCTGTAATGATAATATTGGAAATATTCATAGAACACACTTATGTAGGCTATTTTTCACAGAAAAATAGACAGGGTTGTGATGCACTCATTCTTGTCTCCAAACATTGACAGCCTCATGTTTTGTATTCAGCGATATGAGTATGGGTATGAAAATGAACAAATGGTCAATAGATTAATAATTGCTGTTTAAATAATTGTCAGAGAAACTTCTAGAACATAACAGGCCAACAGTCTCCTCGTTCAAAAACAAATAAAGAGCCCTCATAAAATTAATTGAGCTACTCTTAATCATTTATTAGCCATTTTTAAATTGGAATGTGATGTAAAGTAACAGATTGCTTTGTTAACATTGCTTCGATACTTTCAAGCATTTTAATTTTTCCTTTGTGTGTTTTGCACTTATTGATAACAGAAGCAGGCGTCAAAAATTCTCCCCAGTTTGAAACTGTGCCGAATATTCATTAGCCAAAATGTGCATTGTGATGTTGCCATGCAACCCATATTACTGTTCCAACAAAATATGCCATCTCTGCTCAGCCATACTTTCCATAACGACATAATTAAGCATCCATGTTCTTTCGTAAGTGCACCTGCTGTCATGTACTGAACGTATCATACTTCTGAAGCCAATAAAAGATCGACTGCTGAGAAATGTATAAAATGAAAACATTAATAAATGCCAGAGGCTCCTCCCTTTCAGGGTACTGGAGTCTATATTTCCAACTACATACTGACTTTTTAAAAATAGCTTAATCGTTGTGAGGCAGGTTTTTTTCTCCCACAAGGAACGGCCAGCAGGGAATTCTGTAGTGTGAAAAACAATGATACAGCTTTCAACAATATGGTATAAATTTCAAAAGAAGGGCCAAGAGTGGTCATTCTTTCAGTGATCAAGAATTGTCTCTAGGCTGCTAGGAAGGCTGCCTTTGCAAATCGTAAGAAACATGGCTTTCTTTTACTTCCATGTTGTCAATACGTTCAGGTGCCACTTCTTTGTAAAGGGCAGAACAGATACAAAAGGCCCAGCAAGCCACACATTTTGCTTTACTCTTGAGGTTATATATTTCTTCAAGGTCTGTGGGAGTCCTCTGCAATTACCCCTCTCCCAAGTATTATGCCTTAGAAACATGATATATAAAGAAGTACTAATTCATCTCTTATCTCTGCGATGAATTCAACATTGTCTCTACCCTTCATTTCCCCATCTATTCTGATTGGAACTATCGACTTTTTAAACTTTGTAAATTAATGTTTTAGCTTGATCTTTTTTAAAATTATTGTATGCTGCCTATCAAATACTATTAAAACAAAACTCTTGGATTTAAACCAACATATTCCAATTAGAATACCACTGTGGCAGTAGTCAATAAAATGCAAGAGAAAGAGTGAGAAAGATTACCATTTTTCACCATCGCTGAGAAAATTGGTCCTCCCTCTATCATCTAAATAGCAACCACATTACTACAGAGGAAAGTTTTGGTGATTGGAGAAACAAAGGACCCTGACAATCAGATTTCAGAGCAATAACTGTGTTAGTCTGTTGTAGTAAAAGCAGAAAGGAGTCTTATGGAATCTTAAAAAAACTAACCAATTTATTATGACATAAGCTTTCATGGCCTACAGTCCACTTTGTAGCATGTGTTAGTGTAATACTTAATGTAGCATGATGCTAATGGACTTAAATGCCATTCAGCTAAATCTATTGCAATCCTTGTGATAATCTCCAGTGGGACAGTCATGTTAGTTCCTAGAGAACTATCAAATCCAGTGCTTCTGGCATGTTTTATGGAATCCCCAAAGATTGGAGTGAATATCAAATAGACATGTGTAAGGTCAAGTGTGCAGGTACACACACCCCAAACTTTCATGCTTGAACATGATAGAAATGTCCCAGATGTGATTTCAGAAACAGAGAAAATATAATTTCTGAATTGAAACTTTTTTTTTTTAACTTTCATGGCCCATGGGATTGTAAATGTGAGATGGGACTATGGTTTGTACGTGGGAGGATACCCAGGTAACTTTTTTTTGAAACTGATCCCAAATTCATGCTTGGACCCTGGTATCTCCTAATTGTTTGTTTTAAAAATTCGTAACTTGTAATTTCCCAATTGTTTGTTGCAGATGGTTCAGATGATTTTACCAGAACCCAGGAGGCTGTATCAAATGAAGCTTTTTGCAAGGGTGGGGGAACAGGGCACATTTCAAAGTTAATCATTTTCGGTGAAAGAAAAAGAAAGCCAAAAACTTCATTTCTCTGACCTGATTCCGCTTTTGTCCTTTTAAAAAAGCACAGCTAACTGGAAAAGTTTATTAGAAGAAGGGGAAAAAAACTTTTGACACTGAAAGATGAGAGTGGAGAGTAACCAGGGAGAGAAAGATGAATTCATCTCTAAAGCCGACGGCCTCTGGTGGAACATCGGAAATGGAATACCAGTGTAAAGATGAAAATGAAACAGATACCCTGAGCTCAGTTTACACTTTTGATTGATGGCAAAGAATGAGTGCAAAATTATTAAAGTCGTTGATGGTTTAAAATTCATGGCCTCCACAGAGGGGTGCAGGTGCAGGGAATTTGTTTCTTGAAAGTAACTGGGGAGAAGCATTCTAAAGGACTTCCTGCAAAGAGACAGAGAATACTAATTACAGTATTTGGAGAAAAGTAGATCTTAGAGGAAAAAGTTACTAGCAGTGATGACTTTGTCACAAAAGCAAATGAAATGTTGGGCCTAAGACAGGGTTTATGGGTAACTGTTTTTTCATTCTTTTACTAAGGAGCAGTGCAGTAAAGTTCATTTGTTTAAATAAAAGGAGCCTTATCACTGTTTGTCCTACAGCTACTGTAGGAATGCTCTCCAGGGCACAGATTCCATCTGTGTTTTCTGAACTGAAATGCAATGGAAACAATGCTACTCTTCATCCCACTGCCTTCTGGTCCAGGAGTAGTAGCTGGAGGTTGCAACAGACTCCTTGTGTTTGGCAGATATGCAAGAACATCTGAGCTTTTAAAAATAAAAGAGGAGGTCTATTCTTCTTATGCCTTACTTAATAAAGGCCTTTTCCGCATGGGGCAAGGGGATCGCCCCATACTGGTACTCACCAGACCTGTGTGCTCCATGCCCGGGTCCAGGCTGGTCCAGAGCAGTGCATGGCTGCGCTCCGCACTGCTCCGGAGACGAAAATGGTGGCTTCTGGTTGGTAGGCGAGCTTCACCAACCGGTGAAGCTCGCCAGACTAAAGCCCGCCCCGGCAGATCTGCAAGCTTGCACTGGTGCAAGCCTCCAAATCTGCACCGGAGTGCAGCCAAGGAGTGGCGTGCTCCATGCTTTTGAAAGACCTGTTTTAAGCAGTCTTTCACAAGCATGCTGAACAACCACTTTGGGTCATTTCGGAGCGGGCTGAGGTATGGAACTACACAAAGTAGTCCGGAACCAGTCCACTCCCAGGTGCAGACGTCCTACCTGGAGGACGCTCTGCACTGTTTTAAAAACCCCATGCAGAAAAGGCCAAAGGTACATAAGCAGTACTTCTCTCCAAAATATTAGAGAACTTCACTCACAAGTGAAACTCCTCTTCCAGTAGCTCATACAAGCATCTCACAAAAGTTAGGCCCTTCCTGCACTACAGTGTTATAATGCTATTATGGTACTATTATTCCACTTTCAACATCCTGTGGAATTCTAGGGTTTGTATTGAGGCCAAAGAGCTCTCTGGCTGAGAAATCTAAAGACCCTTCCCTAAACTGCAAATCCCAGGATTCCACAGCATGTTGAAACTGGAATAATAGCATTATAACAGTATAGTGTGGAAATGGCCTAAGTTGTGGCATCCAAGCTATTGAACCTGGGCTTTCAAGATCCAACCCAATTCAATCCATTGCACACCATGAGAGACAGGAATCCTCTGCCCCATGAACAATGGCGAAAGAGGTTCACAAAAGATTTTACATAACACTTATGCCAACATAATGGAGATTTATTTTTTAAAAAGATTCATGTGCCTCAGAGGAATTAACATTAAAAAAAATAATTCCTCTTACTCATAAGTGCCATCTTCACCATGGTCTAAACATATATGCTCTGTACAAACACATTTGTTGCAAAACTGCTGACTTAATGTTTTTAAGCTGTTGAATGCCTCATCAGAGCCAAAACAAACTGGCTGATTTACACTGACAAACTGAATCTGAGTTTGTCTTGTCTTCTTCAATAAATATCCAAAGGGCTACTGAACACTTGTGAATTTTGTCACACTGAGCCTCAGAGTTTAATGTATTTCTTCACTGGGTGAAAAGGGCAAACTATTTGGAAGGGTTGCCATTGCAGTGTGTGGGGTGTGGGGTTGTGCTGAGCACCCATCAGGGAGGAGGCACTGAGGCAAGTCTCACAATGGGAGAACCATTGTGAGACCTGGAATGGGATCTGGCATGAATTCATGCCACAGCTTACCCAAAATCTTGTGAGACTGCTGATCTCATAAGATTTCAGAAGAGTGTTGGGTAGACCTAGATATAGGCCTGACAGCAATCTAGGCAGCCATTGCTGCCTGACCTACCTCACAAGGAGGTTGTGCAGTATCTGGCTAATTTTCTGCCTTCCCACCAAACAGCCTGCCTGAGCCTTCAGGATTTAAGGTGGGTATTCTTTCCCTTCTCTTTCCTTCCCTTCATTTTCTCTCTTTTCCTGTCTTATTTATTCTTTATTTCTGGTCCTGCCCCCTTTCTTTTTCTCTCACTTTTTCATTTCACCTGTCCCTCCTTTTCTTGGTCTCTTTATCCTTATTTTCCCTCTTTCTTCACTTTTTTCTACACTCCCTATCATTTAATTTTGTGGGAGTTCGGGGGTATGTGAGAGGGTTAGAGGAGTCCTCCCCTCCCCACTCGGCCCACCCTTTTACTTCTTACCGCCTTCTCCCTCCCTCTCATTCCTTTTCTACCTCTCTTCCCCCCGTACTTTAGTGCATGACAGCAACAGGGTGGGGATCCTATGGAGGTGAATGGAAGCATGCCTTCTTCCCCTTCTCTCTCTTCCCCTTCCCCTTCCCCTCCTTTCAGTTCCCTTTCACCTCCTCCCCTACATAAGGATCCTCATGCAGCTGGTGGCCACCTCTATGATGCAGTGCTACCATTGAGGCCAAGGAGACGTCTGCCACTCCCTCCTCTTGTCCAACTTGCAACATCCTTATATATCTGCTTTAGGTACTCAGAGACAGGCCGTCTTGGCAGGGGCAGTTTGTTGCCTCAGCTAGAGCCCCTATGGAGATCCTTTGCCCAGTACAGTCATTGCTGTATTTAATTAGCGCATCGTCCAAGTGTTCTGGGACTCTTGTTTTTGTACATCTCAGGACACCCCTTCACTCAGTACCATTTCAGTGTAATCCTTAGATGGCTATTAACCTACCACCCTGTCAATTCTCCAGTCATTCCTTCCACTCAGGTGCAGCCACTACAGCAGCTGCACATGACCTTCACTGGAGACATACCTAGGATCAGCAGCACCTGGCTCAAGTGCCAAAGTTGTGCCCCCAGGCACTGCTGCCACCACAACTCCCCCCAACAGGCCAGGAAGGACAGCGGACAACACTGAGCGGTCACAGAAGAGTAGGTGAGGGGGTGGGGGAGGGCACAGAAGGGCACAGGGAAGTGGCAGGGGGGCAAGAAAGTGCACGGGGAGGTGGCAGGCAGGCGTGAAAGGATGCAGAAATGAGCAGGGGTGACAGGAGGGTGTGGAAGTGCTCAGGGAGTTGGTGGGCAGGTGCAAAAGGGGGCAGAAATGCACAGAGGGTGGCAGGAGGGAGTGGAAGTGCACAGGGAGATGGTGGAAGGGCACAGAAATGCACGGAGGGGTAGCGGGCAGACGTGGGGTGCAGCCAGTGGGTGTAGGGGGACAGCAGCTTTTGCACCCCCCTGCAAATGGCACCTGGAGCATACAGATGGTGGTGGCCCAGGGCTTTTAGATCCTATGTGAGGACTTGGGCCAGGCAGCACCTGGCCTCACTCCTTGAGGATGGCTGAGCAGCTTTCCGCCTTTAACCGCATTTGTCCCTTGAGCAAGTCTCCCAATTTCATTATGGATCTTGGAACACAGTCTTGTGTTTTTGGGCTGAAAAGCATACAGTCTACTCTGCCAAAGGCCAAGACTTTGGATTATTGCATCTAGCAGGCATCAGTTGGTGGTGTTCCTGTGGCGTACTCTGGGGAGCCCTGATTCCCAGGATCATTGAGCTTGCAACAGCAAAACCATTGCCTTATTATCACCGTGAACTGGCCTGGCTTTGGAAGATATTAGATATCGTTTGATATCACAATTTGGTCTCATTTTGCCACCTTCGGCCAAGTGTTTGTGAGGGCCCCGTACAAGCACGGAGCTAGGCATGGCTATTAATTGCCATACATTCCCTTCTCCACCTAGGCAAGCCAGACTCAGCCAGATCTTGCTTTAGGAGACCTCCCTAGACAAACACCTCATTAAGGATGCATGCTAATACAAAGAACCCCCTGCCCCGAGCAGGTAACTTGCCGAGCTAGACGCTTGACTGCCAAGTACTGGCCATTCCTTTGTCGATTCGGACTTAATCCCATCAAGTTAAGTTCTGACCTTTCGGAGACATTGTCTCGTGCCCAAACCTCATTGTTCTTCCCAAAGTACAGACTAGCCTACAGTCACATTCTCCCTATAAAACCCCCCAGTTCCGAAAGCTTCCTCGGATCGCTCTGAACTACCACCCAGCCTTGCTGCGTCTGCCGAGCTTTCCCCTCGGTCTCCGTCTGAGACTGTGCATCTATGGATTTCTTCATTGATCTACACCGGGCTTTGGACAGGTGTAGTATCACCCAATCCAACAAACCCTTCTCGAAATCCCTCTATACTGCTAACACCTTTATTTTCTATAGTTACTTGTGTGAGTGCATTGCATACACTGTTTGCCTATATTTAATAAAATCACTGTTATTATTTCACATTTGGTGTGCCTCTTGACTTGGCCTGACCCCATAGACATTGGGTTACAAGATCCCGGTTAAGTTACCCTGCCTCTCATTAGCTTAAAGCGAGTGCTCCAGTTAATTTCCCCATCTTGCATTATTGTGTTGTGGTTCTTTGGGCGCCCCTCCCAGGACCCCCAGTTAACAGGGTAACAGCCTGATGTCATCCTGCTTCATCTGGGAGAGAACAATCTGGTACAGATGCCTAGACTTCAGCTCATTGTCACAGTGATGGCAGACCTCCATGTCATATGGCATTTACTCCATAATGTTTGTATCATTTGGACCAAGATGTTACCAAGATGTGTTTGACAAGGCACTTGCTCCACTTCAGCAATTAATGTGTCATGTTGACATGCTAATTGGGATATTGTCTACAACCTTCGTTGGATTGGGGCTGCTACCATCAACCACAAAAGAGGCAATGGCACATGGCAAAAGTGGGGGGCAAATCACTCTGAGGGAATTGACTCAAAGGAGTGGAACCTGACGTCTGGGCAGATGCAGGTTTAAGACATCATCAGACTGGAGGGGATTGAACCCCTGTTGTTCAATGATGGATTTAACCCTGTTTTTTTTGTTTTGTTTTGTTTAAATACAGCCTTATTTTCCAGACATCTAACTTAGATACTTGGCTACTAGCCCAGCCTGGGCACCTCCTGCTCCTGTATCCATTGGGTACTGTATCCTCTCTAATCTACCAGGAGATAGTTGATTTATACATTTACTCACTCATGAATATACCTCATGAAAATTCATACTGTATGTAGATTTAGCTAATGACCATTGATGTATCTGCATTAAAGCCATGGCCAACTTTTAACCCAAACACGACATCTGGCCTCACTGTGTCAGCGCAAGAACAGAATTTAACCTAAACAATGGAGGCCATTTTGGAAAGGCAACCAGGAGGAAGAGTTATCAACAGGTCATAGGAGATGTAAATAAGGGTTTAAAGCTCAGTAAGAGATGTAAATCTCTGTTTAGTTCATCCATGTATGCAATAATAAAAAATTGCCAGATTTCAAGAGTTTTGGCATATTTCTCTGTGTGTTTTCCCCTCACATTTCAGGAGCTTTGGCTAGAAATTTCTTTGTACCAAAAAAAAAAAAAAAAAAAAAGGCTAGGCTTTTATGCAAATAACATCAACAATGTTTTGTGCAGAAAGCTATATTTTGTGGGGAAAAACCATTTTGTCATGAAAAAAGTGCAATTTTCTACAAAAATGGTTTTTGGACCAAAACGTTCTAGTATATGCAAATAATTGGGGAACAAAAAGGGACTTAAATTTGAAACCCCTCATGTCAGTTCACCCTACTTGATGGGATGTCTTGATGTATTAGATACCCTTTCTTGAAAAAAAAAAAAAATTAGATAATCTGGAAACATTCTTTACATTTCTAGTGGGTGCCACAAAATGTGCAAAAAGGAGGTAGAAATGAGAGGTAAACCTGAGTATTATCCAGATACTGGAGACGCTTCAGCCTAAAGCTCCAAATAAGTTCCTTCAGTAGTTTCAGTAGTTATTCCTTCTGTGCCTCCTTTTCCTGTTTTGCCTTTAAATCAGTATTTTAACATATTTGTAAGTGCAAGCGTTCAAAGGGAAAGGAACAACATTTTCTACATTACTGAAGCTTATACCCAACATAAGGGACAAGTAGTGTTAGAAGGGAAGGAGAGTGAAACTGTATCAGAAGATACAAAATATTTTTGTTCTTGCAAACTTCTCAAAAAACATCCACAGTCATTTTAAGGCATGTTTATTGCTACTGCAACAACTGCCCAAATGGAATGAGATGCACTTTTATAAATTATGACATATTTTCTTCCCTTAATTTCAATAACACTAGATAGCCTGACCTACTTTTGCTTTTGTCAGTGTGAAAATCTTATTTCTGACCAATCAATTTACCAATCAATATGATTGTATTTCAGACTCCTGTTTCTTTCTTATAACAGTATAAAATATTTCTAATAGTTATGCCCAATCTATTACTGTCTCAAATTATATGAAGCTAAACAATTGTGCTCAGGTCCATTTGCCTGAACGGTCAAAACTAATATAATTACTGTTTTTAAAGGGGACAAGTGCACAGTTAGGGAATGTTTTGAATTACTAACACATACAAAAAGGAGAATTTGTCAGACTTTGGTCTCAAACTAAATATGACCCTTTCAAACAATTCATATTGATATCTTTGGGAGGGTTTTTTTTTTAATAGCCAAGTTTATACCTTCCAATATGCTCAAGTTACTTTCCTGTGTGCAGTACTCCAAATGATAGTGAAGACAGGGACCATTTCCGCACGAGTCCGGCTGGCCCCTCCCGAAACTGCAGACCCCAGGATTCCATAGGAGGTTGAAAGTGGAATCATCACGCTGTAACAGACTCGTGCAGAAATGGCCAGGAGAGTGAGACTGGTGCATCAACAGGTGGCAAAGGGAATTTATATGATGCCACTCATTAGGCCGAAGACAGCATGCTCTCATGGGAATCAGGGAAGCAGCCTCATACTGATGTAATGGCAAGCTCATTTTCAGAACTCAGCCCCACCCACCAAAAAAGGGAATGCTATCAAAATATGAGGAATGCTGAACATAAGGAAGGATTTCCCATAGAATCCCTCAGCTGATAGAGCAAGGATTCTTAACCTTTGATACTGCAGATGTTTTGGCCTTGAATTTCCAAAAGTCCCAGCCAGTGTGGCTGATGCTAGGAATTCTGGGAATTGAAGTCCCAAACCTCTGGAGAACCAAAGGTTGAAAGCCACTGTGTTAGAGAATGTAAGGAAATGAGCAATTTAAATTCAGAGGCTAACTTTGCACATCTTATTAACATTGCAGGATGTACACAGAGTACCTACAATTAGAAAGGTAATTTCAGCATCTTCTACATCTCATGGGGCTCCACCAGGAATGATGTTTTCAGTACTCACTTCAGGTCATATTCTAGAAGTTATCTCGATCATTCTTAGCTGCTATTTTTATTTTTTATTTTTATTTTTATTTTTTTTAGCTTTTTCAGGGAAGAGCAGATAGCATTTACAGGCAAAACATGTCTCTTTAGCCAAGAGGTGTTTTTGTATAACATATATTTAAAAACAAAACAAAACACACACACAGTTTGAGAGATGGAGAACTAAGAGACACATAGGAACCAACTGAACCTGCTATGGGGCTTCCTGTTGTGATTCTGCTCCCTTTGAAGAACATTTTAGTTATCGTCGTTATACGGTAAAAAAATCAGGGACGGATGGATGGATCAATTTATTTCCAGTCTATTTTATCACACAAATACAGTCATACATCTGTTGTATCCAGTTTCTGCATCAGGATATGATGCAGAAAAGCATGAAAATATGCTTTTATTTTCATATACAGCCTTCCTTGATGTCCACATTCTGTGCACAACTTTCCATAATATAAGAATATAGAATTATAGTAAGAACAGTGATAGACTGGACAAAAAGACCTGTCAAGCTGAACACTCTGTTCACACAGTGGCAAATAAAATGCCCCAGTTCAGATGCCCCAAAGCAGAGGCCCATAACCCTTGCCATCATGCCAACTCATATAAAGAATTGTACTGGATAAACCATATATACAAGACTAATAGCCACTGATAGTCCACACACACATTTTATGGATCTCTAATTTATTTGTGTGCATGTGCCTGTGTTTCTGCATTTTTTTACGCTGAGCACTTCATCAGAAAATTTGGGAAAATCTGTTATTACAAGGGGTAGTTTTGTTCAGATTTTCCTCTCAATCTAGGAATGGTGAACTAAACTGTGGTGCCTGTCCCTAGTTGAAGGAGCTAGTGTTGATCCAGTGAATGACAGTGGTCACATTCTAATAATTTAATTTAATTGGTATTGCTTTTGCCTATGGCTGCAAGCATAAGTCTTAAGAAGTCTAAGAGATTTTACCTTGCAACATTGGTAACATTTGTGCATTCCTGGGTATACATCGAATCCTGTCTCTCTAGCCAAGTCTTCTGTATCTGGCCTAAATCCTACTGCTAGTCTGAAGTAGAATAGATCTATTGAACCACTGGGATTTACTAAAGTGTTGACTTACCATTCAACAGTTGAGTCAATGGGTCTAATAAAGTGGAGACTAACCAATGGGATCCAAATCCCTGTCTACCGCATTTATGATTCTGTGGATTCTGGTCTTCTGTTACTACATTCTTTTGCTCCTGGGACCAAAGCAAAAATGGGCACAGTCATAAAATTGTTAAAAACACAGTCTGAAATGCCAGAGAGATGTAAATTTTGGATGTGTCTTTGTGAAATGAAGATAAATACATTGTACCTGGGGAAATGGTATCTTCATAGATTATGTCAAAGATTAAGACATGCATAATTGATTTAGCTAGCGAAAGACAAATGAGACACTCTGAGAATGGGGAGATAATAGTTTTAGGGAAAAGACATAGCAATTACTATAAAACAGACTTTAGGAGATTCAAAGTAACTTCTATTACTCTAAATTACACTTCATTTCATTTTCTGCAAACATATGCATAAGTAAGTCCAGGGTGGTAGGTGTAGAACCACCTGGGACTTTGTAATAGTTTCATCAAAAACCTTCAGATGCTTCTTATTTCTATAACATTCTCCCACGAAGTTGCCTCAGGCAATTCTTGGTACAAGTTCTGATCTCAGGGCTTGCCAATACAGGGTGATAGTTTCTTCACTAGCACCAAATTCCTAATAGGATCTCCAAAGCTGGAAAAAGACAGAGCAGCAAACAATGATTAGTAACGCAGAGCAGCAAATAGTGATTAATGAATAATCTCTCTTAATGTTTTATGTCAGCATCAGGTACAGATTTGTGAAATACACCTGGTAAACCCTTTTTTTCTTTTGAAATTCCTAAAACATTTCACTTAAAGAGCAACCTGAAAGCTCACCATCCAGTTCTCTAGAAAAGCAGGATTTTTATGGGGAAAAAAATCCCTGTAGACTTTACCTGGTAGGATTATATAGAATATGAACTGTATAGAACTTCCTCCAGTTTCTCCAGGTAGATTTGCAAGCTGCAGATGAAGAAGAAAGAGAAACTATAGAGGGATTTGTAAATACTAAATTAGTCATAGACACATAGATTCTTAGAGCTGAAAGGGTCACAATGACCATCTTGTCCAACTTCCAACCATACAAGAATGTACAGCTACAAAACTCCTGAAAGATGGCCATCCAAATCTATTTAATCCAAAAAAGAAGAGTCTACCATCTCCAAAGCAACCTATTCCACTGTCAAAGAGTTCTTATAGCAAAGATGTCCTACCTCAAGTTAGGTATAATTTGAACCCATTAGTTTGTGTTCTTGTGCCTAGAGCCAGAAAAAATAAAGTTTACTCCATCTTCAACAACACACTCCTTTATATATTCAAAGATGGCTATCACACAAGTGCTTACCTTCTCTTCTCTAAGCAAAACATACCCTAAGTCATTCCTCATAAGGCTTGGCTTCTAGAATTTTGATCATCTTGGTTACTTTCCCTGGACATAGATTAGATTGTCAATATCCTTCTTGAACTGTGGTGTCCTAAACTGGACACAGTATTCCAGGTGAAATCTGGCCAAGCAGAATAAAGTGGGATTACTACTTTCTTGATCTGGACACTATGCTCCTACTGATACAGACCAGAATTGCATTGGCCTTTTGGGCCAACTTTTGATTTATGGTTAGCTTGTGATCCATTGACATTTTTCAAGCCAGGGGTCACTATCTTATATTTGTACATTTTATTTTTTTTCCTGTCTAGATGTTGTACCTTGCCTTTGTTCCCCAGATGTAGTACCATGTAGTACCTTTTCACATTACATGTGAAAAGGATTGAGGGTTCTTATTAGATAACAAGCTAAACATCACTAGCAGAGCAGAAAGATAGATTGCACCATGGCTAATAATTGTTAGAGAGATTGTTGCACCTTATTCATAATAGCCAAAGCTGAACAAAGCTAGAATACGAGGGGGAAAGGTCCTATCTGAACCCTTTGCCTGCTAGGGAAATATTCATTTTGCAAAGATTTTTTTAAGTTAACATGGGACAACTTTTTCAAAGAAAAATGGAATTTACCCACTTTCAGTCAGAAATGGTGCATTCCATCTTCCATCTCATCCAGTTATAGTTGCAAATCATGCTAAGACCCAGTTTATACATTGAACAAAATGAGCTAAAATTCTGGACTGCAGCACTACAAACACTAGGTAAGTTTGATCTAGCTATCTCCCTAAAGTATCAGCTTACTACATATAGAAAGAATGATAAGATTTGACCCACCTGCAATTTGAAGTGGACCCATCTATCATCTCATTCTATAAAAGAAATCTAAGAAGTTCTAGGCACACTTCTTATGTTGTTTTGAATTCATGGAATAAAATTATTTTCACATGGAATGACTTCACAGTCACAGACGGACATCAAGGCCAAACGAGTAACCTTGCCACCAGTATCAACACATTGGACTTCTCATCCAGTGTCCACGTGTTGATTTCATTATTTACAATAGTGAAAACTAAGGTCTAAATAGGGGTCATTTGGCCTTACAAATGTTGTTAAAGTGCAGTTCCCAGTAGCCTTAGCCAGCATAATCTTATGAGCCAATATAGGCCCTTTCCACATGAGGCGAGTGAATTACTCCGTGCCTTTACCTACTGCTTCTTCTTAGCTCGAAGCAACGTGGACTCTCCCTTAAGCCCTTCTGCAAGGCTCCTCCATTTGGTGCAGGGTGAATCAGAGTAGTGCAAGGTCTGTAGATCCGCACTGCTCAGGCTTACAAAATGGTGGCTTCCTGTTCTTCGTGGGTCTGTACCGACTGTTGGTGCTGGCCACGCCCACAGCCCGCCCTCCGCTGATCGCAGGCTCGCATTGGTGTAAGCCTGTGCATCTGCACAAGTGAGGAGAAACGCAATGGCACGTTCCAGAAGATTGAAAGACCAGATTTTTCTGGTCTTCACTTAGTGCGGGGAGGACCACTTGGGGGCATCTTGGATTGGACCAAGGTGCGGAACTAAGGTAAATAGTCTGAACCTAGACCTATCCAAGGTGTGGATGACCTCTGTGACAGGATGCCTTGGTCCATTTTAACTTCCTGGTGTGGAAAGGGCCATAGTTTACATAAGAGCTGATTAACATAGTTCAGCACAAAGATGCCAGACAGGAGAACCAACTAGCTGTGGACTCCTTCTGTTCCTTTGTGGACATGAAACTCCTTCATCTCATTAACATGTGAAGAACAGCAAGGCCGCTTGTCTGCTCTTTGTAAGACTGAGTCCAGAGCTGGCTGCTAAATAAAGCCAAGAGTGATTAGATAAGGAGAGAACAACACATTATAACAAAATTCTAACTTTAAGCAGCATAATTAACATTCTAAACCAGTCAAAATGTCTTATGACCTCTGAAGTAACATGGAAGGGCATGAGATGAAGGACACATTACTAGTGTTCTAACCCAAGGTTTGAGGATAGGAATTTGATCTTCCATTATTGATTGAAGAAAGCTTTCAGATTCCACTTGCTTGGTTCCTGTTTTCTTCTGAGCAGGGTAATTAGAAATCTGATGAGCCTTGGGTTTCATTTGGGACTGAAAGTTTCAAGTTAATGCCTTTGTTTCACAGCTGGTCCAGACAGAATATCGACTGCTGTGGGTGAGAAATAATATTTATTACAACTAAAGGCTTGACTGTTGCCTCTGACCTCTAACAAAGCATACTCTCAAAGGAAAAATCTATTTTAAAGAGGGAGATCTAGGGAAATCAATATGTATCACTGGAACCATCTCAGAATGTCTTGTGACCCAAATGACTTCATCATCAACCAAACATGACATCTCCACCTTTCTTTCTCCTTGTTTCATGTATGTGTGGAGAGGTGTACACACACGCACATCTGCATGCACTGGATAGAGCTGGTACTGTACAAAATGTGGGGTCTGATCCTTATGTAGATTATACTTACTAATCTACCAAATGCACACAAAATTTGTCATAGTTATCAGTTATGTGCTTCTAGTTAACATGGCTGACACACAATTACATGTAGACTTTCAAGAAAGTAAGACAGTAGACATTTAGGAGATGATACACAGCAAACTACTAGGTGCCCATGACCAATTAGGTTAGCTTCACTCACACTTCAGTTGCTGTATGGTTGATTTGCTGATGCTAGGATAAGAGGAACCCAAGACAGACGTGAAACTGGGGACATGGTAGACCTTTCAGAGCACATAATCCCTTCCCAAAAATTTCTATGTGTTGTTCTGAATGCTGGATAGAGAAGAAAGCTGACAGGAGGAAAATCTATTCATTTTAGATGTGATGCTGGAAGAGACGGTACCATGGACTGCCAAAAAGTAAAATAAAAAGGATCCAAAAGCAAAGCAAATCTGATTTCTTACTGTAAGCCAAAATAATTAAACTGAAACTATTGTACTCTTGACACATTACAAGAAAATATGACTGGCAAAGACTCCAGGCCTTTCTGCACTACACTGTTATAGTACTATTATTCCACTTTCAACATCCTGGGGAATCCTGGGGTTTGCAGTTTAGGGAGGGGCATTTAGAATTCTCAGCCAGAGAGCTCTTTGGCCTCAGTAAACTGCAAACCTCAGAATTCCACATGATGTTGACAGTGGAATAATAGGACTATTACAGTGTAGTGTGGAAAGGCCCTATAATACTCAGCATGATGGAAGACATGAGGAAAACCACACCTTGGATGGACTGATTCAATAAAGGAAGTCATAGCCCTGAAACCGCAAGACCTAAATAGTAGCAATGTAATTTTTCATTAACATTCTTCCTGAAGGAAGCAACAAGTTATTTTTAGCTATTTTATTCCTCCTGCTTCATCTTCCACATTTCCACCTAAGCAGATAAGTAGTGATATTGCCAGTGGTATTCCTTCTGCATTCTGCAGGGTTTTCTTGGAGGGGAGGGGGCTGTAGTAGCGCAGCAATGCTGTAATGGCATGGCAAACTAGTACACTATTGCGCCTTTGCACTATAATGCTTAAAAATGTATTTAAAAATAAAAAAGTTTTAACTCAAAGAGAAATTTAAAATAAACATAGAAAGATGATAGATTTTAAAATTCCATGCCATGGGAGTAGCTGAGGGAGGGACAAGCTGGGTATGCCCATACGCTGCCTACTTCTGGATCTGCAACAACAGGAAGTGCTATCAAGCACTATTACAGTACTGCACTGAGCCAGCTGAAAGGATTGAGGCACTAAAGGAGGCTCTTAATGGATTTTTTTTTTTTTTTTAAATAGTGTAAGGCAGTTTGGTAACACTTGGGGATGGGATAGCAGATGGGTAGCAACAACATTGTGTGATAGCATGACTCCTGGACCAGAAACAATCTGCTGCTGTTGTGGGTTAGCGACATTGTGCAGAAATGGCCTAGGACTCTTGGAGAGCTCTCTTGAAGGGCCACTATAAGTTGAGGCTGACTTGACAGCAAATAACAATAATAAAGCTCTACAAGTTTTTATTCTAGCCACCATTAAATTTTCTTCCCCCAAAAAAGCTGAAATACATTTTAAAGCACTTACAGAAGTTGAGTGCTCAATCCTGCCAATTCATGATTATTTCTTTAGTGTCTTTTATAGACATCAGCTGCTTGTGTACCAAGAAACCATCTCTGCAGGTAGTTAATAGGCACACACAGAAAAGACAGAAGAGGAAAAAAAATGATAATGAAAAAAATCAGGCACCTTTGAAGGCAGTTACATCCTTTGTTGGTTCAGAGTTCAAAGAACACCTGCATTAGTATAGCTAACTATGATTAATAATGTTTAAAAAAGAAAGTGCTACACTGTGTTACCAAACAAAGATGTCTAAGGCCCTTTCCGCACCGGGCTTTTAAACGGTGCAGAGCGACCTCCAACGGAGGTCTTCTGCACCGTAGAGTGGACTGGGGCAGACTACTGTTTGCAGTTCCGCATCTCAGTCTGCTCCAGAGTGACCGGAACTGGTCGTGTGGCATGTTTTTTAAAAACCTCTTTTTAGAGGTTTTTAAAAGCATGGAGCACATGACTCCATGTTGCTCCATTGCTGCACTCCGGTGCAGATTTGCAGGCGTGCACTAGCACGTGCCTGCAGATCTGCCGGGGGTGGGCTTTAGGCTGGCGAGCTTCTCTGGTTAGTGGAGAGCCTCCACCAACTGGAAGCTGCCATTTTGGACACTGGACCAGTGCAGAGTGATGAGCTCGCACTGCTCCTTGTCCCGATGGACTCAACCGGACACCAAAGAAATCCGGTGAGTCCCGTTTTCGCGCGGTTCCTTTCCCACATGCAGAAAGGGCCTAATAAATGATTTTATTGAACGAAAGTCTCATGCACCAACGCAATCACTCACACATTCACTCAAGACCTATTAAGAAGCAAAAGAGAGGAAACTGCATAGGGGAATATTGAAGGGACTGTAGCAGGGGTGATACTGTACCTTTTCCTGAAGTCCTTGGTCTGGGCAAAACAGCGGAGAAGTGGGGCTCAGCATGGAGAGGGCTGAGGAGATTACTCAACGGACAGAGAAACGGTCTGCTGGGATGACCAGGAGTGATCCAAAGAACCACTCAAAAACTGGGACTATTTGTAGGGAAAAAGGTGCTTGGAGGGCTAATCCTTTCCTGAGGAGAACAGTGGGTGTTGCAACAAGAAAGAAGCTCCACCATGGTAACTTCCTTTGCATGATGAGATTACAAGGTGTTGCCAAAGTCTCAGGATCTTCGGTTGCATTTGGTTGTGGTGTGACTTCATGTAAATGATCCTTGCCTGATAAGATATTTGCTCAGCTTAGGGCAAACACACTAATCCCCTCAAGCTGGCTTCTCAGGGGCTGAGGACCCTTTGTGTATTGTGGGTTTGCACAGCTTGAGGTCTCCTGGGGCTACGTGATGGGGGGATTTTACTGGCCTGACCTGGTTTTTGATCGTTCGATCATTGCTGCCTATCCGGGCAACCTCTCAGGCACATGGAATCATATTTTAATATTGAAATTGTAGACCCTGGGATAGGGTTTTTCCAGTGGAGTAACAACTGAGAGATATCACAGAAGACACTGGATGGGCAGGCAGGCAGAGAGAAACCTGCTCTTATCAGATGAATCTAGAAACAGACCGTAAACCTAAGGGAAATAAGTGACTGTTAATGTTGGAAAGAATATGTACTGTAAGCTGCTTAGGGACAGGGGGGCGAGGGGGCGGTGCACCCTGGGTGGCACTTTTTTATGGGTGATGCTGCTCCTTGTCTGCCTCCCCTGCACACAGTAGCCCCAGCCCTGTGCATCCTAGCCCCACCCACAAGTGTCATAGCCCCACCCACATGTGCTTCCGCCTCCACCCCCATGCCTCTGTCCCCACCCCTACCCCACTCTGGCCAAGCTACACCACTGTGTACTGTTATTTGTTTCCCAGACAACTAAGAGTTTCCTGTTACTCAGGAAACCCATTCAGGCATAATATTGCAGAGGTAAGAATTTTGCACAGATTTAACACATTTACCTACCCTGAAATATTTCAGGAAATTATTCTGTGCAAAAACATATGTGTTTTCTTTTTCTGTAAAATATGGTTTTTGTATTTAAAAAAATGAATATTGCACACACAAGGTTTTCCTGAGAACATAGGTTTTTTTGCATGAAAATAATGTTTCTGTATGAAAAACATATTTTAATACAAAAAATAGTTTCTGGAAACACACTAATGTATGAATGTATAACCTAGAGCTGTTGTTCATATTCATGATTCCTAAGTATTGCCTAGTTTAGGGGATAGGTGGGAATTGTAAAAATCCCTCAGTCCCCACTGACTAGCAGAAGCCAATATGAGTGATAAAGATCTGTTCCCTCGCCAATCAAGAAGCAGTTGAGTGATGCTCCCATCCCTCTCCTGTGAGTGACATCCAGTGTGATGGGGAGCTGCAGCATGGACCATGCTTATGGGACAAGATGGGAATGTTAGTCAACTGCCTTCTGACTGACAGGAGAACAGACCTCTGTTGGTCACCACATCTGCTGCCCAGTAAGTGGGGACTGGCTGGGACTGGCTGGGAGACATTATGTAACTAGGGAACTAAGGTGGTTACATATTAGCACATTACCAAATTATCACATTAGTGAATTCTGCCCTCACATTTTTGCTCAAAAAAATAGTGGCTTTCTACAAAATGTTTCTAGAAACACTGTATGTATGTATGTATGTATGTATCTTTATTACAGTCATTGACCAGCACAAGAGGGGTATACAAATTATAAAATAAGACATTAAGATCAGTAACAAAGTAAGGTAAAATGATTAAAATGGTATTTAAAATGTTGTAAATGAGTTGTTAAAACAGCAAATATTAGATTTAATTTAAAACAATATCACCGCTACGCGCTGGTCTAAAACTACAGAGAATATAAAATACACTAAAAGCAATAAAACAGCTCCTAAGACAAGTGCATAAAATTACATACAAATGTACCTATAATATAATACCGTTAAATATCAATTATTACTGATCATCGCCTGGCGTACTTTAATAGCTGCTGCACAGAAACTAGCCACCCTACGGGTTATCTTGGGGTTTACCGTTGTACCATTCTTCGGTCAAAGGTATACGATAGCTGCGCTCCCCTGCTAGAACCTCCAAACAAGCTCTAGAAACACTGTATGTGTGTGTGAGTGTGTGTGTGTGTTAAAATTGTATTTTGTTTTCCAGAAACTCATGTGGGTTTTCTGTGTAAATATTATATTGTTTTGTTTTGTTTTGTTTTTTTTAGGACTTGCAAAGACCATCAACTTTCACACAAAGCAGTTAGCTACATAGCGCAGCAGCTATGGAATCCTCCTAATGAATTGAGAAGATATGTATCAGAGCACTGGCAAGAACGCTCTAATGAGCATTGGGGTCTATCAGTACACACCAGCACTCCCTAGTCAATGTCGCAATGCACACTGAGAGTGCCCAGTGAACATTGGTGCATGATGCACATTGGTTTTGACTTAAAACTGTAATTTCATTGGCTCCTCTATATAATAACATCACAACAAGCCCTTGCTGAATGCAGCTGTTAAAAAACTGTTCAGTTCTATTTCCCACAATGTAAGTCTACTCATGTAGATTTAAATCCCATACTGAATTTCAGCCCATGAGTTCTGTGTAAAAACTATATATTTCTGTGTTGCATAATTTCCTGAAACCATTCAAGATAGGTAAATACTGGATGAAAATTGCAGAGAAATGCTTGCTTTCTTCTGCAACAAAAAGAAAACTATGGGAATAGCCATCTTTCTTTATTCCAAAGCACAGTGATTGTAGGGTGCTGGAGAGATTTCTACCTAGACTGATGATTAGACCTTACACAGAGAAGTTCCCCTCTTACTGTCTCCTCATCATTCCATCATAGCACTTTCCTTATATGACTCATTTCTCCCTCCCAATCCCCATATTGGCATGATTAAGTGCAAACCAAGCCAAGCAACTCTGCATCCTAATTAAATAATCTACTCAACAGTGTAAGTCAGCCCAATCCCCTTCAAAATATAGGTTTGTTTGTTTTTTTAATAATTTTATTCACATTTTCACCAAATAAAACAATTATCTCTGCAATGTTTACATGAAATGTTTTTCCTTCTTCCTTTCCTTTCTGGATTACAATTATTAATATTCCCTCTATTTATTATACCACATATCGCAATAAAATGTTAATAATCTATAATTTGTTAGTTCCTGCTGTATGTCTCTACTTTACTTGTTACATGATATTTCATTGACTATTAACCTGAATAGTAATTGATGTCATGAAAAATGCATTACCTTCTGTCTACCCCCAACCCAAATCTGTAACAATCTTCCACTCTTTATTAATGTCTTCGTCTGATTTCCCTTTTAGTCTTTGTGTAAATATATCCACATTTCTATTTACCTGAATTCTACTTGTTAAACATGACACATATATTAGATGGAATGTCAGTTAAGAAATACTGGAGAATAATATTGTACATGGTGATGACAGCCTGCTTTGAGTATGCATGACTTTGGAAAAATGAAACTACACCTACAACTGAACAGTGGTGGACAACTTTTATGGAAAATATAGGTTTTGATATCGTTTCAGAGCCCTAATCAGAACAACCCACCATTTGAAAAAAAAAGTTCATATATGATGGCATTTGTAGCAGATACCATGACTGGGATCCCAAACATTTTGTGGTCACAAGGGACATCAGATCACACATCCCCATCCATGACACCAAGTGCTTTTAAATTTCTTTTCAAAGGTCTGTGATGTGAGATGTACTGGAGAACAACAAATACAATTTACCACCTGCTTTTGTTTAAAGGAAAACACCAGTTATTATAATCAATATTTAATCATTATGTAACACAAGAAACTGAAACAAAGTCCCACAATCTGACTTTCAAATGGACTCAGTCAAGGAAGTCCTGGCCCTGGGTTTGCAAGGTCTAAGCAAATCTGTTAAAAACAAGGTGTCTTGGAGTTATCTCATTCATAGAATCACAGAGTTGAAAAAGACCACAAGGGTCATTGAGTCTAACCCCTTGCAACAGATGGCCATCCAACCTCTGTTTAAAAACCTCCAAAGAAGAAGACTCCACCACACTCCATGGCAGCATATTTCAATGTCAAACTTCTCTTACCATCAAGAAATTCCTCCAAATGTTTAGATGGAATCTCTTTTCCTGAAATTTGAAGCCATTGCTCTATGTCCTGGTTTCTGGAGCAGCAGAAAACAGACTTGCTCCATCCTCCATATAACATTCCTTCAAATATTGAAACATAGCTTCATATCACTCCAGGCTAAACATGCCCAGCTCTCTAATTCTCTCGTGTGTGTGTGTGTGTGTGTGTGTATGTGTGTACATGCACATGCTTTCAAGTCACCTGTTGACTTAGGGTGACCCCATGAATTTCATAGGGTTTACTTAGGAAAGGAATATTTGGAGGTGATTTTGCCAATTCCTTCCTCTGAAATATAGTCTACAGTGCTCATTCATAGGGTCACCATAAGCCAAAGCTGATTTGATGGTAATTAACAGTATAAGCAACTTAATTGGGTAATTGTCCAATGGTTGTAGGATCAGGAGTATCTTGGTGTATGAATACATGATGCAGGCCCAAAATGCACCTACTGGATTCCTCCTAATTGTCTTTCTAGCGATGTGGCATTCTGGGCTTGTTGTTTAAAAAGACAACACACCACAGTCTTGGGATCATAGAACAAGCTTCATATTTCTCTGGATCTTTGTCTACATGCTTCTTTGTTTGACTAGAACAAGCCTCATAAATGTGGGGGGATGCATTGATAAACACATGGCCTTTTCTGCCCAGTGTTGTTATAAAGCTATAGCTGTGGGTTGTTACCAGGTCAGGAACCGTGCTTCCACACAACATCATTGCTATCCAGCTGCTATCCCATCCCCAAACTTCATCAAATTGCCATATGCTATTTCCAGAAAAAAATCCATTAAGAACCTCCTATAGCACTTCAATCCCATCAGTCGTAACAGTGTGGTACTGTTATACCACTTGATAATGCTTCCTGTTATGGCAGATCCACAGCCAGATCCATCCCAGAGGGCAGGCTGTGAGCATGCCCAGTTTATCCCTTCCTCAGTGACTCTCACTTCATGGTAACTTTCTATCACCTGTCCCAGTTTACTTTAAGTGTCTCCTTTGAGTCAAAGCATTTTATTTTTTAAATACATTTTTAAACAGTATAGGGCAAAAGTGTACTGGCATGTTGTGCTGTTACAACATTGCTGCATTAGTACAGCTTCAAAAAAAAAAATCACTGCCCAATCAGGGAAAGTGGGGCAGGGCAAAGGTGGGGCTCAAGACTGGGTAAGGACACTGTAAAATGGAAGGAACACTGGTGGCAATATTGCTACCTATCCACTTATGAGGGAAGGTTGCAAAAAGGAGCACCCCAACCCAACGGCGTTATATGAATAGTGATGCCACCATTATCATGGTATAACGTGCTAATAGCCTCTAGTGCAGAAATGGCCTATGTGAGTAGAAGAGAGTAGGACAAACAACGGTGTGTGATAGATGAGAGATTTGTTGATAGGAGTCTGTGTATGACAATGAAGCAAAGCTCAGGAGCCCAAAAGCTATGTGTGGTGGTTATAGAGAAGCTGTGTGGACAACTTGCATAAATCGGCAGGGGATCTGCCCCTTCTGCTGATCTGGAAAGCACTTCCCACGCTGACAGTACTAAAACATTGCATAGTGGTAGATCATTAACATGTGTGACAAAAAGAATAATGCAAGAATGCTCAGCCTTTCACACCAACAGATGTTATTTGATATTAAAATTATCACGGCATGTCCATGAGAATTTCAAATGCTACATCAATTATTTAAATATGTAGAGCTGTTTGATGGATTTAGAAGAGTTCGCTTTTTAAAATTTATAACCTTCTCTTTCTTTTTTTCATGGAGCAACATATTCTACCCTATTTGGTTTTTTAATTTTTTTTCCAAAAAAAAAATAATGAATTTAACTTGCTGCTTTTGAAAGAGTAGTCCTTATACCTTTGAGGTATTAACTCAGCAGGCATTGGTACCTCAAGAAAATGCACAAGAAAGAATACAGCATCTTGCTTCATGGAAAATGATCAAAATACCTTTGCTTTTTGTTTTGAACTCACAATATGAAGTAAATTTAACCAGATGAAATTTGAACGTGCTAAAAACTTGAAAGAGGAACATGTAAAAGGCACATAAACACACATAGACACCCACACCCACATTACAAATAAGAAGATTTAAATATTTTATATGTGGGCCAGGGAACAAAAACAAGACTGATGTGATAAGTCAGTTGCATGCAGTTTTATTAAGCAGAAAGGGAGGCAGAAAGGAGAAATTAACAATAATCAGGGAAGCCATGCAAAGTGGAAGCCTTCATGCCTGTTTACCATCAGAGGGACACCCAGCCTTTCCAAGGATGCTCTCTCAGAATATTCACATCACCAAGAAATCAGTACCTTTAAGTGTGTGTGTGTGTGTGTGTGTTTATGTTTACGTTCATAACTGAGAGCCAAACAGATACATCATAAGCTACCCAAAGGCCATTATTTTCTTTTTCTCAAGAAATGCCAAATGAAGTTATTTTTCCTTCTTGTGGTTCTTTGTGTGTTTTTCTCTCTTTTAGTCATATGCCTTATGTTGGTTTGGATTCAGCCTATCTCTTCCATAAATGGGAAGAAGAAGATCAATGGATTCAGTCTACTTTTCTCCACCTACTGAAAGAAACACCTGTCAGTTATATTTCATGTAATTTGATTTCGTTTGTATGCCACCTTTCTCCCAAGGTGAAACCCAGGGAAGCTTCTGAGAAAAATAATAAAAAAAACCTTGGCAATATAATTTTAAAAACAATTAATCCCACTCCACATTAAACAGTATAAAATCATTTAAATGACATAAAAAAGTTTTTAAAAAGGAATAAAACACACATCTCAATAAGAAGCTTCCTTGCTTACATATTAAGAGCCTGCTTAAATAAAATCTTTGCCTCCTGGTGAAAGGAAATCATTGAGGGGGCCAGCCTAGCCTCATGTGGAAAAAAATTCCAGAGGATCAGAGAAGCCACTAAGAAAGTTCCCTCTTGAGCAGAACCAACATAAAGCCTTCCTCTGTAGTCATTAAAATTATCTGATGATGATATTATTATTAGTAGTAGTAGTAGTAGTATCATCATCATCATCATCATCATCAATAATAATTTCAGCACGTTCATATGAGGAGATACAGTCTTTCAGATAGTTTGGACCTAAGCTGTATAGTGTTTTATGGGTCATGACCAGACCTTTGAATTGTGCCCAGATATGAACCAATAGCCAGTGAAGCTGTTTTAACAAGGGAGTTATATGCCCTCTGTAACTGATCCCAGTCAGTATTCTGGCTGCAGCATTTTGGACCCATGGAATTACAGTTTCCAAAGGCAACCCCACAGAGAGCATTAACTGTAGTCATAAAGCCTGCTTTATGAGTTTCAGAATCCCTTTTCAGTAGACCATCTTCAACTAGTTATGGAAAACAGTTGGTTAGATTCTAACCAAATGGTTTCTGTTCTGGGCAAGACTTCAGATTGTTCTGGAGAACATTATGGAGAACATTGTAGTATGGGGAAGCTACATCCAAGTATCTAGTTTCAATGGGTTTTTACAGCTGCAATATCCACAATGATTGACTTATGGCTTCCACTTATGGATAACTAACCCCTCTTGATCTCATCATACACTAGGGGCTAAGGAAAATTCCCATTATTCTCTCAAGAGGTTCCTATGATACTTCAGCTCCAAACCCTGACGACAACTTAACTCTGACAGCAACAAGCAATTTAAACCAGGGATCCCAGGATGACAGGTTTGGGGATTGAGATGACTGTAGGACACATAAAAGCCTCCCAGGGAAGCTTGATTAAAGGACAATGGGGAGTCAAGATGCTTTTTGTTCTTCCATGGCCCTTGTGACAGTGGAACTAGATCATCACTTAGCATCCATTTGGGGAAGGGAGGTGGCTTTGAGGATGGATAGATAGATAGATAGATAGATAGATAGATAGATAGATAGATAGAGTGATGATGGTTGCCTGTAGGAATAACAGCAGCAACAGTGTATTTGCTCCCATGAAAACGTTTCTAGAAATGTCTCCCATTTTTCCCTCACAGAAAGGACAGCAAAACTGTGGATGGAGAGGAGGTATCATCTCAGCACTGTGACAGACAAATAAAACATACCTTTTTTGACCGAACAGAAGTGTTGAACCTTTACAAAACTTTGCTGTGTTCTGAAACAAGAACTAATCAAAAATAGGGATGTAAAAATATGCCAGTAACTTTTTTTTTTAATTTCTCAGAATCCCAACAACATTCTTTCCCACCCCAGCTCTCTATTTAGGAGTAAGGGGTTTGCTTTTTGAAAAAAAAAAAATCACGCAAGGAAATCCATCCAAATTTTGGTATGCACTTCTCTAATCTATTCATTTTATGCATATTTCTTAATTCAGTACACCTAAATGTATAGACCATGGTTGCCTGTTTTTTTGAAATACATGCACTTTAATCAATAATGCATGTATGATTCAAAATGCACCAAAATAAAAGCTGCAATTCTTTTGTGATGATGGAAAAGCAAAGATATATCTGGACTTTGATTAATAAATTCACGGAATATGAGTTGTATGAATTTATTTTTCCAAAATCCTTGTTTAATGCTAATTTCTTTTCTATCCCTGCCTCCAATCAATCAATCACACTGATTGATTGTAGTGTGGCTGTGTGTATAAATGTATACATGTAAAAACATGGTACACTATCCTACTTTAAAACTGTAGCACATTGTGTACAAGCAAAAAAAAATAGAAGGAAAAGAAAAGCTTTGACAATGATAAGGCATTTGTATAACTGTTGCTTCACAAGCTTCTGTAAATGTTTCATCGTCTGAGGCTAAGAAAGATGTACTGAAGAATTAAGCTTGCTTATGTTATGCCCAAAGTTGGCTGGGAGTCTTGGATGCAAGACACAAGAAGACTGTCTGCTTTAAAAGGCAATAGTGAAAGAAGGCTTTCATACCTTAGCTAACTGTAATCCTCAAATCACTTTGCCTTCCTCTTTCCAGAGTGCCCTAAAAAAAAAAATTTAAAAACTCAAACCAGCATTAGGGATGAGTAAACATCCCCTTTCTGCCTTGCAAATCATCCGCATTTTGAAATCATTAACAAGGAAAGTCTCAAGCATTTGCTATAACAGACTGGTCTTTTGTCTTATCCAGTATGACTCTTCCTTTATTTATCGTGATCATTAACTCAGATGTGCGTAAGGTTTCCTCAAAATGCAAGCAACATCTGTCTGGCTTGCCATGAAAGAGATTTCAAAGTTTGTTCACCTAGAAAGCTGATTCATGCTGAAAAGAGTTTTAGGTTCATATTTTCGGGATTGCTATGAAAGGAGTTTCATGATTGATTCAGGTTCCCGTTTTCATACCTACACAAAAATCACCACAGCCTTCTCCAAAGAGACCCATGGGATGAGTCTTCCATAATAAATTCACTTAAAAAAAAGTATGTGTTTGTGTTTTGGTTCTCAATGTAAATTTTTTGAGATTCATGCACATTATTGTACTATAAGTCAGCTTTGTATGAAATTATAGTTTCATTTCAATCAATACCATTTGTGTCATTTTAAGTTATATGATCAATTCAACAGATGTTGGAATTTTTATTTAAAAAATAGCTGTTTTTACTATTAAAAATAGTTTAAAAATAGTTATTATAGATGCAGCATTTAAAAAAGTGATTTGTTGCTTACTAATTTTTTGAAAATAACGAACAGCTTTGGAAATTGTACAGTTGAAAGCCAATATAGCTGAGAAATATATTTGAAAGCCATAGAACAGTTAGGAACCAGAGTGGCATAGTGGTTTGATTTTAGGACTAGAATTTTGAGAGACCAGGATTCAAATCCCCACTCAGTGATGGAAACATAAAATTGGTGACCATGTGTGAGTCACACTTTTTTAGCCTCAGAAGAAGGCAATGGCAAACCCCTCTGAATAACTCCCCCCCCCAAAAAAAGAAATCCCATCATAGGTTTTCCTTAGGTTCACCATAGCTTGAAAACAACCTGAAGGCACCCAACAACAAATTGCCTTTAAATTACTCAGAGACTTCACCTCTGAATTCTACAAGCCTATGGTGCAACAGAGAGCCAGCTTGATGTAATGGTTTGAATGTTGGACCCAGGAGACAAGGGCTTGATTCTTTGTTCAAGCATGGAAACCCACTAATCTTAAAGTCATGTTAAGTTGGAAACAACTCAAAGGCTCACAACAACAAGAAATGGCACAAAACACTCACTGTTTCTGACAAGCTCATTGTCGCCTCAACACCTACATAAGCCAACTAGCTTAAGCCAGCATTTGAAACAGGTGATATTCTTCTTCTTCTTAAGTGAGACCATACACTATATCTATGAAAGCAAACCAGAAAGCTAGATAAGTGAATCTATTACTTGTTAAGTTATGACTTTAATGTAATTTAGTTAGTTAGGGTATTGTTATTGGGTGGGCGGGGGTAAATATCCTAAAGGTAGCAAATCCTGACTGATCTTGGAAGGTAAGAAAAGTCAACCCTGGCCCTTTCCACACGGGGGACGGGGGAACGGGGCAGCGCACGCAGGGACGGATCTTACCTGAAAACGGGTTGCTCCGTCCCTGCGGGGAGCGTGCGTTCGCCGCTCCACACGCTGGCGAGTTTCGGCGGCGTTCGGCGGCGCCCAAAATGGCGGCCGGCGACTTCCGGCGGCTTTCTGCCAATCAGGGCAGCGCGCCAGCCGGAAGCCCGCCCCCGGGCAGCTCTGCAAGGACACGCTAGCGCGTCCCTGCAGCTTCACACGGGGCGCTGCAGTGGGTTAGCGCGCTCGCGTTTCGTAAAAACCACATAAAATGTGGTTTTTAAAAAACGCGCCGCGCCACCCCTTGCGGCCGCGCTAGCGTGGTTTGAGGTGTGGAACCTCCACTATTCAAACCACTCTAGCGCGCTCCACGGTGTGGACGACCTCCGGATGAGGTCGCCCTAAGCCGTTTTTTTTACCCCGTGTGGAAAGGGCCCCTGGCTAGTACTTGGATGGGAGATCATCAAGGAATACCAGGTGCTATAGGCTATATTTCAGAGGAAATGATAGCAACAATAGGCAGGTTTTCCTTGGAACACAACAAAGCTAATACATCACACACCAGTGGGAGACCCAGGCTGAAATTATGAGACATCCAGGAAAATCCCAAATCAGATGTACAGAACAAAGAAAAGCATACCCATTTATACTTTTCATAAGAAAATGAAATTAGCATAATATGTTATATTGCTTACACGTAAAATATGGCAGGTTTCAGATATCAGGCTATGCACTTTGGCCCCGTCATGTAGTAGCTCTCCCACTACATCAGTCACTTAGTACCTGTTATTTATCCAAAGTAGAGTCTGTTTACATTTCTGTACTCTAGGAGCCTGGCACAACTGTGGCCCTCTTCGCATGGCATTTCCGATGCAAAAGGGCCCCTTGAGCATTGCATAAATGTGAGGAGCAGTCCACATGACACAGTCACATTTGCGCAACGCTCAAGGGCCTGATGCGGACCGCGCATGCATTTTTCATTTTCGGCTTGAAGCTGAAAATGCTGCACGGTCGCGCATAGCTCTGGGGCCCTGCATGCACTTACCTTGCATGCGGAACCTCAGGAACCGGGCCGGTCACACTTCTTGTCCAGTGCAGGCGGGGAAAGGTCCCAGGCTGCACTGTGAAAGGAAGAGGCGGGGCTTTTGCACGACCAGGAAGCAGTTGCAGAGCCAATGGGACCAGGATGCGACAGTCTCTTGCTGCAGGCTGCTCATGAGAGCCCTGCACCCCAGCTCCATGAAAGGGTAAGGTGTGAAAAGGGTCTGTCTCCTTTGTTATCTGTAATGCACACTCCATTTTCCATATCTCTATGGTCCTTTCCACATGGCATTTTCCATGCAAAAGAGGGCCTGAAGGGTTGCGCAACTGTGAGGAGCGATCTGCACTATGCACTCACAATCGCGCAACGCTTCAGGGGCTGGCAAGCTCCGAGCGTACACCTTTTCATTTTCAGCTACAAGCCGAAAATGGTGCGCAATCACACATTGCTCCCGGGCCCCACACGCACTTACCTGGCATGCGGACCCTACAGAACCGCACCGGTTGCACTTCCTGCCCCAGCGCAGCCAGGGAAAGTCCCAGACTGCACTGCGGAAGGAAGAGGTGGGGCTGTTGTGTGAGCAGGCAGCTCGTGCGAAGCTGAAGGACCCTGGACACAAGAACCTCTCGCCAGAGACTGCTCACGCGATTCCCGCACCCCAGCACCAGAAGAAGGTAAGTTGCAGAAAGGGCCTATGTCTCCCAGCTCAAGCTGTTGCCTCTCAAGGCTGATATAATTTCCAAGCACCTCTGTTAATAAGAAAGCAGGCTAGTAGCTCAAAGGACACAGGGGGAAAACTCTGAAGAGGCCTTGACTCCTTTTTGCTATTTTATGCTATTCTAAGACCCATCATTCTCAGGCTTCCAGACACCTCTGTCAAAAGGAACTGGCAAAATCACCTTTGAGTATTCCTTGCCTCAGAAAACCCTATAAAATTCATGAGGTCACCATAAGTCAACAGGTGACTTGAAGGCACATACAAACACACACACACACAATGAAAAATTTTTTAAGAATTAAATAAAAGATAATGATTACAAGTAACTCATTTTTGTAACTATTTACTTCCAAGGTCGATAAATCCCATCCCTAATAAAAATTCTAGATATTGGCAGCCTAAAACAGAATTCATCAAAAAATATGCTGAAAATTTCACTAATCTGATCATTTCTTTCACCTGCTATATTTTAACTTCCAGTTTCCACTATTAGTAAAGTTTTATTTTGTTGGGAGGGGGTGACAAAATCTGACCCAGTTCTGGGTTCATTTCCTATGATCTCAGCCCATTACCACCCTGTTATCCAGTCATTTGGAAGCTTGCCAGTAGCTTCAGAACCCTTTGTTCTAAACAATGAGATTTATTTATGTGTCTTCTCTACTGTATGAAATGTGCTTTGTTTATAGAGGCAATTAAAGCTTGAAGTGGCCATTTCCAATTCATTTCTTGTTTCTCTCCGAAGGAGGAGTGGTTATCCCGTAATGTTTCAATCTCAGAGATTTAAAAAAAAAAAATCTGAGCTTCATGTCAAGTCAAACATGTAAAGTAAGAGTGGGTTGTGTATATAAACATTTTTCAGTGCAATAACTCAGTGTTGGCTAACAGGCCAGTCCTCCAAAATCACTTCAGTTTGACTGATGATCAGCAGTATGTGGTACAGACAAGGCAGTTCATCTAAGCTATTTTCATAGCCACATCAACAGCAGGGACTGTGCAGAAACCTTCGTTATTACAAAATCAACTTCAGAAGATCAATGATGTATTTCGTACACTATAAAACCTGGGTATTTTTCCAGTGTAAAGCTTAGATTTCCGACAATGACTTCAGGAAGCCATCCTGTGAGTGCAAGTGCATGGAAAAGATAGTGTTCATAGGAGTCTTTCACATAATTTTTTCAAGATTGTGTCAATAAGCATAGGCTACTTCCTATGAAAGGCCTTCTCCCTGAAATTGAAAAACCTAACCACTTAATAAAGCTGTCCACCTGCATGGAAGGCTGATCCCTACATTGGGCAGATAGCCTCATCCGAGAACAATCTAATTTGGAAATATTAACTTCTTTTTCTTGTGATGCATTGTGTTTAGGTGTCTGACAAACTGAATTTTAAAAACTCTCTTCAAAATCTCACAGTATTCCTTTCTCAATTCTTGCTCTAGTTGCAAGATTTTTTTTCTTTCCACATAGAAATTTATATACATTTTCCATAATATACATGTTTATTTACACACTAATATGCCCATGTGCATATTTTTCCACACAGATTGAATTAGGCTTGCATGTACCTTTGAATTCTACACAGTTTTAGCTGCTGGCATTTTTCAAATGTATGCATGGTTTCATGCACACAGGACATTTAGTAAGCCTTGCAAATAGGCAAATTTCTGACAAAAGGTACCGTATTTTCTGGCGTATAAGACGACTTTTTAACCCAAGAAAAACTTCTCAAAAGTTGGGGGTCGTCTTATACACCGGGTGTCATCTTTGCGGTCGCCGCATACAGTGGGGGCAGCTCAAAAATGGCCGCGACCGCATCCCCACCGTATGCAGCCACCGTATGAAACCACCCAGGGTGGTGCTGTGCACTTACCTGAAGATGCGGGGGGGGAGAGGCTTGTTGTGCTCGCCGCTCTTCCCCTCGTGCGAGCGCCGGTCGCGCTGCCTCTCCGCTTCCACCCCCACCCCCGCCTACAGCTCCCAGGCCAGGGAGTGCTGAGGCGGGGGGAGCGGCGGCGTTTTGGGCGAGGCTCCTTGCGCTCGCCGCTCTTCCCCCTCGCGTGAGCGCCGGTCGCGCTGCCTCCCCGCTTCCACCCCCACCCCCGCCTACAGCTCCCAGGCCAGGGAGTGCTGAGGCGGGGGAGCGGCGGCGTTTTGGGCGAGGCTCCTTGCGCTCGCCGCTCTTCCCCCTCGCGTGAGCGCCGGTCGCGCTGCCTCTCCGCTTCCACCCCCACCCCCGCCTACAGCTCCCAGGCCAGGGAGTGCTGAGGCGGGGGGAGCGGCGGCGTTTTGGGCGAGGCTCCTTGCGCTCGCCGCTCTTCCCCCTCGCGTGAGCGCCGGTCGCGCTGCCTCCCCGCTTCCACCCCCACCCCCGCCTACAGCTCCCAGGCCAGGGAGTGCTGAGGCGGGGGGAGCGGCGGCGTTTTGGGCGAGGCTCCTTGCGCTCGCCGCTCTTCCCCCTCGCGCGAGCGCCGGTCGCGCTGCCTCTCCGCTTCCACCCCCACCCCCGCCTACAGCTCCCAGGCCAGGGAGTGCTGAGGCGGGGGGACGGCGGCGTTTTGGGCGAGGCTCCTTGCGCTCGCCGCTCTTCCCCCTCGCGCGAGCGCCGGTCGCGCTGCCTCTCCGCTTCCACCCCCACCCCCGCCTACAGCTCCCAGGCCAGGGAGTGCTGAGGCGGGGGAGCGGCGGCGTTTTGGGCGAGGCTCCTTGCGCTCGCCGCTCTTCCCCCTTGCGCGAGCGCCGGTCGCGCTGCCTCTCCGCTTCCACCCCCACCCCCGCCTACAGCTCCCAGGCCAGGGAGTGCTGAGGCGGGGGGGAGCGGCGGCGTTTTGGGCGAGGCTCCTTGCGCTCGCCGCTCTTCCCCCTTGCGCGAGCGCCGGTCGCGCTGCCTCTCCGCTTCCACCCCCACCCCCGCCTACAGCTCCCAGGCCAGGGAGTGCTGAGGTGGGGGGAGCGGCGGCGTTTTGGGCGAGGCTCCTTGCGCTCGCCGCTCTTCCCCCTCGCGCGAGCGCCGGTCGCGCTGCCTCCCCGCTTCCACCCCCCACCCCCGCCTACAGCTCACAGGCCAGGGAGCGCTGAGGCGGGGGGAGCGGCGGCGTTTTGGGCGAGGCGAGGCTCCTCGCGCTCGCCGCTTTCCGCCTCGCGCGAGCGCTGGTTGCGCTGCCTCTCCACTTCCACCCCCACCCCTGCCTACAGCTCCCAGGCCAGGGAGCGCTGAGGCGGGGGGGAGTGGCGGTGTTTTGGGCGAGGACGGAGGTGGTGAAGAGTCCGGCCAAGTTGGCAGAGAGGGGGAAAGGAGGGCTTCCCTCCAGGCCGGTGGGTCAGGTGGAGGGCAAGGGCCGGCGCCAGCCTCCCTCGCCCTCCTCCCGTCTGGGCACCCGCCCCCCAGCCCCAAAGAGCTGGGCGCGGGGTGCTGCCCTCTTCCCTCTTCTCCTCTGCTTCCCTTGGTGGAAGCAGCTGCGGCGGCTCGGGCAAACATTTTGTTTCCTTCCCAGCCCCAGTGGAGGAGGCCAACGAGGGGAAAGCGGGCGAGAACCGAGGAGGGCGTTGGAAGAGGGGTAGTCTTATACGGCGAGTATATCCCAAACTCTATATTTTAACTGGAAAAGTTGGGGGTCGTCTTATACGCCCAGTCGTCTTATACGCCGGAAAATACGGTATGTTCTTTCTCACAACAACTTTCAGGAGGTGTGAAATGGGTAGTTCCACTGGGAGTATCAAATACACTGAGATTCATTCCAACTTCTAATTGTGTTAGGTTTTAAAGGGTGAAAGAACCAATTCAAAAGGTTACTAAGACTTTATTAAGTGCATCCAACCTAAGGGTCATGTATCATTTATGATTATTTATACTACATATTGCTATTTTCTGGATATGGTTTTTCTGTTTTTAATTTATAGCTAAAATGTCCTCTAGGTTTCCAGAGAACTATCAACTTTGATTAAAAAAGGGGAGGGGTCTTTTTCGTTCACATCTATCCACAGAAGGTCTTCCAAAAATGCATCATGTGACCACTGAATTGTTATATTGGAATCATGCTATGCAGTACTCAAACATACTTTCCAACAGAGAAGTGTAGGCAACTTTATGTTTACAATTCCTACTGTAAAACTCTGCAACCTATGAATCATGTAAACCCTTGGTGGGGAGAAGCTATGTAGGCCCTGAGGAAACCCCCTCCCAATATTTCAGCCTCAAAAACGTTTTTCAACTGAATCTCACTCACTAGCTGCACTTTCAGCACTAAAACAGCAAAATCTTGGTGGCCAAAATCGAATGACATAATTTCGAATCTGCTCAATTGGTGGCCATGGCAGTGTGGTGCAGGCAGCGTAGGGCTAGATGGCCCCAAAAATGGTTCACTATATTCCCAGTCATGCACACTCCTGCTGCAGAGCAATGTATAGCCTTTGAATAGTGTGGTTTCTTCTTGGATGGTTTGCTTTGCTTTGTTTGTTTTTACTGAATTAACCTAGCAGGATATCTTTTTAGATGAGCTGTATTATAATGAATATATTATAAGTTCAGTGACTTTTATAACTGAATAAGCCTCCACTAGAACAATACCATATGCACACAGTGATCATCTTTAAGCAAGGTACCCATCATGAATTTTGTTCCAGGTCCAACTGAATAGCTCAAGCTTAATCATCTAATATTAGAGATGAGGGCAGCAAAAAGATTATGATTTTCCTGTCTGTTGTTCTGTCTGTCTGTCTATTATCTATCTATCCATCCTACATTCCTACCTGCCTTTGTGTATTCTTATAATACACAAAGCTTTCCTGAAATAAGACAAAGCAAAATTCTGATTAAACTTTAGAAACATGAAAATTCAGATTAAAATGTAATTTCTTGCTAGCGTGGCATTCTCTCTATGTCTCCATATATGTGCAAATTGAAAGAAAAATGTATTGGAAAGCTTTGAACAATGCACCTACCATCCCTGAAACACCTCTATGCCATACTAAAACAAACTGACCAACTGAACAAGATAAGAATAATATTTTTCCTGAGGTCAGTTGGGAACAAATACTTTTACAAGTGGGTAGGTCTGGGCCATTCATTTTACACACGTGTCAAGTTACTAGATCTCTCTGGCCAGGTTTTCTCTGTCAGTTTTACGTCTGTGTCCCTGAGAATATATTCAATAGAATGGTAGTTGTGAAAGCCATGCAAAATCCCTCCTCATTCATCGTTTGAAGAACCTTTCTACAATACAAAGTACAACTGGGTTTTCAGCTTTATTGCTATTTATGGATTTGCTTGAACTTGACCAGTAGATTTAATTCACTGCCCCAGGCATCTGACCAGATTTCTCTCTCCACACACTTCATTTTCCTTCTTTTTTAATGTAGCACTATTTCTCTCAGTCAAGTGTATTGAGTAAGCAATATGGCAAACATTTTCCACTTAGCGGACACTGAGGCAGAGAACAAAATAGCCAAGGCAATCTTGTCATGAGTTAAAATGACTGTGGAGGCCCATAAAATGAGTAGCATATTTTCCCATAACCGAGGCCATTTCCACACTGGACTGTTATAGTGCTATTATTCCACTTTCAACATCCTATGGAACCCTGAGCTTTGCAGTTTAGGGGGAGGCCGTCCCCTTCCTAAACTGCAAAGCCCAAGATTCCATAGGATGTTGAAAGTGGAATAATAGCACTATAACAGTCCAGTGTGGAAATGCCCCATGTCTGAAACTAGACTGAAATGGAGCTAGATATTATGCCTAATCCAGGAACCCATGGAGTTGAGAAGCTCTACATGATCTAGTATTTTGCCCCAATCTGGAAGATAAAGACTAGCCTATAATTATCTAGTATAGTAGGATCCAAGGAAGGCTTTTTTCAGATGCCTCAGCTTCCTTCAAGCAAGTTGAGACTCTGCCTTGTTGTAAAGAGGCATTAACCACATCTCTTACCCACTCAACCACTTCCCCTCTGGCCTCTTTTAATTAGCCAGAAAAGGCAAGGGTCTAGTACACACGTAGTGGCTCTCAGTTCTCCAAGGATCATGTGCACTTTCTCAGACTGCACAAATTGTCATACTTAGGGTTTCTAAGAAAACCAAACTAAAAAGTCTCTTTTGGTTTCATGAAAAGTGTTTCGGGATAAAACTAGGTAAAACTAGAATACTAGGGCATGTCTTTTGGTAGTCCAGAATTTCACCCATTGGAAGCCTCCAAGGGCACAGTTCTCTATTTTTCTTTCAAACAATTTGGAGAGGGAATGAGGGTGGGGCTCTGTAAGCTGCACAAAAGGACCTCATAGACTATACCCCAGAAACTGTCACACCCATCACTTGAACTGAAGCTCTCAAGCGAAAATTCTTTAGGGTAGCTGGCAATGCCCAAATGTAAGTACCAGCAGTCTCAATTAGTGCCATCCTGCATAGCTTTCTTCTGGCTGCCTAGGGGGCTGCCACATACAAGAGCAGGGATGTGAAATCCATGAACATCCTCCAGATGTTTTTTAGGTTCCTGCTCTTAACCCTACCAAATTTCAGCAGTGGTCGGAGATGATGGAAATAGTAGTCTGACATATCAAGTGTTACAGATTTTTCTTCCATAGACCTAAGTTTTCAAGATATGGAAGTATATAGACTGATTGACTGCACATTGGCCCTTTTCACAGGACATCGTCATCCTGCATTGAGGATGAGAGAAGAATGGGGCTTGGATGACACTTATGCACAATGTCATCCATGTCCCATCATTTTCATATCTCCAGGCAGCACAATCACACCACAAATCATTGACGAGTTTTACCCATCAATGATCAGTGATCATGCAGCCCTCCTTCCACTCTTCTGTATTTACCTGAGCTACAGAGGGTCAGGAAACACAATGACTGTGCTTCCTGCCCCAGTGCACCTTGGAACAGTGCCCAGCTGTGCTTCAGAAAGAAGAGGTATGACCACTGTACCTCCTCTTTCCACAAGTAGCTGCTGTGGAGGGGAGCACTCCTGTTGCTCTCTCCTCCCAGGAGAGGCTGTACCAGGATCCCCTCAGGACACCGTCAGGATCTGGTAACCTGTGGAAAGGGCCAATATTTACTCAGAAAAGAATACACAAATAAGCAAGAATGTTCTCTATGTTTCTGTATCTGCAGCATGTGTCCAAGTCTTTATATGCTCTAGACAGAGCTTAACCAAGCCAGGATGAGATTATCAAGCTGCTGCTTTGAACATCTCCTGTAATAGCACGGCACAACCTACTACTACTCTAGATGGTCAATCTATTTGTGAATCAATTTTATACATCACAATAGCAGAATCAGCCAAAAGTGGATTTTCTCTATGATCAGCTTTGAGGAATCTCTGGACAGGCTACCACAACATCTCATATATTCTTCTGAGCTGTTTCAATGATTTGGGTGAAATAAAATGAAATAAAATGCCAAATTCTGACAATATAACTCTAAAAGTCATATGAAACTACACATTCAAAACAATGAATGTGCAACAATTACTATGCAACAAATAATGAGTCATTTGTTGTGTATGAAAAGCAACATGGATGCTAGTCATATATGGGGTAACAGCCCAAATAACCCTTGTACTTAACTAGCTAACCTACTTCTGTCCTCTACAGAGGAAGGTACGATAGTCGGTAAGAGCACTAAGAATATAAAAAAATGCCCTCTGAACATAATATAGAAGTGGTAACCAAAAGGAAGACAATTATACAGTATGATCTAAGGAAACCCACACATTCAAGAGTTAGCTTGTGAAGATTCTCAGGCAGAAGAGTTAATCTGTACAGCACTATTTCAGTAATATGTGCTTCTTGTGTATTTTCCACTGTTAAACCTATCTGGCTTTGAAATTATTTGCATTCAGTTGTATTCATTCTCCCACACCTTCTCCTTGACAAGGCAGGTAATCTGTGTGAGTCACACAGTTAATACAATAAATCCTATAATACAACAAATGTACCTAGTTGTCAATATGTTCACTGTCCTAATATTTTAGCACTGATGGAATTTTGCTATTCTTTGGGGTCAGCTACTTTTGCTTTCTGCTATAGTGATTTGTGGTCATAATGTTATCTCATTGTGTTTGAAATATTGCTTGGATACCTTTCCTAGAGCTGAAAGGCAGGGTATGGATTCAAAAAAAAAAAAAAAAAAAAAAATACACAGCCAAACAGTCTGTTCAAGACACAGAGCATCATTTTCAAAAATTCACATCTATATGAAGGGATGTGGAATGTATAAGGATGGCACTGTACTGACTGGGTATCTACATGTCAGTAAAATGAAACTGTGTGACTCTATATCACAGAACCTGTGACTGGCATGCTGAAGCTGATAGATCTGTTCCCTGGCATTTCTAGTTAAACCAACCAGGACACAGCTGACTGGGGAAGAAATAGCTCTGGTAGATGCTCTAATAAGCTCTTGCCAAAGAGAATAAACAATATTGAAAGAGATGGTGTTAGGTGGATGGGATTTTGCCTTCCCTGTGACAATAGCTTTGCTAATTATATAAAACATGTACTAATTCCATCGGAATTTTTGGATTAGGCATTGTAGGCATTGTACTGAATCAAATGCGGTGGGAGAATCTGGGCACTCCATTTTCCCCCAAAGAGATTCACCAAAAGGAATTGTGATATGGTCTCACGAGGGACTGGAACAATGGGCTGCCAAACTCTCATTTGCTTATCCCATTTAACCTTCATGAGGGCATCCATTTGCCACTTCAGAATGTGAGGGAGGGAGGGAGGGGTGAAAGAATCAGTCCAGAGACAATACTGAACATTCATAGCAATAAAACCATCTCTTCCACAGAAAACTTTCACATTTACCTGAATATGATCCCACACCTGCAAAACAATTATAGAAAAGTTCTGGATGATTATTCCCAGTTCTGAGTGTTAATTAAATTAATACTGGAATATCCAACAGTTCTGCATATCATAGCAGTACAGGGATAGTACAGGGAGCTATGGATTCAGCTATAGATTCAGTAGAAGTAGTTCTATCTTGAGAGCCAGCATGGCTCATGGTTTGAGTATTGGACTACAACCCTGGAGACCTGGATTTGATTCCCCATTCATTCATGGAAACCCACTGATGACCTCAGGTGCGTTACACACTCTCAACCTTGGAAAACCCCATGATAGGTTCTCCTTAGGCTTGCCATAAGTTGGAAATGACTTGAAGGCACACAATAGCAACAAGTTCTGCTGTTACCCCAAAATGTGAGTGACTCTAGGGTCCACTCACAATGCCAGTGCCTTCACAAGAAGGTGGGAAATATTAAGAGGGGGGGTAACCTTATGAGATCTTTTACATCTATGTATACTGGTACTAGTGCAGGCAAGAACCAGGCAGAGATTCAAAAGTAAGTTTATTTGTTTTATTAGGGGGAAAGTGCAATCATATACATAAGATCCAAGCAGTCATGCAATCACATAAAGTTAACTGAAGGAAAAGGAAGGAAAGTTTTGAATAGTGAAATTTTCAGAGGGAAGTGGGTAATATTTACCAATCCAGAAGAGTGGAAAAGAAGTGATGTGGCTTAGACCAAGAGTCTAAGGACAGTAGACAACCGGGAATAAAAGCAGCAGAGTGATGACCAGCTACCAATGTACTGCGAGTTGCTAGCCAAAAACTGTTTGTTTGTTTGTTTGTTTGTTTGTTTGTTTGTTTGTTTTTCCTGGAGAGTGAAGGTGCTAATTGCTCTCTGGCAGAGTAAACAGTGGAGTGGACAATGTGGTCCAGAATGATCTAATGGTCTTAGTTTTAGGTGACAAATGGCTAATGGTAGTCCTGATAGCTCTTTAATTGTCAAACAGATGTGGAGACAAAAGGGAAGTTTGCTTGGTCTGAAGGAGAGGAGCTAAAATAATCAGCTGTCCTGTCAGAACATCTTAGACATTATTGTCTCTTAAAGGCTGAGTCATTGGAGGCTAACTGCAAGTCCATTATCACTGGAGTTTCCTGGTGATTTCCTGACTATGACTTGGCTATGCCTTTAGGTCTTTTCTGACCTGGTTTTGCAACACACATGGATGGCCACCTCTTCATCTTAGCCAGCATGGCCATGCAGCCATACCAGGGTATAATTTATATTTATGCCAATTAATATTTTCCAATTAAACCATATCAATATGTGGGGGTGTACAGCCTGCTAACACTGCCTCACAAACAAATAAATGTCTTCATTATAACTGCAAAGAACAATGAATTGTCAGAAGAAGACAAATACTAAAGAAAGTATGAAAAATGGTATTCAGTAAAGACACAACAAAAATGCAGAGGTTTCCATGGAAATTTCCATGGGAACTGAAACTAATCAAACTACTCCTAAGGAGGAGAGGTTAAGCCGGTCAGTCTATACTGGGAGATGTTCAAGCTTTCTATCTTTTTTTCTTTGCTAAATTATATGTCTTTAACTATGATGGTGTTATAATTATCCATTCTTACAAACCTGAATGTGAATGCCATACAGCAGTTACCCAGCTGACTGGGTTGAAACTCCTGAAGTAATCTCAAGCATGCCACACTGTCAGACTCCTCTCTGTCGACTGATCTCTTCCCCCTTTCCTCAGCACATCCAAACGCTACATTCAAAGACTGTTCAAGCTCTGCCAGCATAAGTGTTAATAGCAAAGAAATTTGAAAATTGGAAATGCACCATATGTCCCTCTTTTCTAACTTTTCCTTGAACTTGCTCATCCATTTTGTGTGAATCGCCTCATCAAAAACTTGTGAGATGAGAGAGGAACTGTTGCCATTCGCCATTTCAAGTTGAGAGCTCCATTGACCAAACAGAACTGGAGACCTGCCAACCTGTTGTAGGTGCTAATGATTTGTGTATTCCATTTTCAAAAGAAGGAATGAGTCTTTGCAGTTTAACTCTTCGGCTGGGAAGTCAAACTGTTCTCAGAGTTTGTGGTGCTATTGTCTTTCTGAATATACAAAAGGAAACACATGAACGTAAAAGACTACAGAGCTGATTATAAGTGTGCCATCTTCAAAACAAGCTATCTTTTTATATTATCAGGCAATAGTATAAATACTTTCTTTGAAAAGGTTTCTGGAAATCCATGTCTGCGGTGTCTGCCATCCTGGCTAACGTTCCCAAAACATCATCTACTGTTTGGCAATTTCTTAGCTTAGCACAGCACAGAAAAAAGCTGTGTATTTTTGATAGCCATTTGTATTTTAAATGGATTCTATAGGGAGCCAAGAAAAGTTTGAGAAGTGCTTAAACGATGCTGTGTTCAGACACTGAGTAAACAGGGCACTGTCTGAAAGCTTTTGTAGAGAAAGCACTATTGTTTGAGTTGGGGGAAATATATACAACTTTTTAAAATCAATTCCTCAGCACCTGCAAATAAATGGCACAATAGTTCCTTGCTACAGAAATAGTCCATGGGGCAGACAACTTACATTTAGACTTATTACCACCATCACCCCTAAAAATTTCCCTTTATCAGTGATTTCCATCAATATGTATTCCAGCTGTTTCACATAGAAGCCTTCTGTGAATGTTTCCAGGGAAGAAAAGAAAAGAAAACAAAGACCAGTGGCAATCATACAATTTTAACAGTTTCAAAACTGCTCAGACAAAAAAGACAGAAAGAAAATGAAATCTTTTGGAGAAGAGCCTTTATGTATTATTTTTTTCTGAAAGGAAGGGCACTGGTGATATTCTTCAAAATAATGTCATGCAAAATAATGAAAAATTAAATGTCCTAGGCATGGTGGCCTGAGTACTCAGTCTCTAAAGGAAACGTCACATAAATAATCAAAGTTTCATAGCACCTTAGAGACTAACCAATTTATTATGCTTCTTTTATTTTAAGTACATATTTTTTAAATTTTGATTTTTTAGTAATTTTCAAAGTATTATTGTTTACAATGTTGTGGACTGGACTCTGGTATATCAGATACATACATTGTTATCCTTTGTAACAGGGAATTTCAAAATTTGCCATCTAGAAACAAAGTAGAATATCAGGGAGAAAAATCAGGGACCTTATATGAAGGCAAGGAACGTTCACTGAACTTCAGATGAAAATATGAAGTTTTTATAAAGTAATATCTTTCTTCTAGCGCTAATCTAATTCCCATCCAATATGCAACTATACTTAAATTTGTACAAATTCAGGAAATTTATGTTTGCTGTTCTTTATCCGCCTTCTCAAGATGGTGACAGGCCTGACAGAAGCACACTCCGTGTGTTAAATGCCCAAATGTTCAAGATCAAAATGTTCTATTAAACAAAGTTAAAAACAAACAAAAAAGGAAGTCATGGGCCCTTTTCACATGGCTTTTTTTTTGCGCGAGAGCCCCTTGAGCCTTGCGTGAGTGGGAGCGTTGCTCTGTACGACGCACTCCCACTCGCGCGGCGCTCATGATGCTCAAACGGGGCAGCCGTGCATTTTTTAATTTTCGGCTTTAAGCTTTAAGTCGAAAATAATGCGCGCTCGCACAATGCTCACAGCGGCCTCGTGCATTTACCTCCTTGCGATGCATTGTCCCAGGCGAGCGGGTCGCCTTCCTCCCCCAGCGCAGCCTACAGCTCCCAGACTGCGCTGTGGAAGGAAGGGGCGGGGCTCAAAAGCAACGGATGCGACACTGGGAAGCCATCTGCAGTACGAAGGAGGGGGAAGCGGCCACGTTTCGGCTGATGCTTCTCGCGCAAGCCACCCTCCCCCATCACGCAAACTGGCATGATGTGAAAAGGGCCATGATCTGTAGACTAAGGCCCCTTTTGCACCTTACCTTCTTCCGGTGCTGGGGTGTGGGGATCACGCAAGCAGCCTCTGGAGAGAGGCTCTCACATGAGAGAGGCTCTCACATGAGAGGCTCTCACATGAGAACCCTGCCCCTTCCTTCCACAGCACAGCCTGGGAGTTTCCCAGGCTGTGCTTGGGCAGGAAGTGTGACCAGCGTGACTCTGGAGGCTCCGCATGCCAGGTGAGTGCACGCGGGGCCCAAGAGCAATGCGCAACCACACATCATTTTTGGCTTCTAGTTGAAAATGAAAAGGTGCATGATCGGCATCTGCAGGCCCCTGGAGCATCATGCGATTATGAGTGCGTCATGCAGATCGCTCCTTACAATTGCACAACGCTCCAGGTGCCCTTTTGCATGGTAAATGCTGTGCAGAAAGGGTCATAGATAATTACTTTTGCTAAATTTCATCCTGTCCTATCTCAGTACAGCTTAGTCTGCATCCAGATATTGGCCACATTACCAAGAAAACGTGCATATTTTGCATATGTAAAATTTTTATCACCTATGTTTTGCATTTGGAAGGTGATATAATCAATTAGAATATGGACAGCCTGCATGATGTAGTCGTTTGAAAGCTGGTCTACAACCCTGAGGACCAGCGTTCAATTTCCCATCAGGCCATGGAAACCCGTTGGATGACCTTTAGGCACAAATAAACTCTCAGCCCCAGAAAACCCCATGATAGGTTCGTCTTAGGGTCTCCGTAAGTCAGAAATGACTTGAAGGCACACAACAACAATAACAGCAATGGCATAATCAATGAATAAACCCATATTAATAGAAACAAAACCATATTGAATATAATTAATAGTTCAAATTGTCAAAAGGATTAGTTCAAGCCACATCGTAGTGAATATCAACGCACCACACATGATAATGGGTATAATGGTATTCACTTTATGCTTATGTAGCAATTTAGAAGAGCAATCACACAATGTTAGGAGTATAATTCTCTAGTTTTCTTTCACAAAGAAGCAATAAGAAACTTTACATTTTAGCTATTTTCTTCCTGAAGTAAGAAAGTCTTCAAAACTTTGCACTTTCTGAAGACTATTCAAAATTTGGGACTTAATTTGAACAAATATGTGCATATGGTTGTTTACAAACAGCATTGTCTGCACAGAAGAATAATATTTCTGTGCTGAAAAATGATATTATTTCTGTAAATAATACTCTGTTTCTTGTGTAGAAAATTCTGTTTTCTGTGAAAACTGTGAAAATTCTGTGTGGAGTAAATCTTGAATTGCTAAGATTCTTTTCAGTCTAGGATTATTTGTATTAGAGTTTCTCAACACTTCAGGAATACAGTTTTATTTAAAAAAAAATCCTTGAATATTCTTCCCAGCCCTATACAATGTGTGACAAATGGACTGAATTACACAAGAATTGCATCATATATTAGAGAGAAAGATGGATGTTTTAAAAAATGAGGAAATGCCATTTGTTTCTACATATATCTAGATTTTCCTCAGATCATTACTGTGTATCTCAAATATCCAAGTCAAGCTCAGTCTTGATAAACATAAATATTTTTGTGGATTCCTCAGCTAAGATGGCTCAATCTAGTTTTGCGTGTGCCTTTAAGTCACTTCCAGCGTATGGTGACCCTAAGGTGACTCTATCATGGAGTTTTCTTGGGGTTGAGTGTGTGTGAGATGCATCCAAGATCACCCAGTGGGTTTTCATGACCAAGTGGGGAATCGAACTCTGGTCTCCAGAGTCATCATCCAACACTCATATCTTACTCACTACTTATGTAAGTTTTATTGATATTAGTGGGTCTACTGTAGCTGGGACTAAAATTGGATGTAGGTCTATTCTTTCTCCAGAATTGGTAATTGGATACTTCTAAAACATAACCCTCTCTGAACAATGTACACTGGCCCCTCAATATTCCTGAGGGTTCAGGTAGCAAGAGCCTCGCAAAAGTGGAAAAAACATGAATAATCTCCCCTCCACATTCCCTCTCCCATTCCCTTCCTCTGCCATTCTCTTCCATTTTGCCTCACTACACAGTCTCTCCACTGGGGCAAAATGCATGGGAATGGGAGACAGGAGCTCCAGAGGGGGAAAGGAAGGCTCATGTCAGCCTTCTCACCAATTCCTTTGCATTTTGCCTTTCCTGCTGTGGCCAAACACCCTTGTTTTTTTCCCAGGCGTGCTTGCCTCCCTTCTCCGTTCCTGACAAAATACAAGGGAATGGGAGGAGAAGAATGGGTGGAAAACACACACAAGAATAATTAAATTCATGAAGGTCAAATTCATGCATATGGAGGGACTGTATACAAATTTTAGTTCAGAGTAAGGACTGGGAAATATGAATGAAAATCTTATCCAGTAACTCTGTCACAATGTTCTCCAGTCCTTCTCACAACCAGCTGAATATCTGTCAAGTAATACCAGTCTCCACAATAATTTCTATTTTTTTTATCCCAATTTAGATACATTTTCATTACTTCTATCCTCTATTTGTAATACAATGTTCTAATTTCTCTGTCATATTTAAGCGAGGGGAAAACAAACAGATGTCTGTATTTTCTTAAACTCAATGGGGCTCCCTTTTCTCTATGTATCATGTCTTACTTAGAGTTCAAGCCTGAGGACAGGGAACTGTCAAATCAATTATTTTCAAGCTGCCTTGGGAGAATTTTTTGGCTGAAGGGTGGGGTACAAATATTCTAAATGAATGAATGAATGAAGCAGGATACATGCCATTTCAAACAAGATGTTGTCCTGTGCATTATTAAAATACTGACAGCATTGTGCATTGTGGAACATGACTGTAATATATCAGAATACATAAAAACTAGTAGTACTGGTGGGATACAGATGTTGGAATCTCTTATCTCCAAAATGTACAACTAAGACCAGTTCACAAGGCTTGGCTTAATATATTGGATTGCCGCAACAGAACACAGAGTGGTTAATCCTCTTTGCAGATCACAATGGCACAGTACAAAGAAAACAAAATTATTCAAAGGAGGATTTTCTAAATGAACAGTTGACAATAAGCTGAAGGAGGAGGAAGTAAAAAGCAGGAGAGTGGGAGGCTACTGTCATTTCACAGCAGTTTGGGCATATAACCCAAAGCAATCAAGTATTGTGTTAAGATGGTGAGTAAATTCCACAAAGAACGTCTCTGCCTTTATGTGATTTTGTTATCTCTCTAAGTCCTAGAAAACCATGATACCTATAGAAAATCAAGCAAAATTTAGGTTAATACAGTTCTGTTCTGCTCATTTGTCCAGGGCACTGCTAAGGCAGGCCAAGCACTGTCTCAACCCTCATTCTTTCTGCATCACTCAACTGAACCCTAGTTTGGTATAGGCAGAACTCCTGTTCAGCTCAGAACAGCTGCATGAGGAGCAGTGGTAAAATATAGGGCAGATGGGCTGCCCGCAAGGTGGCACATCCACCAGCTGCCACTGATCCACTGTCTCTATCAAGCGGTACCACTTTGACCCTTTTCGCACCTTACCTTTCTGTGGCACTGGGGCACAGGCATCGTGCAAGCAGCCTCTTGCGAGAGGCTCTCATGTCCCTGCTGCCTCCCCTCCACAGCTGCTGCCTGCTGGTGAGCAGGCAGCATGAGGGCTCCTCCTCTTCCTTCCGCAGCACAGCCTGGGATTTTTCCAGGCTGCACTGGGGTAGGAACCACGAGTGCTGTGGCTCCGGAAGCTCCACATGCATGCCAAGTGTGCGTGGGACCCCAGAGCGATGTGCGATCACACACCATTTTCAGTCACAAGCCAAAAATGAAATAGTGCGCGATCGGCCCCTGCTGGCCCCTGTAGCATTGTGCAATTGCAAGGACGTCATGTGAACTGCTCCTTACAGTTGCACAATACTCCAGAGGACTTTTCGCATGGCGAATGTCATGCAAAAAGGGCCTTTGTTGCTTTTTAAGCTCTTGTAGAGATTTCAAAACATTATATGTTACCTTTCCCGAAAGGAGCCATATACATTATCCATCCACCTTCTTTCATCCCCAAGATATATTGACCAATACTGGCATATACTTGACTGTCACAAAGTCATCCAATCATCTTTATGCTTATTAGGGATTTGATCCTACAACTCCTTCCCTTTGTTCAGGACATCATCATCCTGCATTGGGGATGGGAGAATGAGGGAGCCGGACAACACTTATGCATGATGTTGTTGTGGTCCCATCATTCTCCCATCCCCACATAGTGCAATGCACCACAAATCATTGATGGGTTTTACCCATCAATGACTGGTGATTGTGTAGCCGTCCTGCCATCCTCTCGCACCTGTTATATGTGTGGAGGTCCTAGTAGTGTGATGGTGGCACTTCCTGCCCCAGTGCAGCCTGGGATAGTGGCTGACTGTGCTGCAGAAGGAAGAGGCAGTGCCATCATGCTTTCTCCATTCATGGAGGCAGCCAGTGTGGAGAGAAGCACTCCTGTCATGCTGTCTTCCTGGGACAGACTCTACCAAGATCCCCACGAGATGCCACCAGGATCTGGTAACTTGTGGAAAGGGCTCTCATCAAAGTTATCCATTTGTCCACTAACAAGCACCCTACTACTAATGTAGAGAATCTTGAACTTTGGTAAGTCCAAAAGTGGATTTTAATCTTAAAGAGTGTACTGTTGGCTGTGCCCCCATCAACATTATTATTTATTTTCAAAACCAGTAATGACCTGAAGTTTCACCCACTGAAGCACTGAGGTCGAAGTTTCTGGTTATTTGAAGTTTGTTTTTGAATCCCTCAGATGTATTTGAAGCTCCTGAGATGACGAACAAATAAAAACCAATTAAAACAAAAAGTGATAAAAACATTTTAAAATCACACTAAAATACTCTTTTAAAACTCCAAAAAGCAGTCTAAAACTAACCCTAAAATCCAGTTTTAAAATAGCTAAAACAGCACTTTTCAAAAACTGAATGCCACATGGAACAGCATTGTTTTGGCTGCCCACCAGAAGCTTAAAAGAGATAGGGCCAACTTGACTCCTTGGATATGGAAATCTACAGTCAAGGCTCTGCTACATAGAAGGCCCTGTTACGTGTATTCACCAACCTAACTTCACAAAATGTTGGGACACACAACAGGACCTCCTCTCAAATTTCTGGTAGGCACATATGGGAGGATGTGGTCTTTCAGATATCTTGGCCCCTAGTCTTTTAGAGCTGTGTAGCTCAACACTAGCACCTTAATTGAACCTAGTAAAAAATGAGAAGGCAACGCAGTCCTTGCAAGACCAGTATTTTATGGTCTCTAAAAGACTTACCTGGCACCCATCTATATGCTACATTTTGTACTAGCTGCAGTTTTCAAACACTTTTCAAGGGCAGTCCCTTACAGAGTGCATTACAGGACAGGACAAGACAGGACAGTAATTACAATTACAGTCTAATTGAAAGATAACTAAGCCATGAACCGCTTTAGCCAGATCTTCCCTCAAAAGGAATGCCTGCTTGCAAGCCAGTCAATGCTAGGAAAAGGCACTCCAGGCCACCACAGCTGCCTGGCTTTCCATGACCAGTACTGGGTTCAAGAACACCGCCAAGCTGTGAACCTGATCTTTCAGAGGGAGTGTAATTTAGGCAAACAGAGAAGCAACTATGCCTCCTACATTCATTTTTAATATACTATGCTTTACTTTTGACAGTGTTTTAAAGTATGGGATGGATACAAAAGACAAGTCACTGATGGTACGATTTCTTTAATCCACGGTACAAACTCAGCAAGCTTTCCACACATTGCTTGTGCCCCATCTGTGCTAATTCCAATGCATTTTGAGCAATCCATGACATGAGGTGTTATAAACTTGTTTAAGCTGTTAAATACTTCTTCAGCTATAGTGTGTACAAACAAGGAGATGAACAGCAAGTCTTTGAAAATATTTCCCTCGTGCTCATATCTGACATTGCACAATAAGGTTGCTTTGTTGGTTCTGTTTGTACTTTCATCTAGCTGCAGAGCAAAATGGGGTACATGCAAATTCTTTCTAATAACTGTTCATTTATATTGGCTGACAAACCATCAAGTCAACTGTGATATTTGACAAAGGTATTAAGGAAAGGAAACTATGACTTTTACAGCAAGTAGTATAAGTTCTTCAGCTAATTGTGTGTGGTTTTCTGGGTTTTGCTGTTAGCTGAGAAACTTCAGATGAGGTCCTTATCACATTTTTATTATTATAACCAGTTGCAGTCTTTTAAAAACCATTTTCTAACTTTCTGGAAGCTCTTGCTCCTCACTTTTGAAAAAAAAAATGATGCTCTTTGTGGCATATTCTTTATGTTCAGTATTGAGATGTCTTCTCAATTTTGATGGTTTTGTGATCTTGTTGGATAATACATATTAATATTACACACTGTGGAAGTTGCTTGTCTCCTGTGCCTGTAGCTCTGAAGCCCATTGACAGATGCTCCTTACTATAATAATGGCACTTTTTAAGATGACTGGAACAATCTTCATTTTTTTTTTTTTGAACAGGACGCACCCTGACATCAACATCATCAATACTTTTACATTTCAGATTCTGTCAGTGAACCATCCTGAGGCCCAGCCAAAACATATCGTTACAAAATTCACCTCAGTAACACTCAGAAGTCACTTTACCTGAAAATACCAAACATTTTTATTCACACGATTGAAAGAAACGTTCATTTTCAGTAGTGCAGTTCTCATTCCAAAGTCCATCTGAACCCTCATTCACTGACTGATTCTGACTCTCTCTTCTTGTCAACACAGTCTTCCATTTATACATGAATTCTTTTGAGAACATTATTCACACAGCTGCAGAATTCTGAGAAGCAGTAGACATTCGAAGAATGTGGCAACAGAATGTGGATAACACTAGAGTTCAGTACCACTGTGAAGGCAGTTTCTGGCTGTACATGCAGTAGTTGGAATAGTCACTGCTTTCTCTCACCCGCTCAGCATCAGTCACTTGCATGTCCTCACACATGTAGAAGCAGCAAGTGCTGACTACATTTTTTGCTATCAGTTATTTTCATAGCTTTAGAACAGTTTGAGATATTGTAAAAAAAATTGTACAAATGGTGTCTATCACTGGCAAAAAACTCCTCTTTGAGATTCATGTATGAACATCTGTCTGCCCATTTGTCCATCTGCCCCCTTTCCCTTTCCCTTTCCCTTTCCCTTTCCCTTTCCCTTTCCCTTTCCCTTTCCCTTTCCCTTTCCCTTTCCCTTTCCCTTTCCCTTTCCCTTTCCCTTTCCCTTTCCCTTTCCCCTAAAAGCCCATAACATTTCTTCAAGCCTTCAGGCATGGCCTTCCTGGGGGAGGGGAGGTCCGCAGAGTACTGATTAAGACCTGCTTGTATAAACAATAAAAATCATTTCACAAAGCTGAAAACATATTAAACATTTTAACTAGTAAAAAAAAGACAGATTAGAATGGGTTAAAATAGTTCAAAAATGGTTTGTGTAAAACCATTTAGCCCACTTATGGCACTAATTTTCCATAGTGGTGGGATTGCATGGTCTATGAAAGAAGAGGCTATGCTGATGGCAGCAGTACTGCTGGCAGGATCTCCCCTGCCAGATATGCTTTTGCTGGGGAGCCAGACTAAATATATCAAAGAGCTACTGGGTGGCAGCAGTAATGGCAGTGACACTGGTGGAGGATCTCTCAAAGACAATAGCAGTGACACCATAGCTAGCACTTATCAGTACTGTGCAGAGGGAGGCATGATAACTATCCCTTTGAATGTATTTTACCATGAAAACCCAATGATGAGACAATCCAAAATGAAACAAGAGATAATACTAGAAGATGAAACTCCCAGGTCAGATGGGCTGCTGCAGAAGAGCAGAAGACAATTATGAATTGCACTATTGCTAATGATGCAACTGGACTCAAGCCAAAAGGAAGTTTAGCTGTTGACATACTCAGACGTGATAAGAAAGTCCAAAGCTGCACAACACATACTGTAGGAATATGGGATGTCAGAAGCATAAATCAGAGGAAGCTAGACATAGGAAAACAAGAAATTAAATGTATAAATGTATAAACATTGCAATACCTGGGGTGAGCAAAACAAAGTCAACAGGAATGGAACATTTTGAGTCAGACAATTACAGGAAATTTATTATTCTATTCTATCTATTCTATTCTATTCTATTCTATTCTATTCTATTCTATTCTATTCTATTCTATTCTGGAAATGAAAATCTAAGAAGAAATGGTATGGCATATATAGTGAGGAGGGATGTTACAAAAGCAGTCAAAAGATATAATGCAAATTGTACCCAAATCATAGCAATAAGACTTCAGGAAAATCCCATGAATATAACCATAATATAACCATAACTACAAAGGCAGAAGAAGAAATTGAAAGACTCTATGCAGAAGTCCAGGATGAAACTGATCATACCCAAATAAGACTCCTTGTTAATCATAGATGATTGACATGCAAAAGAAAGAAAGACAGCCTAATTGAAGATTGCATGAAAATTTGGCGTAGGATCAGGAAATGAAGCAGGAGACTGACTGACTGAATTTTGCAAGGTCAACAGTTTGTTCATCACAAACACGTGCTTCAAGCAATCCAAGAAGCTGTTGTATAAATGGAATCACCTGATGGTGAACATAGAAATCCAATAAACTTCATAATTGAGAGCAGAGGAAGAGGAAGCTCTGTTCTCTCTGCAAAAACAGGACCATGAGCAGATTGTGACACAGATCATGAATAGCAAAAGGTTTCAGATCCATTCCTCACCTCGGTCCCTCTGCCATATCCATTGTCATGAAGCTTTGAATGGAAATTTCAGTCCCTTACCCCAGCTCTTCAAAGTTCTTTCTGTGGGGTATGTTAACTACATTTTAATGAACCATTCAATTGAGACCAGCTGCTTAATTGGAACAAGTAGATTTTGATCTAGACATTGATGTTTCATTTGGTTTTCACTCCCATTCATAGGTGGAAAGTCTGCTGAGAAATGTTGCTGAACAGTGTCATGTATTCTATGCTCTTCTTTTTGTCAGCATCTTCCTCTTGGTTACCTCATATAACTGAAAAAAAATCATGTACCCTCATGTAGGAGAGGAAATAAATTATTTAGCCCTCTTGAATGAGAATTTCTCCATATACGTTTGTAAGCTGGCAAAATGTCTGAACCACAAAAGCCAGTCACAGTCAGCAAAATCTTTTTCCTCAGGGTTCTGTATTCTTTATGAGAAGGAAGTAAAATATTAAATACACAAAAATTATTCCAGTCATGGCTAGGAGAGATGTGCAATTCATGAAGTATGCTCTTTTTTTATGTGTTTGAATTTGAAGCAACCCTTCCAACTTCCACTGGTATTTTTGATTTTGTCTTAAAGGAGAGACAAGGTGTGATGGTGGAGATCCTGTGTTTAATTACTGCTTGTTCCCCTGCATATTTAATCAATATATGGTGAGCCATGTTTTGGTTGGACTCAATGACCTCTGCAGTCTCTTCCAATTCTATGGCCCTTTCCACACAAGGCTGATAAATCACAGTAGCATCATATTGTCGCTTTTACATCTGCACATTAAACTGGTTTGACGTAATTCTGTCCTCCGTGGTTCCGCACGAGTTGACTTCTTAGCGCAGTTAACATCAACATTAAACCAATGTATTGTAAAAATGGAAAAACTCCAATGTAAACAACCCAAACCGTTTCTGCTGAGTTTTTTCCAACATTCAGAAGCATTACATCAATTCACACACTTGCGCTAAAACGTAGCAACGGTTTCTACAACTTTTTTTTTCAATTGGCCAATCAGTGGTGGTGGGGTGGAGCGAGGGAGGAGAATAGGAGTTCCACAAAAATTGACGATGCAGAAGCTGCAAACAATTTTCTCTGCTTTACTTCAATAGAAACCCGAGGGTGTGCAGATAGAAATTGGGGTAAGTCGTAGTAAAAAAACACTGCTCATGACACGCAGTGAAACACTCCTCCACTCTAGTGCAGAAATGGCCTATGATTCAACAATTCTATCTGACAGACAATATCCTGTTGTCAAGACTCCAGGGCTGGAAAAAGTGAAGTCCTCTACATCTTCTGTTTAAAGAACTACCCACTCAAAGTCTGACAGAGACCTAAAAGAAGAGATAGCAGGGACAAAAGCTATCCAAGACATTTTTCTTAAATAGGACAAAGGCCTTTTCCTCCTCTCTGTTGAAAGAAAGAGCCCTGTAATAGCCTGGATGATGCTGAGTAGCCTATTGAGGATGCTTCCAATCCTTTAACTTGTAAATAATAAGTTGAAAGCTCAAATTGATCACCTTTTCTGTAGCAAGGGTATGAACAAATTGAATTTTAAAAGTAATGTAAAAGAAGGCAATGTTGCCCCCCCACTTTTTTTTTGTACAGCAAGTAATTTTTTTCCCTGGTTATTTTCCTGGTTAATTTTTAGGGGATTTTAAACAGCCTAAATCTAATTGCTAGTTTCAGCTAGAGTGGCCTGGGTAAACCAGTGGGATTTATACGAGTATTGACTTATCACTCAGTAACTGACCTGATGTCTAATCTAGTGGAGACTAGAAACTGAATTTAGGCTATAGTGACTGGATTGTTTTTCACATTTCATGCATTTCTTTAATCAATTGCAAAACGAAACAAAAAATGAACATGAAAATTATAAGAAATGTAATAAATATAGTTACTTTTTCTGGCAAGGAATTACAACAACAGAGAACAAACAAAAATGGTGTTCCACCCATGCTGGCATACTTGCCTATGTTACAAATGAGAAACCTTTCGGAAAATAAGAGTTGACAGCCTTAACTCAGCACTACTTGAAAGGATTCAAACACAGATTTTCAAAGCCTTTGGCCTAGATTTATCATATTTATAAGTTTTTTTCCCTCCATGTGCATTTTTTTAAAAAAAAACAAAAAATCAAGTTCTTTCCATCTTGGATACGAAGAAATTTGAGAATGGGTAAATTCTTATAAAAATAGAACTTAAAAAACTCCATTCACTTAAAGTTCCTTTCCAGGCCTACCACACAATCCCGGAGGTAGGTACGGAGTAAACAAAATGAGGGCATCACTCCCTCAAATAAGAAATCTGTTCCCAAATAAAATTGACCATTTAGGAATACAACCTGAAGTGTTCCAGGAAAAGGGACAGGCATAATGACCCAGGGAATGCAACATATAAGGAATATTACAGTTCCAGTTCTAGGTACAAACAGAGAGCCCATGTGATGTAGTGTTTTGAGTGTTGGACTACAGCCCTGGAGACCAGGGTTCAATTACCTGTTCAGCCATGGAAACCCACTAAGTGCCCTTCAGCACATAACAGACTGGCCCTTTCTGCAGGGCATTTGCCATGTGAAAGGGCGCCTGGAGCGTCGCGCAATTGTAAGAAGTGATCTGCACAACACACTTACAATTGTGTGATGCTCCAGGGGCTGGCAGACGTGGATCATGCACCTTTTCATTTTTGGCTGAGAGTCGAAAATGGTGTGTGATCACACATTCTTCCTGGGCCCTGTGCACACTTACCTGGCATGTGGAGCCTCTGGAGCCGCGCCAGTCATGCTTCCTGCCCCAGCGCAGCCTGGGAAACTCCCAGGCTGCACTGCAGAAGGAAGAGGTGGGGCTCTTGCACGAGCAGGCAGCTTGTGTGGAGCTGAAGCAGCAGGGACATGAGAGCCTCTCACCGGAGGCTGCTCATATGATCCCCACACCCCAGTGCCGGAAAAAGGTAAAGTGCAGAAAGGGCCACAACTTGAAGGCACACAATGGCCCTTTCCTCACGGGGGGGTGAAACGGGGCTGCACACGCAGGGGCAGAGCTTACCTGCGAGCGGGGTGCTCCGTCCCTGCGGAGAGCGCGGATCCGCCGTTCTAAACACGGCTGAATTTTGCGGGCACTTGGCGTCTTTTGGCGGCGTTTGGTGCCGCTTGGCGGCGCCCAAAATGGTGGCCAGCGGCTGCCAGCGGCGCTCCGCCAATCAGGACATCGCACCAGCCGGAAGCCCACCCCCGGGCAGATCTGCAGGGACGCGCTACCGCATCTCTGCAGTTCTTCACCTGGGGCTGCCACAGGGCAGCACGGTGAGTTTTGTAAAAACCACTTGCGAAGGTGGTTTTCATAAAACTCACAGTGCCACCCCCGTGGCTGCGCTAGAGCAGTTTGAGGTCTAGAGCCTCACTTTTTTTAACTGCGCTAGTGCACCCCGCGGTGAAGAAGACCTCCAAGAGAGGTCGCCCTAGTGTGGGCAATATGCCCGTATGGAAATGGCCAATGACAACAAGGTGTGCACACTTTTCAATGACTCATTCTCTATAATGCCAGAAATTTGTGGACTGAAGACAAATTTTGTTTGGGAGCAGAATTTTTATTTGAGGAGGCAATGTCTTTATTTCCCCCCTCCCCTCTAACTCCATAACTGTACTCAACTCCCCCCTCCTCCATCCCCTGAGACTTCTGGCAGATCAGATAAATTTGTTTATGACTAGGAAGACATTCTGCTCATATTTGAATAAGAATTCAGCAGAAATGGGTAGCTGATAAATGGTTTGTGTTTCTTTTCCTGGTTGTTGTTAAAGGCAATGACATTAGAGGAAATTTTCCACACTGCCAGATCTTTTATTGGTTTCTATCTGTACATATCCCATTTTCATTTATTTCCCTGACTGTGATGTAAAACCTATTTAGTGCTTCTCTCACCTTCCAGATGTCTCAGCTTTCAGAGTTGCTTTTGTTTCCACATGTATGTTCCTAGGGGCTATCACAATTGTGATTAGTACTTAATTTCACAAAGTTTGGCTTCACAAGTCATTCTAATTAGTGTTGCTGGAAGAGTGTGCACATTGTATTTTTTTTAAGTGTCACTAATATAACTGAGTCATGTAATTGGCCGAGGGAACTGAGATGAAAATGGATAAGGGACTATTTCATTTCAGATGTAAATTACATTCAGAGTTGTACCCTCTCATCCACTGGTCATTCATGCTAATGATATCTAGTTCTATCTCTTCTTTACAGCTGATGCCAAGGAGGCTAGGGTAGTGCTCAGTGTCTGGATGAAATGAAGGATTTGACGTAGGTGAACAGATGGAGGTTTAATCCAGAGAAGACAGAAAAGCTCCTGGTCAGTAGGAAAACCAACCTGGGACTGGGGTCACAGCCTGTTCTGTTCTTCCTATGAAAGACTAGGCTCCTAACTTGGGGGCGCTGTTGAAATCAGCACTACTTCTGCAAAGCTAGGTTCCTGTGGTGACCAGGAGTTCCTGCCTTTGGCTGGTACATCAGCTGTGCCCTTTCTTGAGGAAAGCAGATCTGGCCAAAGTGCTTCATGCTTTAGTTGTCTCTTCATTAGACTACTGTAATGTGTTCTATGTGGAGCTGCCTTTGAAAAGTTTTCAGAAGCTGCAGGTTGTGCAAAATTCAACAGCCAGACTGATGTCAGCTGTACATTTTAGAGGTCATATAACACCTGTCCACCAATAAATCCACTGGCTTCCAATTTGCTTCCAAGCTCAATTCACAGTGCTGGTGTTGACATCTAAAACCTTAAATGACCTGGGACCATCTCCTCCCATATGAGCCTGCCAGAAATTTGAAGTCTACAGAGGTGGTCCTTTTGTGAATCTTAGGAAGTTAGGTTGATGGGTACACATAACAAGACTTTCTCTGTAGCAGCACCTTGAATGTGGAACTCCCTACTCAAGAAAGTTAGGCTGGCTTCTTTTAAGTTTCTGTTAGGCAGCCAAAACAGTGCTGTTCTGCATGGCAGCCAGTGTTTAAAAGTGCTGTTATAACTATTTCAAAACTGGATTCTAGATTGCTTTTAGATTGCTTTGAGGAGCTTGTAAAGAATATTTTAAGGTGGTTTAAAAATATTTTTGTCTTATTATTGTTTTAATTGATTTTTATTTGTTCATCACCTTGGGAGCCTTTGTGGGTTGGGAGGTGATAACAGAAATACTTGAGATAAATAAATAAAAATAAACTGAGTTCAATCACCACTAATGATATTTTGCTGTCATTGCTGCTGCTGCTTTTGTTCACAAAAGGAAAACATTTTTGCACTGCGGGTTAAAGTCAATAAGAAGTTTCTGGTTCTACAGACTGTATTTATTTCTTCTTTCTGATGAAGCATGAGGGGGGATTGCTACATTTTAGAACAAAAAGAAGACAGGCTAATGGAAGCTACCCAGTTTGGACACATGTCATTTATCTTCTCTTGTTGTCCCCCAGCCCATCCTGCTTCCCATAGTGTTTTTCTTCCAATTCTGTTATGTTTTGATATCAAAGTTCTGGGCAAAAAAGCATCTGTGGGGGGGGGGGAAGGAAGAAAAGCCATACAGTCTGTACAGTACTCCCTCCACTTCATTTGTTCACCCAGGGAGGGGAGTTATTTTTATATCTTTGACTTTTGGGAGAGTTCTGTGCCCCAAACTCTCACAAAAGTGGATGGGCCACTGCGTATCTCTTTCAAACTGAAATTCAAGGTTTCTTCTTTTTCTTTAGGTGCTTCTAAACTTGAGGAATTGCAGTATTTATATGCATGATTTGTGTTTTATTTGTATTTTATTTGAAGATATTTTATTATATGTCTTGATTATAGGTTTATTTTGATGTCATGACTGTGTTGTTGCATAGCTGCTTTCTTTTAACAGAATATTCAAAAGCAACTCAGCCCCATTCTTGAGATGAAACTGTGAATATCTTAACAATTGATTTGCACAGACACAAGAGGGAAGGGAGGGGCCAGTAAAAGACGTGGCCTCACAATGACGGCCAGCAATGTGTTCAATTTAATGGAATTTCTCTTAACCCTCCTCTGCTCCCTGTGCATGCACACATCTCCAGTTTTTGTATCATATTAAATCTTAACTTGAACTTTTAATTTTCTAACTTGACTGGTGAAAATCCAGTTTCCAGTAACATCCAAACCAATTTGCTGATATTTTTCAGAGTTGCTGCTGGATGTCAGCCTGTTGGATAAATCAAAATTGCACTGATTTATGAGAAATATACATCACTGTCCAGGCCTCTGTAGCATACAAAAAACCTTTCCCCTTCCCCTTTCTCTTGCTTTCCTGGTCTGACACCTACCAACCATCCCCTTCTGCTTTCTGTAAGAGAAAGGCTATTGCTCACTGTACTCACAGCCAAACTTGGCCTGTGTCTGCTCTTTTAAAAAGTTGTTGGAGTTCAGATTCATTTCTCATTACATTTATATTTCATGTCTCAGATGCCTACACTAGTTCATGTTTTGAATCATGCTTGTGGCACTGATCTAGCTGCATTTATTTGGCCCAAACCATTGAACTGATTATATGATTCTTTACATGCAAAGTCTCAGCCATTCAGTTAAAGAATACTTGGACTGGACAATAGAATGCATACGCAGAATTGCTCCTCCACCGAACAGGGAAGCTTTCTCATGGAAGTTGTCTGTGCATGCAATAGAATGGACACCAGGCTCTCACTACACATTTGGAAGAATGAAAAATTTATACACTTACCTATCTGTCTACCTGTCTACCTATTTATATAACTATAAATCCAGCACTTCCCAGTAATAATGAAACAAGATGTTCTTCTGCTTGCACCCTGTCTGCAGTCCTCCATGCTAACAAACTGTTTTACAAGTTTGTGTAAGAACATACAGTAAGATGTTGAAAATTTCTTCTCTCTCCGGTTTAAAATTCTTTCTTTATCGAGGGAAAGAGAAAGCACAAGCTCACAACCTCTCTGTTGTCCAGTAGTATAGCTTGGGTTGGGTTGCCGTCTGAACCAAAGCTCAAGTCCTTTCTCTTTCACACACACACCATGGCCACCCACAGCACTAGCGATGGGAGCAGCAGCAAGCTGGCACAGCATCATTATCTGAAGCGGCATGACAGGGCCTTATCTTTTTTTTTACCCGAAATCATCATTAGGGAGCTGCCAATCACATTTGTACATGTATATAAACGCTCATTATTTATCTAAAATATATATTCTCCTTTTCAAACTGTTGGTAAATTCCAACTAAGTACTATGTGGTTAGCATAAATAGGTTAGAGACAATATAAACAAACTCCACTTGATTCCAGTAGCCATGATGGTGCTGTGGGATAAGGGAGTTTAAAATGGAAGACAGACCACATGTAACAAGGTTGGTTTGTTTTCTAAACCAGACTTGCTGAACAAGGATATTCTCTCTCTCCCTCCCCCCCCCCGCAAACACACACACATTTATCATGAATACAAAATGCACTTGTTTTGAGTCCAGGTTATCTGCAGGATCCCCTTCTTCCATATCATCTGTCCTATCCACCCAGATCCTCTCAGGACATGTACTTCAGTCCACACACACTAGACCGACAATTCTGACCCAGAGAACATCTTCTTTGTCTGCCCCCAGATTGTAGAATGACCTTCCAGAGGAGACTGGTTAGCTAGATACACTGCCTGAGTTTAAAACGGAAGTAAAAACCGGTTTCTTCTGGCAGCCTTATTCAGGTAATTTTTAAATTATGAATTTTAAAGTATATAGTGATTTTTAATTCACGAATTTCAAAGTTTGTAATAATTTTTTTAAAAAAATGTGCCGGTTTTATATGCTCTTTTAATTGGTGTTATATATCTAATTTGCTGTGGTTCCGCCATCTTGATCTGAAGGGAAAGAGATGGGCAAGAGATGATGATGATGATGGTGATGATGATGATGAGTCATAAAGCATGAAATGGCAATGGTTTCATGGGAGAAGAGGAAAGAGAAATATTTCTTGTGCACTTCACAGCTTAAGTACTGCACATGACCATCTAAACCCTATTTCCTCATCACACTAAACTCTTTAGCCCATACCTGAAGACACAAATTAAATTTTCTAGGTTAGAATAGGATTTTGATGTTTAGAAACTCCCTGGAACTTCTCTCCTTTGCTGTAATAGTGACTTAACTTTCTGGTGGATTTCAAGGACAAGAAACTGCAGCCAGTTTCCCTCAGGGGAGGGCCTGAAATGTACTGCTGCTTAAATCAAAAGTGGACAGATTAGGTGAAAGAACAAGCCATAATTTTTCCAGGTCAACTGTCCACTGAAAGGTGGTGCCACAGTAAAGCTGTAATTCTTGGGCATTTGCCTATCTGATCTTTTTTTTTTTTTTTTCCTTTTTCTTTTTTAATTTTCCTGCTTTTGATCCTAGCACCCCAAGCAAAATCTGTTCTTTTATGGAAGAAATAGGCAATACTTTTATGCACAGTTTCAGCATTTCCAGTTCACTTCAGGCCTTTCCTTAACATTGCTTCCATTATGGAACCCAGCCAAAAGCACACAATATAAGTTCATTTTAATATTTTGAATGGGTCTCTTTTATGGTGGCTCTATATTTACTAAACTGAGTAATCAATTTTTCATTACCCCATATAGTGGCCTGTTAAAATGTTTTGTGTTCAGTGTACTGTGTCACATGGACTGGATAAATTTGTATAAATAAATCTGTATAAATAAATCCACAAAGACAGACATGTGAAACCATGGCCCTTTCCGCACGCGGTTATTAAGGTGGGCCAAAGCGTCTTGCCGCGGAGGTCTTCTGCACCTTGGAGCGGACTACGTTTGGTTTATTTACCTTCATTCCACATGCAATTCTGACAAAATGTGCCCCCATGTGGCGGTAAAGCGAGCTATTTGAAAACTGGAAGAAATTGGTTTTCCAATTTTCCAGATCAATCCAACTCGTACTTTCACAGTGGTGCAGACATGTACATTCGTTCCAATGTTAATTGGTGGTCAGGGAGGGCTCATGGGAGGGGCCGGGGTAGTATGGACTTGCATACGTATGCACATATACAATGATGTACTAAACCATGCAAAAAAAAAGGGCCAATCACAGCCAATGGGGGCAGGGTGAGGGGAGTAGCGGGAGTGGCCACAGCAAAGGCAGTGTGGATTCATGAACTCGCACTCCTCCGAATCAAAGTGGAACATATGCAGTAGCTGTGCAGAAGGAGATGAGGGAAAGTCCGCCTTGTTTCGAGCCCAGAAAATCTGGTAAGAAACGGCACGAACCGATTCACCAGCCTAGTGCGGAAAGGGCCCATGTGTAAATGACATTTGCAGGCACAGCCTCACTTAAACAAAGTGAGGCAATTGTTTCATTCAGCAGATTTGGGGTATCAAGAAAGGGCTTCAAATAGCTGTCGAACAGATACGAGTGTCCATAAAAATAGAAAGGATACTGCTTGCTATGTGCCACTCATAAGGCTTTCAGGAGTGACTTTTTGCTATTTGGGAGAACATTTCCCCCCTGTCATTGGTGGTCTGAAGGTCCAGGGGGCTTTAGGACATCTAGGGGAGCATAAGAAGCAACAATAGCTTTGTTCATGGGTAGTGGTGACTTAAGGTCACATGATAAATTCCATGACCAAGCAGAGATTTGAACTTGAATCTCTCTGTTCCAAATCCCCCAGATTAAACCTTACTCCATACTGATTCTCTCAGAATAATTGTAACTGTAAAAGTTGTAGAAACTTTGAAATATAGTGGAAGAGAAATTGCAGCAATTAATGTGCTAAATTTGCATAACTGGGGTACAAATGTGTACTTATAATTCAAGATCCTGCACTGGGAGGCATAGCTGCACACATTTTGATACTCCCCTCCTGGATACTACCTTTGGAGCCTCACAACCCTTCCAACACAGCCGGGGCAATGCATAATGATGTGTCTCCTAGTTGTGGGTCAGGCTGAGACAAGCAGATGCAAAGGCCCCCATGCGGTCCTGTAGACATCTTGTTGCAGTTATCTTCCCAGCATGCCCCCTTGCTGGAAAAGGGCTGAGCAGGTCATTACTCACTGCCCTGCTCTCCAGTGCTTCAGAAATGGCTGTGTTCATTATGGAGGGGCAGCTACAAGTCTTCGGGGGGGGGAATTTGTTGGTGCTTTTGGTCACTGTGATCGTGCAACAACCATAAAGGTATATTAGACCAATTGTGATGTCATGAACCAGACTTATGACACTGTGGCTACTAGACACTAAACCACGATGATGATGATGATGATGATGCATAGTCCAAAAATAGCATGTAGGGTTTAAAATAGTGGAACATGGTCACCTTAGCTTAATCAGTAGATGTAAGGCAAAATATCATCCTGTCATAGATAGTTCACCACTAGTACACTCTGCTGCTTTCTGCTCCCATTTGCCCTTGCTCTGGTAAAGAACTACTTATCCTTTTCCTCTTCCCCTCCCCTCTCCTCCTCCTCCCCCTCCTCCTCCTCCTTTTTTCTTCTTCACCTTTGAAGCATGTGAGTAGGTTAGGGAGATGTGAATCAGCAGGAGATTTGTATGTTTTGCTAATTACAACCCATCTCTTCCTTACGGGTTTCTGCCTGCAACCCATGTTTTCCTCATGCATCAAGATGGCTGCTGTGGGAACTGAATGCTGCAACAGATACAGCTTTATTCCCTACGTACGATTAGAATATAATCTTGCTTGAAGCCATGGTGAGCTGCTACAGCAAGAGAGGATAATATAGAGCTGTATAGACCAATGGGCTGACTCAGTATAGGGCGGCTTCCTATGTTCCTCAGATTGGAATCACTGCCTTTCTTTAACTGAAGACCCTGGAATAATAATTAATCAAGTATCAACAGTAAGTTTTTTCAAGAAATATTTTCCTTTCAATAAATGCCACTCACTGCTCATTTTCTATTGCTCTCCAGTGCACTTGCTGAATAATGCAACAGCTGCTGGCCTCTCCTGTCAATGTTTCGGCAAAGCATCATACACAAAAACAATGTCAAACTCTCACCATGTTAAGTAGAAGGATGCAAGAAGAGAGCCCACATTTGAGCATATCATGACAGAACTCAGTAGGGAATCTCTGCAGGAAATGCTACAAAGCATATTTCATTTGAAGCAATGAACTTTAATAGGAATTTCATTTTACACATGAATGTACACTGTCTGATCATCCTGAGTGTGTATAGTCATCAGCTAAAGTTCAGGATGAAAATGAGGAGGTGAAAGGAACAAGTAGAAAATGTATAGATCTCTGTAAGTTGAGAGAGAGAGAGAGAGAGGAAAGAACAGTATTAAATTGTATTAACCATCCCCATGCAGATCTATCTAATTATTTTTAACTTTGCATGATGCATCACTTTGTACCAGAATCCTTTTCTTTTCTTTACACATGCTAAACTAGAAAATGAGTTGTCTTCAGGTGCTTGCACAAATGCAAATAACAGTCCTGAGGCAAATAATTTTAAAAAAGAAAATTAGGGAAAAATTATACAAATGAACCATGCTGTTGCTTTTAAAAAGACTGGAGAGCTGTGGAGGGCATAAGGACACTGAGCTTCAAAAGGATGTGTGTGTGTGTGTGTGTGTGTGTGTGTACACACACACACACACACATACACAAACACACACATATATATATTTGAATCACAGCTTCCAAATGTGGGTGGCATTGTTTAGTAGTTACTCAGATGAAGGACTATTATAACCAAAAGGGCCCAAGATGCACTGGAATCATCGTGGAATCTAAGGCTCTTTCTGCACCCTAACTTATATCATTGCTCTCCAGTGGTGATCCCAGAGAGTGCAACAGGAGTGCTCCCCTCCACACTAGACTGGCTCCATGTGGAAGGGAAAGCGTTGGCCATGCCTTTCTCCTCCAGTGCAGCTGAATACTTTGCAAGGCTGCACCGGGGCAGGAAGTGCCACCATCGTGCTTTCTGCCCTTCCTCAGGCCAGCTAAGTGGGGGATGGTGGCATGATTGTGAGTCATTTATGGGGAAACCTTGTCAATGATTTAATCAGTGATCATGCCACCTGGCAACAGGAAGACGGGACCATGATGACATTGTGCAGAAGCATTATCACAGTCCTTCTCCTCTCCTGTCTTCATGCCAGGACAACGACCTCCTGCAGAAAGGACCAACTAGTGGACCTCCCCTGCCATGCAGGAAAGCCAAGCTAAAACCCTCCTGTAAGATACCAGCCCAACTTTTTTTTTAAAGACCTAAGAAGTAAAATCCATCTCTTTCTCAGGCAGTGCATCATCACCATCAGCAACAACAATACTGATAAATAGATTCTTAGATAGAATCTAAATCAGGAAATCCCCAGCCAGCAATCTAGTAGATGGTTAGTTGTTGTTGTTGTTGCTGCTGCTGCTGTTTTTTCCCACTCCATTGTATTTTTGATTCTTGACAACTTATTTGGGATTCCCATTTTGACCACCAAAACAGTAGCTGGCCTACATGGCAGCCCGCATTGAATATCTAAGTACTTATACAGCCAAATCTTAGGCACATAGATTCAGAAATATGCCCCATTACCTGATGGAGCTCACTCATAATTATGGCTTGGACTGCAGCATTTGGGATGATAGTAGTAATAGCATTCCCTCATTACGGAGGCCAAGGAGACCTATAGCAATTTGCTTCTTATACGGGTGTCTTGATTTTGTCTGGAAAATCACCAACACAGACTAAATCAAGGCTCATCCATATTAATTCAGCAGCTTGTAAGCATTCAAAACAGAAAGCATGCATTGACTTTCCTCATTCCTCAATCTGGGATGATAGTTACTGTCTCAACCTAACTGTATCTCTAGTGCCTCCATTCTACCTTTTAGAAATATGTTGCTGAATTTCAGATCTGAGGGAAACTATACCAGTAATTTTTGTAAAGTTAAATCTCTCTGTTAAGGAAGAACCTCAGATCTTCCTCATCACAGTGATATTTATGAATAAAACATTCATATAAGAAAGTAATGGTCCACACTATCCAGCTTACTTTCCTCTGAGATATCCAATGTTATTCTTCAGGGCAAATGAAAGAATCTTATAGTAAGTTATAAGCAATAATCGGAAAATATAAATTTCAATATTTTTTTTCAGGCAATTTCATTTAGTCACACATTTTCTTAAATATTAGCTATTCATTTAAGAAAACATGCCTCTCTTTTTTTAAAATGTAAGTAAAAGATAAGTCCTGATTAATTTTATGCTAACTTGAATCTTTCCAATCGTCAGCTAATCTTTTGACAAAATTATTAACATATTTGAGGGTGATTTTCTTAAGTTTCCCAACTTTCACCATCCTCTAATGGTGAAAACGATAATACTGTCCAGAAAAGAGAATTAAAATTCAAAATCAGCAGCAAAACATTGAGAAACATGTGTTAGAAAAAAATCAAGTCTGGTGTAGACATAAAAGCAATTTCTTAAAATGTCATTTCAGCATAACTAACAGAGCAATCCTCTAAATGTTTACTTAGACATCCTGTGTGCATAAAGGGGGAAGAAACGACTTCCAGATGTGTAGTGTGGGAATCTCATTGTTGTTGCTGTTGTTTGCCTTCATATTGTTTCTGACTTATGGCAACCCTCAGACGAAGTTATCATGTGCCCTTTTCACACAGCATTTGCCACATGAAAGGGCACCTGGAGTGTTGCGCGATGGTCAGGAGCGATCTGCCCAATGCACTCACAATTGCGTGACGCTCCAGGGTAGGACACTTTTTCATTTTTGGCTTTCAGCCGAAAATGGTGCACAATCACACATTGCTCCAGGGTCCTGTATGCACTTGCCATGTGTGTGGAGCCTCCGGAGCCACAGCAGTCACGCTTCCTGCCCCAGCGCAGCCTGGGAAACTCCCAGGCTGCACTGCAGAAGGAAGAGGCGGGGCTCTCACACTACCTGCTCGGGAGCAGGCAGTTCATGCGGAGCGGAAGCAGTGGGAACATGAGAGCCTCCTGCTGGAGGCGGCTCGGATGATCCCCGCACTCCAGCACTGAAAAAAGGTAAGGTGTGGAAAGGGCCTCAGAGTTTTCTTGACAAGATTTGTTCAGAGGTAGGTTGTCATTGCCTTCCTCTGAGGCTGGGATAGTGTGACCTGCCAAAGGCCATTCAATGAGTTTCCACAGCCAAGCAGGGATTCAAACTGTAGTCCAGCGTTCAAACCACTATAGCACAATGGCTGTCGGGAAATCACACTACCTCTCCCAAACCAGGGACAACATGAGGTTCAATGGTACAGTGATGTGTGGAGAAAACTGTAGCTTCTCTTTTAAAAAAGCATGCAGGGGCAGTGCACACCTTGCTTCATGGCAGCTTTTATATTTCACTACCCAAATATGACAGCATGACAGCAACTCCTCTTGCTCTCAAGCAGACAGGATTTTCCTGAACAACAAAAACAGCAGAAAGCATAGACCTTGTTTTCAGGATGAGGAGTACTTGGAGAAGTCTTTTAAGAACACTAATTAGCTTGAAAGCAACCCACACATTTCCCATACGCCTCCTTTTTTTAAGAGCATAACTTGGTGGTTTTTGCATTTTTTCCCTGTCTGTTCATTTGTTTGCTTTTGCTGTTGCCATCATGACATAAAAATTTTGTGCCAGTGAGGTAGAGCACAACTACCCCTAGAGGAACATTTAGGCACTGAAGCCTTAAAAAATTCACCAAGAGTAGCTACATATTATCCCGTTCTGGAATATAAGACAGCAATGAAATAGAACACAAGGGCCCTTTCCACACCTTACCTTCTTCCAGCACTGGGATGCGGGGATCATGCGAGCAGCCTCTGGTGAGAAGCTCTTGTGTCCAGGGTCCTTCGGCTCCGCACGAGCTGCCTGCTCATGAGAAAGCCCCACCTCTTCCTTCCGCAGCACAGCCTGGGATGGCTCCAGAGGCTCTGCACACCAGGTAAGTGCACGTGGGGCCCTGGAGCAATGTGCAATCGTGCACCATTGTCGGCTTCTAACCGAAAATGAAAAGGTGCATGATCAGCACCTGCCCTACCTTGGAGTGTCATGCGATTGTGTGTTGTGCAGATCGCTCCTCACAATCGCATGACACTTCAGGCACCTTTTCGCATGGAAAATGCCATGCGAAAAGGGCCAAGGCCTCTCTGCACTCTACTGTTATAATACTGTTATTTCACTTTCAACATCTTGTGGGATCCTGAGGTTTGTAGTTCAGGGAGGGGCATTTAGAATTCTCAGTTAGAGAGCTTTTTGGCTTCAGTAAACTACAAACCCCAGAAATCCACAGGATGTTAAAAGTGGAATAATAGCACTATAACAGCGTAGTATGGAAAGGCCCATACAGTGGCCTTCTGTAAATGAAGATGTGGAATTACACAGATAGAGGTGAGCTCTTGTATGAATGCATGAGTGCATGAATGCATTGGTGAGATAGAGCACAACTACCCCTAGAGGGACTTTATGGACAGAGTTGATAAAATTATACTTTGCCCTCATTCAAGAGGTCTTTCTTTTTGAACCTTTCCTCAAGAATAACAATGGGAAGTCTCGGGAGCAGATATGGCAGTTTATTGTATTATTCACAAAAAAACCAAACAAAAATGTACAGTAAATGATTTTATTGAATGAAAGTCTCACACACCAATGCAATCACTCACACACTCATTCAAGACCTATTAAGAAGCAAAAGAGAGGAAACTGTATAGGGGAATACTGAAGGGGTGTAGCAGGGGTAATACTGCACCTTTTCCTGAAGTCCATGGTCCGGAAAAAACAGTAGACAAGTCGGGCTCAGTACAGAGAGGGCTGAGGGGATTATTCAATGGATGGAGAAACAGTCTGCTGGGATGACCAGGAGTGATCCAAAGAACTGCTCAAAAACTGGGACTATTTGTAGGAGAAAAGGTACCTCGAGGGCTAATCCTTTGCCGGGGAAAACAATGGGTGTTGCAACAAGAAAGAAGCTCCACCATGGTAACTTCCTTTGCATGATGAGATTACAAGGTGTTGCCAAAGTCTCAGGATCTTTGGCGGCATTAGGTTGTGGTGTGACTTCATGTAAATGGTCCTTGCCTGATAGGATTTTGTTCAACTTGGGGCAAACATACTAATCCCCTCAAGTCGGCTTCTCAGGGACTGAGGACCCTTTGTTTACTGTGGGTTTGCACAGCTTGAGGTCTCCTGGGGCTACATGATGGGGGATCTTACTGGCTTGACCTGGTTTCCGATTGTTCGACTGTTACTGCCTACGTGTCCATCCGGGTGACCTCTCAGGCACATGGAATCATATTTTAGTATCAAAATTGTAGAGCCCGAGACAGGGTTTTCCAGTGGAGTAACACACTGTATTATATTTTAACAATTCAGCCTTAAGCCATTTCCACACTACACTGTTATAATGCTATTACTCCACTTTCAACATCTTGTGGAATTCTGAATTATGTAGTTTACTGATGCCAAAGAGCTCTCTAGTTGAGAATTCTAAATGTCCCTTCCTAAACTGCAGAGCTCATGATTCCATAGAAGGTTGAAAGTGGAATAATAGCATTATAACAGTGTAGAGAGGAAATGGTCTTAGTCTAATGTGATCATGCAGTAGCACTGGGATTTTCCCCCTCTTATCCTTCACTCTGAAGATTTGGCTTAAGGTCATTTACTAGGACCTACTAGAGTGGCACTACTCTTACTACCAGTACCCACTAGACTCACTGAATCAATTATATTTATGTCATTGCTGCCTTTACCAATTCCTCATTGGCCCTTTTTGCACCTCACCTGGTGTTGCTGGTGTCGTGCAGGGATCACGCGAAAAGCCTCTTGCGAGAGGAAATAATGCCCCCTGCACTTCCCTCCACACCAGCTCCGTGCTGGATGGAAGGAAGCACGATAGCTCCACCCCTTCCTTCTGCAGTGCAGTCGAGTACTTTCCCAGGCTGCACTGGAGGAGGAAGCATGGCTATCACATTTCCTGAGGTTCTGCATGTCAGTTAAGTGTGGGAGGGAGATGAGAGGAATGCACAATTGCGCATCATTTTTGACAAAGAGCCGAAAATGATATAACGCGTGATTGCTACAGGATTGCTATGGAAGTACAGCACGATCATGAGGACATCATGTGAAACCATCCTCGCAATTCAGCATCGCTCCTGTGGCCATTTTGCATTTGAAGTTGCATGCAAAAAGGGCCATTGACTTGGTTGGTCTACTCTAGATAGAGTTAATAACTGGAGTTAGGCCTTTGGAGATGCCTGAAAAACCGCTCTTCAAGGTTTTACAAAGCACTAAAGCAGCTTTCATTGGGTCTTGGGAGGAGTTGCAGTAAGGAAGAGCAGTTGCAACCACTCACTCACAACTTATGCTGGAACAGAGAAGTCCAGCACTCTATTTTTTTTTAAAAAAAAAAACTTACTGAGTTAAGTTCATTCTGTTTTATTTAATATATTATTACTTTAGCAATGTGAACACAGTTATTTAGCTTCTACCAGAACACTCATCATGATCCAACATCCATGTGCTGGTAAGCACTATCAGTGCCCAGAATTAATGAGATGGAAGAACCTTTGTAAGTGGTGGCGGGGAATGATATTCGCTCCATTTTAATGCTTTTTAATATTGTGCTGCCATCATGTCAATACCCACTATGAAATTAGGTACAGGGCTGGCAAAAAAGTTCTGATCTAGTCAAGTTGCTTCCCGAGGGAACCTTTACAAAAAAAGAAAGAAAGTTCTTGGATGGCAGGCCATTGCTGAAGGGAAAAGGTAACCTTCAGCAGTTTCCCTTTCTTTTTCTTTCTAAGGAGAAAAATGAGAAATTCTGTGGATTAGGCACCTAGCCCGAGATGTAGTTAAGGGTGCTGAAGGGCTTGAAGAATCTGATCTCTGTAAATTCTAATAGACACTGACCTGACTTGCACTTTCCGTGCAAACGTGCAGATTTGAACTTTGATATCTACAAGCTTCCCCATTTCTCAAATGTTCTTACAGATCTCAATTTAAAAAATAAAAAGCTATCAAAAGACATTGTTACAGGCATATCTTAGAGAAAATGCATCCACAGGGCAATCTCCTATGTGCATCTACTCAGAAGAAATTCACACGAAGAAGCCAGATTTAGGCCCCTTCTGCATGGACATGACAACCTGGCATGGGAATGGGAGAGGAGCAGCACTGCAATTATGCTTCTGCATGATGTTGTTATAGTCCCACCCTTCTCCTGTCTCCAGCTGGTGTGATAGCAGGGTAAATCACGGAGGGAGTTTCTTTGTTAATGACCCCCAATTGCATGATGCTCCTGCACTTTCCTGCCATGCAGAAGGGCCAGAGGTGCAATGGAGGTGCTTCCTGCCCCAGTGCAGCATGTGAAAGAGCCTGGCTGTGCTGCAGAAGGAAAAGGCATGTCTGTTGTACTCACTTCTGCAGGAAGCCAGTCCATTCTGGAGGGGAGTGTTCCTGTCGCGCTCCCTCCCTGCCAAAGGTACTGCCAGGATTGTGACCAAAGAACAACAGGATAAGGTAAGGTGCAGAAAAGGCTTTACTCTTAGATAGAACTGTGTGTGGATAGAACTGTAGCCAGGAGACAAAATTCAGTGCTGGGCTGGGCACTTGCTAGGGAACCTTCTTTCTCTCTCCTCCCTACTGCAGTCTCCCCACTGCCCACAAACTGGCGCCAGAGGGCTTTCCGTACCTCCAGCTGGGAGTGGGATACACAGGAGCCTGCAGAGTGGGGAGTCACTTCCAGTTCTGCTGAATTCCACTATTCTACCCCTGCTGAATCCTGCTCTTATAAATGGATATTTTGAGAGAAAATACATAAAACAGGGCTATTTATATCTGCATTACTGTGTAGGTTTCTTAAATTCAAAACCTGACCAGACCAGAATTTGGGTAGTACAAGTAAAAGTGAGACCATACAAGGACCTGATTTTTCTCTCTGTATATGAGCTAAAGGAAATGGGTGTAAGACTTCCATATTCATTTGAAGCAAAAACTATTACTAGTCATATGCTCACATTCCTTATGAGGAGGCTGGTGTGTGTGTGTGTATCTTTTGTTTCACACCAAATGTAGGAATCTTGTGACCCCCTCAAATGTCACTGAACTGCAATTCGAAGCCAGTGTTGCCAATGGTGATATTGTTAGGGATGGAAAGTGTATTAAAAGATGTTCAAAGATGGTTAGAAAATATGTTTCTTGTGTGTTGAGAAATCCTGATGAGAAGGATCCTGGAATGGTAAAAATCTTCACAGTTCAGGGCTTGTTCTGAGCAAAATTGACACATGGGTGTTTTGCACAGGAAACAGAATTTTGTTTTTCACAGGGCTGGAATTCATTAAGGCAATTATGGATGCATTACTATCTTAGTTCATAGCTACATAGTGACTATTAGTCCAACACAGATCAAAATTTCCACTTGGCAGCAACTGCTGCAAGTAATGAGTGTCTGTTCCCCTTTCAATTAGGAAGCAACTAATTGATGTTCCACCCCCTCCTGTGAGTGATCTCCATTACAATAGGCAGAAACAGAGGGCCTTTCCACACTACACTGTCATAGTGCTATTATTCTACTTTCAACCTCCTGTGGAATTCTGGGATTTTTAGTTTATTGAGGCCAAAGAGCTCTCTGGCTGAGAATTCTAAATGCCCCTCCCTAAACTGCAAACCCCAGGATTCCACAGGATATTGAAAGGGGAATAATAGCGGTATAATAGTGAAAAGTCAAAAGGGCCTAAGTTTAAAGTGCGAAAGTAATTTGCACTTACTTAACTCAGCAAAAGAGAGAAGCGCTCCTGCTGCAATCCTACCTTACACCAGAGAACACTCTCACGAGCAGGGCATGGGGACATCAGTCAACAGGTTCTCAGTGCAGTGCCTTCTTCCCAGTAAATGGAGATTGGGGGGACTTTCATGGTCCCTGCATATCCACTGAACTAGGAGATATGTAGGGATCATGAATACAAATCAAGTACCAATGCATGACTTTTGGTAATGCATTCGTAACTGGTTTAGTGAATTCCAGCCAATATTTCTGCACAGAAATATAATTCTAAGCATGGAAATGTTGTTTCCTCTGGCAGAGAATGCTGTTTTTTGGGCAAATAAACCACATACAAATTTTGCATAGAATAAGTCCCCAGTTATGTCATCTTCAAGTGAAACACCATTTTCATATGTAATTTTTTTAAAAAATGTCCAGATGTATAAAATGACACAACGTAGAACATAGAACAAAAAGAAAAGGAAACAGAGAAAAGATGAATAAAGAAAAAAGAAAAAAAAAGAAATAGATAGAGGTAGAAAGGGAAAAAAAAGATAAAAATGACTTAAAATTTTCTCTTCAACAGTACATTAAACTAAAACAAACCATTAAGATCCATCAATACCTCTCTCATCCAATATATCCTCACCACCTTTCTATAGAGTTCAATTATTGCTAATTAAAATAAAATCTTGTACCCTTATACATATAGTCCCTATGTGCTCCATATCCTCATCCACTTAAACCCTACCAATAAAGTAAGCTTAGAAATACCAGCCATTCCCCACTTCCAACACAACATTTTCTTAAGCTTTGAAAAATGAAACAGGGAAAGGGCCCCTTTTAAGTGGTGAGAGCACTATATGGAATTGGAGAAGTTCTGTCACAGCACCAAATCTAACTCCCTGCTAACAAGGCCTTAAAGAAAGAAGTATTATTATAAGCTATTATATATCTTATAATATCATATATCATATAGCTTATAATATATCATAAGCTATTATAATAATATGATATTATTATAAGCATGGACGCACAATCTAAATTTTAATATTTGGGAAACTGTGACAAATATTCTGAACCCTGAAAGATTAAAAAACATATAGTGTTGAGCTGAAATTTCCCAGCATTTTATTTGTTTTATTTTTTTTAGAAAAGTTCTGAGATTTTTCATTGTTTTTGTTGTTGGTGGTGGTGGTGGTGGTGGTGGTGGTGGTGGTCAAATTGGCTTTAATTTATGGCAATCCTATTAATAAAATGCCTCCAAGTTGACTTCCAGATGTCAACTGCCTGTTCAGCACTTGGAAGACTGATTGATTCAATCTACTTGTAGTGTGGTCTTCCTCTTTTCCCACTGCCTCTCACTTTACCAAGCATTATCATCTTTTCTATTGAGTCTTGTCATCTCATGATTTGACCAGAGTATGATAGCTTCAGTGTGGTCATTTTGGTGTCGAGGGAGAGGTCAGATTTGATTTGCCATTTTTCGGTCATGCCTCCAGTCCATTCCTAGAACTGGAAGAATTTTCTCTGAATTCTCCACCATTCCAATTTCCCCCAATATTTTCTTTTTCATGTAGTGCCTCTCACTACACCAGTGCCAAGTTTCCAAACAAAGCACTAGAATGATTGATACAAAATGGTGGCCAGGCAGCTAACACAGTGGCTCTTCTTCTTCCCAGTTGTGGTGAGAATGGATGAAATACAGATGAATTTTTAAAGCAGGGAAGAAGAAGCTGTGCTACAACTATTGATTAATGTTGAACTCCACCTGCCAAAAACTGTTTGAGAATTTCTTCCCCATGGAGAACTTCAATGAAATGTTTCCTCCAATTTCTCTACTCACAAATAGAGTGGGATATTTTGAGAGATGATTTGTGTATAGCCATACCTAGGTATCTAATCAAAGTTGTTTTGGTGATTGATTTCAATATACCATTTTAGATTGCATGCAAATATTGTTTTGCTGGTCTCTTTGATATATCCTTCAAAGGGAGAAAAAAAACACTTCAAAATTGTGACATAACTAACCCAAATATGAGAGTAATGATACTTGAGAAGGCAGTATTACCATATCTGAACACTAGATCTGAAGACTAGATGCTTCTTCAGGTGATCTTAAAGCCTCCTTACTTCTTTTGAACAAGAGAAATAAACGCTGGCCCAAACATTTCAAAAAGCTGTTCCTTTAGATGCATAATGACTGAAGCAGGCTTTAAATATTCATATGTTTCTTGCCCACTGAGTGATGATGAGTGACAAGGGGGGAAAAAAGAAACTAGGGAACAAAAGTATGGCCAACCCAGATTATTTTCATTTTTCAGTGACTTGAAGCTCAGGGAGGGAGAAATTGTAGATAAAGCAGTTGAGAAAAATTTTAAAAGCTGATTCTCAGACATAAAAAGAAATACATTTTTACATTCAGTGATGGATTTTCTCCTGACAGAAGCAAATACATTTGAGAGGTGGCCAAGAAAGAGGAACTGAAACTTAATCTTTCAACTGTTATAATATACCACTAGAGATTTCAGGCTTTGGTGCTTCATACTTTTTGGCCTGTTTCTCAAAGCAGTGAATGCTAAGTATAATTCTGCCAGCTCTAGCAAAAGTGACACAAATATGTTTGAGAGCAAGGAACACAAGTACACTGTGAATCTACCAAATATTTTTATTTCTGTGCTTTGAACCAAGATGGTATAGTAGACCCAGGACTCATCGGATAGTTACAGTGGGACTTTTTAACGAGAAGTAACAGTGATTCATGTAGCACCTCCCTTGGGTTTCCTTGTCCCTCCAAACTTACTGGCAGTTCTCATAGTAGCAGGCAGGGGGGTGGATTTTTGAAGCAAGAATGTATTTTTATGAACTACCCATGCTACCGTGTAAGGATATTAAGGCCCTTTTCTCACAGCATTTCTGAAGCAAAAGGGCCCCTTAAGCATCACATAAATGTGAGGAGCGGTCCACATGACGGACTCATGTTTGCGTGATGCTCAAGGGCCTGACTCGGACCGCGCACACATTTTTTTTTCATTTTCGGCTCAACCCTTTTTGCACCTTACCATTTCCCGGTGCTGGGCTGCGGGGATCGCGCAGGAAGCCTTCGGAGGAACGCTGTCGCATCCCTCCTCCTTCGGTTCAACAACTGCTTCCTGGTTGTGTGAGTGCCCCGCCTCTTCCATTCGCAGTGCAGCCTGGGACCTCCCAGGTAAGTGCGTGCTGGGCCTCGGAGCGATGCGCGACTGCGCAGCATTTTTGGCCTTGAGCCAAAAATGAAGAAATGCGTGTGAAAAGGGTCCTCAAAGCTAAAAATGCTGCATGGTCGTGCATCGCTCTGAGGCTCCGCGCACACTTACCTTGTGTGCGGAGCCTCGGCAGCTGGGCCTGTCGTGCATCCTCTCCTCAGTGCAGCCTGGGAGGTCCCAGGCTGCACTGCGAACAGGAGAGGTGGGGCACTTGCACGACCAGGAAGCAGATGTGGAGCCGAAACAGGAGGGACGCAACAGCGTTCCTCCAAAGGCTTCCTGAGCGAGCACCGCAGCCCAGCACTGGAAAAAGGTTAGGTGCGAAAAGGGCTTAAGTTAGCCTGGTCTTGTAGAAGCAGTTATCACTGATTAGTTTAACAAAAAGGCTGCTGCTGGTGGAGATGAAAAAATTATAAAAGAGACTTCTTGATAAATGTCAACACAGCTGGTTGTGTTATTGGAGTCTACTTGAGGGAGTGGCTATGCAGACTGCCAGGATCTGCACTAACAGTACCTCACTGCTGTAACAGTTATAGGCCTAAACATGAAAGCATGTTTCCATGATAGTGGTCTATAGAATTGCCTATGACATCACACTTCTTTAATTCACCACTAGTCATAGAGATACAGTAAAACATCCAGGACACAGGAGATGGTGAAAAATTAAATTTGCTTTTTTTTTCCCCTCAAGAGATGGATTATTCTGTGGTTTATTATTTCTCCAAATGTCTCTTTCTCCTGGTAGTCTGTTAATTCCATGCTGTGTTCACCTTGGTTTGTAAATTTAGCAGTATTTTAGCCCCCTTTCCCAAGAAAATCTGCATGGAAACGTTCATACACAGTTTTGTGTGTGTTTCCACCAATCAACACATTTTTGTAAGCAGTCTTCCTTGTCTGCATACTTTTTGCAAGTGTTTTTTCTTTTATTTAATGAATTTTGTGCATTTTTTCTGTACAATTTTCCCTTAATATATGCATTTTTATGAACATTTTTTTGTTGTTGCAAAATAAATTGAAAAATTCTGGAAAGCATGGATACAGAGGCCATTTGACAATTGGATCTGGTACATTATTTTCCTGTTTCCTTATTACTCAATCTCTCTTCTCCACCTACTCTATCCAGTCTTTAAATTCTCATCAACAACTGCTTAACCCGCATGTTCCAGGATAGGATAGTTTAGTCCCTCAGAATGAAGTTTTGCTGAAGAATCCACATAGAAGTAGACTTACAATGTAGCCATTTGGTGACATAGTCACTAGAACTGTTGTAAACATGACCCCACTTCTCAGCCACTTCCCACATATATTTTTGCCAACAAAGAATGTAAATGTAAGCCTCTCCCTAAACTGTAAATCCCAGGACTCCATAGGATGTTGAAAGTGAAATAACAGCACTACAACAGTCTAGTGCGGAAATGCCCATAGTTGGACTTCAAGTCTGTTATTCCTCAACTTTGATTATGCAAGCTAGGGATGATGGGAGTTGAAGTCCAACAACATCTGGAGGGTCACACTTTCTCCACTCCTGCTATAAATAAAAGATATTGTCAGCAGTCTGGAAAGGAAAAGAACCTTGGAAGTCGTCTCTTTCTTTCAAGGTTAACTTCTGGTGTTTTCCATCTCTAGAACTCCATCTTTGTTGAGTTTCTCATTCTCCTTCTTAGAAAAACAGAACAGTTTAAGAGGCCCTGGAATGAATCAAGGAATAAGCAGCACTGATGTCAGGAATTTCCTTATCACAAGGTATAGCTTGCCTAAATTCACTCAGTCAGAATCTGAGGACTGGCGTTTCAAGTGCATCCAGTTAAGAACTTCCTTATTTTTTTTTTCAGTTCATGTTTGTAAGAATTTACTCAAGTTCACAAATTTCTTCATCTTTGTGATGGAATAAGTGACCAAACTGAAGCTGATCCACTCATCTCTCTAGCTCTGAGGTCTGAAGCTTAACTGAGAGTCAGAACTAGAGCAGCCTCCTTTGAATAAATGGTTGAATGGTGAGTGTAATGATTCAATGCAATGATTCTCACATAAAAAGTTTTGGGTTTTTTTTTAATTATGTGAATGATGATGAAAAAAGTACTAGAGATCTTTCACACTCTGTAGATATAATACTGATTCCACTCAGCTGACTTGGCTGCATCCTGTGGAATCCTAGGATCAGCAGTTTGATCAAAGGCACCAGAGGAGCTCCCTGAATGAGGATTCTAAAGCCCCTTCCCCTAACTGAAAACACAGAATTCCATAGGATGTTGCCAGGAGAATTAAAGTAGAATCATAATGCTATAATTATACAGTGTGAAAGAGCCCCCAGTCTTTTTGCTGCTGCTCCTGCTGCTGCTGTGTGCCTTCAAGTTATTTCTGGCTTATTGTGACCCTAAAGCAAGCCTACCATTGGAGTTGTCTCAGCAAGATTTATTCAGAGGTGGTTTGCCATTGCCTTCCTCTGAGGCTGAAAGAGTGTGATCTGTCCAAGTTTATCCAGTGGGTCTCCATGATCATTTAGTGATTTGAACACTGTTATCCCAATTTCCTAGTCTAACACTCAAGCACTGTACCATGTTGGGTCACACAAATTTGATTAGATGCCACAAAGTAAGTGGCAATATTGTAACCATATGTGCGTTGTACAGGTCACTGAGACTTCTTCCATCCTTATTGAGGGGAATGTTAATCTTTTCTCCTTTCATATAACACTTTGTTGTTGTATGAGGGGGAAAAAAACCCTCACAATAGTTGACATTCTCATTTAACATTCTTGTTGATTATAAGAAAATTTGCTAGGATTCTTTACATCCCCATACTCATACATCTCTGGATAGGCCTGAGGCTGACCAAGCGGTGGGTGAGTAGCTGACATTATTGCAAATGCTGTGAATGTTATGAATATTTTCAGTCTTTCACTCTCACATGATTCTATTTGTACTTATTTATTTAAAAGGTTATTATTATCATTGTAATCACACTCACACCATGCTATATTTAAAAGTTGGTATAGGCATATACACACACAAACAGTTCACTAAAACAACAGCATTTCTGTACCCAATGTTTAGCAGAGTTTTCATCACAATAAGAAATAAGTACAGACTGAAAGGCTGGGTGGCAGGTGCACATTGATACAGTCTTCTTATCTGGTTGCCTAAAACACAAGATCTTCCAATAAACGCTTCTGAGAAGCATGGAGATAATATGAATGAAAAAAGATCTCTATTAACTGGGAAATTAATTAGAGCCACCTGCAAGGTTCTAGCAATGGGGATAGGGTACATCATATTTTAAATATATATTTTACGATTGCATATGTAATGTGATTTGTAATACATTTGTTATTAACCTATTTAAATTAGGTTTGGGGCTTTGAGGCACAGGGCAATTCAGTGGTACTGCTCACCCATGAAATGGTTGCCTCACATTTGTTTGTAAATGACCAATCCACAGTAGAATGGAATGAATATATAGATTCATTCCAATATGAGAGAAAGCCCTACTGCATTCATTTGAATATTGCACAACATGTGCAGCCTTGAGATTAAATGATTCTTTCTAGAGGAGAGGAAACTTGACCATTACTATTATGCATTAACTTTGTTATCAATCAGGTGAACTACCCACAGTTCACTAAAGTAACCGCATATTTATTGTCAATGCCGCTCTTTGCATGTGAGAATGAAAATCCAAGAAAATACCATTTTACTTCCCCCACCTACATATCAAGACATATAGGCCTGGCTGGTGCATGAATGCTTATGATAACAGTTAACATAGCCTGTTCCTTTCTGACACATTGAATCACTTCCCCACAACACAAAAAAGTTCCAGGCTGCTTATCTGCATACTCTTAGGTCTGTACTGACAGTGGGGAGCTGTGATAACAGGCAGAAAGGCCTGCACCAGTCTCACAATACATGCAGCCTCCTTTTCTTTTGAAACCTAGAAATGAGGGAGGAATATGAATGCTAATTGGGAGTCACACTGAGGCTTAGTCAGCCCCTTGTATGCTCTCTTTCCTCAGGCAGGCAGAGACATTTTTCTTTACTCAGGCCTTGGGCTATTAATTGATCATTGTAGAAGGTCTTTTAGTTGGGGCGGGTGTTGTATGATGATGGTGATAATAATGTTTCAAACACGTTTTAAACTTTAAAATTAAACCTTTAAATATGATTGTTTATTCATTTTTTAAAACATCTTTTGCTTTATCCATTATTTATCTATTTTGTTTTAACATGTTAAAACATTTTGTTTAAACATGCATTGTGAGCACCCTTGGGCCCCATATCGGGATAAAGATGGGATATAAATTAATCAAATAAAATAGACTGATGGCAGTGGTGATGACAGATAGATAGATAGATAGACAGACAGACAGACAGATAGACAGACAGAAAGTCCATTTCTCTCTGTTATTCCACTTGCAACATCCTGTGGAATTCTGGGGTTTGTAGTTTCCTGAGGCCAAAGAGCTCCCTGGCTGAGAATTCTAGAGGCCCCTCCCTAAACTGCAAACCCCAGGATTCCATAGGATGTTGAAAGTGGAATAATATAGCACTACAACAGCATAGTGCAGAAATGGCCATAGATAGATCCTTGCCTCAGCTCCCTAAAAGAGTCAATAAATAATCATGAGAAGAAGTATACGGGCAGTGTACGAGAAGAGTTCATTATTCAGAGACCTCCTCTCACAAAGGACTCAGCAAATATTAAGAAAGTCATAATTTCATGATATGCCCTACATTCATAGGAGTCTTTTAGATTCCTGGAAAGTTTTAATGCTTTAAAAAAGAACAATTCATCCAGGTAAGGCCGTTTCCACACCGGGCTTTTTAAATGGTGCAGAGCGACCTCCGATGGAGGTCTTCTGCACCATAAAGTGGACTGGGGTGGACTACTTTTTTCAGTTCTGCACCTCAGTCCTCTCCAGAGTGACCGGAACTAGTCACGTGGCATGTTTTTTAAAAACCTCTTTTTAGAAGTTTTTAAAAAACACGGAGTACGCGACTCCATGTCACTCCCTCACCACGCTCCGTTGCAGATTTGCAGGCACACACTAGTGCGTGCCTGCAGATCTGCCGGGGGCAGGCTTTAGGCTGGCGAGCTTCTCCAGTTGGTGGAGAGCATCCACCAACTGGAAGCCACCATTTTGGACACCGGAGCAGTGCAGAGCGACAAGCTCGCACTGCTCCTAGTCCCGATGGACTCAACCAGACGCTGAAGAAATCCGGTGAGTCCTGTTTTGGCGTGGTTCCTTTCCCACATGCGGAAAGGGACTAAGTGTGTGACATTCTGTCAGTTCCACTTTCAGTGAGTTTCTCAGAATTCTACTAACCTTCTTGTCCCATACAATTTCCATTATCATGTTGTAAAAAATCCTACTCATCCACCCCCTGCTCCTCCACAGATACATACCTGTTCCCCATGGAAATGTATGGGCAGATTACATTTCTCTTATAGTTTTATAGTATATAGTTTCACGCATTTTCCCCTCATTGGCTAAAGCATCATTCCAAACTTTTTTTTTTTCGGACTGCACATTTTTACTCATAGACTTAATTCCTCCCTGTAACAGGAAACTAAAAAAATATAATTGTGCTCTTTTATAAACAGTCTAGTAGACCACAAACTGGAGAAATTAGTACCAAATCTCATATTTCTTTTACATTGTAAATGTGTTGTCCATCCTTACTTGTTCAAAACCAAAGTTCACATCATGGTGTTGAGGAAATGAAGGGTTTTTACTTCCATCCAAATTGTAGCTACCTCTGGTTGTACCATGAAGTCGAAAAGTAGAGAGATGGAGAGATTTATTGGTGTTACCCCAGAGGTCCACCCATGATGCCAGTGCCTTCATCAAACAGTGGGGTATATTAGCTCAAAGGGAAGCCTGTGAGAACAGGTAAATATACAGGATCTTTTACACCTTTGTACACTAGTAATAATGCAGGGACACAAGTTGGAGATTCAATGAGCGTTTGTTTTACTGGATAATTAACAATCACACACACAAAATATAAGCAATCTCACAATAACAGAAGACTAACTGAAGGAAAGAAGGGGAAAATTGGATAGTGAGAATTTAGGGTGAAGTTGCTGATGTTTAACTATCCTGGAGAGAAGAGACAAAGGGATGTGGCTGAGACTAAGGCCCTTTTTGCACCTTACCTGGTGCTGCTGGCATCATGTGGGGATCGCACGAAAAGCCTTGTCTGGGAAGCACTCGCATCCCCTCCACTTCCCCTCCACACCACCTCTGTGCTGGCTGGAAGGAAGCGTGAGCACTCTGCCCCTTCCTTCCACAGCACAGCTGAGTACTTTCCCAGGCTGCGCTGGGGGAGGAAGCATGAAGGCCATGCATCTGGAGCCTCCGCATGCAAGATAAGTGTGTGTGGGGCACAGAAGGGATGAGCGATCATGCATCATTTTTGGCAATGAGCTGAAAATGATATAATGCACAATCGCCCCCTAATGGCCTTGGGAAAGTCACGTGATTGCAAGGACATCATGTGGAACGGTCCTCGCAATCACACGATGCTCCTGAGGCCATTTCACAACAGGACTAGCGTGTGAAAAGGGCCTAAGGCTCTGAGGGTAGTACAAGAATAGGAATCAGAGCAGCAGAGTGACAGCCTATGTACAGAGTAGTACGAGTTATCTGGCTCAGAGTCAGAGTTTAAATACTTTGTTTGTGCCCTGAGAGGGAAGCTGTTATTGGCTCTCTGGCAAAACAAACAATGGGGTCTGGAACAGGCTAATGGACCTTAGCATTAAGTGACAAAGCACTGATGTGAATCGTGATATCTCCTTAATGGTTGACAAAGGAGAAATTTGGTGGGAAGAAGGGGCGAGTTGATAACAATCAGTGGCTCAGTTGAAGCAGTTTCAGATGCTGTTTTTTCTAAAGGCCGAGTCATTCAGGGACACTTGCAAGATCATTATTGATGGAGCTTCCTTGACTATGACCTGGCCATGCCCTCAGGTTCCATCTGACCTCTGACCTACTTCACATTGTGCATGTTCAGCCAGCATAGTTTTTCAGCCATAACATTATATAGCTTATACTCATACCAATTAAATGACACTTGCCAATTATACCATATCGTGGAGTGGGAGCCTGGAAACATTGGGATTTGAGTTTATTTAGAATCATAGAATCATGGAGTTGGAGGAGACCACAGGGTCCACCCAGTCTAACCCCCTTCTGCCATGCAGGAACACCCATCAAAGCACTCCCGACAGATGGCCATCCAGCCTCTGCTTAAAAACCTCCAAAGAAGGAGACTCCACCAGACTCCCAGACAGCATATTCTACTGCCAGACATTTTATTTATTTGCCATCTTTCTCCCAGAGAGGGACCCAAGATGGCTCGCAAAAGGAATCAATAAAATCAAACAACATTTTTAAAACAATTGGAATCATGACATTAAAAGAGTATAACCATTTCAAAACATATAGGAAGCTACCCTTTGAGTGATTACATATTAAAAGCCTATTTTAAAAAAAGATATTAGCCTGCCAGTGAAAGGACCTGCTTAGCCTCTTACAGAAGAGATTTCCAGAGGGTGGGAACAGCCACTGATAAGCCTCTCTCCCATGTCCTCCCCAAGCATGTCTGTGATGGTGGTGGGACTGTGAGAAAGCCATCCCTTGTAGATCTTAAGATTCTGGCTGGTTCTTACAGTCTTTCAGATAGTCTGGTCCTAAGGGATATAGTCACGATCAAGCACTTCGAATTGTGATAGCGTAAAACTTTTTAAAAGGGCTGCAGTCAACAGGGCCAAGGAAGGGGGGCTTTGGGGCTCCATTTCAGCTGGTAAAATGTCTAAAATGCCACTGGTTGTATGATATGGAAAAAACTCTGTGTGTGTGTGTGTGTGTGTGTACATACATACATAAAATGAAGATTCTAGTCCCATTTGAATCCTGTCCACAGTGGTTTCTCCAGCCTTCAGTAGATTTGAACCTCAAATATGTTGCTATTAGCTGTACTTTTTCTAAATCAGTCCTGCCTCCAGAGTTTTGACAGAATATATTTGGCATAGGGAATATCCATATAAAAAGCCCTAGCCAGCCACCTGCTGGTATTAAATTTCAAGTTAAATTTTCATAAAGATTCTATAACAGAACTGAAACATAACAGCTGCTTGAAAGGGCCATAGAAATATGCACTCATCCCTTTGAGTGATGCTGACAGAATGACTTTTTGAAAAAAGAAAGAGACCTGCTGCAAAGAATCTCCCACGGGAAAAGAGATGGATGGGATGCACAATCAGTGAGTTCATGTCTCCTTCTTTATGATTGCAGAATCTTTTTTGTGTCCGTTAGAATATTTCAGGCAGAAAAAAATATTGTTATAGCTTTTGGGTATGGTGGGAATAACAGTGGTAAATGCTTACAGTTTATCTAAGAATCACAAAAAGTCCCACAACACAACAGTATTTTTTTAAAGAAAAGTAGCCAAATATTCCCAAATGTTCCCTCTGTGGGAGAGAATTTTGCCATGTCTTCTCCACCCAAGACCATTTTAGGACCAGACACTGCAGAGAGCAGAATCCTGTGCTTTCAAATCAAGAGGTTTTTTGTTGTTGTTATTGTTTTTCATAGAATAATAGAGTTGGAAGAGACCACAGGGGCATCCAGTCCAACCCCTTGCTATGTAGAAACACCCATCCAAGCACTCCCAACAGATGGCCATCCAGCTTCTGCTTAAAAACCTCCAAAGAAGGAGACTCCACCACACTCCAAGGCAGCATATTCCACTGCCAGACAGCCCTGGCCATCAGGAAGTTCTTTCTGAGGTTCAGGTGGAATCTCCTTTCCTGTCGTTTGAATCCATTGCTCCTTGGCCTAGTCTCTGGACCAGTGGAAAACAAGCCCACTCCCCTCTTCCTGTTGTTTTTGTTGTTGTTGTTGCTGCTGTGTGCCTTCAAGTCATTTTTGAATATGGAGAACCTAAGGTGAACAAAGCATGGGGGTTTCTGGGGCTGAGAGTGTGTGATGTGCCCAAGATCACCCAGTGAGTTTCCATGGCTGAATGGGGAACCAAACTCTGATCTCCAGAGTCGTAGTCCAATGCTCCAACCACTACATCATGCTGATTCTCAAGAGGTACAACGTCCTAAAATCATCTCTATGATCTATCTATCAAAGTTTTTTTCCTCTTTGTTTATCACGTTAATATCTTGCCTTTCTTACAAGGAGCTCAAAACATGTTATATGATTTCTCTTACCCATTTTATCCACACAACAGTTGTTTGAGTAGGGTTACATTAAAGACAAACTACCCAGCTCAAGGCCACCCAATGAATTCAATTGGTAAGATTTCAAGGAGTGTCTCCAAGACTGACTCAGGTCCCTCAACCACTACATAGCACTGCATCCATAAATTTTTCTTTTTTTTTTCATCTAAAATTTGACTTATTATGGTTCCTCTTTGCAGTTGTTATTAGTGTGACTGTAGCATGCTTCAACACGAATGGATCCAAAGGATCTAAGTCAATCAAGCTAAATGAACCAAGTGTGAAAGAGACTTTGACCTATGGGTATCCAGAATTCAACATACAACATGATTTTGTTTAAATAACTTTCTAACTTGTTTGAGAACAATGACATATAGAAAATTCATACTTCTATTCAAAATCTCAGATAATTCAGGCATGAAAATAAAAACCACAAAGACAAAATCTACCTGCTAATTGTAACATTTTACTAGGAACAGGTCCTCAGTGCCTATGAATGAATGAATTACTTTCAGTGCATTTACAAAGGAAGAGATACTTGGAATATTACTGATATTCCAAGGCTTCCCATTACAAACGCTGCATCCCTATGAGTAGAAGTCATTTGTTGTTGGCTGATGTACAAAATAAACTGCCTTGACTACATCCTATGGAGACATGGGTTTCGCAGTTTGGTGACGCACTGGAGCTCTCTGGCAGAGGAATCTAAATGTGTTAAGAAACCACAAATCCTAGGATTCCATAAGATGGAACCAAGGTGGAATCAAAGTGGAATCAAAGTGCTAGGACATGTAAAAAGGCTCCAGGATAACTAATACCTCTCTCTATGTAGGTATTTTGAATTACTTAGAAGTATTTTTTCTTATTATTCTATTTGTTGATGTTATAAAAATGTTTTTCATTTTGTTCTTCATTTGTTAGGTTTGTTCATTGTAGCACTATTCAGGTATTCAGGTTAGGTTTGAGCTGAATACACAACTTTTATTAAGTGTTGCTTGGTTTTTCCTGCTTTACAGGTATTTATGCTCAGAGCAAAATCCAATTTCAGTACCTGTTCCTGATTATTATTCAAATAGATTTCAAAAATATTTGAATTATAGAATTAAAATTAGTTTCTTGAGTGCCTAGAAAGCCTGACAGTGAAAATCATGGACAGGCAAGAATCTTCATAGTTCAGGATAACTTTAACATTAAAAAAATGTATTTATTTAAACTATTTGAGCATTGCCTCCAAGCCATAATGGCTCCTGAGGTGCTGAACAAATAAAAATGAACTAAAACAATACAAAGATAAAAACAGTTTTAAAACATACTAAAATACTCCTTAAAAACTTCTGAAAGCAATCTAAAAACAGTCCTAGAATCTAGTTCTGAATCAGTTAAAACAACAATTTCAAACACTAAATACTATGTGGAACAGGATCACTGCACCTTTCTGGCATTTTCTGCACACGAAGCAAGGTTCCTGTTCTACAAACATGATTTTATCTGCAGAAAATCATGGGAGATTTTGACATAATAAATCTCAAACTCATTATTACCTATGAGAAATTTATACTTACAATCCTGTTCCTGACAGCTGCTGTTTTATTTTCCAAAAATGATTCAGACATTATTTTGTTCTACAGAATTCTGGGAAAAAAACTACTGGTCATGCCTGTATTTGATGAATTACCCTTCCCTAGCATGCTCCAAACGTCTATACCATTTGAATATTGACATTCAAGCACCTCATATTTAAAGCACAAGGAAATAAAATTTGCAGTGATTTTGGAATGGGAGAAATAGTTTTTCATGTGTTCTAAAAAGAGCAGAGAAATTTCAGTATGTTGTTTATTTAAAATATTACAACTATAAAGCAACCTTTGTTCAACCTCCACCACGTACTGAAACCTCAAATGAAATATATAAAAGATTGAAAGCATGTGAAAAAACAGCTAAATGAGAAATAATAATGTTTAAAATATTTATGTTTGAGTTGAATGATGACTGCGAAATGAAAGGTTAACCACACTGAGGAAAAACATGTTCCAAGTCTTATTAAAGGCTGGTAAGGTATGCATTGTTTATCTCTCTTTTTTACTATACTTAACCGCCAGTGAGAATAATGTTATAGAGGCAGAATTGAAGTACTGATATTGAAACAATCAAAATTCTTAACTGATGGGTTCAACTGGAATTTGATGGTGCAGAATGTCAGGTAGGTGGTGGGACAGAGGCATTTTCTGCACCTTACCAGTTCCCACTGATGTCCGGTCATGATCCCAGCAGCAGGTTTGCTAGGATGGGAGTGTGAGAGGAACGTTCCCCTCTGCACCCATTGCCTTCCTGCGGAAGGAAGTGCAAGCGACCCACGCTTGTCTTCTGCAGCGCAGCTGGCCTCTTTCCCATTGTCAAGGTCAGAGACCTGGGCGGCGAACCGGCCCAGAGAAAGGAGTGTGAGAGCCAGCAAAGTCCAGCCAGGAGGACACAAGCAAGCACTTTACACAAGGGCATTCATTGACCAGAGCATCAAGCAAAAGCCGTAGCCAGAGTTCCAAAGCCAAGGATCAAGTGATCAATTCAAGGTAGCAGGAACCGGGTGCTGGGAGCAAGGAACAGGCAAGAGGAGGGCTTGAAAGAAGTTTGCCACAAGCAAAGGGAAGCTTCCAGGCAGGCAGTTACATAGCCCCAGGCACAGGTGTGACCGGTCACTGCTTCTTGAACTTAATCAAGGTCTCTTGAGTCTCTGCCTTGTTTGTGGGCTGATTGGCACAGGCTCCAAACCATCTTCAGAATCGGATCCCTGTTGCCCTAAAGGAGCAGGCAGAGGGACGCCCATGCCTGCTTGGTCCATGGCAGCAGGGGGAGCTCTGGAGCTGCAGGACTCATCTCCAGCCAGGGCCACAGGGACCAACAGCTGCTGCTCGTCATCAGCAGCCCTGATAGGGGCTTCAGTTATCACACCCATGCTGCGCTAGGGAAGGAAGTGCACGGTTGCACTTCTGCCCTTCTGCATGGCCAGGGATGACGAGAGCATCATGTAATTGTCGGTGATTCATGGATTTTTCTGTTTAGCGAATATCCTGTGACTGTGATGGGTCGGGAGGGGCTGACAGTAGGACCACAAGGACATTGTGCAAAAGCACAACCTGTAGACTGCTGCCATCACGTGCCCATTGTGGAACTGTGACACCAATGTGGAAAAGGCCAGAATGTTGACCATTTTGATTGGTTCGTGGTGTGGTTGAGGATCTAACTGGAGAGAATATAAATAGAGTTTCAGAGAAGGCGGAGTGGGTTGCTGATTGAAGAGAATTCAGGCAATGAAGTATAGAGAAGGTGGAAGAGGTGAAAACATCTGGAAGCAGCAGCAATAGTGGGCTCGCAGGAGCAGTATAAGACCCAAGAGAACTGGAGAAGAAGCTGGAATCACTCAAGAGGAGAGGAAAATCTCTTCCTGCAGCATTCAGGAAGAGTGAAAGTTTGAATTGTAATGAAAGGTTGCAGTCCTAGGAAGTAGTTGCAGAAGCAGAGTGAAAACTTCAGGAAGAGGCCAAGGAGAGTTCTGTTATGTGAAGTCAATTTAAAGACTGCATATTAAGCCTTCAGTATTTCAGCTTATGAACTAAATGGAAGTTAATGGTGGCAGGGAAGGGTAACTGATAATTTGGTTAGACAGAGAATGGAGCTGTAGCATACTTCTTATTCTCAAAGGAAGTGTAGTAAGATTATTTTAGCTAATATCATTTAAGGATTATAAAACATTACTTAATGTTAAATAATAATGCTTACTATATATTTAGTTAAAGTTTACCAGGTCTCTTATGTGATGTTCCTACACCTATGCCAAACCAACGAATGGAACAGGGAATTAAGAAAGAGTTTCAAGTTAAATTGTGGCAGTGGAAGGTTGGCAAGGAATTTTTTAAAAAGTCATAATAAAGTGGAACAGTACTGAAATTCCACTTACACATAAAAGGAAAACTTCTGTTGGTTAGAAAAAAGCAATGAAGCTTTCCTTCAGACTGTAGATGTTAATGAAGATAACAAGTTTGTGTGTGGGGGGATATATAATAAAGGAATCTTAAGAGAACACCTGCAGGCTACCTATTGAAGCAGAGTACAAACAGTTAATTAACCAATCCAATGTTGCACTGCATCTGTGAAAGCCCTCCTGTGTCCTTCCAGCTAGGAGTTTGCACAGCTGGCAAATTTAAAATAGCAATTACTAATCCATTCTGGAAAGTTTGGGAGACTCCAAACAGCATTCAAGTAGGAATATTAATTATAACACGTATGATTCAGATGTCTTATTGGGCTCTGAGGTGCTAACGAACTTAATTATGAACAATAATCAGATCTACACATTAAAACAGGGGATTATATACAATGGAAGAAGAGTCCAGTTGGTGACACTATTTCAGGGTATTTTGCCCCTCAGAGCTGCATATCTAATTTTTAGAAGATTATTATTAATATGATGTTGAACTGTGTTTTAAATGTGTTGTGGTGACACCAGGTCAATGTTCTTGAATGCCTACAAGAACAAACATGTAAGACAGGCACAATGGCAGGCTCAGACTGCTACAAATACCTGCTGTCATTGCTAAGCAACCTGTGTGGTATTTCATCTTGCAGCTGGAATGCTTTTGTGCTGAATGGCACCACCTCACTTACTATGATTCAGTATTTATTGTTATAATATTATATATATATATTATGCATTATGCATGTAATGTATTATGCATTACTTATTCTAGAATATTGAAATACAACTAGCCTGTGATCTATGTCTTTCTTCACTTATTAATGGCATATTTGACATATATCATTGACTATGATGTTGGCTGGCACTAGGAGCAGAAACAGAGACAATTTCCTAATACAACTCACTTACAGTAAGTAGTCAAACTCACTGTCCCTAGATTGTGCTTTAGCACACAAAGAGTGAGATCCTACATCATACAGCGTAGCATAAAAGAACTGTTCCTACAGCTCCTCTCTCACCACCCCAGAAATCACTGGGGGTTCTTTGTAGCACTTCCCCCATAGCTAATCATTGGCTGATGGAGAGTGAGGAGGACTGGGATACCATCTGGCTATGTCTCTGTAGCCAGATGCAGACTGAAGACATCATCCATCAACATCTGGTAAGGTTCTTCGGAGATCTCAGTGGATGTTCTAATTGCTTTACATCTGACTATATAGAGACATAGCCAGATGGTCTCCACGTCTATACACACACACTTTCTTCCAGCTGCTGAATGAATGTAGAAAGGGGGCATTGCACAAAAACAGTGAGTCTGTGAGAAGGGAGGGATTTAATTGTTTCAGTGGAGAAAGAGATACTAGCCTCTGCAACGACCACAAAAAGACACTTGCAATCATACCGTGGACTTAACACTTGCATAGGTCACTCACAGGTTGCTGGCTGAAGACAGGTACATTTCATGGCAGAGTTTTACCATTTGTGTTGGTAAAGCAATGTACAGAAAGATGAAGTTAGGTTGTGCTGGATCTTACTGTAGTCTCCACTTTCCAACCTCACTTTGATTATGTTGAAAAAAGAGGAAAAGCAGAATGCCAAGTGCGGCAAGCCAATGGCAGCTGAGGTCATCAGGTCAGTGGAGCAGTATTTCCTCTCTGGATTTAGGTCTAAATTTAAAAGAGCTATCCAAAATGCTGAACGGTATGCCCAAAATTATTTCAGCACCTTGGACAAGTCTGTTAAAATTGCTAAAAAAACCCAGAGCTGATGCTTTATCTCAGGGAAGTGGGAGTCACCATCCATCATTGCTGCACTCTTGCACAGTCATGGAACAGCTTACTTTCACTTGTTCTTTGAATTATCGTGAAGATAATAGTGGCTGGTTCAGACATCCTAAGAAGTGGGATGACTTCCTGTTTCCTATGTTTCTGCAGCAACACGAACATTAAAATATTTTCTACACATGTAAATTAAAATTGTATAAATCTCAATATAACTTATTATAGGAACAATAACAGTAATCAGAACTAAAACAATAAAGGGTAGGCAGACATAAAACATAAAGCACAAACTGACCATCTTAAAATGCCAGGGCAAACAAATAGGATTTGACCAGGTACCCAAAAGAATATAATGATGGTGCCAGTCACACCTTTAAGATTAGGGTGTTACACAGCAGAGAAGACTCTTTCTCTTGCTGTCATATCAGATCTGAAAGATACTTGGAGAAGAGCTTCCTCTGGTGACCTTAAAACATGGGAAAGTTGATTTTTCATCTCACATAGAACTCTTCCGTCATCTCCAGTGTTGAGAGACATGATGCTGGGGAGCCTAGCCTGTGCCTTTTGGATGGAAAGGAAAATGAACTATCAGGAAGCGTGAAGCATGTCATGACTTTCCATTTATTCTGCTTCTCCAAATTGTCAGGAGTGGTTTTACTGTAAACAGGGTCAGGTTCCCTCAGTTAGCTCCCTCAGGAAACAGATCTGGGGTGTCAAGAAAGTACAGCAAAGTGTAGATTATATTTCTGTTACTCCTGCATTCCTCCTGCCAGAGATAACCAGAGAAGCTTGTGGACTTTTCTTATTCATGTGCTGGATGAATCTGACTAGCTTTGGATGAGAAGATATACCTTAACATGGGTGAATATGGGGTGCCATTTCTATTCTACCTCAGACAGGTACTGTTCGGGTCTGGTGTTGTAATGTGTCACAAGCCACCCAGTTTATAACAAAAATACTCTTGATATGGAGGAACCTCCCAGTGCAACTGGCTTGAAGATTATTATTCAAATCTTTCCAACTGAATGGGTCTAGCAGCACTGAAACTGCCATTCTGCAACTCACCACTCTCACCCATGCACCCTTCATTCTTACTTTCATTTATTTTTCCTTGTAAGCATATCTAGTTCACCCTGGCTTTCAGCATCTTACTTTGAATTGAAGAAACTTAATCAAAAGTAATAAGATTGACTGATAGAAGATGATAAATTTTAATAAAATGCAGATAACATGCCAAAGGTGCATGGGTGAACCTATAAAAAGCAATAACTAGCAAGCATCTGGCATCTTTAATCAGATATTTTTTCCCCTATGTGTAGCATCCAAAGGTATATTTCAGCAACATTTGAAATGCTATTTAATGTTCTTTTTCAAATAAAGCTTTACTAGAGAGGAACTAAAGATCCCACCTCCACCCTCTTCTGCTGTGAAATTTATTATTGTTCGCAGGTGCAAAGATGAGGAAATGTGAGTTTTAAAAACAAGATTATAAACACAGCAAATAGTATAGTGGCGCCATGTTGATAAAAATGCTGCAATATTAGATAATTCCTGGGGTGACTTCACTAGGCCTTGGAGTCCACTTAAAAGCAAAGTTAAGTGAAAGATGAGTGCAGGGTTAATGTCTACTAAATTACTCATACACCAGCACATACAAAATGTTGCAAGCAGGATTTATTGTGCTTTTAACACATGCATTGTAGGAGCAACTTATATTGATAGAAACAAATGGTACCTTTTCTTCTCTTTTCTGGGTGGAAGTAGGGAAGGCAAGAAAATTTGTTTTAGTCAAAATGATTGATTGATTAAACCAAGCACTTTCTTATGAAATCACTTATCCTGAGCGAGCAATTCCTAGTAACTGTCACAAAGAAACAATTTCATGCTATGTATAGATTTGTGAACTACTTGGTAAATCTCAAAATACTGGCAAGAGCTTTGTTCACTGGCAAGAGCTTTGAAAACTCATGTAGCTGAATGTTGGTTGTGGTGTGAAATAACCAGTCCCATCAATTCCTGTAGAAAACCATGCTGGTGTAGTGCTTAGACTTAAGAGTATCAGAGTGAGGCTTGGGAGAACCAGATTCACATCCACGCAAAGCCATGAAACTCCTTAGATGACTTTGAGTTAGTTACTCTGTTTCAACCTATCCTACCACAATGGTTTGTTGTGCTAATAAAATCAAGGAGAAAAAGTGGTTTGCACATCACCTTGGGTTCATTGGGGGAAAGACAGAATAGAAATGTAGCTCACAAACAAATAAAATATTTCAGAGCCATCCTCCATGTACTGCAAACAAAATCCCAGGTACAGATAATCACCACTCCATCTGTTCGCCCAACAAGACAAGCTGTCAAGAAATCACACCACCTCCTTCTTTTTATAAATAAATAAATAGTTGAACTGAGTCTACACAACCATTCCAGACTGTACTATACAAAGCAGAATTTGTTCCTTGTATACCCAGTGTCCAAAGAATCTTGAAAATAGGGGTACCTAACTTACATCCAACTAAACAGGTACTAGTATTGATTGCTTTGTCAATCTTTTCTTCATATAGTTTTCCCAATCTAAAGCTTCTCTCTCATTCTTAAATTGTTATTTGCTTTTCAGGGTACTGTTAGTTCGGGGAATTTCATACCAATGAAAATGACATTGGTATGAAACCTCTCTTACAATACCACAGCCTCAATCACAAGTCACCCCAATCTGTGTCACTACTTTCTTTAATATAGTTGAAACTTTCTCTGCCAGCTGTCTTGTCATTGCATAGAGGTATAACAGAATTATCATATAGATGAGAGGATGCGATTCTCCCCTTGGTTTGCAGAATGGCTGGATTTTATATCCAGCCAACTAGGGAACCAACTAAGTGGCACCAAATCTTCTAAGAGTCTCATTCAAGACACAGAGAGAAAACAGAAATTAGTCAGAGTTGCTCCAAATGCAGTTCTGGGCTAAACAGTTGAGAACAGCTTTATTCAACAGTTATTAAGTTGGCAGTGTGTTGTTTAATGATCTGTTTAGAGTGGACTCTTAATGTCAAATAAATACTTCTACCCATGTATCTCCATGGTTGCTGCCAGTTTTGATGCCCTACACAGCTTCTACTATTAATCCTTAGATAACGGCTGCGTCCAGTCAATGGAAAGAAGCAGCCAGAGTACTTTGGAGCAGATCCAAACTGAAACTTGATGTCTAAGATTTGTTATTATCTCCCTTCTAGATTGCTCCATCAAGGAAAACTGAGATCAAAAAGAAAGAAAAAAACACTAAGTAAATCAATCTGGATTCTGGACCAAGTGATTTCTTCTTATATAATTGTATGGACAAGATCAATATCATTGTGTTTCAATTAATAATGCCTGTAACTGTTGCAGTTTATCCATTTATTCATATAGCAGGTGCTGCAAAAATTCCAGGCACACCCAAATTATGTGTTATCAACCAAACTGACAATAACATTACAGGTCTAAATAATGTTCAGTATTGTATCTGGAGGTGTAATACTTCATAAAAGACATTGCATGAACAAAATCTATTATCAACCACCTATCTAGGCTAGATTGGGTTATGTCATAGAAATAGATTATGACAAAAAAAAAAAGGAAGGGAAGGGAAGGTTGGGATGCACACAAGTTTTGTTTTTTGTAGGTGATAAACCAATTATGAGCAGGGAATAAACTGAAAGTGTGTTGAGAGAACAAGAATTCATGCAAAAAATGGAACATGTAAGTGAGAGTCTATGGGTTTCATCCCATAACTGAAAAGGCAAGACATAGAAACCTGGCTATTATTTCCTGTCACAGCTGTATAGAAGTGTTTTCTAAAATGAAGAGTTTTGTTTGTCAGTGAGAATAGAGAGTGGGAGGAACACTGGACTCTAAACCTTCTGAAAACTGTTTTTGAATGCTTTCCTGTTATATATTTGCCATCATGCACCTGATCTAGTTTACAGCCTGGAAGCTCTTGTGCTTATAAAGAACCACAGGTGTTTGTTTGTTTGCCCATTCTTTGCTTTTTCTAAGCAACATCTGAAGGTCAAATTACAGATTTCATGGGAGATATACAGGGTCTCCCAATGCATTTTTTTTCTTCTTTTAAGAGCGCCCATGGACAAGGATTCACTGCACAGGGAAGGGTTGTCCATTGTGCTTTTGTGTTCTCCCCTCTGGAGAGGGTTTTGTATCAGGGAATTAATGTGGAAAATGGAGTTTATTTCTCTTCCCCATGTCCTGTAACCACAATCTAAGTTGTCAAAACTTCCCATGGCTGCTTTCAAGGAAAGGAAAATATATGGAAAGATTCAGGCTCATAGTACTTTGACCTTAATAGGGCTCTTCACCTATTATTTTAAAGAGAGACACAGAGAAAGAAAGAGAGAGAGAGGAAATGCTATACATAGTAAGTACAAGTCTTAAAACATGCTTACTATAATTATTACCATTAGAAAATACAAAACTATTAAATCATTTTATAATATCTGGAGCATTTAAGAAGCAAGCATCATATTCTGTTCAATTTTATGTCTTACTTCTCTTGGGTGTGAGATGAGATCAACCCTAAGGAAAATACTGAGCATGATTTAGAAGAATACAAATTCAGGCAAAAATAGAACCAGCAAATAAAGGCATGAGAAAGTCTATGAGCTCTTCTTCCATAGTTGAAAAGATAGATTAAAGCCAAATTTTATTATTCTGCTTTGCCTGCAACCTATCATTTTGTTTGTGTGCCCTCAGATCCAAAAAGGGATACCACTTTGAGCCCTCTAGGCCCAAATGTTGTTGGTGCATGATTCTAGGTTGCACTCTCCCATCAACTGACACTTACAATGATGGTAAGCGAAGGCCACCAAAATCTGCAGGTTTCAAGTATCCTAGTTCTCCAATGTCTTTTTTTCCTTCCCAGCCACAACACTTGCAGCTTTTCTCCTCTGATCACCACCATCTACACCAGCATAGTTAAGCTGATTGCCTGCACCAACAAGACTCTGGCCAGCAGAGCCCTTCTTTAGAATGGAAAGCTCACTTATCTCAATCAACCAAATCAGCTGCATCCATAAAAGCTTAAAGGCACCTCAACATCTCATGTGCAGCAGGAATATAGAGTCTTTCCATTCTGTGCTATAAACCAATGAAAAAAAGAATTCTGCTTCCTCTTCTTACCCTGTGAATTGGGGGTCCCGGGAGGGGTGCCCAAACAACCAAACAACAACAAACAAGATGGGGAAATTAGTTGGAGCACTCTCTTGGCTAATGAGAGGCAGGGCAACGCAGCATACCCTATGTATACAGCATCAGGTCAGTGAGCAGGCAAATGGTTCAAACAATAATTAAGATTTATTAAACATTTATTAAAGAAAAGCACAAACACACTCCTAACTAGAAAGGAAAAGAGAATTTCAAGGGGAATGGGTGATACACCACCTGTCCTGCAGTCCTGGAGAAGCCTGATTGAAGAGGAAGAAATCCAGCATAGCGACCGAGGGGAATCTGCTGAACTGAGCGGCAGCAAGGCAAAGTGAAGTTCAGACGATCCGGCGAGAGTTCCAAAGAGCTCTCAGAGTGGGGGATTTTTATAGGGGAAAGAACAACCTCAGGCTAGTCTGGTCTTGGGTGAAAACAATAAGATTTGGGTTGGAGACAAAGCCTCCGAAAGGTCAGAATTTGCATGATTGAGTTAGAGTCCGAATTGACAATGGTATGGCCGGTATGTAGATGCGGGTAGCTCGGCAGTTAAGTACCTAGCTCACCAGGGTGTCCTCTCAGGGCAGAGGATCTCTTTGTAGTAGCGTTTATATGTAATGAAGGTGTTTGTTTCGGGAGGTCCCCTAAAGCAGATCTGACAATATCTGGCTTGGTTTGGTGACAGCAGCAAGTAGTAGCCATGCCTAGCTTCACGCTTGTTCGGCGGGCCTCACAAACACTTGGCTGGTGGCAGAGTAGGGCCAAATTATGATATCAAAATGATATCTTTGGTTCACCAAAGGTCAGGCCAGAACACAGTGGTAACACTCTTCTGCTTCCTCCTCCTCCTCTCCCCCTTCCTTCTCCTTCTTCTGAAACATGAAAGTGATTCTTCCTGCTTGCAGTATTTATCTTAACAGGGGATCACAAGAGTTCCCACCCAGTACTAGACAAATTGCTCAGACAACAATGGTACCAAAACTGGGTGTTCACTAGCTAAAACACATATTGAACAACTAAACTGCAAGTCATATAATTAAGGAAGCAACAACATAATGCTGCCATCTCATGGCAAAATCATAAGGTAGATTTCTTCACACCTATAACTCACTTCTTCTCTAGATAGAATTTTGGGCATTTTTCATAGTGAGCCAGGACTGTAAGAGAAGAAATAAACAACCACAGCCTAATGACTGCTGGCTAGTGACTCTTAATTAGGGAGGGGGGCTCTGCTGGAATTCCATAGTGCTTTGTACTAGTCCCACTACTTCCCAATCTTTTTGTAAATGACTTGGATGAGGATGTTGAAAGGATGTTTCTCAAATATGAAACACAAAGCTGGAAGGAATAACTAAAATTATAGGGGACAGATTCAAGATTCAGAAGGATCTTAATAGACTACTACTGAGGCAAAACTACCAATCTAACTTAATTGTATCGTACTATACTTGTATTCTACCTTCATCCAGTGCAGGGAGGCCAAGCAAGGTGACTCACAACATGGGTTAAAACATAATATTGCTAAAATAACAACTAACACTTAACAAACTATTAGTTTAAATCAATGATAAATTATGGAAAAACACAGACTCCTTAACAGCCAAGTGTGTGTGTGTGTGTGTGTGTGTGTGTGTGTGTGTGTGTGTTTGAGCAAGCGGTAGAGTATGTTACAGGCGTGTCATTTTTAGAATCCTGACAAGTTCCGTTTAAGTGCTGGTGTTTGTTTTGTTTCAAATACACGGAAATACACGGAACTGAAATGCATGGCTACCTGTGAAAATTGTTAGTGAAAAGCAGTAAATGAACCATTAGCTTTCTGTGATGGAGATATGTAGCATTGGGGAGCGGCAGCTGGGAAGAAAAGGCATAAAAAAAGCAGAGTAATTATTTCATTGGTTTAAGACTAAACTTTCTGAATTCAGAAAGAGTATTGTCGAAAGGCATCTGAAAGGGCAAACGGAGGCTATCAGAAATCTGTATGGGGATCTGTCACTAAAACAGTGGACTTCCCTACCAGCTGCACAGCAGTTGACAATGTAGTCAGCCAAGAGAGCAAACAAGATCAGAAAGGAAACAAGCAACACAGACCTAAACACTGCTAGAAAAATACATGAAATGTAACAACTCTGTTTTAAATATCATTCCGGTCATGGCAAAAAGCTGGCTGAAGCTACTAAAAGGAAATAAGAGGCTGATACTTTAAAGAAGCTCACTCTCGGTAATGGGCAAGCCATTTATTTGCAATTTGGTGTCTTGTAGGGAAAGGTGATATTGATTGTGTTTCATTTTTTCCCTCCTTACTTCTTTTCTTGAGGAACAAATACAGCAAAATCTATCATTGAACAGCCATGCACAAACTTTGCAAAGAAGGTTCTTTCAGTGGTGGTTGGTGACTTCCATGTCAGTGGGCCAGTGAAGCCAGTCTGGGATTTAGTTTAACTTTAAAGGAATTTTCAAAGGTGCTGATGGCAGCTCATCCCAAATAGGCTCAGCACTTTGCTTCCATAAAGGTCAAAGTAAAACCCAACAGAGCTCACTGCCCTATTAACATGAAAGCAAGCGGTGGCCCACTGTGTTTTCTGCACACAGAAGGGATGACTCAGGCTAGTGTTCTTTGCCCCACTGACTAAAGAACCCCACCCATTCCTGGTTCCCCCCTGACATTTGCATATTGGTCTGGATCCAGACTTAGTCAATGTGTAACTAGGCAGGTAGAAGTGGATTTTCCCACATGCATACTCTGCTGCACTGGAGCTTGGGAAAGGGATGAAATGGAAATTTGAAAAATACTCAAAAAGTGTGTATTTCAGGTGTCGGAAAACCACAACAAGGAGAATCCTGGACTAATGTACCGCTTTACAGATCAGGGGTCATCCTATAAAGCATTCACATGTGTTTTGTTTCATTATTTTTGCACCAAACCCAGCATTTTCTCCATAGGAAACATTATTTTTCCTGTACAGGAAATAATTTATCTGCATGAAAATTGTTGTGTCCTGCAAAGAAAATGCTGTCTTCTGTCCAAAATGACACATGGGAGTTTTGCCCAAAAGAAGTCCAAGCTGCAAATAGTCTTCAAAAACTGTTTAGTTTTTGAACATTTTCTTGCAGTGGGAAGAAAATTCCTAAAATTACTCACTGATTTCTTCAAGGATGAAATTAGTGAAGAATTATATCTCTAGCTGGGGATGTTGCTGACAGGAATGGGCTGCAGGAGTGTGGGGGTGGGGAAGAATAGCCCAGGGAGAGTACAGAAAATCCAATTAAGCAAAGAATGTGAAAGAGTCTCCCAATGATGAGAATTTGGTCAAGAAAGGCTGTCTCCACATGGTGAGACAGCCTCTCAAAGATCCTCCAATTTGCTCAAGATACTCACCCTCCCTGGAAGATTGGAACACAAAGTGAGGTGGTCATGTTTTCTGCATTTTGAAAACTTCATGTGTTTTCCTCTGGTGAACTGAAACATCCACACGTGGACACAAACACAGAACAAGCACAAAAAGACAAATTGGCTCATCAAGTGACATTTCTTTTACTAATCCATGCAATGAGACATCACTTATTGGCTGGAATCTTATTGGGCAGTTACAAATACATAAGCTGGAGTTGCACACTCATGACTGTTTCATTCTCATGATGCCCACATAGCCCCTACTTTATGGGCTGTGTAGGCACTATGAAAACCTCCCAGTCTCTACTTACTGGGAAGCAGCTGCTGTCATTGATTGGGATCTGTGCTCCTGTTGATCAGGAAGCAGCTGGCTGATAGTCCAAGCAATCTCTGAGGGGAAATTGCAACAGGGATCTTGCTTCTGCCTCTCATACTCTTAGCTGTTTCCCAATAAGGCTGATGCTTCCTTATTTGCTGTAGTGGCTTCTTTCCAATAAATGGGGCTGAAGGGTGGAATCAGGATAGGATTCACTGTGTAGCACCATAACTTGGTGCTCATGCATATGTAAATCCCCAACAGAATTCCAGCGATTGTACTTTTTAAAAAAACTTTCTGCATATAGTACAGCAATGCACAAATTCCTGTCTCAACAATACAAAAATTGTCTTTCAGAATAAAAAAGTATCTTGCTATCTCAGATCAAGGGTTTTTTTACTACACGAGGACAAATCAAATGAGGAGTTATATCCCAAAGTTCAGCTGGCCCTGTCTAGGTCTGTATCCAATCCACTGAATATAATAATCAGGTAAGGATCTGTAAGCGTACTGTTATGTATACTTGAGTCTGATTCAGACAATCATCTCTGTCCCTCATTGGTTAAATTGATGCTAAGCCTACTGGGCTATAGATGGACTGAAATCTTAATGGTATAGCATTCCCCTGGTTCTCAGGAGCTGAAACTGGCATTGAAGAAAATCTCTGTTTACATGACTGCGATGGATGTGTGAAAATGTTAATTTGTGGCTGGAAATCTATACATTTCCAAGTTTGTTATGTCTTATGAAAGAAAGAAAAATGTATTCAACACTATGGGAAACATATTCAACATTAGCCATGCTGGCGATGCAGCAAAATGCAACAAAAACCAGAATCAACAAAGAAATAATAGCTTTATTGGGCCAGCTCAAACACATGAAATACATTATGCAAGCTTTTGAAGTTACACTGGCTTCTTCATCAGACAAAGATGCTAAAAATCACAAAGGAGTGTTCTGATTGTGTATTCCTGAAGGGTAGGGGATTGGACTGTATGGTCATCTGACGACCAGGGACAAAGGGCAATAAAAGAGGAGTAATAAAATTTCAACTCCATTAGAAACAGAAAAATAACTTCTGTTGAGACCTAGCTATCTTTGTCCCATGCAAAGCTAACTGCTCGTTTTTTTAGGCAGAGAACATTGAATTTCTCATATATTTTAGGCTTTGGAGTCAACATTATGGGGACATTTTAAAATGTCCCCATAATGTTGACTCCAAAGCCTAAAATATTTCTGAAATATATACTAACAAGCTTTAAATCCTGGATATGGAAGAGCCCAGAGGCTTCACACTTATGGAGGAAGACAGAATTCTTCTCAAAGTTTTCTTTAAACTTCTTAACAGCCACATTAGCATTTTTCTGCAAGCAGTCCCGCAAGTTACAGGTACATCATTCTTAGAAGACTGATAAGTGGTCTCTAAATGTTGATATTCATTCAGTTTCAAAGCAACTCACTATTTCTAAACTTCTCTCCTCATTTGGTTCTTTAATGAATAGACTAAATTGAAAGTGATTTGACCTGGAGGCCTTCCACACAACACCACACAATTATGGCAATATTCCACTTAAACTGTCATGCTTCCATCCTACAGAAACTTGGGATTGGCAATTGAAATCCTCAACCAGAGAGTTCTCCTCTGGGGCCTCTGACCAAACTACCAATCCCAGGATTCCACAGGGTGCAGCCATGGCAGTTAGAATCATAGCATTACAACTGTGTACTGTGAATGGGTCCCTAGTTTTTTTTTTTTTGCCAGGTGCTATGGCTGGGACCAAAATGATCCCTGCTTGTGCTCTAAGCCTGGATCCTTCTGATCATCATTCTTTGCCAGCCAGCTGGGCATAAAAAGCACGTCTCAAATAGCAAAATTATAAGCACCTTTTCTAAGAGGAAATTCAGACTGATCAATCAGAAGCCTCAGAACCTTTGAACTGCATCCTCCAGGGTCATTTCTGGGAGGTTGGCATATAAGTGAAAGCTGGCATGGGGTTGGGCGTATCTTACAGATGTCTGGTCAATCAGTGGTGGGGAAGTTTGTCTCATCAAAATGAGAGATGGGAAAAGCAATATCTAAATATATACAAAATCCTAATCTGAAAAACATGAACTGAATGGGCCAGTTATAGTCTAGTCAGTTATAAACCACATTGGCTGGAGTGGTCCCAACAGACACGGATAACGCATAAATGTCATTAAGAAAGGTCTATTATGGTAAACAGTATGGTAGTTTTAACAGCAATATTGACAGCAACAATGACTGTTCCAGGAAAACCTTTATGAAAGTATTATGCAGCTATTAATTACATGTTTTATTGTATTTACTATTGCAAAGGCTTTTTTTAAGCATACAACAGTGACTCTGATTCATTAAAGGTTGCAGGTTTGATAAACGACAATGACTTTTGACTTGCCTCCACACTCTTCTGGTATTTGTCAGTAGTGAAGAATCCCCTATAGAGAGAGACAGTTAAATATACAACAATTTGTCTCTATTAAACCAGATGTGAAGAACCAACTTATCATTCAGTTAAGTGTTCAGGCTAAACAACATAACTGCAATTGTTGACAGAAATATTACACCCACACATTTTCTGTACTCAAAGCAAAGGCACTTTCTGTTCCTCCTTCCTATTCCACCCTTTTTTCTGCTTTTCCTCTTTTGTATATTTATATAGGAAAGAAGATTGAGAGATGGAGGCACTTTCAAATTCCCTGTCTGACAAGACTGTTTACAGCCTTGGTTACATTATTCTCTCGCTTTCTGCCTCTTCTACCTTACAAGATTGCTGTGAGGATAAAATAGAAAGGGGATCTATTCTTCATTGAGGAAAGATATATGGAAACAGGGTACTGGAAGAAGACTGGGATATGCCAAGTAGGCGGGTTGCAATAAACACATCTTAGCTAGCATGAAAGACTGAACATGGAGGGGTTAAGCCGGTGCATAGCAGATGATGATTTAGAAGGGGCACAGTAGAATGCCCAGACCTTTGCTGTGCTCCTTATGAAACCTGAACTATGTGGTACTAACATCCATGCCACAAGACCTGCAACTTGGAGTGTGCAAGAGACAACAACAGCATACAGGGATTCTTCCTAGCAAAGTTCATGCATACTTGTGCTCTGTGTTTGTTTGTTTGTTTAGTTTTGTTTTCCCTGCCTAAATGTACTTTACATTCATACCTGTTGAAGTTCATGCTGTTAGCTTTGTCCCAGCTGTCCAATCTGTTAAGCAAATATTAACTCATAACTAATATCAGTTTGAACACAAAGAATGTTAAAGTTTGTCATGTATCTCCACAAACTCAGCACGCATACAGCCATTATAAAATGATATACTCTATCAACTGAGCTTCAAATGTTGGCAGCATCACCGAATATATTCCAATCAGGTATATGCTCAAATGTCTAAGGGAAGAACATGCATCATTCAGCTTTTACATCTTCACCAGTGAGGGCCTGATTCTTCTCCAGTTGTCAATTTGGAGTAATATATAGAGAGATATAGAATTACATATTTTAAGCCTGAATCCTCTTAGTGATCCCAATTAGAGTAGAATGATAGAATCACTGGGACTTATACAAGTTTTGTATTACCATCAAATACTTAAGTTTGTGCATCTATAGTTGTTGTGGTTGTTGTTGTTGTGTGGTTTCGAGTTGTTTCCAACTTATGGTGGCCCTAAGGCAAACCTATCATGGGATTTTCTAGGTGCTGAGAGTGCATGATGCACCCAAGGTCACCTGGTGGCCATGAGTAGAATCGTACCCTGGTCTCTAGGATCATAAGTCCAGTCCTCAAACCATTATACCACAGGTTCTGAGTCCATAGTAGTTAGGGATAGTAATAAGATTCAATCCAGTGTTATGTATTCTGCTCTTAAGGCTCATTATATGTGATTTGTGTGTTTGTGTGTGTGTGTGTGTGTGTGTACGTGTGTGCACATGCACCTATGCAATCACATGTTATGATTTAACCTACATGGACACAGCAGAAGATAAAATAGATATATGTCTGCTCTACTACCACGTCTTAACCTACTTATATATTACAAAATAGCTGCATGATTTTTGCCCGCAAGGATCAATGCACTTTTCTCTATGTACACTTGCACAGGTCAAGAGATATGTAATAATGGGACATGGAAACACTGTGATGAAGAAATGAAAAACTTGTTATCTGTGTGCTTTCTGTTGTCTTTTCAAGGAGTTCTGCTGGAACATTGTCCCAAGAACTTTGTTTAGCTATTTGCTTTTAATAATAATATTTAGCCTGAGGAGGAACCAGTATAGAATCCCTATTAATTTTCAAGACATTTAGGAGGTCACTTACAAAGCCATTGCAGGTCATTGCTATTATTATGATAGGTAATAGGAAAAATATTTTTCATTTGTGAGAAATGAACAAACAAACACAGCTTCCTATGCGTCTGCATCTGAATTTCAATGCAAACTTTGATTGAACTTTACAGTTGATCTGCAGATAATATCAACCATTTATATTTATGAACTACAAGCATATAGGAAATTTAAAATTATCACATCATTGCATGATTAAAATTCAGCCTTATATAAATAACAATTAGGGATGGGAAGATAGATTTATTCAGTTTTTACAAATGCAAATCAGAGAACATTGCTTAACTCATAAATCAGTATTTCAGACTTGAGATCTACATACCCTTTGCAATAAGATCAAGGCATAAATAAGAAGTGAGTAACTTTTATTTCCTACCAATCCTCATGATTGACTAGTCTGACAGGAGTTGATGATACCAAATATGGAGGATCTTTTGTTGCCCACCCTACCTTAAACCTATTGCTTCCTGTTCTGGCAGACAAGTTGAACAACTGAGTTCCACCTTTGACATCTCTTTTAAGTCCCTAAAAACTTTTCAAGATACTTCAGTCTTTATCGTAGACTAATTGTTCTCAAACTTGGATTCACAGATGTTATTGGACTACAGTTTCCAGAATCTCTGACCATTGATCATGCTAGCTACCATCTTGGTAATTCTTCACTGTTTTTCTCAAAGGTAGCAATGAGTAATTTCAGCAATTTTTTTTGTGATGCAAGAAAGTCTTTGAAAAACTGTATAGTTTTCTAAGGCAATTCATAATTTGGGGCACAGCTGCACTAAATTCACAGGAGGCTGTTTTCCATGGAAAACAGCATTTTCTACATATATTAATTCCTGTTTTACATGCAAAACAACCATTTGTGGATTTTGTTCTGCATAAGTACCAAATATCAAAAATTATCATGTCCTGCTTCCAGAACACGGACTCTGACTCAGAGGCTGAAACCGGGGGCATGCCAGGACCTGCCATGCAGGAAGAGGTTACAGTGCCACAAACAGAATGGGGGTGGTGCCAGCTCCAGCAAAGAGTACAGCCCCCTCAGACACAGAAGATAACTTACCAGTACCTACCATTGCTGAGCACAGACAACAAAGAGAGAGCCAATGTCGATCCCAGAGAATTTATAACCAGCAACAATGACTCAGGCAACAGTTGCATTAGGTGGCTGACCTATATAGCTTCTGCTCTTCACCTCCAGGAGTTGTCAGAGCTTATCTGATCTCCCTGTTTGCTGGATGCTTTGCTGAACTCTATGCGTGACTCTGGATTACCCTGACTGACTTTGGACTCACTTGCTTTTGAATTCTGTTGAGTTTTGTTTTTGACCTTGTGCTTACTGAATAAATGTAAGTAATTTGCTGGGAGCTATTCAGTTTGTTTTGTTTGAATTATCAGCTGTGCCGCTGAGACTGAGATAGGACAAAGATTCTCATCAGTCTAGGATTGTTATTATCAAGGTTTCTCCACACACAAAAAACATGTTTTTTGACCATTTTTAAAATATTTTCAGGTATTATATCCATCTTTGACAAAATATATATGAGATATGATCTAGGAGTCTAAGGACACAACAAGCTAAACTTAAGAATTAATAATGTGATGTACTAGCCTAAAAAGTAGTAGTTGGATGGCCATCTCCTCAGAATGCTTCAGTTCTGATGTTGACAGGTTGGATGAGATCAGCGGTTCTCAACCTGGGGGTTGCGACCCCTGGGGGGTCAAATAACCCTTTCACAGGGGAGCCGCCGCCGCCAGCGGCCTTTCTCACTTGGGCTGCCTCCTCCTCGGTGCCATCTTTTCCTCCTCCACCCCCCCATGGAGCTGGCGGGCGGGGAAAAGGGGAGGAGTGGACAGCCCACATGGGATCTTGCATTCACTCTTCCCTCTTTCTCCCCCCTGGAGCAAGGCATGGGCACTGGGGAATGAGCTGTCGCCCATCAGGACCCTCTCGCCTGGCTGTGAGGTAGGTAGAGGCCGTGGTTCAGAGCGACCCCTGGGGTGGGCGGCATGGTGACGGGGAGGCCGGACGGAACTGCAGCTCCCTTCCCTGCGGGTGAGGAAAGGCCGCCACGGCGCATCGGGCCCCTTCCTGCTAGCTGTGAGGTAGGTAGAGGTTGTGGCTCAGAATGACCCCCGGGGTGGGTGGTGTGGTGACAGGGAGGCTGGGCGGAATCCGCGGCTCCCTTCCCCATGGCTGGGGAAAGGCCGCGGCAGCTATCGGGCCCCTCTCGGCTGGCTGTGAGGGGCAGGTAGGCCGTGGTTCAGAGTGACCCCCGGGGTGGGTGGCGTGGCGACAGGGAGGCTGGGTGGAATGGTGGCTCCCTTCCCCGTGGGTGGGGAAAGGCCACCACAGCCCATCAGGCCCCTCCTGGCTGGCTGTGAGGTAGGTAGAGGCCATGGTTCGGAGTCGACCCCGGGGTGGGCAGCATGGCAACGGGGAGGCCAGGCGAAATGGTGGCTCCTTTCCCTGCAGGTTGGGAAAGGCCGCCGCGGCCCATTGGGCCCCTCTCGGCTGGCTGTGAGGTAGGCCGTGGTTGGACCTGGAGTTTGCGCTCTTGAGACAGCGCTGGTAGCAGCTCGGTGGCTGAGAGACCCAGGCTAAGCGGGGCAGGGGGAGGCGAGTGTGGGGTCTCCGTGGCCCGCCAGAGCCATCCCCTGGCTTGAGAGGCCGCCAGAGCGGGACTTGGCAGCTGTGGGGAGGAGCCAGGATAGTGGTGGCGGGGGGAAGGAGGCGGTGCTGCCGGGCCCGAAGTTTGTGCTCTCAAGGCGGCGCTGGGAGCAGCTCAGCGGCCGAGAGACCCAGGCTAGGCGGGGTGGGGGGAGGCAAGCGTGAGACCTGTGTGGCCCGCCGGAGCCGCTCCCTGGCTTGAGAGGCTGCCAGAGTGAGAGCCAGCCAGCTGCTGCCGCCTCTGCCACCGCCGCTGGTTAGGCCAGGCCTCTGCCGGCGACGCCTGGCTGCTCCTGCTCTGACGGGGCCGTTCCCTCAGGGGCGACATCCTTACCGTCCACACTGGCAGGAAAGGCGGGGGCGGTGGCCACGGCGGCGGCAGAGACGGGTCACGCTGGGCAACTTCAAGGTCCTCCTCAACCGGCCCAACTACAAGTTCTACTTCAAGTCTATGGATGATGATTTTGGGTGAGGAAAAGAAAAGGAGGGGGACGGGGGAGGCTTTGCTTTCGGTGCCCCTTGAGGGAAGCCGCCCGGCTGCCCCACCACGCCATGGCAGCGGCGGACAGTGAATCCCGGCCTTCGGGGCTGGTTCTCGGGGCTGGCATCCCCCCTCTTGCCCTTTCCGGCTGGTCTCTGGTTTCTGATCTCCTTACTCTTTACTCCCCTGCTCAGGGGCAACCCTTCCTTCCTTTCCCCGGGTAATTATTTTTTGGGAGGTGGGAGAGGAGGAGGAGGAGGATGTTCAGGCGAAGCCCTGGCCATGTCCACACTAGACTGTTATAGCGCTATTATTCCGCTTTCAACCTCCTATAAAATCCTGGGCTTTGCAGTTTAGAGTGATGCCTTTAGAATTCTCAGCCAGAGAGTTTTGGGCCTCAGAAAACTACAAACCCAGTTAAGTGGACTAACAGCAGGATAACAGTGTAATGCAGAAAGGCCCTGTAGTACTTTATTCCACCTTCAACATCCTATGGAATCCTGGGGTTTGCAATTTAGGGAGGGGCCCCTAAAAGGGCCCCTTTCTCTAAACTGAAAACCCCCAGGATTCAAAATTTAAAAGAAAAATAGTTTATAACAGTCTAGTGCGGATATCCCCTTTGTTTTCCCCCAGTGTTAGCTAAATATGAAACAGCCCTAAGGCTCTTGATAGGTGGAGGGCCTTTTCAAAGGGCAGCCAGCCAGCCAGCCAGCCAGCCCATAATCGATACTACTCATCCACCCCATCTGCAAACGTCAACATTTTTCTCAGTGAAGATGGCTCTTCCTTATGATACTGAAGATCCCTTTGCTCTTAAATATTATCTTGCAGGATTACAAAGTGTGTGTGGGGGGGAATCTTCCTTCTCTCTTTCGAAGCTTGCATGTCAAAAAATGGGTATTAAAACCCGGTAATTGCTGGCTGAAAGAGTCTGTTTTGCATGCAAAAATCCAGGTTAGACCATTTCCACACTACACTGTTATAGTGCTATTTCTTCCACTTTCAACATCCTGTGGAATTGTGGGCTTGTAATTTACTGAGGCCAAAGAGCTCTCTGGAGAACTTTTTAATGCCCCTTCCTAAACTGCAAATCCCAGGATTCCAGAGAATGTTGAAAGTGGAATAAAACACTATAACAGTGTGGTGCGGAAATAGCCTCAGTGTCGGGTGCAGCTGGGAAAAAAGCTGCTGCCAGCCAGAGTGAGCCAAGAGTCAGAAATCATGACCTTCCAGGTTGGGTTGCAGCCCTTCTTGGCTCTATTAGTTGGGGCTGGTGAGATTTGGGGGTTAAATGCCTCTAAAAAGCCTCAAAGGAAGTTTTCTTGGAGGTGGACATGCTGTGAACATATACTTTAATGAACTGTATTGACTGAACTATGGCATGTATCTTCTTTTGTATTAATGCAGCTATTGTAATATATTTTTTTCATTAGCAAACCTATGCTTTAATTATCTTCAGTTTGTAACAATGAAAATACATCCTGCATATCAGGTATTTACATTACGATTCATAACAGTAGTAAAATTACAGTTATAAAGTTATAGTTACAGTTACAGTAACTATAACTATAACAGTAGCAAAATTACAGTTATAAAGTTATAAAGTTATAGTTACAGTTACTGTAACTATAACTATAACAGTAGCAAAATTACAGTTATAAAGTTACAGTTACAGTTATAAAGTTACAGTTACAGTTACAATTATAAAGTAGCAATGAAAATAATTTTATGGTTGGGGGTCACCACAACATGAGGAACTGTATCAAGAGGTCACGGCATTAGGAAGGTTGAGAACCACTGGATTAGATGGTGCTTGTGGTCCCGATCAACTCTAAGATTTTATTATTCTTTCCATAGGGTTGCCAGAGTAAAAAGAAATTTCAGCATGTGCTCCTTGTTACCTGCTTGCATAACAAGGAATTCCCATTGAAATTCCCTCTTCTACTCAATCATTGAAGGTGCAGGGGCCCTCTCCAGTCTTCAGTCTGACAACCCTAGCTCAAAAGTGGAAACCACTTCTCTCTCTCAATTTCTCTCTCTCTGCTTCCCTTCTATATAGCATCTCTCTATTAAAAAAACAAAAAACGAGAAGCAAAACAAGAAACGAAACAAAACAAAACTTCAAAGCAGTAATATACACAATAATAATAATAATAATAACAACATACAAATAAAAAAGTGAAAAATACCTAACAAAACTATAACATTATCCAAACGACAAACCACCACTGCAACAATAACAATGGAAACCGCTTGTCTAGACTATGTGTTCTGCTTTTAAATGAGATCTGCACTGGGTATTTAATAAATTTCCTCCTTTTAATTTTAATTTAATTTTTGCATTGTTAGAAGATCAGAATCTAAAACCTAATTCAGTAATTTGCTTCATTATAATGCCTTATAAAAATCAGCATAATCAAAAAGAAAAATTCAACAATTTAAATCCTGATAACTCCATTTGAGAATCAGTAGAACAAGAACAATCAGGTGCAACAACCACAACAACAAGGTACACTTCTGAATTCCATTATGTTGTGTCTGTTAAACGACTGAGACACATCTTTCATAGCTTCCCATTTCTGATGCATTTTGCCCTGTTCATTTTGACAACAAGACTAAATGAGAACCAGCTGGCATGAATGACATACCTATATTAGCATAACATGAAAGCTTTGCTGTATTATTAATTTTCCATATTGGACTCCATTTCATTGATGTAATCTAAATGCTAAATGATTTAATGTTAGATTGCTTGCTAGAAATATGATTATGTTTATTAACCATAATAGGGATGGGGCATATGATAGGATGGCAAATTCACCAGAAGGAATCAGCAGGTCAGAAACAGACCTGATCAGGTTACAAAAGGGAAAGAATGTCTCTTAGGGAAGAATGTGGATTTCTTGCCAATGTCGAAGAGAATGTATAAACCTCTGTTCATAAATAGGCCTCCACCTGAATACCAGCTGGTCAGAACCTGGCCAGCTTTGAAGCTTTGGAAGAGGGGATTCAATCTGAGAACAGAAGAAATGTCCAAGTTCTCCCTGGGTTTTAGAGTTCTGAATTACCTGGCCATTGGCTTCAGCATCACCATGGCCATTTTCTCTTCCCAACTGTACTAGTTTTAACATTTGTTACCTTTCCAGGAACAAAATTACCTGCTGGTTGATGGGGCTAGACAGGAATTTTGCACAGCAATGTGGGATCTTGGACTCTTACAAAGCAATATTTACATTTTGCTATTTCATTGCATTGTTCTATAATTCTGTCACTGTTTCTAGGTGCAGGTACTTGAGCCATTAGGCCAGATCCATGGTGACCTGTTTAGAAAGCCAACTAAGATTCACAGTCCTTAAACAGAGTCTATAGTAGCAGCCACAGTCGGGGTTTACAGAGGCTTATCAGTCAATCATTCTTGCGCCAGCAGTCCAGATCAGCAATAAATTCAGAATATCAGTTCAAGGGAGTATCCAGTAGTGGGTAGTCAGCACTCAAAGCCCAGTTCAAGACCTTTCAGGAATATGAGCCAAGGCTCCAAAGATGAACAGAACTGTCTCCAAAGGAAAGGGCAGTTGTCTGCAATAGATTTCTCCTCATCAAGTCTCTGATATTTATTTGCCAGCAAACTTCTTCAACTGTTGCCTGATTAATGAGTCTTTCCTATATAAGTGCTCTGAACATGTTGTGGGCCCTCCCTTTCTTATCTATACTGGACTGCAGCAAGCATTGTTCCATTCACGTCTGTATGTTGTGGCTGTTGGGACAGCTGTCTGTCTGTGTCTGCACCTGGGTCCTGGGACTGAGGCATGACACATGGTAAAAGTTGTTTTCTCACTGGAACATCATTTCAAGGCTCTCTACCAGTTTGAGGGCTTTCACGCCTGAAGCACATCCATTTCAACAGGGTCTGCCTGCTCTAATGATGCACACCTTGGTAGTCCTGAGATTCTTGCCACTCCTACCAATATTTTCTCAGCATATGACTCTCCAATTACTCTATCTTTGATGGAGGCATCAAGAAGCTATACACGCTACAGCTACAAAACTGTATCCACTTTTAATGTACCTGTCTGTATACATATTTCCTGTCTCACCCCACACTGGAGTAAAAGCATCTGCATATCATGGACTTTAACTGTGTTACAAGACTTTGTAGTCTAAACTAGGGCACAACAAATAAAACATGGGTTTTGAGTTCATTAGTATTTAATGAATAACAAATTGGCTTTCTTCTACAAGTTATATGAACTCATCATCGTCCTGTTTTGTTTTTGTTTTTGTTTTAGCTTCATTTACATTATCTCCTCTGATGCAAATGAAGGGACTGCACAAACAAAATTAGATGTGGCAGTGTTCTCCATAACAAACAACTGGAAGAGAATCAGCAAAATGAAATTGCCAAGCTTTCTTCTTCTGTCCATAGCAATGATCAAATAGCAATTTGCAGTAGACTCCAATACTCTTCAACTTTCAATTTATGGACTGGGACAGGAGACAAATCTTAAGATAAATGTTCTCTTTCTTTTCTCTTTGTTTTAAGCATATGGATTTACCTGGTCTAAGTAAGGCTGGGACCCACTGCCATTTTCTTTCTTTTCCTTCTTTAAACAGTCAGATACATATTCGTCAGTCCGTCATGCAAAATTTCAAAGCCAATGAAGCCTCGAAAACTTGTGCAATGTATTTTTTTTTATTTTGGTTGGCCTTTAAAGGTATCAGTCTTTTGTGGATGTTGGTTTCTGTATTTTGCTATATGACCAACAAGGCTACCTCCGGAGTACATATTCCTACTAGGGAAGTTTTACAAATGCCAGTCTTTCTCCAGACGATGAAAACTTAGGAAACTCATGTTTCATTTAAGATACACAGTTAAAATAGCTGACTGAAAATATAAACTGGAGTGCAAACAGGAAGTGTTTGCAAGCAAAGGTGTTGTATGGAAAAGCTAGCTAGGGAGACAGGCAGAAGTGGCCAGTGTGATAATATGATAAGATGTAACTTACTGTCTCTGAGGTCTAACTGAAACAGACATGGCTGATCAAAACCAGCTGGGAAAAACTAGGAGGTACCAGAGCATAGAAAGCTTCTTTTGGAGGCTAAAACTCCCAGAATCCTCTAGCCAACATGGCCCTGATTTTCTTAGCCTGAACTTTCTCACAGGATTTCAGGGAGAGTAGACAGAGAACCAAGTGCACTGGACTGACCTCACTGGAGGAAAGACGGGGTATAAATGCAGTTAATACATAGACTAAAAGAATAAGAGATGAAAAAGATTGAGGACAATATCATATTCTACTCTACATGTGTGGAAGATTTGAATATTTTTCCATATTGTTCTGAATGCATATACATATATACATATTTGTGAAGCCAGAGTATAATGTAATTTTAGTTCTTTGTGTTAAATGGTTTAGAGCAGGGATGGGCCAACTGAATCCACGAATCCTCAAATCCTCGAATCCTGGGCAAGGATTTGAGATCGCAAATCCGAATCCCTGTGCCAAAACAGGCAAACCGAATCTTTCAAATCCACTAACCAAATAGTTTGTTGGAGAATGGAACACTGGAAAACCTGGGAGACCGGGATGTCTGAAAACCTAGGGGATCAGATACACATGGGGAGATGGCAAGTAGGTTAGTTTTTCCCTTGGAGTACTAATGGCCTTTGCTAACAATTTCAGAAATTACATCTGGGGTTGTATTCTAAGATATTTAAATTGACAATTTCATATTTAAGTTCAGCACTTGACTGAAAGGTACAGGCTTAAGATTTCAAGAATAGCTGAAAGATTCCTTTGCATAGCTCTCTTGCAAAGTTCTTTCAGACATAATTCTGGGGTTTGGAGTTGTACAAGGTGTTCACAGCCTTCTCTGACAAAGTGTGCTGGTGCATCATCAAACTACAAGCCCCAGGATGCCAATAAGGAGTTATGCAAAGAAAATCTAGTTTTGACCTGGATTTTCTCTCTACTGTAGTATGTGGCCCTGTTTACACAAGCAGGAAAATGTGAGATTAATCCACATTTTCCTGCCTGTGCAGAAAGGGCCTCCATGTCATTTTCAATCTGGGGAGATCCTGAGGCAAAACTATGACAATTGTCCTGGCCAGATTTCTTCAGAGGGAGGTTTACTTTTGCCTAGGCTTTTGCTAAGGCTGAGAGAGTGTGTCTTACCCAAGATTGTCCTTCTTTCTCTTGCTTTTTAAATCCTTTTTTAAAAAAAGGATTTGAAAGATTCAAGATTCATGGATTCCCAGAACCTTCCAGGGATTCAGATCCGGAAAATTCTGGATTCATCCCATCCCTAGTTTAGAGTTTCTAATAAGACTAAGGGCCTTTCCACCTTACATTGTTATAGTGCTATTATTCCACTTTCCCCATCCTGTGGAATTCTGGGGTTTGTAGTTTACTGAGGCCAAAGAGCTCTCTGGCTGAGAATTCTAAATGCCCCTCCCTAAACTACAAACCCCAGGATTCTACAAGAGGTTGAAAGTGGAATAATAACATTGTAACAGTGTAGGGCAGAAATGGCCTCAAAGGATGGTAGCCATTGTATTTTATTTTATTTTTTTTGCATTTGCTTGTGTTTTTCAAATAAGCAAGGGTCTTTTTTGGAGGATGTAGGGCAGAAATGTCATAAGGCAGTAAAAGTTGGTGGCTTCCCTATTAATGGAGCAGAGAATAACTTCTTGTTTTATTTGGTATTTAAAGGAACTATCCAAGGTGCTGAACCTATTAGGAGACATGGTTCAGCACTTTGACCAGCTCTTTTAAAGTTTAGACAAAACCCAAAAATAGGTGGATTCACTACTCCACTGACAAAGAAATTCTCTGTGGTATACAGATGACTATAATGGCTATTTGAAATTCAAATGGTAGGAAATAGGATGGATTATTTTAAAATTAAATCTGCATTTTTTTCTCATGAACAAGTTTGTTACATCCAGTTTCTCAATCACTGTACAAATGTGTTCACAAAAGTAGTCATGAATTCTCTTTGTATACAATATCACTTGATATTTCTTCGTTTTTTTTTCTTTTGCTCTTTCATTTTGTGTAATATACACATTATTTCACATACTTTGTATCAGAGAACTACATTTCAAAATTTGGAGAAGTTGAAACACAACAGATAATTGCATTTAGTTTGATGTATTGCAGCAAAAATGCTGAGAAATCTTTCTAAATTTCTCATTTTCTAAACAGGCTGAGACAACATGTAAAGAATTTATTAATCTGTACTACATTTTCCACCTATTACATAGTTCTTTCCCCCCTTCAAACTAGCTCTTTTTCCCCCATCCAAACTTCTGCAATTTGCACAAATCTAGCATCTTTGCTCTTTGTGAAACAAAGCACTCACATCAAGCACAGAAGAAGTGCCATATTGATCCAAAAGATGCAAGCTCAGTCAACATGTTTAAATGTTACCAGTACATACAATATGGCAGCAACTATCAGAACTTAGCTATGAAGTTTCCTTAATTTTATCTTTTATGGTTACAAATGTATGCCCCTGTTAGTTCTACTAGACCTCTAGGTAGCTTTTGATACCACTGAGCATTATGGGATTTAGAGAAACAGTTTTACAATGGTACTGTTCCTTCCTGGAGGGGTGAACTCAGAAGGTGCTGTTGTGGGACTTCTGTTTGACCCACTGGCAAGTTTGCACACAGGAATACACAGCTCTATCACTCCTTTCCACCCCAGTCCAAGAAAAGCTATCTTGGTTTTAAATGAGTGTCTGTCATCAGTCATGAACAGGAGGAGGGCAAGCAAAACTTGATTAAACTTAATTCAGGCCAGACAGAGGTGGTCCTGGTCAGTAAAAAGGCAGCTCAAGAAATGCATCAAAGGCAGATCAAGAAAAGTGAACATTAAAACAGAATTAAACTGTTTGCAGCATTAAAACAATCCATACCTCAAGTTAAAAGAACACAATGTCATTAAAAAGATTTTTTAAGAAAGCCTCTTAAAAAACAGTTTGGTTAAAACTATACAGCCCCCCTTGGCTCACTCTTTAAAAACTTTCTGTTTTAAAAGCCTGTCTGAATAAAAATGTTTTAGCCTGCTGACAGAAGGACAATGCAATAAGATAACTACCTCCCCAACTACTTTGCCAGGGTTGAGCCAGGACAGTTAAGTATATTTGACTATGTAGCTGAGGTAGACTACTGGCCCCAATTTGGATTCAAAATGACATTTACAAAATCTTAACTCAGCATGATCCCACCAGTGGAGGAAATGATAGAATCAAAGTTGATGCACTGCCATATCAGATGGCTAACTTCTGTTCCTACTGTAATATCTCATTCTTCTTTATGTTCTGAATTTGAACAGAAACAGATGTGAAATACTATCAGGATTTCCTTTTTTTTTCAAGGTAGAACATCTTATTGGTTCTCTAATACTATCAAGAGCTTCCCACGCATATTCCTCTGATCGTCTCTAGGCTGCAAACAGTTTAAGCAAAAGAAAGAAAAAAGATATTAAAGTCTGAAATCCTTAGTATAAGATTTAATTTGTACATGATCTGCAACAGGAAAGATTAAAACAAAAAACTTTCCCTCTTAAATGTAAATTAAGGAGCCAGCGTAGCAGAACATGTCACCTGGAGTTTGTTTGGTTTTTTTTAATTGAAGCATTAAAAAGTTGAAGACCATAAGATCAAAACACTAAATATAACAAAAAGAGGCACAGAATCAAGGCAGAAACAAGAAGAGAAACATGATAGGACATGTGGTAGAATTATATGCTCTTGCATATGCCTGCTGAGTCATTTCTAAACCTCTTGCCTTTCCATATCTTGCACAACAGGTCATGCATTGTCAACTATTTTGGACACCTTGGGGTTGGAGTGTAGGAACTAGCCATGATACCACAGGCTAAAAGTCAGATGAGGAGGAGGGGGAGGAAGATGTGCATGTGCAAATCCCCAGTCATGTTTCCAAGGAGACCTCAGGCTAGACACATCCACATGAACAAAGGGTACTCAACAAAAAACAGTCAATTTGAAGGGAGTACCAGGTTTTCCTCTTGAGCAACTCCAGCTTCGGAGAATCCTATGAGGGCAAGGTCCATGTACATGAACCAATCATGCAAACCATCAAGTTGCTAATGTGCAGCATTTTTCTTTTTATTTTGGCCATTCTTCTTCCCAGGAGAGGGCCTGCCCTCGAGGTACGTTCTGCCCTATAAGTAGTCCCCGTTTTTGAGAGTCTCTGTGGAGAACTCCCCACCATGCTAGCAGACCAGCACTCTGTTAGTTGAGTGATCCCCTCAGCCACCTCTCTTCACTGAGCAACATTCTTCTCACTGCTTCCCGGACTGAAGACTTCTGGATAGGTGCAGTATCATTGCCTCTACACCCTCTCTGCTATATCCCCTATCAATTCTCACCTCTTTCCCTTCTCAATAGGCCTTGTGTGTGTGAGTGAGCAAGTGCGTTGGTGCGTGAGAATATATCTGTTAATAAAATCCATTTATTAGTACGATTGTCTGGCTTTTTGGCTTGGTCTGACCCCATAAAAATTGGGTAGAAAATCCTGCTGGGTTACCCTGCCCCTTGTTTTGCTATAAAAAGTGTTTCGCTAATTTTCCCAATCTTAGCTTTTTTTGAGTGAATCAAGGTATCCCCCAAGGGACCCCCAGAAGTCAGGGTAACACTTCAATTATATTATTTCCCAACGCAGCTTTAAAAAGGTTGTGCAGGTTGTAATCTCTAACTGTAAGGGTGTGTTTATTCCCGATTGTTTTTGTTTTAATTCTATCCCCAATTATTCCAAAATTTATTTCTCCATAAATCCCAGATTGACAAAAGGGCTACACAAGTAAACAGCAAGAAAGGTGCTTCTAAATTCACTTGGGGCTTTATGTATAAAACAGCCGGGAAACGGTCTAAACAGAAAATTGTGTAAAACAACGGCAAGGATATAAATGTGAGAAAGACAATAACAACTGAAGATGTTGCTGTAAATATGAAGTTAATAGAGAATAATGGATTTAAGGGAGCTTCTTCCAAAGGGATTGTTTTCATGCTAAGTGCACATCACAACACATTTTTCTAGTTAAAATAACATAGGACATTGTGTGCTTTTTAAAAAGTAATGCTGATAAATTAAATTTCAACATAATAATATTCACTTCTGAGAATAAACTTTAACTTTTCTGGTTCCATTATGGTTCATTTACCAGAATACCCAGGAGCTATTTGTCTTTTAATTTTTGCCATATTTGATAAATAAGATCACATTGTTTTGCATTGCTTTTCATTGCATTTCCATCTGATTTACTTCATCCACTATTTGGTAAAGTACATTTAACAACAACAACAAAACTAAACCCCTGAAGGGCTACCAGATGGTATAACTGCTGTCAAGTCAGTTTATACTTGAAGCAAGGAGGATTAAAATTAGTATTACATGTGTGTGTGTGTCTCTGTGTGTCCTTTTACAAACAGTTTTGAAAATTGTTCAGCAGGTCATGCAACCTTCTAGGTTTTCATACTGGACGTTTCTTTAAGGGCTACATCCAGTGCAACATGAGAGGGCATCCACTTACAAAATGGACCTTTCCAATCTTTTTCTCCCTTCTTCCAAATTTATAGGAGGAAAGAGAAGTCCATTCTAAGGGAAGACAACATTTCATCATAACACAGAAACAACAAGATTTGACTCTGTATGTCCTGCTCTGTCCTGCATCATCTATGCCAGTGGTTCTCAACCTGTGGGTCCCCAGATGTTCATGGACTTCAGCTCCCAGAAGCCCCAGCCACTATGGTCAATGCTCAGGGCTTCTGGGAGCTGAAGTCCACGAACATCTGGGGACCCACAGGTTGAGAACCACTGATCTATGCATCTGTAGAGCTGTCTCAAGAAACTTTCATGATAATGTTGAAAAACCCTGGGATCCTGGAATAAGAAGACTCAGCCTGAAGCCTGATGTGAGCCACCACAGATGAGTAGTTGTGTCAATTTGCTTCCTTTCTATTACTAACAAAAGAGACTGCTGAGTGGTCCAAAGTCACATGCCGCAAGCCAGGAGCACTCTATTTATCTAGAACTTAAAGTTCAGGGTTTGCAAAGCCTAGATTTCATGTAGATTTCCTGATCTACACTTCCCAGACTAAATTGCGCCTCAGAACATCAACCACTTTTCATATTTCTCAAATATTTCAATGCTGTCTTCAGCTTAAGAAACATAACAAAGTACTTTTTAAAAATTGTGTTTTTGTGAAAATATTTATAAAAAAGTGTATTTGTATTGCTAGAGCATTTCATGTAGGGATGCAAACACTACTCAGAATTTTTTTCATCCTTCATTCATTGAGATGTGCATGAAAATTGTCAGCATTATGAGATTTTTTGAATTTCAAGATACATCCTCAAAACAGCTACAACAGCAATGGTATTTGTATTCACAATCATTCTTCCAAAACAAAATCCCAAAATGAAGAAAAAAAATCATTGAAAAATTAACAAAAACTCTTGTAATCTCATCCAGTTGGGAGAAATTTTTTCGCATCCTTTGCTCTTGAAAGTGATGGGACTGGGGTGACCAAATGTGACTGTGACGTATAGAGTGACATTTTACACACTACTATATATTCTTAAAACTAGTCCCAAAGCCTTTCAATCTTTTATTTTTTGATGGTTGGAGTTAAGACTCTTGTTGCACCAGAAGACATCCTGTTAGGGGGTGACAAATGTGTAACATAGAGTTACACCATCATAATCGTTTGGTATTCAGATCGCTAAACATTCAATAGTTTAGAGGACATAAAGGGCCATCAAAGTCCTGAATCCCCTCTTACAGGTAGCAGCCACTGATCAATGGGATGGGGCCATCCTGCTCTCTTTCAGGCAGCAGCTGATTGATGTTTTCACTCTTCTCGTCACATGAACAATCCTGATGTGAGGGAGAATTGTGACAGGGACCTGCTTCTCTCTGTTGCAGTGGGGATCATTCACAGGAAGAGGTGCTAACCGCTTTATACAGTTTACAAGGGTCTTTTCTCCTGACTGATCAAAAATCTTACCAAGATCTAATTAAAAGTAATTGAAATTATTAAAAAAAAAATGAAGTGAAGCAAAATCTTTACATATTTTTAGTTGGGAAGGGCAAATCTGATAGTTTTCATTTTATCCCATATTTAAATTTTGCACATTTTTAGTCTCACAAAGATTTAAATGAAACCTTTGTCCATCCATGCTGGTTAATGAAAGGATGTGATTTAACATTTTCCTCCTCCAGCCAAAGACAGGATAAACATATGTGAAGTGAGGGGTACTCTCTTAATAGCAGATGGAGGTGGCTACAGATGAAAAGACAGAACAACAAGTGATGACGGACGTTTTTCGTAGCTGTTCCTGGGTACTGGGCAGGCATATCTCATGGTCTTAACAAAATCGTGTAAAATGATTTCACTTCAGGATGTTTTTCCCCAGTTGGTAATAGTTAAGATAGAATGGGCTAATCTTTCTCCTTACTTTTCCATCAGCAGTAATTTCAGACTGTGAGATCTACCTCCCAAATGAGGACTGTTAACATTGTTGGGTAGCAAATAAAAGGATGGGGAAGAAAGACTGAGCCCTGACTATTCCAATTATTTTAAGTTCAATCATCTTGGTATTATGAAATGTAGGAGAAAATAAATATACAAGGAGGGGACATGCTAGTCCTGCTGCCTCTGACATCCCTTCTGTTACCCTCCTTATGAAGAGAACAACTTTCTGAAGAGGAGAACCTCATCTCTGAATGGAGGCTTTCCATACAGTTTGGAAGACTAATCTTCTAGTACATTAAATTAGAAATAGTAACCTTATCAGTTTAACTTGTGCAATGGGTGTATTGTACGTAAAGGTAGATTACACCTGGAAGAAGGAGGCATGAAAATTGGAAGAAGGAACAACAAAAATTTAAGATAGGCAGAAGATACCATACTACTAGCAGCAAATAGCAAAGACTTTGGATGACTACTGAGGAAAATCATGAAAGAAAGGGCAAAGGCTGGTTTAAAGTTGAACATCAAGAAAACAAAACCAATGACTCAGATGATTTACACAACTTTAAAGAAGATGAAGAAGACACTGAAATAGTTAAAGTTCTTCCATGCCTTGACTCAGTTGTTGATTAGAATGAAGACTTACAGTCAAGAAATCAAATGATCAGCACTTTTTAAGACAGCTATGAAGGACAATGTTCTCATGTGTAAAGATATACCACTGAATACTAAAGTCAAGATTGTCCATGACATCTTATTTCCAGTTTCTAGGTGTGCTTGTGAAAGCTGGACACTGAAGAAAGCTGATAGGAATAAAACCGACTCATTTCAAATGTGGTGCTGGAGGAGAGTTCTATAGATTCCAAGGAGTGCTAAAAAATGACAATACATGGGTATCAAAGAAAATCATGTCTGAACTCTCCCTAGAAGGCAAGAAGACTAAATTGATACTGTTATGCTTTGGACATGTGATTAGAAGACATGTTTCACTAGAAAGGACAATAATACTTGACAAGATAGAAGGCAGTAGGAAAAAGAAGGACCACATTACAGGTGGATAGACTCAGTCAAGGAAGCCATGGCCCTGAATTTGCAAGGCCTCAGCAAGGGCTGCTGATAGCAGTGTGACTTAGATGTCTCTCATTCATAGGGCCTCTATAAGTCAATGCTCACATGATGACAATTCACAACAGCAACAGAAAGCAGCCATTGGATTATCATATGACTACACTGGAGCTGTTGTGGTTTCAACATATTACAGGAAAACATGGCTCTCTGGAAAAGATGATAATGCTGGGAAAAGCGAAAGACAGTAGGAGAAAAGCAACAATACATTAAAGATGGATTGATTCAATAAAGGAAGTCATGGTTTTGTTTGCAAGACTGAACAGGGCTGTTAATAAAAGGATCTGATGAAGATCTTTCTTCATAGCTTGCTCTTTCTTCTTCATGTGTGTAAGTATGAGCCTTCAAGTTGCCTGTTCACTTATGGCAACCCCATGAATTTTATAGAGTATTTTAGTCAAGGAATACTCAGAGGTGGTTTTGCCAGTTCCATCTTCTGAAATATACCCTTCAGCATCTGGTATTTCTTTGTGGTTTCCCATCCAAGTTCTAACCAGGGCTGACCCTACTTAGCTTCCAAAATCAGACAAGATCTGGTACCTTTAGGCAGTCCTCCACAGGGACACTATAAATTGCAATTGACTTGTGTGCACATAACAACAACAACAACAATTAATCACTTTCATTTGGACATAGAATCATAGAGTTGGAAGAGACCACAAGGGCCATCAAGTGCCTGCCATGCAGGAATACACTATCAATGCATCTCCAGAATCTGTCTGCATTAACCTGCTTTGGTTCTGGATTTGGGACTGACATATAGCCCAGCATACATCTCACATGAGGAGTTTGGCTACAGGGAAAGAGTGATTTTGTTTTCCTTCAGTCCCTGTATTTCTATCATTTCAGAGAGGGAGGGAGGGAGGGAGGGATATGTTGAAAATTGTTCACACCTAGAACTCTCATATTTGTTGTGTTTGAATTCCTCTGGTGACATTGTCTGTCCTTATTAGCTCAAATTAGGAGGCCTGTGAAGAAGGGAGGTAACCTAACGAGATCTTTTACAGTAATGTTTACCAGTACTTTTGCAGGGAAGAACCAGCCAGAGGTCCAAAAGTAAGCTTATTGTAATTGTGTTTTATTGGGTGAATTAATAGCACATAAGACCCAAGCAGTCACACAATCACACAAAACTAACTGAAGGAAAAAGGAGCGAAAGTTTTAGATAGTGAAATTTCAGGGTGTAGAGAGTGATATTTACTGATCTAGAAGAGCAGCAGAGAAGCCGCAATGTGGCTTAGACTCACATCTAAGGACAGTACACAATCAGAAGTCAGAGTGACAGGGTGGTACCAGCAATCAGTGTACTGCAAGTTGACTGGCCAATTTCTGCCTGAAGGGCAAAAATATGAATGGCTGTCTGTCTGAGAAAACAATGGAGTTTGCAGAGTGGGCAATGAGGTCCGGAACAAGCTAATGGTCTTAATGTTAGTTGACAAAGGGTTAATGGTTGCCCTGATAGCTTGGTGCTTATAGGACAGGTTTTAGGACAAAAAAGAGGTTTGCAGGTCAGAGGATGCGGAATTAAGACAATCACCACCTTGGTGAGAATCTCGCCGTTATTGTCCAAAACGCCAAGTTGTTAAGACTGGCTGCAAGCCTATTATCTCTGGAGTTTCCTGTTGATTTCCTGACTATGATCTGGCTACACCAAGAGATGTTTTCTGACCTAATTCACAGTGCACCTGTTTGGCCAGTCTTTTCTTCTTGTCCAGCTTGGCCATAGAGCTATAGCAAGGCATGTTTTATATCAATGCCAAATAATGTATTTTGCAAATTGATTCATATTTCACTAATTAAACCCTAGCAAGGTGTAGGGGTTACTGCCTGCTAATAAAATGATAAACATATTTTCTCTGACCCATCCCTAAAGCCCTTCCACATATGGGACGGGTAACTAAGGGTCTTCACTATTCACATAAACCCCCCACGTGGTCTGGAAGTCTGATTTTCCAGACCTGGGTCAGCTCCCACTGGAATACATCCAGATTCCAATACAAGTAAAGACATGGAGATGAATTAGGAAGACACAATGAAATGACTAAGGACAACATGCTTGTCCAGCTATCTCTGCCATGTAATTCCTGATGGAAAGATGAACTTCTGGGTCAGGCTATAGCTAACCCGGAATCCATGTGAAGTTAAATCCTGCTCAGAGTAGATCCCTAAAGAAACTGAGTGAGGGAGATCTCCTTATTGATCTCATGGTTTTTTGGTAGACATTTATTTAGTATTTCATCAACTGCAACTCTAAAAGCATTTTTTCTTGCTTGTACATGATAACATCCTTTTGTCCAGTCCTCCCAAAAACAATGTGCTAAATTCATGTTCTATCAGATGAAAAGCTGCTCCTGTACATTCCACTCAGAAAATCAACCAAAGTATGTTGTTATGCATTATCTCTGACCTTTCCAATGATGTCTAATATCAATTGAAGCAAACTGAAGTTCTCTTTGTTAATACAGTATACTCTGAACAGAGAGAAAAAAACACTCAACTATCTGCAGGAAAAAGACATAGTGGTTTGTGGTACATGTTTGAATACAAATTTGAGCAATTGTCTCCTACATAATAAAACAAAATTGGATACAACAGAAGGACACTTCAACAATGTCAGTTTTGATGAGCTCCCCATTTCGCTTTCAAGAGGAAGAATGTTAAATTAAAGTGGCTGTGAAGGAGGTAGGGTGCAACAGATATAATGGGGCCCAGGAGGGAAGGAGGAAAGGGATATATGTAAACTTTTATGGTTTTTTAAAATGTAAGATATACATTGAATAGGTGAAAACAAAAGAGATAAGTAGGTTAACATTTGGAGTTGATAGCAGCAACAAAGTTAATGTAGGAATAGACAAGTCTGTTTCATTTTTTATTTTGTTTACATTTTTTAGATACTTATAAGTTAGTTCAGTGCCCTCTTCACTTCAATTTGCAAATGCTTTTTTAATCCTGAAAAAGATTCCAATGGTATTTTGTTCATATTTGCACACATGAAAATGTATGTGTATTTATACCTCCCCTATGATATGCATTTTTTCCAAGAAATTCTCCTATTACACCTTTACAGATATCATTTCCCTTGTGTATGAATTTTATTAGATCAGAAAGCTCCATGTCAAGATTGGAAAAACTGCAAAAGTCAACTTTTTTAAAAAAAAAAAGAAACACTTAAAAATAGAAAACAGAAAAACAAAATAAAACAACAGTTCACAAATATCTTCTCCTAATCCAGATAACAATAAAGGGCCATTTTAAACAAGGGGATGAAGCACCAAACATTCCTTCTATCTGATGGCAAACTATCGTGCTCCAAAGGGTAGTTCCTGTACTTTGTGTGCTATGCAGGCAGACCTTATAACAGAAAGTCCTTTTTTGTAAATAAGACAAAGAGATAACAAACATCCAAAACTTGCCCTTCTTGTTAAACATCCTTCATCCATTTGAAGTTTATACACCAGTTTCTCTAAAATGTGATTCTCCAGACCTGCCTCACCAATTTGTCACACTGAGTCTGTCAAAAATCACAAAGCTAATTCCCTTCCAGTGCACTTATTTGTTCAGAAAATGTGAATTAGATTAATGTCCACCAATATGCAAGCTAAAGATGCATTGTATTCTAAGGGAGGAAGTAAGGTTTATGGGAAAATAGGGGTGGATTCCCCTAATTTGGGTAGTACACCATAGTAATCATGGGTATGTAGCCCACCACAGGATGTGAGAAAAAGTTGGGCTCTACACTGGTAAATGCTGTCCACCATTGCCCTCTGGATCCAGGGGACTGATGGATTATCAAAAATATCAAGGCAAAATAAAACAAGAAGTGAGTAGAAGTCCACTTCTAGTTTCCAAAAAGGACTTTTTCTTATTTTTAACCAGGGGGAGATGGTAGGTTGGTTCTGTAAAGCTGAATTACCCCTATAAAATGGATTGCTACTTCTGGAAGCTCTGAGGGGAGGCAATTCACCCTTTCTTTTGGCCAGAAAAAGGGTGCTATGGGGAATCTGAGGGTTCAAAGTTCATCAAAACAGCCTCTGAAGTACATGTGGCCTCAAGGCTATGCTTTGCTCACCGGTGCCCTTGGTCCATGGTCCAGTTGTCCCTGCTTTGCTTTTATTCTGTTGAAATCACATAATGTTCAAGTGAATCGTTCTTTTTTTCTTTATGGCTTTGATTTTGGTTTACCTTTCTATGGGATTACACCCAGATCTTGCCACTGCATACCTAGATGTCATTGGCTTCCATTTTGAAGTCTAAAAATGATGATCTTAGAAATACTTGTGTGAAAGACACGGTGGCACTTTTCTGATACTGAAATCCTGTTATCCATAGCTATAACCCCTCAAGTAAAATCAACACTCTGTTCCCATGGAATGAGCACTGTATCTAGTTATGAAAACTAAATATTTCCCTTTTTGATAAGGCTGGTTTAATTAGTAATTCTCCAGCACTTCAGTAACATAGCTGTTTTGTGCAAAAATTGTTTAAACATACAGTCCTTTTTTTGTGAGACAAACTGGGAAAGGGGGTGGAAGGAAAGAAAAAAGAAAATCTCCAGGAATGCTTAATGAGCTTTGCAGCACTGTGTTTAATCTCCGTTACCAATATAAATGCAAAACGGCTGGAGAAAAATTAGCCATTTGGTCATGTATTGGGATTCAACTAATGATGATTATTTAGTGAAGTAAAATTAATGCGTTTTTAATCAACATATTATTAGGACACCAATTTGTATGCAATTATTTTCATAAAGAATTAAGTGCAGAGAATTAAAGTTACTGTGCCTTTGAAAGAAAAGAATGGGAATACCAACTGCATGTTTTAGGGGAAGATGTGTTTTCCTTAATAGGAGTTCTTCTTCACCAATAAAGGAAGGCAATGGGAGCCAGAGAACTAAGACCCTAGTCTTATGTGTACAATAAGAATTTTGTACCACCTGTTCCCAAGTGCAAAGCCTCGTACCACAAAACCTAACTTAAATTTAAGAAAAATGTATCTTATAAAGGACTTTTAAAAAAAACCTTTTAAATTGTGCACGTTGCAGCCTGCATGCCAAGTTGCTGCAAAGCCTTTCCTTTGAGTGGCTGCCAATGATTCTTCGGTGGCTCTGTGTTCACTCTCTCTTCTTCTTTGAAGCTGATGATGCATAAAAACTCAGCAAGAGGTCTGGACTGTGTTCACTCCCATCACTTCTTCTCCATCTCCGCCCTTTTGAAGGCAACAGTATAGATAGTTCAGCACAAAGTCTAGGTTGTGTTCACTGTCTTCCCCTCTTCTCTGTCTCACCACCATCTCTCCTTCCCTGTCTCATGCCTTGAGCCAGAGGATGAGCAAGAAGAAAATGACAATTCAACCACAGAATCACAGGCAAACCCACTAGAACTTTCCCTTGTGTCTCCTCCATCTTCCCTTATGTCTGTTTCAGTCTTGCTATTGCTTCTACCTCTTTTTCCTCCTCACTGTGCTGTCCCAGCATGGATGATAGACGGTTTTACTCTTGTCTCTACAGCCCTCCATTGACTTTCAGTCCTTATCTGCTACCAACCCAGATTGCCAGAGTCACTAGCCTGGAGAGGACTAATCCTGCCATTGCAACAAATTAAAACTGGAAAGTGGAGGGAAGAGAGGCCATTTCCCCACTACACTGTTATGGTGCTATGATTCCACGTTCAACATCCTATGGAATCCTGGGGTTTGCAGTTTAGGGGGAGCATTTAGAATTCTCAGCCAGAGAGCTCTTTGGCCTCCATAAACTACAAGCCCCAGAATTCCACAGGAGGTTGAAAGTGGAATAATAGCACTATAACAGTGTAGGGCAGAAATGGCCTTGATATTGTAAAACAAAGTACTGCATAAGGATATTGCAAGTTGTGTTGAGACAGTGCGGCTGGACACTGTGTTTACATTAGACTTTTGCCACAACTTTAAAGCAAATACATCATATGGTAATTAGCTAAATCTACATACAATAAAATATTCATGAGGTATATTCATAAGCGAGTAAACATATAAATCAAGTATCTCCCATTAGGTTAGAGGGGACACAGACCCTGATGATCACCATAAGCAGGAGATGCCCAGGCCAGGCTAGTAGCCAAGGATGTGAGTTAGACATCTTGCAGGTAGGGCTGTATTAGCCAAAAATGGAGTTAAATCCCTCATCGCCCCATGGGGGTTCAATTTCCCTGGTCCAAAGACAACATACCCTGCATCTGCCCAGACTGTCATCCCCCCATTTGAGTGAATTTTTCCCCCTCAGGGTTATGTGTCCTCTTATGCATGTGCCCAATGTCCCCTCTTCCCTCCAACATCTTCCAGTTGTGACAATTCAACGCAAAGAACTCTATGAAGCAAGGAAAGGCAGCAAGACTGGTGCAAAGTCTCATAAAAGCGTGGGCATATAGCTGCCCAACAAACTAAGGCAAAAGGCAAAAGAAGGCAAAAGAAAATGCTCCAATAACATGGGAAAATTCCTTCCTGGGCCCTGAAGACAACCAGCCACAGCCTGGAGAAACACTGAAAACAGAGTTACAATATGGAGGTGGGAGGGTCATGCATAGATCAGGCAGAAATGGCTACCTAGAGAGACAGCACGGCTATATATAGGCCTGTTCAACTCTTATCTAAAATGTCATGAGACTTGGCTCAGCCTGCTCTGAGTAGCTACTCTGAGCAGATCTGCCTCGATGCCAGATCTCTGATGGGTACTCAGTGCAACACCATCTCACCCCATCACCCCTGCAATGGCATGGTAGGCATCCCATTTTGGAAGAAGAGCTGGACTTCTTATGAGAGCAAGCCTACTTTCTCATGCAAAGGAGCAGTTGTCATATTTATGAGGAAGCTTAGGATTATGTGGTTTTGAAAGAACATATCATCGAATTGCTTACAAAAGGAAATGTGGATAGGAAGAACAACTGTTTGGGGCTTTCTTTTTTAAATATCCCTTTGAAACATCCGAAGCAGATGTTCACGTTACCTTTAAAAGGGTGAAATTTTTTCTTAATTTCATTCTCAGAGGAAGCAATGAGTAATTTCAGCTATTTTCTTCCCAGCCCACAAACGTCTTTGGAAACTTCACAGTTCTTGAAGACAACTCATAGTTTGGGACTTATTCTGCTCCAAATTCACTTTTTTTTTTTCAAAGAAAGAACAGCATTTTTGTGCAGGAAACAACATATAGAAAATGATGTTTGTTGTACAGAAAATACTACCTTAAGCATTAAAAGCATATGCAAATTCTTTGCAGAGTAAGTCTTGAAGCGTCAGTCCTAGGTTCTCCTCTTCACGGTTTCCCAACACTAGAAATACTTTTTTTAAAAAAAACATATTTTAAAATATTTTTGAACGTTCCATATGTAGGTATGTTTCCATACCTACACTTCAATGGGATGATGCGAAAACTCCCATTTTGATAAAGAAGGGCAGAATGGGTTATTGCCATACAAACAGACCAGTTCAGATATCTGCAACTGCTCTTAATTTGCATAAGACTCTTGTCATTGTGTAACTACAAAGCCTGAGGCTAATTGTTTAACATTTTAAAGTTCCCTGTTTGTTAAATGGATTACGTTCACTATCACTGAGGGTTGTCATGAGAAATGTGTTCATACAGTTCCATGTTGAAGAAAAAGACTATTTAGACACTACATTGCATTTTTCTTATTTTCTCAAATTAACATTATTTGGCTTTTCCGTGTCTGTTATATATAATGTAGCCCCTATGAGAATAGATTTAAGCAGACATATGGTTTCACCAATTCATGCATGATAGCCCCAGTCTCTTTGTATTGTTAGGAGAATTAAATATTGACACTAAATTACTCAGATCAGTGGGAAGATATTTAAAAATTGCCTACTTGTATTGGTTGAAATAGGGCCATAACTTTATTAGCAAATTAAACATGACCTGAAACTAGCATCTGTAGAGGGCCAATGTGTGGGGTTCGCTAACGCAAGTGCTCCATCTAGACTATCCCTCAGCACTCAATGAGCAAGCCACCCAGTCCCAAGAGATATGTGTATGGCTAGCAACCTGTTAGATAGAGGTGCCTTTTCTCTTCTGGTTCCCTCACTCCAAGCCCACAACTCAAACAGTGTAGAGATCTGTTAGATCCCCAAAGACAATGCCCCCTTCCCCACTTTTGAATCACAGGATGCGAACAACATTTCTGAGGGACTGCTTTAAAGCATAAAGTGAGTTCTTGATGTTCACTAATCCTACCTGAAAGTTATCAGTAATTCTACATATCTCTCTCCTATGACCTGGCAGTAAAAATACAATAATAACCAATTAAATATAACAATCTGTCACAGTTTGATACCTGAGCTGGATGTTTCACTCAGTCTAATGCCAGGGACACCCCAAGACACATATTACACACACAAGTGCTATGCCCAAAGTGGTTCACATTACTATAACCAGCATGCTTTCTCACAAAGCAAAATAGTTAAAGGTTGTAGTGACCTCTCATGTTTCTTTGCAATGCGTATCTCTTCCAGATGTGTGAAAATACAATATTCACACGGAATACATTTGAGGCAAGAAATATGCATACTTGTCATTCAAGAAGATCTGTACATAGTTGGCTCAAGAGATAAAACAACGCACAGTTCACACAGCAGAAGAAATTAAAGTTGACATAAACAAAGACTAAGACAAAGAGTTTTATTGTAAATATTAGATTACATGGCAACAGTAGTGATCTGTGCAAAGTGAAAGAGTTCACATCAAATGCTGTTAGTTGAACATGACAGTCTCCTGAGGAGGATTTTCAACAGAGATGTTTCTGTGTAGTCCCATCTGGTTGTATTCAGAGGTATCTTTTTTCAAGATGACCTGTGGCACATACATGGCCGGTACCTTCAGGGTTATATTGATAGTGGAGTCTCTAGCTATACTGAAGGTCAGGTAAGGATTGTGTGGTAGAGATTCTTCAGTATGCATTACCTCCATTTCCTGGAAATATATCATATGGATCTATAGTATCAATCCATCTGTTTTTATTTCACTATGTCTGCAGATTTGTTTTTGGTTAACTGAGGACCTTCTTGCTTGGAGAATGTAAGGTTGCAAGGCACCCCTGCTTTGTTAATGGGTGGAAAAGAGAAGGGAATAACAAAATAACAAGAGGCCGAATGTATTTTCACGTATGTATTCTTTGCAAAGTCACTAGAATGTATTTAACCAACGCTAACAGCTACCATGTATCCCATATGAAAGCAACTGTAAATTGCTGCTATGATGTGTCTAATAGATCACTAATAGATCATTGGGTTGTAATAAGTTATACAGTACATGACAGAGAATGGTCTGAGTTGTCCTCATGTTGTTGATGTCATGTCATTCATGTCATTTCCAACTTATACTGACCCTAAGGAGAACTTATCATTGAGTTTTCTGAGGCTGCGTGTGTGATGCACCCAAGGCCAGCCAGTGGGTTTCCACGGTCAGTTGTGGGGAATAGAACCCTGGTGTCCAAGTTCATAATCCAATGTTCAAACCACTACACTACACTGGCTCTCTGCCATCATGAGTTATTAGTTATATATTATTATTGTTGCTCATTTTTTGAATGTTTTGTGCATCATCTTTACGGGTTTCAAAAAACAGAATATAAATTTAATAAATAAATATCTATATTTAAATAGATTTGTATGGTAAACATTGAAAGTGAGAACATACAAGTCCCTTTGCCACTGTGAAGAGTCCCATGGTATGAAAACAACCTGGAACAAGATGGGTAAAAAAAAGGGCATTAGATATTACTGAAAAGAAGTCCTTTCAGTTGCTCTCTTAATAACAGGCATATCTAATAAAGACTGGAACTAGTTTGTTATTTGGAAGGCTTGATTGGGTTAACAAATGGTTTGTTCAAACTATGAAACTTTAATAAGCTATACATTTGTTTACTGGTCCTTATGTTCTACAGCCTGTCATTATCTAGGATGACACTGAATAACATAGCAGTTGTGGGTTTTGTTTTGTTTGAAAGGTTGTGGCTTTAATAAACTGAACAGATGTCAAGCGGTTAGATGCCTTACATGCCTTCTATGAAATATGTGCATTTGTCTGACTTTAAGCTATATTTTCCACTCAGTAAATGCATTTGCTGTTGTGAAGGAAATGGGAGAAGCAAAAAATATTCTGGAAGTCTCTGGAACACTCAAAGATATTGCAACAGAAACACTCATTAGCCTGTAAAATGTAAGTGAAATCATGTAAATGAAACATATTTTTTAATGCAAAGTCCTTGTTCAGGGAATGGGGAATGATTTTCCCTCTTAATTTGCATTTAACTTCCAGTAGAAATCACTGCTTTCATTTCTCAACACCCTTTGTTGCCCTCCCTCCAACAAGACCCAGGCAGAATTGTAGCACCAGAAGCACAATGTATAATCAAGACATTTTGCAATTTAATCTTTGTAAGAAAATTTTGTTGGTGAGGAAAATAGAGGAATTTGTTCATTTGTTTGGTACAAAATGTGCATTGGACCTGTGACTGTTATCTACTGGCCTGTGCTAGTTAAAGATCACTCATCTCCACCGATTCTGAAAAGCCGCTGCCAATGGAGATTTGAAAGCCCCAATATACTATGGGCTTAAGTACAGTTATTAAAACATGGCTTTGTTTAATAACAAAGTTTAAAAACTTTGATAAAGCATTTTCTCAAAATAGTTTAAGAGCTCTGTGTGTGTGCGTGCTCTTGCAAACTACCTTTTCCTTCTAGCTTTTCATCCATTTGGTTTGAAGAGACTGTTAAATATACAGATCTGTTGTGTGTTTTGTCTGAGCTTCTTCTAAGGAAAATGGAGTGGGTTGGGGGTGGGGAACTGGAACATAACTATGAAATAATATCTGTCTCAGTAGCCTTGGGGCATGGAACTGCTTAGCTACATGCTGATGGCCAACCAGGGAGATGTCGGGCCTTTTAAAGACATCAGGATTCTTCCAGGGAAAATTGCTCACACAACAGGCTGTAGGGTGAGCAGCTTGACTTTCCCAGTGCTTGAATACATATGCGTCCACAGGCTTGCTACAAGAAGAAACATGACTTTTTCACTACAGGGTCCAGTTGCACAACACAAAATATAGCAATCCATGAAAATGATGCCAGCAGGGCTTTCTTTGTTTTTTGTCAGATTTTGGCCAGAGAAAGCCCAAGATATTTTTGTTCAAGAGGAAGAAGATCAGAAAGGTGACAAACTATAATAGTACTCCTGACAACTATTTCCTACTCTTTATTAATACTCCAGAGTCGAGTAACTGAAATCAATGCAGTTGCCTCATCCTTCCTAATGGTCAGCTCAGTCCTAATCCTCTGTTGCCGATGTTGAAGCCAGGAAAGGAGAGCAGCAAATATAGTTTACTACATTGTGTCATTCAGGGTCATTCGAAATAACACAGAATTTACTGCTTCCGCAAACAGAACACTGGCTTAGGCAAACCAATGAGCTGATATTCTGAACCTTGTGTCATAATTCAGTGTTTGGTTCAACCAGTTCAGTTCCCCCCATTCCCCTCCTCCCCCCCTCTTCTTTTTTTCTTCTTCTTCTCCATTAGAATGTTTTCCTACTGACCTAAAATACCTTAAAGGCATCAGATATCATCTGATCTTGGAAGCTAAGCAGGGTAAGCCCTGGTTAGTGCTTGGATGGGAGACCACCCAGGAATATCAGGAGCTATAGGCTATATTCCAGAGGAAAGAACTGATAAAACCACCCCTGAATATTGCTTGCCTAAGAAAATCCAACAAAATCCGTGAGACTGCCGTAAGTCAACAGGTGACTTGAAGGCAGATACACACAGAGAGATTTAAAAAACAAAACAAAACAGGAACACCTTCTGCTATACATGCTACATATGCACAGAAGACTCTGGAGAACCAGATGTTTTAGCACTGAAAGGAGAAAAGGTGGAGAAAAATTCTTCATAGAATCAGAGAATCACAGAGGTGGAAGAAACTCTATGGGCCATCAGATCCCACTCTCTGCTCAATGCAGGATCACCAGCTAAAGCATCTCTAGCAAGTAACCGTCCAGCCTCTTTCTGAAGGCGTCCAGAGAGGAATATCCCATCACCTCTCAAGGAAACTGATTCCATTGCTCAACCACTCTTGCTGTTAAAGAGTTCCTTCTACTGTTCATTCAAAAACTACAATCCTGTAACTTAAAACCATTGGACCTGGTCCTACCTTCTGGGACAGCAAAGAACAGACCTGCGCCCTCCACTCACCTCCAATTTGGAACATTTTAACAAAGTGTGTGTTGTGGAGGCATTCAAATAGAATTTGAGTGACAGCCCTGGCTTCCAATCTGTGCCAATACTCTCACTGGATTTACTGAAACTTCCACATGTGGCATTTTTAAGGAAGGCTTGTGTACGATGTCACTGAAATTATATATTTCCTCTTTTCCTGTTTTTTTCTTTACTTAGTCTAGGGTCTGCTGGAGGGCTAGTTAGGGACTGAAAAGATCAGAGAGGTGTTCATTTGAGAAAGTTCATTTGTTTCTTGCTAAGTAAGAGAAAAAAAAATGTCAGGTTATTTCTCTCATTCTTCTTAGGTTTGAAAATGCATTCAGCCCTTCTGAAGCTACTTGTGTGTGTGAATAAGTGAGAAGTAGGTCCCCCTTGCTCATTTTTCTTAGGATTATTCAACTACTCTGAAACACTCTCTCTCTCTCTCTCTCCATGTGTGTGTGTGTGTGTCAGGATTCTTTTCATTCTCCTCAGGCTTAAATATATTAAACTATTTTGATCACATAACTATCTATTTTTTACTTGGTGAATGGAAGGAACTGCTACTTACTCTGCAACAACTCCAGTGTTCCTAAAAATGATGAAAGATCTCTTTTTAACCAGAACTTATGGTAGTAGAAGTGTTAGACCAGTTTATTATGTCTTTGTATATACTGGCTGGTGTCGTATTCAGTATTTACAATGTGATAGACTTACAGCACCATAAATATAGCAATTCACATTTATCGTCATGGTGCCATTGCTATGACTCCAAATGCCTCCCAAAACCCATCTTAGAAACCAGGTAGCTGCACCAGTTGAAGGTGTTCTGAGATGCACCAAACGATAAGCATCTTGCCTCCTGTCAGGGAGACATGGTGTAAAAAACGGTTGGGAAAGAACCCCACAGGATTCCCTGCTGCTGCTTTTTATACTGGACTTCACTGATGAGAGTGAGCTGGATGGATCATTATTAAGAACCACTCTACCATCATAGCTACACCTGACAATGCAAGATCTCAACCAGCAGTACATGCCTGAAAATCTCTACAAGTTGCAAAAACAGCTCCATTCTATTATATATTTGTTTGTCCCATTTATATCCCTTATGTTTGTCCTATTTACATCCCTTATGTTATATCCCTTATGCTTCAAGTCATCTGTTGACTTATGGTGACCCCCATGAAATTCATAGGGTTTTCTTAAGCAAGGAATACTCAGAGTTGACTTTGCCAGTACCTTCCTCTGAAATATAGCCAACATTTGGTATTCATCAGCAGCCTCCCATCCAAGTACTAACCAAGGCTCACGCTGCTTAGCCAATGTTATCAAAGAAGTGCACAGTGCAGTACATGACCCTCTTCTCCATTCTTAACTTAATAAGAAGCCTATGAAGTAGATTAGCTTGAGAGACTGGCCCAATGTCTTCCAAGGACCTTCTTAGCCACTAGGGATTTGAATCTGGATTGTCACAGTCCTACTCCAATGGTATAACCACTTCACAGGATTGTCTCATAGGACATAAAATATTACCTCATAGGACATAAAATAAAACAGGACATCAGTGGAAGTTGTACTGGAATCCTCTGGAGGCTGCATATTTTGCCTCAAATGCCCCCCACTCCCACATCAAAAATGACAGAAACTGGTTTCTGGTTCAGCACTGCAGGGGACTCTGCAACCAACATAGAAGGTGAATCTGTGGAGGTTCCAGAAAAAGTCATTCATCTCTCTTTCTCCTCTCTCTCTCTGTCTCTCCTTCTCTCTCTCAATCTTTCTCCTGGCCAGAAAAAGGGTAGTACAGGAAAGCTGAAGATGTGAGAGGGTTGTAAAAACAGCTTTGGGGCAAACATTTTGACTACTCCCGTGATAGTGCATAAACTTTCCCAAGTAAAACTACTTATCCCTTCATTTTCATGTACATCCTGTGAAGTTCTGTACAGGGAAAAGGTTTACCACAAAGAATGTAAGTCTACTCGCCACCTTTCAACCTACCATGCAAATTAATTTGTACAAAGACTAATTTTCTGACACTAAGGTTCATCCAATTTATTTACTTAAATTACATTAATTCACCAGCCTGACCTTTCCAGCAGCTTATATTGTCTCTCCTGACAACTGTGTAACAGTGCTCTGCTGTTTCTTAATCAGCACTGCATTTATTTAACTCTAAAAGCAAATATGAGAGTGTACCATTTATGTGTCTGAGCCATTCTTTTCAGCTTCTACAACCCCCTCAGCCCCTTCCTTTTCTATAGGGCTCAAGTGCTTTATCTTCTGAAAGCACATCAGAATGGCTAATTGAAATTAGACTAAATTAACAGGTATGCTAAAATCTCACATCCATTTAAAACCATCACTGGGGGAAAAAAATCTCAACCAGAAGCAGCTTGTAAAACAACACCCATCTCACATACCTGTAGTGACTTTATCATCAAAAGTGGGAGACCTATTATGGAAAATAATAGATTCTATTTGAAAATTGTAGGTTTTCCTTTTGCCCCTTCCCTGTCTATAAGTAATGTCCATTTCTCCTAGGGGATTGCAGAATAAAAAAAGATACATTATTACCTAATGCACCAGTCTCATCTTCCTTGTTACAGCTATTTCCTTTGGTCTCTCTTGGTACAACCAATCATGATTTTTTTTTTCATGTAAGGTGCATATGGAATGACAGTTAATTTTCCCCACTTAGAGGGGTATACATTTTTCTCACGCATGATTTCCATTACATAACATCCATTCTGATGAGGTACGTCCTAGCTGTATGAGTGAGGAAGGAACAGAGATGACATGACTCATGGGTGGGGGAGAAAGGACCTGACTCATTGGAAAGGATGATAATGTTCCATAAAACAGAAGGCAACAGGAAAAGATCATATCACTGATAGCTTGAGTTAGCAAAATCGGAGCAGGGATATTGATGATCAGGGCTCTGGGTGTTCTCTCATTCATAGCACTGAATAGAGAAGACACCTCTCTACAAATGTGTCCTCCATGTGAGGATAGCAGAAACCTAACAGTTGGGGTAGTGTTACTGGACAGGTGCCTACTGTTGCAAACACAAAAATGTTCAGAAGAAAACCCAAGAACCACTGTCGACTGCTTCCCTAAACTGCAGTCCCAGTTCAAGTGCAGGTCTAGGTGTGAATCTGTGATATTACATCAAGGATAGACAGCTGTGGAGAGTGCAGAAGGGAATGTTCACCCCTCAGCAGGCTTCAACCAGCCTCCTCACCAGTCAGATACTGGCCCAAATAAAATCTTGAAGTATCTTCCACTTTCCATTTATACGTATTTTGGGCAGTTTCTTTCAGGGGCTGGAGGCATTTTAAAGGGATGTATCATTCCTTGAATAGCAACTGATAAATACTTTTGTTGGGTGCAAGGGATCAGAGAGACTTGGGGGTTGGGGGGCTAGGGATGCCTCTGGTTGCAATTTCCTCCACCCCATCTTAGGGTTCTTTTTGTTTGCATCCAAATATCTAAAAATATAAATATATCTCTATTACAATTATAGGGGCATTTTTTAAAAGGGCTTGTAAAAAAATAAATAATTGCATTATTGTCTGAAAATCTTTGGCTGCCAGGCAGCCTTGATCAGAGAAGTTGCTCCCAATAGGAAGTAAGTAACTTTCTTTCTTTCTTTCTTTCTTTCTTAATTTGATGTGGACCTATTTCAAAAGCTTGAAACCTTGTCCTATGATGACATTTGATTTCCAGATAAAAACAGGATGGACTGAAGCCATCAGGTGCTGGTTTATTTTCCTGAATCAGCAACCCAGCCTTAGACTATTTAATTAATGCAGCCAACAACCTTTGCAAAGGCAGTCATATGTGAGAGTCAACTTATCTTTCACTATCAATCAGAATGATTTATATTTCATAAGCTTTCAAAGAGCAGCAACATTTCAATGCCACTTTGGTGATGGCATGGAATTATTCCCTACAAATCTTTTTTATCTCATTGGGAAATTATTATATTGCACATTCATGTTCCACACACACAAAAAGTAACATAAAGCTAGCCCCCTGACATTCCAAGGTCAATGGTCTACACTGGAATGGCGTAAATGGACTGCTTTGCTCTCTTAGCTAAAATAAAACAGTGCAGTTTCCTAGCACTAGGCCAAAATCCTTATAGTACACATGTACTAAACTGTACATACAGATTGTCCCTAATTTTTTTAAAAAAAATGTTTTAAGTAGAGGTAGCACAAACAGGGTGTGAATGCCATAAAAAGCACACTGCAATAGATTGAGGAAGACAGAGAAATTCTCCTCCCTCACACACTGCTGCTCCTCTACAACCACAAAAAGTGTACCGCACTGGGCTAACAGTCTGTTACACTGACAGACAGCACCAATAGCATTCCAGTCTTTATTCTGTACTAGTTCCAGCCAATTCAAAGGTCTGCAGATTTCTTTGGATGCAAAGAACTAAGGTAGATAGAGAAAGAAACATACACAGAAAGGTATATTGGCTTGAGTGCTGGATTGAGACTCTAGGGGACCAGAGTTTGAATCCTTGCTTGGCCATGGAAACTTTCTGTGTGACCTTGGGTAAGTCACATTCTCTCAGCCTCAGAGGAAGACAATAGAAAAGTCCCTCTGAAAAAAATCTTGTCTAGAAAACCCTGTGATAGATTCACCTTAGGGTCATCATAAGTCAGAAACAACTTTAAGGCATACAACAATAATGGGCATATAGGTATAGGTATAGATATAGACTATGGCCATTTCTGCACCTGAACTGATCCCATTGTCCTCCCATCACAATACTGGTAGCTCCTTTGCTGGGAAGGGATCCTGACAGGAATGCTCTCCTCCGCACCTGACCAATCCCCTGTAGAAGGGAGCACGAGTGACATGTACCTGTCTTCCGCAGTGCAGCTGGACTCTGTCCACGCTGTGCTGGGGAAGGAAGTACCTCCATTGTGCTTCCTGACCTTCCACATGGCCAGGGAGGACAGGAACATCACACAATCACAGGCACTTAACAGATTTATCCCTTTAAGCAAATATCCCACAGTCATGACGGGGTTGGGCAGGGTGGCAGTGGGACAACCACAACATTGTATAAAAGCATGACCTATAGACCGCTGAGAAATAGTCATAGACATAAATAAGAGAGAGTCACAAATTCAAACATTCATAGATAACATGTTAAAAAGAAAATAAGATCATGCTAGCAGAGCTTGGCATAGTTTGGGAATTTTTGTTCTTTCAAGAAGACTGAATACAATGACCTGCTGAAGCCATCCATAACCAGGCAGTAGGAGAGTGATGCTCTTGGTCCCACAGCATTATCCTTCCACTGTTAGATTACAGATGGCTTCATCAGGTCAATGCCTTTATTCTTCTTGAAATGACTTCTCTTGACCTTGCTTATTGATCATTTAGTCTAATCCCTATCAGTGATAATTTAAAAAAAAAACTGAGAAGACTTGAAACTACTAGTCCATCAGTTAATTTGCTTTGCGGAGGTCACTTGCACTGCAACTAACAGTGATGGGGAGTTCATTCCGAAATGCAAAAGCAGGGCACATACATACACACACTCCACACAGGCTATAGGCCATTGGTGTTTACAGGAGTCAAATACAAGATATCAGCAAGCCCATGCAGGCTGGGGGAATCCCAGAGCTGTAGCCTCAAAATAATGCTTCAAGAGACTGAATGATTTGTGTTCAGATTGCAGTGTACAATACTGATTGAATTTTTTCCATTTGGAAAGGAGCTAGAACCCAGACAATTCTGTTAGTGGGTAAATATTTATCAGTGCTTTGATAATACTGCCTGGGACATTGTGGGAGTTCTAAGCCTATCTATCTATCTATCTATCTATCTATCTATCTATCTATCTATCTATCTATCTATCTAGTCCAAGCTTTGGTATCCATACCTAAGAGTACTAATGAATATGAATGGATAAAAACTGCAGATAACATCACTCTCTCATCTCTTAGTCTACTATGTAGAAAAAACTCATGCTGAATCCTGTTGTGATCTAATTATGCCTGCCCACTCCACATCATCCACAGACTGCCACTGGCAGGTGAAAGCGCATAATATAATGACATCAAAAAGCAGCACAAGGAGTACTTGGTACTGAAGTGGTGGGAAACATGCCATGTGAAATGTTGTTTTCACTAGCAGCCCCGCATTTCTTGCAATGTCTTGCCAAGTTTCAAAAAGAAACACACACACTTCAACAATAACAAAAATCCACAGCAAATATTTGTCAGATTTTTCCGTAATTTGTGATCATGCCCTTTAAATATTTTACAGACTCACAGTATGCTTTAATGGAGGTCTTTGAAACAGCATTTTGTGTCAAGCGATGTAAAGGCATATAGTTTCATTTGGAACCCAGTTGTGCGTCCTTGGCTTCTAAGTGACCCACCATGATAATTATATTCTGGATGCTGCTGAGTCAAGATGGTCATAGGGAGATGGTTTGACTTATCTCATCAGTGCAGCCTCTCCACAGAGCTTGCCCCATGTTTCAGAATTATTGCAGTCTCGGCAGTAATCCCTCACATTTCAAGCGCTTAGACCAGGAAGAGAAGCAAGGGACAAAAACGTTTTGCTATGATTCCCTCACAGCTTGTTTCTCCATCTTAGCCCACATTTTGAAGGTGTGTGAAAAGGACATTTTTATTTCTTCTTTTTTACAGAATCATTACCTCCCTGTCCCCGCTCTCACCCAGATACACGCAGAAATGTACACTAAAACACAGATACAGTTCTCTCTGTGTGTGCGTCATAGCATCTGTCAAGATGAGAAAAGATAGAAGATTAAAATACAAATCAGATTTATTGAATAATGTTGAATTCTTGATTATTGCTATGGATTATTGTGATGGTTTTATGTGGAAGGTCTAAATCCTGCTGTTAGGTCCAATTAGAGTAGAGCCATTGAATCTATTTGCTTTTTTTAATGTGTTGACTCACCTTTCAACAGTGGATTCAATTGTTCTAGTGCAGCCAGAACTAAGCAACAGGATGCCAGCTAAAAATATTAGTTATAAAATGGACATGGCAAATGTCATGACAGTCATGGTTGTCTGCATATCCCCCAGATGTTATTTCATAGCCTAAAAAGAGGCATGAAGGAGTTTATACTTACTGCTGTCAACCCTGCCATCTGGACCCCATTAAACATTGACCCTGGCATAACATTCCAGTATATAAGAAAATGATATCAAACTTGTCAGAGCCCGTATGATGTAGTGATCTGAGTCCTGGATTACAACTCTGGAAACAAGGGTTTGAATCCCCACAGCCATAGAAACCCCCTGGGTAACCTTGGGAAAGTTACAATCTTTCAGCCTCAGAGGAAGACAAAAACAAATCCCCTCTGAACAAATCTCACCAAGAAAACCCCATGGTAAGTTCACCTTAGTGTCACCATAAGTCATAAACAACTTGAAAGCACACAGCAATATCATGTTTACCATATTTGCTGGTGTATAAGACACACAACCATATAAGATGCACCCCATTTATATGCCAACAAATATTATTCATCAGTGTATAAGACACACTGGCATATAAGACATATCCCATTTTCAAACAGCATTTTTTTGTGGGGGGGAGTGAGTCTTCTATGCCAACAAGTAGGGTATCTTGTGAGAAAGATACCCTACTTGATTTACCTGTGAAAGATGGAAGAGAGATATTTAATATAGTTGATCTACTTCTTCATTCTTGCAGCTTCTAGAAGTAGGGTGAATTGTTACAGTTTGTAATATGCACAGTAGTTTCTTTTGTCTAAGCTACCTGTGCACCTTATATCAGCTTTTTCATTTCAGCCATGACTTTGGCCATTTCCCAAGGTAGGGAGGTGCATATACTGCTCCATGACTCGCATTGTACATCATGAAAGAGATGGGCTTTCTTTGCTATGAAACATCTGCTTCATGCATTGATCATCAATAATGTTATTGTACATCTATATTGTACATCTTGTCTTATCATCCTTAAATCTTTTTTGGTGCAATGGGCTTGATAAAGCCCAAAATCAATAGATTTCTGACAGCTGTGTTTATTTTCTTGTTGTTATTTTTAATTTGCATTTAATGTGTTTTCAGTTAGATCTGTTTGCCACCCTGCCTGCTATTTTTAGTGGAAAGGGAAGATAAAAGACAAACTACAGACATCATAAATAAAATGTAGAATACTTCTTCTCAGTGAGTCAACTCTGCTCTCCTCCCTGATATTCTATCTCAGTCTCCCTCTCTCCAAAACAAAAAGCAACAACCAACAACAAAAGTTATCATTCTTTGACCACAAAGTACACTCAGTACTGAGTTGCTTTGAGGTCTCATCCTTTAAGGAAGTCACTGTCCTTGTGAAATTTGTTACACTCAGGATTGCCTCAAGCCTATGTACAGATGGAGTTGTTTTGGCAACATAAGTAATGCCACTCACCCTATGAAATCAGAAACAGAGGAGATGCCAGGTTTAGGGTTGCTCTAAATTTAGGAAGGCTAGGAACTGAGGTAGGAAGGATGAGAAGAAATGAAGGCTCTGGATGGCATTCTGTATTACAATTAAGGATGTGTAACTTAGAGTTATGGGTCCATAACTTTTCCATGTTCATGAATACTACATATTCATGGTTGTGGCACTATTGCCATGTTCATACATGTCCATCCAAAGCTATATTAACAGCCAGCAGCTGCACCAAGAGATGGAGGTTTGGTCTGCTGGTGATCAGGGAACAGCAGAATGACATTCCTGCCTCTCCTGCCAGCAAGCAAGGATATGACGATTAGAAACAGCATCCCACTTGCAATACCTCATTGTTGCCTCCCTTGCTGGTAGGAGGGTGGAAACATCAACTTGCTCCACCCCAATCACCAGCTGAACAAATCTCCATCTCTTGTTGTAGCAGTTGGCTGTTAAAGTAGGTTTGAGGAGTCAGGCCTGGAGATGTTAGTAACACATTTGTAAGTAAGTAGGTGATGTAGTGTGTGGCTCTTATTTTTTAGACAATGCATTTGTTGCACTCATAGGTTGGAAATGTAAGTAGCAAGGTATTGTGGTTTTTCCCCACATTTTCACATTTCATCTGAACTTGTGATCATACAGAACACCGGAGGTTAAATCATTTTTAAAGCCCATTGTTCCTCTATATTTCCCAATGATACTGGCAATTTATCAACAGGGCAGTATTCTCCCCATCAGCATCAGGCTGAGAAAGATGTAAACTCTCTTTTAAAGACTCTTCCTTATTGATGTGCTCTACAAAGAGGGAATTTTAATAGGAATCCAGGCAACATATTCATGAGATGCTTTATTTGACAAATCCTTCTGAAAGTGTCTAATGTTTTGTTGTCATACATCATCCACTGGCCAGCCTGAACACCTTTTTCATTGCGGAGCTGTCATATCAAACTGCATTTGACTAAAATAAACCTAGAAAATTAAATGTTGATATACACTGCAGCCCTTTCTGATGCCCATAAATTCTGGATCTATTTGACTATAGCTCCCTTTTCCATTTGGACGAGCTTTCACTTCATTCTGACTTGGCAGTTATAACTCATGGCCATATTTATTTATCACCACTGTCCCCTAGTGCCACTCAATACCAATAAGCTTGAATCTAACAACAGCGAAATTTCAAGATAGATGGTTAAGCAGCCAATAGGAAAAGAATCAGCCTTCAGGAGGGATGAAGGAGAATTTTGTTTCCATGTATTTGGAACAGAAGTTCTGTGTATTACTTTATGTATGGGAAGAAAAGTACTTGGGGAGGAAATGCAAAACCAGAACAGTTGAATGTGAAAGAAATTGAAATTTCTTCTGAATTCATCCATTCAGGCCTACGGTTTTCAGTGCTTAACTCTCAAAGTCTTACTTTGAATTCCTGTTTTTGAAGTACATCTGTGGTACTTATTTAGAGTTGCTGCTACTTTTTCATTTCTTAGAAGTTCCTCATTTTTTACCTCAGTGTGGTAGGCAGATGCAAACAACATGGTCTTCTCCACAGTGGGAATTGTTGATGTGGGTTAATTTTGTTTCAGTTTCTTTCTTCTTTCTTTCCCTTTTTTTTTGGGGGGGGGAGAATCTGCCAGGATTCTCAAATTTCTCCATTTTTTGGGAGGAAATAACTTAAGAGGAAGAAATACAAATATAAGAAGAAGTGAATTACCTGATTGGTCACCAGTTAACAGAAGCTGAGGTGCAAAAGTTATCTCTCAATTAAAACTGGGTAAGGCACTGGGAGGTGATAACATTCCTTCAGATGTTATATTTATTTTAAAAAAATTAAAATGATGGACCCTGGTTACAGCAGTTATTTACATAGATTGATCGAACAGCTACTTTTCCAAAAGATTGTTGCAGCTTGTTGATATTAATTATTCCTATTCACAAGAAAGGTGACCCTTCAGAGCTGGCAAACTATAGACCAATCAGCTAGCTGAGTGTAATTGGCCAATTATATGCCAGGCATTTTCAGGTTAAATTATTGGAATGGTTGGAATAAGAAAATATACTGAAAGAAGAACAAGCAGGTTTTTGAGCCAGGTGATCAACAAAGAGACCAAGGGCTTATTTTATACCATCTAGCTGAAAAATATTCTGCCCCATACAGTGGAGCACTATACGTAGCTTTTGTTGACTTTAAATCTGCCTTTGATCTAGTATCTAGGGATAAACTATTGAGGAAATTATAGGAAACATCAACTGATAAAAGTTAAACACTTATCTGTGGCTTGTATGAAAATACAAGCCTTAGAATAAGATGTGACAGCACAGACATATTTCCAATGAATTTCCTATATCTGGGAGTTTTAAATAGGGTTGTATCCTGGTCCCTTTATTATTTAATTTGTATATCAATTTGCTGGTTAGATCCTTAAAGGGGAAAATCTTCCATTCTCCACCACTGGCTCACCCCCCAATCTCAGTTCATCTATATGCAGATGATGCTGTTCTGTTATCTTATACAGTGATTTGGTGTAAGAAGATTATTAAGGGAGTTGGGCATACATTGCCACAAAGAAGTCTTAATTATAGTAAATCATAGGTTCTATTTTTCTAAGAAAACAGATTAGACATAAATGGCAAATAAATGGTGTGAATATTGAACAGGTTACTAGTTTTAAATATCTAAGAGTAGTGTTTCATTCTTCAGGTTCACAGAAATTGCAGGCAAACTTGGTCATAGGAATTGCACAAAGGAGCATAATAACACTGCAAAGGCCTTTTCTGCATGTGGGAAAGGAACCGTGAGAAAATGGGACTCACCGGATTTCTTCGGCGTCCAGTTGAGTCTGTCAGGATGAGGAACAGTGCGAGCTCGTCGCTCCACACAGCTCCAGCGTCCAAAATGGTGGCTTCCAGTTGGTGGAGGCTCTCCACCACCCGGAGAAGCTCACCAGCCTAAAGCCCACCCCCGGCAGATCTGCAGGCACGCCTAGTGCACGCCTGCAAATCTGCACTGGAGTGTGGCGACGGAGCAACATGGAGTCGCACGCTCCGTGCTTTTTAAAAACCTCTAAAAGGTTTTTAAAAAACACGCAGTGCAACCAGTTCCGGTTGCTCCGGAGCAGACTGAGGTGTGGAACTGCAAAAAGTAGTCCGCCCAGTCCACTCTACAGTGCAAAAGACCTCTGTCGGAGGTCGCTCTGCACCGTTTAAAAAGCCCGGTGTGGAAAGGGGCAAAGATTAGTCTATACTAAAAGAGAGCAATATATCCTCACTGCAATTCAAGATATTGTAGAGAAAGTCATTTCTATTTTATTATATGGTGCCCAACTGTGTGGTTACAACAATTATGTTTCAGCTCATTCAAACTAAATTCTTCAGAAGTATTTTTGCAGTCCCATGCCATGTCTCTGATGTTACCACACGATTTGATGTGGACCTAATTTCTCTTGAGGCTCAGGCTTGGATTCTTATGTGCAACTATTGGCTGAAGATCATGTTTATACCATGTGGGTTGGCCCCACTGACAATAGTAGATACTTATAATTCTTCTTGGAAGCCAATGATAAACAAAAAATAGTAGTTTTTCTCAAAACGTTCTATTACAAATGGGATAAAAGAGGGCCAAAACAACTTGAGACAGTGTATCTGGAATACTGAACTTAAAAACATTGGAGTTTAGTAAAAAGCATTCCAATGTTGGGTAGTATGGAAGTATAATTTGATTGTTCCAATTATCTTATGAAATTAACGGTTCTTAAATTTAGATCTGCTTTTACTGCAGCACATTTTAACATGTTTCCAACAGCCATTTTGGAAGGCAAATACACACACACACACACACACACAACTTTATAAGAAGAGCAGCTGCCCATGTTTAAATATAGCAATAGAGTTTCTGGATCATGTTTTACTGTATTGTCCATTTTATCAAGGTATTTGTTCCACATTAATGACTCCAATTTTACAAAAATTTCCAGGAAGATCAGAAATATTTTACTTTTCCTTCCTGCTTGTGTATTTGGATATACAAATTTCAGAGAAGGTGGCTAGGTTTTGTGCCTCTGTCATTACTACTTGTAGACAAATATTACGGGGCATTTTTAATTTAGGAATTTTAGATACTCTTGGTATATTCAAATCATAAATACTACACTTGAAATTTTACTAGTTTTTATATTTAGGTTTTTTTATAAAAATACAGTATACGTAGTGTACTTAGTACTCAGTCTATGTTGTATGAATTTTAGCTGTAAATGTAAATGTGTAGTTTTGTTATTTTTATAATTATTTTTATTCAGATTTTTATTTAGTCCATGACAATAAATGAAATAAACGAAATGAAATGAAATTCAAATATAGAAGATAGTGACGCTAATGGATTTTCCCATCCCTTATCTCCAGTACTTTTGTGCCCCAGAAAAGTATTTAAATCATGCCTAAGGGCACTCTCTTTTCCCCTGCTAGAACACAGCTTAACAACATATGCTTGTCCAGATCCTGACACTTCCAAAGTTTCCTTCACTAATATGGGCAGTGTTACCAGCCAGTCTCTTCCCAGTTGCACATCTCCATCTGACAAGGAAGCTCAGGGCAGACTCTTGACTGCCTACACTACTGTGGCCAACTGCTAGTAAAGGAAACTGTTTACTTTCCCTTTTCCCACCAATCTAACATTGCAGCACTACCACTGCAGAAGTTGGGGATAGCACTGCAGTGTCAAGCCCCACAGCGATCACATAATACAAGAGTTTTCCATCTGCTCCTGTAAAGTTGCCAACTCTGGGCTAGCTATCCATCAGAGCAACATGATTCAGCAAGGTTGAGTTTTAACAATTATTTACCGCTGAACCTTCAGGACACCAATTCTGACAATGCTTCATTTATTGGGAAGGGTGCATGGTGTGCCATCATACTTCCATTTTACAGTGAATTTTGTTCCCTCTGTTTTACTAGGTACAGTTGCAAGTAATAATGAATTCATTCCTGGCCTTGTGCCTTTCTCTCACAAGTGATATCAGGTGGCTTTGGGAAGGCTTAGTCTGGCAAAATATCCATGGGGGAAGTCCAAGGGAAGCTAAACATATTCTTATTATTTCTCACATAGGTTTTATACAGCTAAGAATGTCAGAAGAGGCCTGTGGTATCAAATAAAGTCTCAGACTTACCCAGAATCTTCTTTTCAATGTCAGTCAGGAAGATGCTTCTCAGGAGCCTCTGATCAAGGCAAGAAGGCCACTGCCAGTATTTGGAAGCATTATGTTTTTAGACTACGGCTCCCAGTGGCCATGTTGGCTAGGAGAAAATAGCTCTTCCATACTCTGACCTCTGAGTCCTCATGTTCTTGCTTCTAATATTTGGCATTCAAATGCTAGTGCAAAGCTTCTACTGTGACATAGGAGGTTACAAGACTTTTTTCCCCTTTCTTTTCTGTATGGAAACCTGTCTGTTTTTTCCATACATATTTTTTCTAAGGTACACAGTTCTTACACATTTTTCTCATATTATATGAAGTGTGTTTAGGTCTCTTTTTTCCAGCTGCACACATTTCAGCCAATGGCATTTTAAAAATAGACCTTTGGTTTTGTGCACATTTTTATTTCTCTGGAATATATCCTAAGCCTCACAGATGTGCAGATTTCCAAAGTAAACGTGCATGCTGTCTTGGCAATGAATCTCAAAAGGTATGAATAGATACTTTCAATGAAACTACAGGCCAATGAAACTGTAGACTTAAAGAGAATTCTTTTCAATCCTAGGGGGTGAGGTGGATGTATCTCAAGTCAGCCTGAGGAATCTTTCACTGTACATGCAAAATTTTTGATATTATTCTCCCTTCCCCTGGTAGCCCAGTACAAAACAACTTTCAATCTCCAGAAGGTCCTCCTGGCACTAGAGAGAGCCTATCTGAGCTTTTAGGAATGAGGTGGAAGATATATGTAGCAAAGCTTGCCTGCTACTCATATAATACTAGACATTCTCCAGTAACTTCTAACTTCAGAGGTATGACTCATTTGACTCCCATGCAATTTCCAAGTTTACTCCTGTGAACCTACATCGGATAGTTGTAACAACAACAATAAATTTAAATTCAAATATCCCAAGGACTCAGCAATCTAGTTATATGTGTATGTGTATGATTTTAAATTAGGGTTGTTGTTGGTTTTTTTCAGTGTATAAAGGTTTCCCTAGTTCTCACACAAAAGCTGAAGTCAGAGTACGGAAGCAAAAAGAAAGATCAGATGAGCAGCTTCCTTAGTTAAATGTCAAGTGCAAAATGAACTAGCAATATTTTCTCAGAGGAAGATAAAGATGAACCTAGGAGAATAAATTGCTGTGTCTTTAATTCTCTCATAATTTCAACATTTGGCGGAAAACTGGGCTCATAATGCTTTTCTCTCTGTATCAGCTTAGATACAGGAGCCAACCAGTTGGGTTCATAGCAACTTGTGCTATGAAAAGAGAGAATCCTGAGACAGAGTGAGGTATAGACAGACTAAATGTCCTTACAAACAAAAAGAAATACAGAAAATAGTGTGTGTGTGTATACAAGTATGTGTGAGAGACTGACTTCAAGTCACTGTTATCTTATGGTGATCTCAAGAATTTCATAGAGTTTTCTTAGGCAAAGAATACTGAGATGGCTTTGCCAAGCACAGTTTTAAAAGGAACTCTGGGCAAATGGACAAAATGGTGGTGGTGGGACAATAAAAACTCTTGGCAAAATTAAAAAGAAAAATGCCAACGTTGCAGAAAAGTGAAATAATAATCAGAAAGAAGGAGGATATGAGGCTTTTATTTAGTCTGGTTCTGTAAAAAATGTATACTTTAATAAAGTGCAATAGGGAAAAATGTTAGAGAGAAACAAAGAGAGAGACTCTATGGGATTGCTTCAGGTGAGAGATGGACAGTGCCCCCTTCTTGCATAACTGTCAGCTGCAAATCATTAAAATGCATTCTGATTTGTTCTATCAAATGCAGTGTCAACATGTCTTCCAAGTTGCTCCTGTATGTCAAAAACATTCCACCCCAGTCATGATCTCAACCCAGAAGAGTGAGTCTATTATTTGTGATTTCTATCCCAAGCACTGAAATGTTTAGCAAGTCTCTGCTTCAGGCAATAAGCATAGCAATAGTTTGGCACTTACAGAACTTGCAGCTCAAAAATCTAGCAACAAACAGAGAGTTCTTCAATTTTTAATTCCACCCCTGTGGTCCTAGGACCATTTTTGCTCAGGGTTTGTTTTTATAAATATATAGATCACTTACAGTGTCTACATATCTGGCATAAATTTCTTTGATATGTAAGCAGAGGTCTATTTCTTCTCTCAGGACAAGCAATGCCGTCTTCTTCCCTGATATTTTGTGAAGGGAAACTTATTTCATTCTTTGTATTTTTTAGAAAAAAAATGCACAGGCCTTGTGGACAGCAACAATTTCCCGCCTCCCCACAAACACACATCATCATCTTATACCCACGTCTTGTGCAAACAGCAGGTCTTGTTTGCACAAGGGTAAATGTTCTGATGGATGTGAGGAGGTGGTGATTCCAAATGCCAGTTTAGACCTCTCTGTCAACCACAGTTGTAACCTTGAGTATTTGCTTGTAGCAGAGACTGAAAAGCTTCTGCTCCTTGTACTGTTAATACAGCTGTCATGGGCAAATCAATGAGGGGATTATTTTAGAACAAAAGTGAGGAAAAATATGGCCCATGGGCCACGTGCAGCTCCAATCCCCCCTTAGTAGCCCCCCAAGCTTCCCAAGATTTCCCCAAACTCCCCCATCAACAAATCCACTGCAATGGTGTGATCTCAGCTGAGCCATTTGTTGCAGAAATTTGGCACAAACTTTTAAAGGAGCTAGCTGTGGGCTTAATCATGGAGGGAGTTGGAGTGGACTCTGAGAAGGAAGTGATAGTGGGTCATGTGTGGCAGTATCAAAGAACCTCTTTGGCAAAGATTCAGAATTGCCTTGGCAAATATATGCCAAACTATATTTCTCCCCGTTCCCCACCTAGCCACACAACAGAATAGAGAACACTGGCTTGTTAGAAAATCATAGAAGGTAAAAATCAACCCTTCCTCATCATGTCAAAGGAGCTTTTCCTTTTCTCTCAATTACGGATGTAGTTCTTCACTAATCGCGTTCTTGAAGGAAGGAATGATTAATTGTAGCAATTTTCTTCTGCTAACTCAAAAAAAACCACTGCATTTTCAAAGACTATTTGCAGTTCAGGACACATTCTACATAAAAATGTTTTTTCTACACACACACATACACACACAAAAACCACCCCTAAATCCACATAAACCCAAATCTGCAAAGATTCTCATAAGTCCAGCATTTTTCTCATCAGGATTTCCTGATACTCAAGAAGTACATTTTGTGACCATTTTTCAAATATTTTTAAATATTCTTTCAGCCTTGAAGGATCTACTAGGGACTTTGTTGAATGCCAAGTCCGCCAATCAGAGCCAAATGCAAATGAGTGGGAAAGGGAGTCCCTAACCCTCTGTCTGTCCCTGTTTATATGTTTTGTTACAATCAACTGCCTTAAAACAGAACAAAATTTTTGAAAAAAATCATTTGGTAGTTGCTATTTTTTTTTTCCTTTTCTAAAACAGTTGTGCTAAAACCACATATATACAAAGCCATTTCCAAAACTTGAAGTGAAATGCTAGTTTAAATTTGTAATCATTAAATTATAATTCTGATTATAAATATTTATAATTATTTTCAATTCTCACTTTTGGAATGGCTTGTTCAGTGTTCATTTTTTAAAAAATTTAAAGTTACTTAATTATTTTTAAAGCATTTTAAGTGGTTTTTATGTGGTCTTTATACCTATTCATGCCACCTGCTTGGAGAACTCCTGATATCAAGCAGTATGAAATATCATGAATATGTAAATAAATAGCATTTCATAGTCCAGCACTTTGTTCAGTAGTTAAGAGATTGCAAACCGGACTTCTCATAACAACTTTGGATTCATGTTTACTGTTGTTGATGATCGAACATGGCCCCCCAAACTTACCTTTTCATCCTGGGGCACCCCAACAAAAGGGTTTGAGGTACTTCAGGTAGAGTGGCTGAGAGATTATGTCTGCAGCATTGTTGCAGTTGTTGGATGCCCTGAGACAAGAAGTGGTGGCAGGATCCTGTGAGTTTTCTCCAAGTACCTGTTCTTGAAATACCTACCCTACCTTTCTCCTATTGGTAGGATTCAAGGTGGCTGATGACATTAAAACAGAATACATTTAAAACATCCATGAAAGTATAACATTTTAAAAAGAATAAAACAACATATAAAACTAAAACAATATTATTAATTAATTAATTAATTAATTCTAATATTAAAATATTTTACAAACATTAAACAATATCACCTTAAAACAAAGTTGCACAGCATCACAAGCCCAGATCCAATCAATTTGAAAAGCCTGTCAGCACAAAAATGTCTTCACCTGCCTTTGAATGGACCCAGTCTGCACCACCTTTGAAAGCCTTTGGTGGAGGTGCTACCAGGATGAAAAACTAGATTTTTGGAGGGTAGTGTTATCAAATGTAATTAACAAACCATGGTTGCTCTTATTCTTGTTCTTGTTGTCATGTGTCTTCAGGCATTTCCAAGTTAAAACAATCCTAAGCAAACCTATGATAGGGCTTTCTGGGCTGACAATACATGCATGATTTCAGCCATTGTATCTAATTGGTGTATAATTGGGCTAAATATAGTGTTAGTCTCAATTAGAGCAGACTCACAGAAATGGGTGACATGGATATAAGTAGTCATTAACAAGTTCCTTGGGTCTACCTTAGTTGGTACTAATCTTCAATTTAGCTTTTTAAGTGTAAGAAGTATAGAATACATATACAGTCATCTCTCCACATTCACTAGGATTAGTGGCACTGAACCCCCATGAAAGTGGAAAAACCATGAATAACTCTACCCCCCCAAACCACGTTTAAGTATGATCATCATATTCAACCCACCATGGATTCCTTTGAGGCATCAGGATTCCTTCACAAGGCAGAAGTAGGTGGCTGGTGGGGCTTATTGCCACCTCCACTGCCACCCCACATTGTTTTTAATAGGGACTGGCAAGCCTCATTCACAGTTTCTCAGTCTCACAAGGCTTGCAGTCACTATTTAAAATGGTATAGAGAGACAGCAGAGGTGACAGCAAATAATCCATGAATAATCAAATCCACAAAAGTGAAACCTGCAAATGTGGAGGGCTGACTATATATACATATATGAAATGAAAATAATAAAACTACAACTCTGTGTTAGTGGTTGACCAAGCACACATCCCTTCCTGCTTGCATCGGTAGATGTATGTCAATATTTGTACCATTTTTCATTGCATTTTTTTTCTGGAGGTATTGTTTGGCTTTAGTTTACTTGCTTATTTTAGCTCAATCTCTGCATGCTGCTATAAGATGCAGAAAAAGCCCAAACATAAGCTTTTCCTTCCATATAAAGCTGTGTGGTTTATTGTACTAAGAGACCATTTCCATCTAAATTATTTCCTTCAAACAGAGGCCAAAGGCCATAGCAAAATCATAAAATGTCCAAGGTATAAACTAATGTGCTGGTTTTGTGGCTGTGCCTTTAAAATCTCTTGAACGTGTCCAGATTTTGTTCAGTAATCACATTCCCAAGGACACCAAGCAACATCTCAAGTGGTAACAAGATGGACATTGGAAAGGAATGTTGTACTGATTACAGGGATATTATTTTCCTATGAAGCAACCTAGAACACATCTTTTTGAGAATCTGTTCCACAGAATTTGATAGATTGTGACTGGCAAGTATGCTCATAACTCAGACTTTCTGTGAGCATATGCAGATTAGATAGATTTAACTCATGAGCCTATCCAAATTCACAAGTCTATCAGTAATGATGGCAAAATCATATTCAGGCTTGTTCTCTGCTGCCTCAAAAAGTAGAACTATGCCTAATCATTTTCATTTTCGGGACAATAGATTTCAACTGAACGTTAGAAAGAACTTCTTGATAGTGCAAATGGTTGGCAATGGAACCAATGGCCTAGAAAGGTAGTGACATCTCCTTCTCTGGATGTCGTTAAAAAGAGTCTGGACAGCTACCTGCAGGGTGTGCTGCTGGAGATCCTTCACTGAGCAGGGGATTAGACCTGATGGCCCATAGGGCCCCTTCCAGCTCTCTGATTCTCTGATTCTACATTTACTGAAAGAGAAGAAAAGTATCTTTCATGCCTTGGTGACCCTAAGTTGAACCCATCATGAGGTTTTCTGGGGCTGAAAGCGTATGATGAGCCCATGGTCACCCAATGGGTTTCCATGGCCGAGCAGGGAATCAAACCCTGCTCTCCAGGGCCTGTAGTCCATGCTGGCTCTCTCTCCATCCTTATGCAACCTGAATTATTGCTGAGACGCAAGTCTAGATCAAGGAGGACTTACAGCTATATGTGCCTAAGTGAATTATAAGATCATCAAGAATTTTCATCCCACTCTCCAAGTTGCAAGACTTGCTTTCATTATAATGTTTAGCCTTACATACATTTAAATTCAATTATCTTGTCTATTTCCAGTCCTTGACCATGTCCTGGACTACTTCTCAAAAAAAAAAGTTCTACCCGCCCAAAAAGACTTTGAGCTTTTTTTCCTTTCAAGATCACCACACTCCATATGTATATGGTATTTTCTTCTTTTTTTAACAAGTGTTTTTTCCAAAGTGACTTGTGATACGACATTAGGAGATGGTCTAATATTCAAAGAGGTAAGAAGAGAAAGAAATATCACACTGGATACACCCAAATTTTCAAGTATACCTAAATAAGGTATGTGTGTATATGTGTGTGTGTGTGTGTGTGTGTTTGGCCCATGTGTAAGTACTAAGGCCAGATGTGAGCAGAAGGAAAGGGATTGCTCTGTGAAACCAACTAATTTCCCAATGGGAGGCAAAAAGATTTGAATATGTGAATTTTGATTTAGATATGGGATCCAGATTGCTTGGGCTGGGTCAAAACTAAGGCAGAATCAGTATCACTGAAATGGGCCTCAAACAGAATTGGGGTGAGATGTCACAACCTTAGAATAAAACAGGATGCTCCATCTCAAGATACCACTCATAGAATGATGGAGAGGGGAAAAGATGAAACTTAGTAGGAAGGTCCAAAGGAGATGATAAGCATCTTTAGGATGAGAAAGCCAATGAATTTCTATGATCCAGTTGGGGGCCTATTCATTTAAGTTCAGTTTGGTTTCCAGAACTAAAATTCAATTGCATTAAAAAAAAAAAAGTATCATAATAATCCTAGACTTACAGCACTGATCAAGATCCAACAGCCACTAATGCTCTTGAAAATCCTGTGCTAACTTAGCTTAGAGAGTCTGCAACCCACAAGCCCCACGTCCCAAGAGCAGCCCCATTTCTCCAGAGTGAGCAATGGGAGGATTGCCATTATAAATCCTTCACATAAATCACAGATGAATCCTGGCAGTCTATACATAATCCATGTGCGTGTTCTTTAAAAACTGTCAGTTTTTAGTTTGACAACAGAGAGGGCTTTTTTTTTTTTTTTTTTTTGGTAAAGACATTGGAAGTTAGCAGAATTAACATATTTTGAGGCTGTCAATTGTATAGGATGTGTCACGGAAATAAGCCTCTTGTGCATTTTAAGAGCTTTCCTCCTAGAGCAGCATGTTTTCCAACATAAAGCAGAGTTTTAAATGCCTCTAAAAATAATACTGTCTGTGGAAATTATCTTTTTGCCTGAAGCCAAATTGAAGTATCATCTGGTAGATGTTTGGCCCTCCATTTTGACCATTCTACCTAAATGTCTTCCTACCACTCCCATCATTCATGACAATATCCAAGACATGTTGCTTCTTGAGGTAAATTATTAAATGCTTCCTCCCTGGCCAAAGTGCATGGCACTCAAAGCTGGCTAACTTTGGTTCCTGAGATAGAAAACCCCACAAGTCTCTCTCTCTCTCCTCTCTCCCCTGAAGAAAAATGAGAATAATAGGAAATCAAATGGTGTGTTTCCCTGACCCTATGAATCACTTGCCTGAAATGGCCACCAGGAATGGACTGATATATAAAGTGGAGGAAACTGCTTTAGGCCTGAGGCATTTTAGGGGTGCAGTGGACACATGAGGGCCTCATACTGGCCCTATCAGCTCTGAAAGATGCTATCAATACCTCTAGGCACTGTTTTTGCTTGTTTATTTATTGAATTATTTATCATCTGCTTTTCAGTAAACAGTGCCCTCACAAGGTGGTAGACAAGATTTTTTTCAAAAAATAGACAGAAATAATTGCACTATATATGCAACAATGAGCAAATACCAATTTACTGTTTGAAGATATGAACTATACCAGCACTGACTTAACTCACAGCTTAAAAACTCAACAGGTACTTGAATGCCAATGAGTGTTCACAGTTTTTTTTCCCCTTTATAACCACCAGGAATTATGAAACCACAGTCATTTCCTTGGGGAGGGCATACTGAAGACATGGGAATTCCAGAGAAAAGGTCATGTTTCTGGTCCCTGCCAATCTGACATCTCTTCCTGGCAGGTCAGAAGACAGACCTCTTTCCCAAGGTGCTTACTTTCCCTGATGTTATGGCAGGCTTATTCAAGAACAGGCATTCCTTCAGATAAACTAGTCTCAAGCCATTCCATCAGGAAGTGATTTCAACAGTCAGCTTTTCTAGCCTCTGCAGTGGATACTAAAATATAAACATTGCATTACATGGTGGTGGCTTTGTTGCTTTCCAAGTGATTGTACATTCCTTCAATATCACATGACTCTTAAGGTGTTTAAGAAATTAACAACAGCAGCCACCCGATCACAATGTCTCTATGCTTTGTCTTCATTTGCTTGGCTATTTTCACATACAAAGATTTCTGACCAGAAGCTGGACAGAAAATTATAACGTTGAGGCAAAATTGTCTCTGCTTTGGGTGGAGTGATCTACAGGATGGTTCACACAATGAAAGGGGCTGCCAATATTAGTTGGACTCTTTGAAATGTATTTATATTCCCAGAGGAAAATTGCCTACAGTCTTCCTCCCACTTCTTTTATTAGATAATTATTTATTTTGTTCCTTAATTGGCTAATTATGCCTACATTGTGGCATCTTAGAAGCAAACTGCTCGATATAATTGCTAATGAGTAGGTTTTGTATTTTGTTGCTGAGAATGCATAAGTATTCTCTGCCGAGTGTTAAGAGGTTTGTAATGGGTTTAGTGTGCTAATTATTAGTTATTTTGACATACTGTGAAAACTTTAAGAAGACAGGAAAACTAGACTTTGGACTGAACATTAAAAACATGCCAAAAATATTCTAGGTTCTTTAACTAGTGGTTCTAAAATGGAGTCTATATAGTTTTTTCAATACAATTTTTATTGCATACTACAAGAATTTATAGTAGTTAAGAGGCACCTAATGGATATCAACCTTCTCTTATTAATTCTTATTAATAATTCTTATTAATTCTATTGTTGTAAAATGAGAATTGTTTAGTGCTATACTTACATTCAAAGATATAAAATGTGTGTATGTGCAGGAGGAGTGTGAATCGATCTTGTTGCATCCAGCCTCCACATAGTTCTACAGTGACATATGTGTGTAGACCATAGACATTGAACTCAGAATCCATACATAATGGAAAACTAAATGTGTTAATTTTGTGATTGATGATGATGTATGGCTCTTGAAACCAAGGTATCTGACAGTTCTGTTGCTCTGGGTTAGTGAATCAATTCTGGGTTTTATGGGAGATATTCTGGTTTTATGGGAACTATCCAAAGTGCTGAATCTTGCTCTCAAACTACATTCAGCACATTGGAAAGCTCCTGCAGAACTGGAAGTTGCTCCCATAATACGCACATAATACACCAACCACCTTTGGCTTGGAAGTATCATTTTGAACTATAGACCCCAGATTCCTCCATCCAGCGCTTATGTTGGCACTGGATGGAGGAATCTGGAGTCTATAGTTTAAAAGGCATCTGCATAAGAAAAAGAAGTGATAAATCACTGAAGAGTCTAAACTAGGAACCAATATTTGTAAGGCAGGAGGGCTAAAGCTGAGACTAAGCTCAGACGTGCAAAAATGTTAAAAATAATTATAAAAGTGGATTTCTCCATCTATGATCCAACCAAGAGGAAGAGCAAGAAAATGATGGATTTACTGCATGGAAAGGATGGAGAGATGTTAATGGTTTCTGGTGCTAGATAAACTGCATTGCAATGCACTCACAAATATAAATACAGAGATTCTTTTTTTACAATATTTTACAGTCATTGGAGAAAAGGTAGATTGGAAGTGGGCAAATGTTGTCCTCATCTTTAAAAAGGGGATGGGATAGGGAGACCCAAGACAATTATTGATCTGTCAGTTTGACATCAATACTGGGAAAGGTTCTTGAACAGTCAATAGGTGAGCATGTAGAACAGAATGCTGTGATTTCTAAGATACAGCTTGAATTTTTCAAAAACAAATCATGCCATGCTAATCTCTCATCTACCAATCTCTGTTTTGACAGTGTTACAGAGCATGATAGATAAGAGAACACTGTGGATGCAGTGTATTTTGACTTCAGAGAGGTTTTCAAAAAGGTTGTGATCATATTCTTTCAGAAAAGCTGGTAAAATGTGGAATGGACATTGCTACTATTAGGTTAGTAGCTGATTGATGAACATAACCAGAATATTTATCCATGGTTCCTTTTCATCCTGGAGAAAAGTGGAAAGTGTAATGTTGCAAGATTCTGTCCTTGGCACAGTTTGGTTCAATATCTTTATAAATGATTTAGATGAAGGAACAGAGCAGTTGCCTATCAAACTGGCAGGTGACACCAAACTTGGAGGAATATCTCAATAACCAAAATTAAGATTTAAGCTGATCTCCACAGACGGGAGAACTGGACCAAGGCTAACAAAATGTGTTTCATTGGGGATAAATGTAAGAATCTATATTTAGCCAGAAAATAATCAGATCTATAAAAACAGGATCGATGACACCTAACTTGACACAGTATCTCTGAGAAAGATCAAGGGCTCCAGTAAATCATAAACTTAATATGAATCAGTAGTGTAATGAGGCAACAAACCAGAACAAAAGAGTTTTGTAGGCTGCATTAACCGAAATGCAGCATCCAGATCAAAAGAAAGATTAGTAATACCATGTTCTGGAATATTCTGTCCCACTTTAAGAAGATACAACCAAGATAGAACATATCAAGAAGAGAGTGCCCATGATGGTTAAAGGAATAGAACTCAACCTCTTTGAGGAATGGTTGAAGGAGGTATGTTTAACTCATAGAAGAGAAGGCTGAGAGGCTCTCTCGCATGCGCGCGCGCTCTCTCTCTCCCTCTCCCTCTCCCAATCTCTCTCTCTCTCCCCTCTCTCTCTCTTTCTCTTCCTCTCGCTCTCTCTCGTATGCATATATACACACACACATACACACAAACGATATCTGAGATGCTGTCATGTGAATGATGGAACAAGCTTGTTTTCTGCTGCTCTGCAGGGTAGGATCAAAACAAATGGATTCATGGTGCAGTAAAGACAATTTCACTAGAATATTAAGAAACATCTGTTCACAGCAAGAGCTGTCTGATAGCAAAACACCCTGCTTCAGAAGATGATGGACTTTCCATGATTGGAGATTTTTAAACAGTGATTGGATGACCACCTCCTGCATGTTAGTTGGCTGGACTACATGGTCCTTAAAATCCTGTCCAACCCTACAGTTTTATTATTCTGCGATTTATTTATTGTATTTTCTGAATGCCTCATAAAGTACATTTCTCTAGGCATTGTACCATGCCATTTCAAATAATATAATGCTAACATAATTTTTCTAAAAAATCAAGATGACAGTATTTTTTGGTATATGTTCTTCTCACTGTATCTTCAGGCAGTTGATATTTCACACACAAGCTGCATTCTTAAGTGCCTCTACCAAGAAATCTTATTGCAGCTTCCTGCAAATGCCGTTGCTAGCCACAATTCCAAGAAAATGCTAGTGGCACTTTTTCAAACACAGAGATATAATATATTAGAAGACAAATTAGTCTGAATAAGTTCAGTGGACTAGGAGGTTCTATGGTCCTTGGGTATTTGTTCACAGATGCAATTAGAAAGCACTCTTTTTTTCCAGAAAAAGTCTTGATCAAGCACAATTTGGTTATCAACTGTTAAACAATAAACGTTCAAATACAATTTCAGAGGACAGAAATTAATGGCAATTCTTTTTAACTATTGATGTTTTGGAGAACTGTGCATCCCTCTAGACTAGACAGTTATGCACAGGTCCTCTATATGAAAAGGGAAGGAGACCTATGCAGTTTAGGAATGGCAGGGAAGGACTGTTTCCTTGTCTACAGAGATTTGTCAAAGGACAAACTAACTCCATAGATGATTACTCAGAAATAAGTCCCACTGAATTGAGTGGTGCCTGCTCCTAAATTAAGCAAGAACAGGACTGCTCCTTTTGGGTGTTTCTGTATTTGTTGGTACGCGTGGTGCCTTAGCCTACAGCAGTGGCTAGAAGTAGTATTCTGTATGAGCAGCATAATGAGAAGGTATAGGCTTTTTCTTTCAAGTGTAGATGTGGCAGCTTTCATACCAGCTCCTTTGATGGCTGAAGGCTGGACTAGTGTAATAAACTGCACCTCAGGCATCCCTTGCTGACACATTGGAATTTATAGCTATTCTTGAAAAAGAGAATGGCAGCCTATCTCTCAACAGGAATGACTGCAGAAACATACCTCACCTTGGCTTCAAGGCCACTCATTTCCAATCACCTTCTAGGCATAATTTCTGATGTTGACTTCAGTCTATGACATTCCATGTATCTCCAAACCTAGACACTTATGAATTTTCTCATTGTCTGTTCTCTTGTAATCTCTGTGTCATAAAGTGGTCTAGGAAGGCAGGTACACCCAGTCTCTAGACCAGGCAAATATACTAAATCAGCCTTCCAATTGAGCATATTATCATAGAACTCCAGAGAGAGAGCTGAGGAATAGCCCATTGCTCTTTTGAAAAATAAATGAAATACACAACTATCTAGCCAAGACTAAATCCTAAAGATACCTACCAAAACAATTTTTCAGTGTGGGGGAGTGACTGGAACCTCACCATTGTGGCTAAGTCTTGACTTTTTGTCAGCCATTTGAAGACAAAGGTTGTGACGAGAGGTGGAAACAAAGACATTTAAAATAGAGCAAAGGAATTTGCATTTACCCATTCAACTTAAGGTTCATTCATGAAGGAAAGGAAAGTCAGGCTTCAGATGAGCAATAATGCAAGGTGCAGAACCTCCTGGTGTCTGGAAGGGTGCCTGAGCATATCCTTCAGTCAGAGACATGTGCCATAAGGAAGAGGGAAAGAAGGCTAGGGTTTGCAGATTCCAATAGAGGAGTATTTTCTGTCATGCTTGCATTTTCCTCCAGTCTCAGATCTCATACAATTCATCATACTTAGATAGATAAGGATTGTCCTTAAGACTTTGGAGACACTGTTGCCAGTATCAGATGTTCTCCCACTACCTTGTCACCATGCCAGACCAGAGCTATCCTCCACAGAAGTCCTTCTCCCTCACAAACCTGTGATATTTCCAGATTTTTAAACCACTGAAAGGAATTCAAAAAGAAAGGAAGGAGGGGGAATCATCCCAAAGTATGGGGGAAATAAACAGAATGGTGTGAGTGTGGAAATTCACATGGAAAAGTAGTCCCAAAAATCTTTCTTTTATCCTACATTTTACACCTGCAGTATGTGGAACTAATGACATGATAGTACAACTGTATCTGAATCACTGATCTCTTCCAAAATGGCATATTCTGGTTTCCTACTGCAGAATGAGAAATTTAACAGATGCATCTAAATGTTCCAGTTTCTCTTTTCCACAGGCATTTTGAGGACATTGGTTGATGCAGTGCCTTAACTCAACAAAAAAGTGAACTTCCGTATATACACTGGAGTGGACAGCTTTGGTAGGTTCAGTTCAACTCCCTGAGAAGCCTCTATGGCCTATATGTACATACTCATGTACACACACACACACACACACACACACATACACAGTGGGGAGATAGGGGGAGGAAGGGAGGAGATGCACAACTGTATTTCTGCAGCAAAATGTGAAAAAAAACTTTAAAAATAGGAAAGTGATTTTTTTTTAAAAAAAATTAGTAGCATACTTTTTGGTAGCATAGTGTTGGGGTGGTGCTAGAGGGCACATCTTTCTCAACAATAATGCAGACAAATATTTCTTCAGGGCAAGACTTGGGCAACATACAGTGGATATTATACAGTAAAGTATGCAAAACTCTTTAAAATGGGAGAAATGGTTTATTTCTAAACAGATTTTAGCCATATCCTGCCTAACTTTAGTGACATTATTTTGGTCTAATGCAATTTTCACAGACAATAATTCCCTGAAACACCAAGTGAGTTCAGGAGGGACGTTGGAGGACACATCTTTCCCACCTGTAATGTGGACAAATATTGCTACAAGGCAGTGCTCAACCATTAGTGTTAATCCCTGAAGCACTGAATAGAAAGCAGGCATCATCATCATCATCATCATCATCATTGTAATAGCACAGAAGGGAAGTTAAATCATGACCAAAAAATTGAAGCACACAGTATACGTGAAATTATAGGTTGATCATAAATGAAATCCTGGTATCACGATATCACTAATCAAGCAATATCTGCTGACTTTGATGATTCATGGCAAAGAAAGGCCAATATAAACAAGCAACCATTCTAATACTGCTCAAAAAAGACAATGCAGTTGTTACATTAATTAAAAGAGCTGATTTTAACAAGTAAAAAAATCAAAAAAATCATTGGATGGGATCTAAACTTAATTGTACATCCCTTGCAATCAATGCGAATTATCTTTGTCACGATGCAACCCAATGAAAAGTGGATATATATTCTGTAAACATATATGGCTAAAATCTTATAAAGAGGGATGTAAATCTTCAACTATTTTGTCTTCACATGCAAGAACAATTAATTCCCGTAGTTTACTGCCTTGTGGAGGAAAAAAAAATCTGAGTACTTTTTACCTGGTATTCACACATTTGTTGAAATATTCTGGCTGATTGTTTTCGTGTGGAAACTTTGTCCCACCAAAATCATGCTAATGTGCAAAAAAAGTTCTGCATTTTTTTTTCTGGGAATACATATAGGTTTGGGGTCAGGGGAAAAACCAAGGTTTTACACAAAACCACCAATTTTTCACAAAAAAAGTATAATTCTAAAAACAATATTTTTGCATGAAAAATGTGGGGGGGGAGTGCACAAAAACCCTACAACTTTCATGAAGAAGCTTGGTATTCAGGAACAAAAACCCTGATTCAGGAAAAAATCCATATTTTTCACCCCCAAATTCCAAAGTATATTTTTAATGAAATAATGTCCTGAAACACTTCAGGATACCTGACAACCAAGTAAAAACTGTGAAAAACGGTCACCTATGTATCATTTCCCCCCCAAATGGGTATCCTGAGTGTCAGAAAACTATTTTTTTCCAGAGAGGTAACAAATAGACAGTTTTCCATCCCTACATACAAACCACATGAAGCAAACCCATTTTTATTTCTGCTTATTTCTGAGAAGTAGGTTATTGGGTAGCATTTCTTTTTCTTACTAGTACCTTTCCGCAAGGTAGAGAAATACCAAGTGAGATTCCATGGCTGGAAACATTCAAAGAGAAGGGACTCCATGTTGCATGGGTGTTTCTTAAAGGTGAGATTTTGAAGGTAAAGTGAGGGAGACATCTAAAGAACCTAGGGTGGATGCACAAAGGACTTTCATATGAGATGAGATTTAAAAGAGATATGTATAATAAATGGAAGAAGGGGCAAATCATCAAAAAGGAATACAAACAATAGGCAATACACGTATGGGGAAAGTCAGAAAAGCTAAAGATCAGAATGAGATCAAACTTACTAGACAAGTTAAATATAATAAAAAGATTAGATTCAGAGCAAAAGGAAGAACAAGGAAATGCCATGGCTACTATTCAGGGAAAGTGATGAAATCTTTTAATAGGGAACAGAAAGAAAACCAAACTGTGCAATACCTTGTCTGTCTCCATAATCTTCCAAAAAGAAAACAGTGTTCTAACTGGTGAAAACAGAAAGGAAACAGGTAGTAAGAGGACTAAGGCCAGACTAGGTAAAGAGGCAGTAAAGGAATACCTACCTACTTTAAACATATTCAAGTCTTCAGACCTCCCAAACCCCACTTTTTGGTAAGCAACTGCTGGAATCAGTGGAGGCTTCTTTCCTTGTTTATCAAGAGGCAGCTGTCTGACATTCCCTCCCTTTCCCGTGACAAGCAGGAAAAGGATCACTATCACAAATGTCCCTCATGCTGGAGAATGCCCATGGGCGGCAGAGTGGGAACCACTTCTCAATCAACAGGGGAACAGGCCACCATTGTTCCCAGTGGTTGCTTACCTGTAAGGGCAATTGGGGAGACTTTTATTGTCCTTGCATAGCTCCTACACTAGGGCTATGTAGGAATCATGAATACATGGCAGTTACAAATATGCAACTGTACATGTTCTGGCCATAATCACAGAGCCACTGTCAATATTCTTTGAGAATTCCTAAAGTACAGGAGAGGTCTCAGTAGACTGGCAGAGATTAATATTATTCCCATTTTCAAGAAGAGGACCTGAGAAACTACCAAGCAGTAAGTCTGGCATTAATACCAGAACAGGTTCTAGAACAGAAGATTAAATTGTCAATTCTGGAAGCTAAGTCTTATGAGCTGGGTAAGTTTAGAAAAGAGATTCTACCTAAAAGTTAGGAATAACTTCTTTGCTGTAAAAGCTGCTCAACAGTAGAACGGGCTGCTTTCAAAGGGTTTCTCTGAAGGTTTTTAAACAGATGTTGAATGGGTATCCGCAAGGAGTGCTTTAGTTGTGTATTCCTGTGTGGCAGGGGGTTGGACAAGATGGCCCTCATGGTCCCTTCCACTTCTAAGATTCTGTGGTTCAGTTGTTCTAGGAGAGTGGCTGAAATCTATCATTTAGAAGAACACAAGTAAAGTAAAGAAGAGAGCCTGGGTTGGACTTAGTCATGCATAGAGCAAATATGTTAAAATCAATGGGATTCTCATTAGGTCCTATTGATTTAAAAGTTCTCATTGTAAGTATGGTCCAGCCTGGATCCAACCTAAGGCCTGAAAGCATCCTAAGTATTTTTATGGATAGATTTAATCCACAGAAAGAGAGACCTTTATACTTTATTCCTTCCTAGTACAGATAATTCTATTTTGACTCTGACCTTCATCTCACAATCAGAACACAACTGGTATTATAGCCAGTGATTCTGTGGTGCCACCCAGGGTGGGCATGGCCTCAGAAGCCACCCAGCCTTGAGGATCCATGAAACCAAATACAGAGGGAGACTTCCTTCAAAGTCTGCTCAGCTCTCGTCTTTCCTCTGAATGTTCTCCTCTCTCCCTCTCCTCTGATTTCATCACTTTCCCCCTTTCAGCTTCCTTTTCCCTTTTAAATTCCTTGTTGCCTTCCCTGGCCCCACCAGTCAGGTCTTTGCTCCCCAGCATTTTCACAGCTTGTTTTTCTTCTGGCTTTCCCCTACTTGCTGTGGCTGTCCTGGGAAGCTCTGTTTCATCAGAAAGGCCAAGCAAGGTAGGTCTCGTGTGGTTGGTGTTGACAGGCACCCTGATGTCCCTGAGGCCCTATCACAGGATCTCAACTAGGAGTGCCTAGACTTCTCCAACAACATCTTGGGAATCTTCTTTCTTAAGCAACACTGTTCTGGGTTAACCAAAATAGGCTGAATAAAACATACATACATTAAGTAATGCATTTAATATCATTGCCCCTCCCCAAAACCTTTATCAGTTCCTATCCAAACTCAGAAAACAAGGATATTTATACACCCACACCCACCCACACACACACACATATATATCAAAAGTCTATTAGAATTATAATGGAATGTTCAGCACTGAGTTACCTGTGTTAATTCAAAAACACTTTGAATACTTGACTTTATCCATTGATGTTTCACCTTTACAACTACAATAACACTGCACTGCAAGAAAATAAAACATGGTAAGGACTACAACACCAGAGTGTTTTAAATATTTAAAAGTAATTTGAATAGGTATTATTCATATTAATAGCTCTATTTTTGAGTGCACATCAGGACCGGAAATTTTCAAGTGACAGATATTACTATTAAAATTTCAGTAATGAATGCATTTTTAATAAGGCAGTGATCTTGTTAGCTTTAGAAATGATTTGTTGTTTTCTTTCTTTTCAGCCTACCTAAAATCTGAGTAAACCTCATCGGATAATTACCCGGCATTAATTACTTCCTACAAAAAAGGGTTCTTATTTTATAATTAGGGGTGTGCTGTCATTGCTATTTTTCCCCCTTCCTAGCAGGTGTCTCATTTGGAGGGTGCTACAGATATTGTTAATGGGTGGCATCACAAGACTTATGCTAATAGAAAAAATGTAAGACAATTTGTTCCAAAAGCATACTGTGGCTCATACCTCAGTGGATTCTAATTATATGTAGAATCACCCAATGCTACCTGCTCCATGTAGTTTCACCTTCTTGCAATTTCCATAGGGTACTTTGGGGATACCATACTAACCTTGAGAATGTGAAGGTTCTAGTTCCACCACTGACCTGAACCCCACAGATCTAGGTCAGTTTGGGTGATTACAAGACAACCATTTGCCAAGAGGTAGCTTATTGCAATGTATCCATGTACCTGAAAAGGAGGCTTCTTATCTATATTGTCCTGCTGTGTGATTTTTCATGCTAAGTACAGAAGTGTCAAACATAATGGCACAGTGGTCATGGTGCTTTGGGATTTCTAGTCCAAAACAGTAACTATTCATATTCTGTTTATTCTCCTGATACTATATGGTGGGATCCCTGAATTTCTGTGGATCACATCCTGTCACACTTACGTTGTAGGACTCACCTTGATTTAAGGGACCAGATATACTGCATCAGCCTTCTAGTCTCCTTCACACAGCAAGCCAAGGTGCTTCAGTCTCAAGTGGTCCATACTACAATCAGGACTGACAGACACTAGCATAGTCTGTTGATGTGACATGGCAGGCTCTCTCATTTGTGCCAGATGCATAGAGCTCAGTCTGAATTCAGAGTGTATCAGTCCTACAGAGCAGTACCAATTTCAAACCACTTTAGCTATCATAGGCCCCTCCTATGGGATCCTGGAGTTTTTCATCTGGTATTTACAATTTTCTGGCAGAGAAACAGCAAACACCAACAACTCAGTTTCTCTAACTGAGAATTCTAAGGATTCCTCACCAAATGACAAGTCACATGATTCCACAGGTTGGAGCATGGACAGGGAAAGTCATGCTGAACTGTGCCATGCTCACTTTTAGTCAATCTTAGAGGAGATCATTGAAATTAACCAGATTTTTGTTAGACATGGCTAATTCAACCCTCATTCATTTCAGTGGGCCTGCTCTAAGGATGACTACATCTCAATCCAATAACATGTGAATTAGTGAGTAACTGATGATGCTAAAACTTTACACAAGTCGATGTGGAGATTCCAAATGAGGATATTAGAGGTCAATCTCAAAAGTAGCAAGTGAAAAAAAAAGTCATTAGAAAAATTCCACAGTGGCATTTTGAGAAGAATATCCTTCACGCCAAGCAGTGATTGTATCTTTTTTATAATGAGTTTTGTTTCCCCTCCCTTTTTTTTATGCCAAACCTTGGCAAGAAATGATTATTGGCTTCATGAAGCATACGCTGTAATCAAAACAAATTAGAACATCTGGAGTATTTCTGAGAATAAACGAAACTTATTTTTCTTCTAACTTATTTGCAGTTCACCTGAGCAGGTGGTTTCCATGTCGGTGGGGCCATGAATCCACTCTGGGCTTTAGTCTGAATTTAAATAAGCCATCTAAGGTGCTGAACCTATCTTAGGAATGTAGTTCAGAACCTCGGATACCTTCTTTAAAACTAAGGTCATTTCCACCCTGCACTGTTACAGTGCTATTTATTCCATTGTCATAATCCTATGGCATTCTGGGGTTTTCAGTTTAGGGAGGGGCATTTATAATTTTCAGCCAGAGAGTTCTTTGGTCTCAGTAAACCACAAACCTCAGAATTCCACAGGATGTTGAAAGTGGAATAATAGCACTATAACAGTGCAATGCAGAAATGGCCTCAGAGTTAAACCCAGAGTGGAATCATTACTGTGATGACACAGAAGCTACCCATTGTCCTACCTTCAGTTAGTCTGAAGAATAGTATTTTGAACAGATAATTCTAGGAGTTGGAATCCAAAAAAAGTAACCTTCTCAAGGCTTGCTTATCAGCTAATCTCTGGCTTAACTGGAACTTGACCTCATCCCTAGTTCCTGGGATATGTTTTCAGTCCCAGGCATAGGATGAGTAGATGTGTGTAGGATGCCGTTTTTGTCTCCAGCACTGTAGAGCCTGTAGCGAATGGACAACTGAAGTAGATGACAAAGTCTCTTGCAGCTCTAAAATTTTACATTTTACAGAAAGATGAAAATGTCTCTGAATCTGAATTAAGTTCTTTTGGTCTTCACCTGGTAAGGCCACATTGCATCCCTAAATACCTGAGAGACTGGGGCAGGTTTGACAGATTAGACAACATGACTTTTGGGTTGCTTTGAGCCCTGAGGTGTCTCTCCAGAAATTAAACATTGTCTCCTCCCCTTTTCGAACTTCTCAAGGTAAGTCTCAAAGAGAGTCCAATTATTAAATGACCTTCTTGGAAACCATTAGAAACTCTGCATATAGAGAATTTTTTGAAAATGAAAATTGGTTGACCTTTACTCAACTAGTGAGCAAGATATACTGTGCAAGACCCATCTCTCATAAGTGGTAAGCATAATAAGCTGAAACAATATTTGCTGAATAGTGAATTTCCACCATTTATAATGTCAACTTTGGTCTCTTTTCCCCTTCTCCCAGAATTATGACTAGTTCATATTTAATATTTAGGTTCCAAAGGAGTTTGAATAACTTCAAGCAAGAGTATATGGAACTTCAGAGTAACCTTTAAAAATCAGTCATGTTGTCTATTAAAGGTTCATCATAAATCTGCTAAACTCTCTCTGCTAAAACTTGCTTAGTACAAAGATTCTTCATTGTGTATGCAGTAGATTAAAACAGTATATGCAAAGAGGTATTAAGGCAGTTGGCAGGAGTATAAATAAGTTACATGAAATAATAAACACATAATTCTGCTCTCTCTGCAACAAACATTATAGCAAAATCTAATTCTAACCATAGTAAATTTTGTTGGCTACATAGCAAGGTCACTCAAGGTGGTTTCCTCTGCTTATTTGAGTGGCACAGCAGATATGAAACCTCCGATATGAAGCAAGAGAGAACAAGAATCTGCTATAAAAATAGCTTTGCCATGATAATAATAACAACAGGTGAGGGGACAGAATGAGAACAGAGGTAGAGAATGCATTGCACAATGACTAACTCTCCTATATTGCATGACAGAAGATATTAGCAAGGAGGAAGTAAGACTCATAGGGTGACGCATAGAAGTTCTATGCTTCTTTACAGTGCTGGACCTAACATTAGGCACAGAGAAGCTGTGGCTGCTATCTGGTTGTTCCTTATGAACTCTCCATTCTCATTTGTCAGAGAAGCATTCCTGGGTCCACTTAACAAACCAGTTGTCTCAGATGTTTAGAGGACATTTGTCCTGTCACTAATACTGGGACAATACAGTTGACTTCTGTTCTTAGACTGCTCATTTATTAGTAAATATGTTTTAAATTAGTTCATAACTATTTTTTTAACCATTTTAACAATGTTGTGCTGTTGTTCTCATGTGCCTTCAAGTCATTTCTGACTTATGGCAACCCCAAGGTGAACTTATCATATGGTTTTCTAACCATTAGGTTCAGAATCTGAAATTGTCTGAGTACATTATTGCCAACCAGACCCAACAAAAGAATCAAACCAGTTGGGAACCCCATTGATTAAGACAGTGATTGTTTTGAACAGATGGCTTGTTTCAGTCTCCCCTGTTCTATTCCACACAGGGACGGCTGCACCTGGGAAGTTCTTGGCTGAAGCAGAAAGAATGCCTTGGGTTTTTCTCAGTTTGGCTGAATAGATCTGGCTCTAATGCTGCTGCAGTGAACTCTGATCTAACTAAGAAGTCTCCTGCTCAAGCAAAGGGCTTCTGTAGTCATGATTCTCCCCAGGAATAGCTCCATAAAGCTAACTCCAATGACACTTATAGGAATTCCTGTGCCTGAACCATCCACTTTTTTTTCTTTTTTTTCTTTTTTGGCTCAGGAAATGAACTGCAATGAACCTCCATTGGTAGGTAAGGAGCAAGACAGGCCTCCATCAAGTTATGTCTATAAGAAACAGCAAGGTGAATACCTGCACTTCAAAATTTACATCACTGTACTGTCTGCCTGAATAGGACCTTTGGCAAAGCATTATCATGATCAGGGTGCTTGCTAAGGTGAACCTTGAATGTGACCTAAAATATTAGTTCTTAAGTGGTTGGATTATTCTTAGCAAGCCCACCCAAGTCAAGATTATCAGTGACTTGTTAAATACAAGACACTTCAGCTCCACACTGGTGGCTCAAATGGGCAAAATTAAAAATAGAGATGAGAAATCATAAAACAGAATTGGACAAAAAGAGGGGAAAAGCTTAATTGAAAGATAACACAGAGAAACAAAGAAACAGGACAGCCAGCTGTACATTTCAGGGTATGCCAAGCTCATTTTCTTGGCAGTATAGACGTAAGCAAGCGTTTAGCATTGGCAGCATCACATGAAACACAGTTCTGGCTAAACAATAAAAGTGCTTGTTGTACTTGGGAGAAAACTGCATGATTGATTTTAAAAATGCATATGACAAGAGAGAGATTGTATGGAAGAAAAATAATACATTTTATGAAATCTATGAGAAACTGACAGCAGAAGAAAAAAAGAGAGTTGAAGCATGAACCGCAAATAAAAATGTGGTAAGCCATCTCCATTGGATGAAACAGACATCCCAGTTGGACAATAAAGATTATCCATGACACTGATTAGGAAGATGAGTATAGATGGTCCTCTGTCTCCTTGCAGAGTAGCATGAGCAATTGTTGATGCTTTCTGACACTGATGGCTAAAGCAGATGCATATAGGGAAAGGGCATGGCTCACTGCCACAACTCAGGCTTTGCAAACAGAATGACACAGGCCCAAATTCTCACATCTCCAGGCATGGTTCAGGTAGGAGGTCCTCTCAATGAGCTACTCTTGAGAATCTGGAAGAGAACTTGGAACGCCATGAGCACTCTCTCTCTCTCTCTCTCTAAAGAATACAAGCCACAACTTGTTATTGTTGACTTTTTTAAAAAAGTTAATTGTTAGTATAACTCATTACTTTAAAAGCAACTCATTACTGACAGATACTAGTGTGTGAAGTTATGTACACCTTTCAGCTGAAGCCCAGAGGGAATCACACTGCTTCTGAATGATGTAAACCATGTCTGAATGTGATTATGTCAGGTGGATTTGATCCTAGACCAGGTTGTGCTGCTATGGAACATGCCAGAACTCTCTGGATTACTTCAGATTAATGTTTCCTTAGCAGGCAAACACAGCCCCCAAAGTCCTGTCCCTTCCCTACCCCTGCAGGATATTGGCTAGTGTGGGGAGATGGGAAGGAGGTTGTTACCCTGCTTGCTGGGGCTTCCTTAAGGGGATTCCCAAAAGAATCAAAATTGTGGGGAAAATTAGCTCAGAGCACTGCTTTAGCTTTACGAGAGGCAGGGTAACTTAGCAGGATCTTGTAACCCAGTGTCTACGGGGTCAGGCCAAGCCAAGAACTAGGCAAGTTGTTCAGTTTAAAGATTTTATTAAACTCTCAGTAATTAAAGCAAACAACAACACACACACTCATGCACTCATTCAAGAACTAATGAAGAAAATGAGGAAAATTAACAGGGATTTTGTTCTGGGGTGTTCTGGGGTGATCCTCCACCTGATCCTGATGCCCAGAAAGCCAAAGTTGAAACAGAGGATTGCGAGCAGTGAAACTCAGAACGGGGGAGGGGGCTGAGGCAAAACAGAGTGATGGCAATTCAGGAGGAAAATGTAAACGAACCCCCGAACAGATAAAAACATGGGGTTTTTATAGAAAAAATATACCTGGAGGGCTAGTTCTTTCCCTGGGAGAACAATAGCAAGGAAGGCTAGATCAAAGCCGTCAACAACACACATCTCCGGCTGAATGTTTCTTGGTGCTTTGTGAACGACTCTGCCCGAGTGAGACAAAAGGCACAGGTAGAGTGGAAATTGCCCTCACTTGGCAGGCTGATTGTGATTCTACCGAGCTGCCATACCAGTGCGAAGGGCCCTTTGTCTGTTTGATGGTCAGAAAGTCTCGAGGGGTCTCTGGCTACGTGACAGGTTGAGTCACTTGGCTTGACCAAAGTTTTCCTAACTTCTGCCTTTCAACCTTCCTGCCTACGTGCACTTACAGTGACCCTGTCAGACACATGGAATGATTTTTAATATTAGCCACATAGAGATATCAATTTGATGTGGTGAATTAATAAATTGTAGACCCTGGGAGAGAGCTATTAGCCATAGTAACAAGGTGAAATGGAGTGGGTAGCTCTAGCTGATTTCATCTTTCTCTTTGGGAGCATAATATGAAACCTCTCTTTCCTTTTCTTTCCTTTTCATTTCTTTCCTTTTTGTTTCGTTTTTGTTTTTGGATCTTTTTAAAAAAGGGATCAACACAACATCCTACCTCATTCCCATCCCATACTCTTCAACACTTCACAGATGAAAACTGGGATGTGTGTGGTGGAGAAACATCAGAGTGTAGTCAAGATGGCAAAACCTATTAACGAGGAAGAACATACAAGCTAGAAGAGGCTGCAGTAGTTTGCTTTTGCTTGGTCCTACTGAGAAGAGCAAGATTCCAGCCCCTGTTCTCTCTCTGTGTGTGTAATGAGTTTAAACTACCTTTGCACTTTGAACTCAGTTTCCAGAAACTGAAGTAAGCTAAGGTCAAAGGGAGAAAGTGGGAGGAAGAGAGACAACCAAGGGCATTATTACAGCATCTGGAAAAGTGGGATGACAGAGGACTAATTGGGACTGTCCATACCAAATTGGGACAGTTCAAGAATGTTCTGTCATAGCCTATATTTCAGAGTGATTCTTCATTTCTAGCATTCCTTTGGGATCCTTTTTCTGTTGTTAGTTTTGTTCCTGGGTATATCTCTGGAATTCTGTATTCTCGTTTTAGAGCAGAATGAATAAATAACAATCTTACAATGCATCTCCCCTCCTCCTCTGTCTCAGTAATCCAACAAAGTGCCTTAATCGTGTATCCCATTTTCATACACATGCAAATGCGTATGCACCTTCCAGCACACACAACTGTTATGTCACTTCACATACTGAGTAAATGTTCACTTTCGATGGAGGAACTTGCCAGTAAGTAACTGCTCAGACAGCATTCTCTCCTTGTTTCTTCTCTTCTTCCTAGATGACATAAGGGAAATCACAAGTTCAGCTGCTGGTAGAATGAAAAACTTAAAGCACCCCATATTCTTCTTCTCCTCATTATAAGTCTGAAGCTGTGTCTACCTGCCTCCTTGCTTGACTGGCTGCCTTTGGTGTTTTGGTGGATTTCCTGTACTGTGAAGGTACTTGGAGAGGCTTTGGAAGCTTTAACAAGGGGTGGAAAAAGACAGGGAAGATGGTGCCAAGACCAAGTTTTCACAAATTGGCAAGATTGTGTGATCAACAACATCAACGATGTCTTTGGTGTATTTTTCAACACAGCAGGTAAAAAGAATAGTACTTTGAAACTGTAAAACATAAGAGCCCTGGAGCTAACTGTACACAATTTGGCAGAATTATTCCTTTCTTCATGATTTACCATGCCTTAAAGCTCTTTCAGAAAAAAGAAAGAAAGTTGTACACACTTTACACTCTTCAGTAGAGAAGTGAATAGTAGGAGGTGGATCCCTGAATCATGATCCAAAGTCCAGATCAGATTGGGTAGGTTTGGATCATTTCTGAGCAGAACAGGAATAAATCCAAATCACTGATCCTGAAGGAGATTTATAGTTTGATTTGAAGTTTTTGAGTGGGTGGGGAATATTTTCCTTTCTTCCTTTACCAGATTAAAAGGACAGAATCCAAAATACTCTTCCTTACAACAGGTTCCAAAAGAGTCCCCTAAATCTATGTTTCTGGGGAAGACATTCCACATCTACATGAATATAGTGCCATGACCATAGTGATTCAAAATGCTTATGGATGCTAATAAGGCACGTTCATACATTTATTTGGTTTCAGTCCAAAGACTGGCTTTATTAATGTAGAGCTCCCCATTCTAAAATCACATCTATTTATATTTTGACAGAAAGGAGGCAGCTTGACTGGAGTAGAGTATTAGAATGGCTGCTTTCCATATTAGATATTTTCCACAGGCTGTTTCATCAGCTGTCCATGGCTTGCCATCGCTTTTATTATCTGATTAGATAATAAGCAGGAAGTAGCCAAATCTGTGAAATTTCATATAAATCATTAATGGTGCTGAATAACATTCTATCTTACAGTTTGCAAATATCTCCCCGAATAGGCTACCAGCTGTCCAAATGTTAGCAAATTAAGGCAATGAGAGAGAACATATTTCTCATGTCGAACCCTTGTATCATCCAGAGCATACTGATATACGATTGAAAAGTTTCATATCATGGAAATGACAGTGGACAGTGAGAGCACCTGAATTCATACCCCAATGTAGCTGTATAGAGAAAGCTGACCATAGCTCTAACAAATGAGCTGATTTAATCAAGGAAGGCAAAGTCTTGAGTTTGCAAGATGTGAACAGGGCATTAGATGATCAGGGTGCTTGGAGATCTTTCATTCACAGAGTTATCAGATGTCAAAGTCAACTTGACAACAAGCAACAAGTCCAACAATGACAAGAACCCTATTAACCAGCAACCATAAGGGCCTTAACATTCTAGTATCCTGGCTATCCAGTTGGATTCTCATCAGTATATCAATGAAAATATCTTCCCACTAATGGGAAAGAGTTTTGAACAGCCTTATGTATCGAACTCACACACAGGAGATAATGCAGATGCTTTGTACATCATGTCGCACTGGAGTAGCTTCTTCTACAAGCAAATAGACTGGTACAAAAACTAAAACTACAGGGAAATACATAAGACAGGATTTCTTTCCAGATGCATTCCTTTTAAGTATGTAAATTCTAGTTCACATTTCAGTTGAACAATTGAGAACAGGAATAATCTCTCCATTACAAAATAATTACCTTTGATGCATTGATTGAAAGTCTGACTCAGAACTGAATGCTTTTAGGTAGTTTCAATCTTAAGACCGCATCAGATTCTTTAAAAAAAAAACCAGGTTGTAGAACTCAGTCTTCTGAGTTTTAAGTCTTTAATTTAGGGTGTGCACTTGATGTTTCACTTTTTCTCTGTAAAATATCTGTAAAAATATAAAACTGAAGCATAACTTATATTGCATCATCTAATTAGCTTCTTCCTTTCTGCTCTTTTGCATAATTTTCTGGTGGCTAAACATAGATAAAGAAAAGAATAATCTTCCTTGTATGTTTGGCTGCTTTCCTTGATATCACCTTGTAAAGTCTGTCACTTTGGGACACCTTCAGGGTTTTGTTGCTTTCAATTATATTGGCCATTTCATTTCATTATATATTTGTGAATTGCCCAGGACTATTGGCCAGGCTATTTCTTAGTTAACCAATAACATCAATCACTCAGAATCTGATGGGCCCAGGAGCAATAAAAATCCTGTACCCTGTTGCCCTTTGGGAGAAAATCATTTTAAAATTCTGAACACTTTTTAGCTTCTCAACTCTGGTGCTACAGCAGAAATCTCCTTGCTATTGCTTGGTTCACTGCATTTGGATTTGCACTTGTATTTTCCATGCAGATTACCTTTTGCTTTGCTTTGTTTTGCTTTCTAAACAACCCTTTCTGCTTGTTCATAATCTTAGATGTATCTCCAGAACATCAGACCTACAGATAGGAATATTTTTCCCCCAGAAATATTACATCAATTCCACCCATTCCTTTCTTTGGAAATTGTTGTTGTTGTGGCCCTTTTTTCAGGATGTTGTCATCCCACCATGGGGACATGAGAAGGATGGAGCCGCAACGATGTTAACATATGACGTCCTCACAGTTCTGTTCTTCTCCCATCCCCAAGCAATGCAATGATGGAGTAAATCATTGACAGGTTTTCCCCCATCAACCACCATGATCACACCACCATCCTGCACTTAGCTGGTGTGTGGAGTGTCCAGAAGTGCAGTGGCTGTGCTTCCTGCTCCAGCACAGCCTGGCAAAGTACCCAGCTGTGCTGCAGCAGGAATAGGCAGGGCCATCGCACTTCCTGGATCATGGAGGCAGCCACTGCAGAGGGGAGCTCTCCCATCATGCTCCCCTCTCAGCAGAGCCACTGCCAGGATACCCACAGGATGCCACTGGGAACAGGTAAGGTGTGAAAAGGGCCTGTGTCAAGTCATTTATGACTTATGGGAAACCTATCACAGGTTTTCCTTGGCAAGATTTGTTCAGAGCAGGGGGTTGCCTCTGAGGCTGAGAGAGTGGGACTTACCCAGTCACCCATGGGTTCCCATGGCAGCAAAGGGATTCAGACCCTGGTCTCCAGAGCCATAATCCAACACTCAAACCACTACATCTCCTCGGCTGTCATTCTTTGGGAACAGTTTTCCTCAGTCCCCACCCAAATGTTAGATAGTTATATCTTGTGAAGGCTATATTCAAGTAGATTCTGTACTCCCACCAGAAGAATGGATGCTGCTAGTGAAAGACACCTCCCCACTTCTCAAAACTCCCAAAACTGGTCTGGAGAATCAAGGGAACTTTCATATCAGATTTGGAGAGGGTGTGGCACAAGAAGGTGCACGGGTTAGGCATGTAGTTCTGCTATGCATAAGGAAACCCACTTGTATGATAGTTGATATTGTCCAGATGTTCTAATACAGTGTCTTTATCACTGCTTTTTAAGTATTTCTCTGTTGTTGTTGTTGTTCATGATAATGATAATAATGTATGCCTTCAAGTCATTTCCCACTCATGGTAACTCTCAGGCAAATCTATCATGGGATTTTCTGGGGCAGAGAGTGTGTGATGCATCCAAAGTCACCCATGGCCAAGCGAGGAATCCAACCCTGGTCTCTAGGGTCAAAGTCCAACACTCAAACCCCTGTTCCAAACTGACTCTCAAGCAGATCAATTTACAAATACTGCAAAATGTATTTATAAATTAATTTACAAAATGTAATTTATGTAAATACATTCATTAGCTGGTGTCCTCCCGAGAAACCATTTGAAGTTGCTCTTTTAGAACCTGGAAGTAATGAGTTGCAAGCAACTTTAACTTGTTACTTTTCAGTAACTAGGGTATAATAAAGCCACGTTTCAAAACCAATATAAAGTGTATCACTTTATTGGTATAACAAGTAACAGTTTTAGAAACTTTCAAAAATCACTTTTAAAGAGAATTTTTATAGGCATACTCGAAGATTTTTTTTAAGTTTTACACAATTATTTCATCAATTCTACAAGTGTTTTTCCCAAAAAATTAATGAAAAAGTAATTACAAGTACAATAAATAATGTAAGACGTTATTTGCTTTCATCACTGAAATGAGTAGCAGCAATGAGTTATTTCTGAAACATTATAACATGTAAGACAATAAATTACCTTTTTTAAAGTAAAAGCAAAGTAAAGTAAAAAGAGAAATAATCTTCAGTCTTACTTATTAAAACTGGTTGTGCGGGATGTGTGACATAGTTTCATTCTTATTGTTATTTTTAAAGCCTTTAGTGGTATTTTAATAGGATTACTTATTTAATTATATTTTAACTTTTTTGTCATCAGGCTTTTAGCTATACTTTGCTTTAAACTGTGTTGTCAACTGCCTTGAGATCAATGTCAGGGAGAAAAGTGATAGAGAAATTAAATAAATAATCAGTAGGACCAGTGTAGTTTCTTAAGAGAATTGTGATTGGATTTAGATTTCCCTTTTAGGATTCCATCTTTTTGTTGCAGGAGGTTTTTCAGCATTCCTAACAAAGCAAAACTGAGCCTTAGGCCATTTCCGTACTACACTCTGGTAGTGCTATTGTTCCACTTTGAACATCCTGTGGGACCCTGAGGTTTGCAGTTTAGGCAGGAGAATTTAGAATTCTCAGCCACAGAGCTCTTTGGCCTCAGTAAACTCCAAATCCCAGAATTCCACAGGAGGTTGAAAATGAAATAATAGCACTATAATAGCGTAGTGTGAAAATAGCCATAGATTCTTACAGATGACAAATGGGTTGGTTAAATCTGTGACTTGCACTGTACCACATAAGCCTTCCCAAGGAGGTTCAGATCATGGCATGCTGTCACTAGGGAAAAGAATATTCATACTCATAAAACTTGTCAGGGAGATGGAGAGAACCCTTCACTTCAACATCTTAACTTTCTAAGTGAGGGAATGAATAGATGGACGGATGGGTAGATTATGGGTACAAACAAACTAGTGTAATCCAAAACAAGATCAAAGTACTGTGGATCGGGCAACTAACTGGTAAAGCAGATTGGAGTTAAGCACTAGTCCTGTACGTGGCTATGTAGCCCCAAAGGGTCAATTTCATGCCTAGATTTAGTGGTAACGATGGAAGAATAGGTGGTTAATACCCAAGAGTGCCTTTTATCAGCTTAGAAGGTATGCCAGTGTGACCCAGGAAGAATGGTTATTCTTATTAAAGTAGTGACATCTAGATGTTTATTTGTATGAAAAGCTGGACCCTGAGGGAAAAAAGGAGAATACATTGTACAGCTCTGTTTATTATCTAGGCATCTCTCCTTTTCATATAATTTGCAAAGAAAGCTTGGTACACTCTGTTTGCTTGAAGATGAATGTGTTTCTTACAGTGTTTTTATACCCAGAAATTTTATTATGGAATTTTTATTCTAGAGGGAAACTGAACAAAGAAATTTAAATGCACTCAAAGGAGTCATGAGCTACAGTGAATTTTGGTGGATGGATAAATACTTTATCTTCATTCCTCTATTTATTTAGTTCAGTTAGTGGAAATCAGGATAATGTCTTTTCACAGAAATATATACAATTGAGGCTTCCTGTAGTTCTTCTATAAAACACCAATTATGGGTGATCTGATTAAGTGCGCACTCCAAAAGGAAACATATCCATGCCTACCTCTTATTAGGAAGACAAGGGGAAATAATTAAGTCCTTGAGTTTCAAAGTTTGCCAGATGACAAATTCATTGCATTATGGTTTTTTATGTTACACTAACAACCTCATTTATTTTAAGTTCTCTTGGTATTGTAAGGACATATTTGTCCTGAATGATAAATTTAAGAAAGCAATTTTTTTTTCAAACTTCTTGTCTTCAGAGAACTCTTTATTTTATTTTCCTCCATCTTCTCATCTATTCAGAACATCTCTGCCCCAATTCCTAGTACACTCTAGAAGGTTCTGGGCATGTTCTAAGATGAACGGTTACTGTAATTTGTTACTGTCAGGAACACTGAACACTGTTTGTAGATTTTTAACAAATTTTTCTATTTATTTTTTGGCCTGAGGAGCCAAGCTAACTTTACCACACCTTGACTTACTAGTGGGAGAATGATGACTGCTGCTCCAAAGCATCGGGTAAACAATTGTCCTCTAGTCAGTTGATAATCCAAGTTCTGTGTCTTACATACCTGTGTTTCAATACAACCACTGTAAGGAGCAATAGACTCAAGCTGCAAGAAAGGAGATTCCACCTGAACCTCAGGAAGAGCTTCCTGATGGTCAAAGCTGTCTGGCAGTGGAATATGCTGCCTCAGAGTATGGTGGAGTCTCGTTCTTTGGAGGTTTTTAAGCAGAAGCTGGGTGGCCATTTGTTGAGAATGCTTTGATGGGTGTTCCTGCATAGCAGGGGATTGGACTCGATGGCCCCTGTGATCTCTTCCAACTTTATGATTCAATGATTCTGTGATTCTATGGCAAAGTATGTAGGGAATGAAGTGTCTTCAGTGAGGAAGACAGAAAAGTACCTAAGCTCAATGGTGTGAATCCAACAGCTAGTCTGAATCAGAGCAAACCCACTGAGTTCATTGCTAGATACATCTACACTTATTCAAATCCCATTAATGCAGTGAGTTCACTACAGTTGGGACTAGTGGTCGGATTGAGGCCAATGTGGCATTAACCTCTCTGTCAACTGATTATTCCAATAAATGATTGTGCCAACAAATTAACCTATTAAGACGTTAAAGAAGTCAGATGCTAAAAAGGTATTATATTCAAATGGACTCCCAGAATCCCAGAGTTGTTGAAGATGCCACTGTCATTAAGAAAATGCATAGAAACACTGGGTACTACCCTATGCCAAGTCCAAAGAGGTACTTTTTCCACACTAAAGATTCTATACATCTGACAATGGTTTCCTGGGGTTTTAGGTACAAGTTATTTCCAACCATTCCTTTGAAGTGAATCTGGGGCCTTTTGCATAGAAAGCAGGAACTTTACCTCTGAGTTATGGACATTGCACTGCTAAGATTTTAAGTAAAGGGCATTTGATTCATTCTTTGCTGTTACTCCTTAGACCAATCCAACAATACAAGCTTATATAAATGTACACGATCTCCTCCATCAAACCAGATTTTGCCATAGGTGTTAAGCCCTTGGAAAACAATGCAGAAGTTTATAGCTGAAAAAGGGAGAAAGAGGGACAATGGCAAAAACACAGAAGAATACAAGTTGGTTTGCCTGGTAGCAAGCCAACAAAGGCAGGCTGGGCCATCAGCTTGTTTTATGACTAAGATCCCTTGAGTTGCAAATGGAATTTAAGTGCTAGAGTAATTGTAGTGCAAAAGAAGAGAGCATACTAGATCAAATAATAATATGACAACTTAATAAAGTAGAGACAGTGAGAATGAAAGGCGAACAATGGAAATAATGGAAAACAGCAACAGTGAATATTAGAAGAAAGGGCAAAATATGAGTAATGCTTTTATATGAATGCCAAAGGTACAAAATCCAGACAACAGCGTTTCATCAAGGGGCTGCAAAAATACTGACTTTTGGGGATATTGTCATTTTAGCATCAAAGTAAAATAATCCCATCAAATCAAAGATGTAACATACTTATTATAAAGGATTAAATAAACAGCAAGAGAGATTGCAAAGCAATCTTAAAGGAAAGGTCTTCTATCTGTCTCCTGTTTACTGTCATCTTCCTTTAACAATTTTTCTCCCTGACAGGGCCTTTAACTACCATCTGACCCTAAAAAATTCCCAGTCAGTTACTTAAATTATGACATCTGTAGTGCTGGAAAGTTTTACTTCTTGGCTTTGCTCCTTACTATCCACTATTAAAACACACAGAAGAAGTTCTAAATCTCATTTGTTGGGGATGTACTTGTCTTCTAAGTCATTAAAAACCAAGAGTGGAGGGTCAGCGTGGTGCAGGGCGGGGAACTGTGCTTCTCCCAAGGATACCCCAAAAAATATTTGTGGGAGAATGCTCCTCATACTTTCCAGGTCAATTCTTTTGTTCTTGTGTGCCTTCAAGTAATTTCCAACTTACAGTCACCCTAAGGCAAACCTATCACAAAGTTTTTTTGGCAAGATTTATTCAAAGGAGATTTTCCATCACTTTCCTCTGAGGCTGGGAGAGTATGACTTGTCCAGATTACTCAGTGGGTTTCCATGGGTGAACAGGGATTTGAAACGCATTCTCTTGGGCTTCTACTCCAATATTCAAACCAATACACCAGCAGGCTACCTCCTGATTTTGAAAGATCTTCTCCTGGTCCTGAACCAGCACAAATAGGAAAAAACATGGAAAAATCCCCTTAAGATATGGAAGCATTCTGAGAGGAGGAAGAGATTTTTAAACACAGTGGAGCTAGACACAGTGAGGGGTGTGTGGCCCTTAGACATCAGATAGTTTCCACCCCTGGGATAGTGGTTGAGTGTTAAAGGACTGGGACTTGGGAGATTCAGTTCTAATTTCTACTGGACAGTAAAATCTCATTTTGGACCAGTCACTCACTTGCATGATGTGCTTTACAGGGTTGCTGTGGTGAGGAGGCATGCCACCTTGGATGAGGGGTAGGATATAAATGAAATTAAGCAAAACAAAATGGGCAGATTAGTGTCTAGACTTAGTTTCAGGATCTGGTGGAAGAGAAGGAGAGTCAATCTTCTCTTCAATCCTCTCTCCTTGTGCACACAAGTGCATGTGTGCATGTGTAAGCATGCAGATACACACATACATACACTCACACACACATCCTAGTGCTCCAGAGGATCTTCAGCTCTCTGCAGCAAATCACTCTTCTGCCAGTGGGAATGCCCTATGAGCAAAACTCCATTGTTTTTTTATATGTATATATTTTTAGAAGTATGAATGTGTATCTTTAAATTGTACAATTTCCTTGTAAAATGTGCATTTTGTACCATTCCCCATAAAGTACCAATCTGAGGAAGCACACAGTCCAAAAGACAATTGCTTTCTGATCTGTGTAATAATCTAAAGTAGGTCATTGCTCTTGAAAATGCAGAACAAATAAAATTCCTAAGAGCTATGCCCATATGTAATACGTACATCAGATTTGAATATATTATTTAATCCATGTACCTATGATTTAAATATATTGTGTAACACATGTCCATGTGGCTTAATAATCTCTCCTTCTCCTATTATTTAAACTATTTGTCTGTTTGTGTATCCATTATGCTACCAATCTTGTTATTTTGTCTAATGACCACAAAAAAAACCATGGTAAGGTTTTGGGCCCAAAACTTAGGCCAGTCTACAGAAATTCAGTGTTTGGGAGGTACTTTAAGTACCTCCCAAACACTAAATTTCTGTAGGTTGGCCAAACTCATCTCTTAGGATGACATCCTGAACATTTTAGTCTGACAGTGATCAGCAACTTTGATTTTTTTTTTCTAGGAAATTGTTCTTTTGGCCTGTTTTACATGGAACATCAATCTGGGAACACTGAACAAATTTCCTAGTGTTTCCATACATGTTGCTTAACCAAGACAGACAAAATACAAGAGATACTAGAAACTTCCCTTCCCCTTGTACCAGCAACCCAAACCTTTTGTTCATTCATTTTATTTCTTAAGTCTTAACTTGTTTCTGGAAACTGTTGAGTTTTGAGTTCACTATGGAATTGATATTTCACAATTTAAAAACAACCTGAGAGCGCATGTCTCAGAAGCAACCTAAGAGAACATTGTGTCTGTGATTACATTCCTAATTTGACACATCCATCATATGATTAAAATAACCCTGTCTGTCTGTCTTAGCAAGTGCAGTCAAATATAATCAGGCCAGGGAAGGATTTTGTTTGTTCTGAATTTTTAAGTGAAATGACACGATTCAAATTAGCATATGGATTGAACTGTGGTTGTCTTCTATATATGGTATTTCTACAGCTTATGTAACAGAACCCTCACTTCAAAAATGCATAGAAAAATAGAGGGGAACGATATAGGGGGGAAGGTAGGCCTCTTACATTTAAAATGCCATCGTGTAGAAATGTACCTTATAGTCTTCCAGGCATATTTATTCTAGAGATAGAAGTATCACTGTCTTCCCAGTCCAGTCATTTTCACACATGTCCAAGCACAACTCTTCCTTCTTATTTTCTGTGATTTTTTTAAAATGAAAATGCACACAACTTCTTTATACTTTTTTGCCCATTATATGTGTGTGTGTGTGTGTGTTTGTGTGTGTGTGTGTATACACACACATACACACGCATACATACATACATACATGCCTGGAAGACTATAAGGCACATTTCTACATGATGGCATTTTAAATGTAAGAGGACTACCTTCCCCTTCTTTTCAGGGGCAGAAGGCAAAATGAGGGTTTTGCTCCCCATAAGAATTCTGTCTCCTATGACATCTGTCTTCAATCTCCAAAGTTTAGTCATCCAAAGAAAAGAGGCAGGAAAAATTGCCAAGGGAATATGAACTCAGCAAATATAGGATTTCTAGGTGTGAATGCCATTTCAGTATCTTACTCTTTGAAATGCTAGAAATTTTAGGGGTGTAGAAAAACTTCATTGGTGGGTAGAATTCTGACTTGGGGCCAATGCCCTCATTTTGCCAGCTCATAATTGTACCCCTGCCTATCCAGGAAATATCACAATAGTCTGTACAAAATGAAATTATCAAATCTTCACCAAATTCAGTTTCTTGTAGGATAAATTATACAGTTCCGGTCTTACAATGTTAAGAGAAAGGACAATAGTCATTTTACCAAGAAAAGTTTGAAGAAAAAGAAAGAAAGCAACTCGGACCAGAAAGGAATGATAATGGATCTAAGAGAACTACAACCACACCATAGTGGGGAATATATTTCTATAGATTTCTTTAACAAAGATCTTAACTTCATTGATGTCAGTCGCAAAATCCTCATCTAAACTCAATAGGCCCAAATTCTCAGTCTTCTCAGTGTCAAAACACAAACAATACCTCCGAAGAATCACAGGAAGATTCCTCTGTGTGTATGCGTATGCATGCATGCACGTGCACACGCACATGTGCACAACCATTGACAGTATTATCACATAATGAGCAACTGATGTTTCATCGCTGCTAAGCATGAGCAAGTCGGTCAGTTCTGTTTCTTTTTCCATAAGATGCATGCATGTGTTACAACAGGAATCATCTTAGAAGAGATATCAGGTCCTTTGTAACTGCCAAGGAACATTGCTTCCACTTGTAAGGAACTTGCAACTTGCAGAGGTTTTGCTTTGCTTTTACTGTAAATGTTTTGTTAAACTTATTTATTAACTAATTTAATAGCCTAAGTTTCACCCCAAACTGGAACTCAAAGTGTCTCACAGCAAGATTAAAAAATAAATACATAAAAAATCCCAGTAAGCTTAATAACAAAGCCCAACTAAATCAAGTAATTTAGAACACTACTGAATTAAAAGCAATTTAAATCTACATCAAGAAATATTGCACTACTTCTTTTTTTTTTTAAAAAAACCCTTTCATTTAAAAGCCCCCTTTTCATTAAAAGCCCCTTTTCATTAAAAGCAGCCAATTACCAAAAGCTCACTTATAAAACCCCAATATGGTCAGATCTATATGCACTTAAAAATGTTTGCCTAGAGCCAGGAAAGATCCAAGCAACTGTCCTAAATCCTTCAATTGGAGGTTTTGGATTCAGCACTGTTGCAAATGGTGTAGCATCAGCTCAGATGAATTAGATATTGGAGTATAAATAGTACGGTGAAAAAAGTGCACCATGCAGCGTGCAGCTCCATCTTGTACACAGCACAACAAAGCCTGCCAATTATTCAGGCTTGGTCCTTGTACCCTTGAAAAAGCATCCATAGTATTGATTGACTTTACTAGCTGTGTGAGTTGCAGCTAAGGAGACAGTTCTTTACCCACCCACCAACCATCTGAGAATCATTAAGAACAATTGCAAAGGGTTAAAGAGGGAAGCAAACCAAAGCAATTCCCTAGACAGAAATCCTTCTGAAATACGAGAGAACTGGAAAAGATTCAAGCAAGGTTCTGCCCTGCCTGGTCTTGCAATATGTGCGAAGTCAGAATGACAGCTGCTCGCACGGCATCTTACAAAAGATGGTTTGTTAGGAAGATGGCAAAAAGAGCATGGTTTCAACTCAAAACCCACTGCTCTGCTCAGGAAAATATCCTTTTGGAAGGACTCTGTAGAATTCCAATGGGACATCTCAAAACCAATGTGATCCCTTGTTCAAGGAACGTGCTAGTTTCACAAATAAATTGCTATTTGAAGTCTTATCAACTGCATCAGTCAGCTTGCAGTTATAACAAATTTATCATGGGGTATTTAGCAATGATTTTTTTTCCTACAGTGTAACACACACACACACACACACACACACACACTTTTCACCATTACATTTTCATCCATCATCTTCATTTGCTAACTATAACCTTTTTAAAAATAGAAAGGCTGTCAAACAGATGAGTGTAGAGTATCTTAATAGATGGATAATTGTTCAGATAATTATTAAAATAATAAATCCTTCAAAGCTGATTTAAATAATACATGAAAATCTTCTCATAGACTAAGCACATTGCTCTGTTGTGAAATTGTTCTGTTCCTAAGGTTGGGACTATACTTTTGTATGTATAAAACAAACTTCACATAGCCTTCATTAGGCCTTCAAACAATTGCATGTTTAACTCTGAATGCATAAATAAAGGGCCAGTAGCAAATTACAAGTGAACCAGCATTGTGTTCTGGTTTGAGTGTTGGACTACAACTGTCTAACTATGTTATCTGAGTGGCCATATGACCTGATTTATAGAAGATAGTCCACTCTAAGTAATGTCTGTTTGAAGTGCTGCCTGGTCCATTTTGGGCTTAATGACAAAGAACTGTAACAAGACAGTGAAGTTGCCCATCAGCAGTGAGCACCCATTCTTAAAATCATAAGGTCATAGAATCATAGCGTTGGAAAAGACCACAGGGGCTATCCAGTCCAACCCCCTTCTGCCATGCAGGAAAACACATCAATGCACTCCCAACAAATGGACATCCAGCCTCTGCTTAAAAACCTTCAAAGAAGGAGACTACACACACTCCAAGGCAGTATATTCCATTGCTGGACAGCTCTGACCATCAGGAAGTTGTTCCTGAGGTTCAGGTGGAAACTCTTTTCCTGCAGCTTGAATCCATTGCTTCGTGTCCTTGTTTCTGGAGCAGCGGAAAACAAGTCCACTCCCACCTCAACATGACATCCCTTCAAATATTTAAACTTGGCTATCATGTCCCCTCTTAACCTTCTCTTCTGCAGACTAAACATATCCAGCTCCCTAAGCTGTTCCTCATAGGGCATGGTTTCCAGACCTTTCACCATTTTGGTCACCCTCCTTTGAACACACTCCAGCTTGCCGATATCCTTCTTGAATTGAGATGCCCAGAACTGGACACAGTATTCCAGATGAGGTCTAACCAAAGCAGAATAGAGTGGTACCATTACCTCGCTCGACCTAGACACCATACTCCTATTGATGCAACCAAGAATCACGTTGGCTTTCTTGGCTGCCGCATCGCACTGCTGACTCATGTTCAGCTTGTGGTCAACCAAGATTCCTAGATCCCTTTCACATGTATTGTTATCCAGCCACGTGTCCCCCATCCTGTGTTTGTGCATTCCATTTTTAATGCCTGAGTGCAGGACCTTACATTTCTGTCTGTTGAAATTCATTTTGTTAGCTTTGGCCCAGCTCTCCAATCTCTCAAGGTCATTTTGAAATTTGATTCTGCCCTCTGGTGTGTTAGCAACCCCTCCCAATTTGGCATCATCCGCAAATTTGATCAGCATGTCCTCTACTCCTTCATCCAAGTCATTGATGAAGATGTTGAACAGCACTGGGCCCAGGACAGAACCCTGTGGCACCCCACTAATCACTTCTCTCCAGGATGAAAAGCAGCCATTGGTGAGCACCCTTTGGGTTCAGTCAGTCAACCAAATCCATTCATGGGCAACAGTTGACTAAGCAAACATGGAGGTCACTTGACAACATTCTTCCCCACTATGTTGAAATGAAGTGTATTTGGAATAGTGGTTTGCACATTGGACTACCACCCTGAAGACCAGGGTTTAATCCTCCACTTGACCATGGAAGCCCCCTGGGAGACCTTGGGTGCATCATATACTCTCAGCCTCAGAAAATTTCATGATAGGTTCACCATAAGTTGAAAACTACTTGAAGGTACACAACAAGCAACCTACATGCCAGGATCCACTCTCTGGAAGCTGATGCATATACTGGCAAAAGGTGCTGAGAACATATTCAGAAGGCTTAGCTTGAAGAGAACTAATTTCATTTATGCGTATGATTTTGAAGATGAGGGACAGGCACTCTCACCCTTCTCTTTATTCTTCTATGATGGACAGTGTGGCACTGGTCACAGTTTACTCAATGCTCCTCTAATGTAGGGTAAACCCATTTCTTTGCTTGCACAAAATGTACTATTTATCATCAGTGTAAGTGACAGCAACAGCAACTTGTATAGTCCAACCATGGAGTGTTATAAATCCCATCACCCCACATATGAACAACTTGAGTATGGGGATTTCAGTTCTTGACTTCCCCTCTTCCTCCCTCCTGAGGATAGGTGTTTACATTTTGGACCATCTGAATGACCGTCTTCTACAAGTAAATGAAATTCAAATAACTGAAAAACAAATAACTTCGCTTATTGAAATAAGGCACAAAAAATTCAAATAAGGTACACAAAAATTAAGCTTAAATCCCATTCTCTTCCACTATAGGAAAATGTTGTTAGTGGCCTGCATACTTCCCAGATTTGATATGGTTTAATTGGCAAGATATAATTTAATTGGCAAAACATCTTAATTGGCTTTGATATAAAATGGACCCTGATGTGACTATAAGTCCAGGCTGGCAGAAGAAAAATTACTAGCTGAACACATGCACTGCAAAGTAGGTCAGAGATCCCCTCTCAGTATAGCCAAGGTCATTGTCAGGATAATCACCAGGTAACTCCAGAGATGATAGGCTTAATCTGAAGCTGTAAAGTTGTGCTATCATACAATAGCTACAGGAAGTTCCCACCAAACCACTGATTGTTTCAGCCCTTCTTCTGAGCATTTGGACATTTCCCCTCATTGTTCTTTTACCTCTCCACTGTTACAGAGCTATTACAATAGCCATTGACTCTTTGTCACCTAACACTAAGATCATTAACACAGTCCGGACCCCATTGTCTAAGCTGCAGCCTCCATTGTCTGCTCAGCCAGAGAACCATCCACACCCTTGGGCTCCAGGCAGATTTTGGGTATAGCCCCACCCCACCCCCATATTGGGCAGTCAGACACAGTATCTCACTTGCTGAATGCCATAGTCACTCTGATTTCTGAATGAGTACTGTTCTTCAGTGCAAGCTTAAGCCACAGCACTGATTTCTTCACTGCTCTCTGGATCAGTAATTATCATCCATTCCCTAAAACTTTGCTATCAAGAACTTTCCTTCCTTTATCCTCCAGCTAGCTCTTGTGCAAGAGTGTGAGTGTTTGGATCCTTTGTGTATATGACTGAACTCTTTAGTAAAACACATTTTAGTTTATTTTGGAATCTCTGTCTGCTTCTTTCCTGTGTAGACCCCATAAACATTGATGGAAGATCTCATTAGGTTACCTCCCTTTCATAGGTTTTCTAATTGAGCTAATTAATTTCCCATCATCACATGGAGGTACTGGCATCCCAGATGGATTCCTGAGTCACCCATGTTTTTAGATAACAACGTGGCTAGCTGGACACAGATCAGAATAATATGGGGCTTCAGGAAATTGTTTGGTCTACAACTCCCAGAATCACCCAGCCAATGTAGTCATTGGACATATTGACTGAGGAATTGTGGGAGGTATACTCTCCACAAACTTTCCAAGCTCTTAAATAGTGCTGAAGTAAAGTATTTTCACCACAAAGGTGTAAGTGTTAATGAAATAATCCAGCCAAGAACCAGAATTGTGGCTTCTTGTGAAAGAGACCAAAGTTTGTTTTTCCTGTGTGATATTCCCTTAACACAACTTTTCTAATTGGGAGGATATTTGTTCACATGCCTTAAACAGTAAATTAGAATTCCAGCAAGAATTCTCAATTTAAGGGGATTACCTTTGATTTCTTCACATAATGTATTAATTAGCTGACATTTTACCAACTCCAGAGAAATCAGGGGGAATTATGACTATGGAAATATTTAAAAAAGCAAGTATATTTCTTCATTTTCACATTGCCAAGACTATTTACTGCTATTATATAATACACATACCGTGCAGCCTTTGCTAGCAGCTTATTAAAATTATAACATTCTTTTCCAAGCCATGACAGAATAGTGTATCTGTCTCTGTAAAAGGAGAAATGAAATGTTGACCTCTTAAATACAGAGGTGTCTGCTAAAAAAGCAAACAGCAATACATCTGGGCTTCATAGGTGCCTGTCCAAAGCCACATTGCCTTAGGATTTTCTTCATAATCAGCATCACCATATAATGTGAAAATAACTTCTTGTCATGTGCGTATGCTAATTCTATGCACACTTGTTTACAGAACAAATGCATAAGGCATCATTCTGATAGCGGTGCCAATTCACAGATGAAAACTAGATGAAAGCATGTGTGGCCTAGGAACATCAGAGTGTGGTCAAGGGGGCAAAAAGGTATAAAAAAGAAGAACACACAACCTATAGGAGGTTGCAGCAGTTTGCTTTTTCCTTAGCCTACGAGATAGAGCAAGATTCTACCCCTCCTCTCCTCTCACTCCTCCTGGGTTAACAGAGTGCAATATGTTTTTTTGCAATCTGAGTACAGTTTGCAGCAACTGAAATAAACCAAGACTAAAGGGGGGAAAGTGGGAGACAGAAACTGTGACATTTAAAAGCAGATGAAAACTGGGACAACAGATGAATATTTGGTGCTATCCTTGTCAAATCAGGACTGCTAGAGGGTATGGAAAGTTCAGGATGTCACATTTAGTCCTAAATCAGGGATAGGAATCCTGTCACCCTCTAGATATGTTAGATTGCAGGTCCCAGCATTATTCTCCATTGAGTATGCTGGGAGAAGGAGTTGGGCTCTGGAGTGTTACACCAAAGCATGAGTCCACCTGCGATGACAGTACCTCCATGTGACAGTGGGGAATTATTTAGCTCAAAGCTGGAGGCCTGCAAGAGGGGAGTAATCTAATGATATCTTCCACCAATGTTGATGGGGGTCTCATGTAGAAAAAATAATGTAGTGAAAAAAGCCAGAGATCCAGGAAGTAAACTAAAATGTTTCTTATTAGGGGAATTCAGTCACACATGCACAAGATCTAAATGCTCACACATTTGCACAAGGCTAACGGAAGGAAAAGGGAGGAAAGATTGATAGCAGAGTTTCAGGGACTGGGCAATAATTACCAATCTGGGGAACAGCAAAGAAACAGTAATGTGGCTTAGACTTGCATATAAGGACGGCACTTGTTCGTGGATCAGAGCGACAGTGTGGTGTTCAGCAAGTGAGATACTGATCTGACTGCTCAAAATTGGGGCGGTTTCTACCTGGAGGGCATGAGTGTGAATGACTGTCCTGACTGTTTTAATGATCTTAGTGTTAAATGACAAAGCATTAATGGCTGTCATGTTAGCTCCGTAATGGTCGATAGGTGTGTGGACAATGAAGTGAATGCACAGGTCAGAGTGAAAAAGGTTTAAAACACTCAGTGACTTGGTGGGAACTTCCTGTCACTATTGTCTGACAGCAGAGTCATTACAGCTCAGCTTAGTTTAAGCCTATTATCTCCTGAGTTACTTGGTGACTTCCTGACAATGACCCAGTTATGCCTACAAGGGATCTCTGAACTACTTTGCAGTACATGTGTTCAGCCAGTGTTTTTCCTCTGTCCAGCTTGGCCTTACAGTCTCGTCAGGATCCATTTTATATCAATGCCAATTAAATCACATTTCACCAATTAAGCCATATCAAACTTGGGGGTTGTGTGGGCCAGTAACAAGGAGGTCTAAAAAATTCCACCTCTGGAATAGGCTCTAGATGTTGTTAAGCTACACCTTCTCCCAGCAGCCCCAACAAGCATGGGGCATTCCCATGGAAAGGAATGCTGAGAGCTGCACTTCATCAGCATCTTGAGGGCTGTGCAATTCTTCCTCGTGCTCTGCAGGAAATAAATATCCACACAGGCAGAACAAGTGCAACTGAGTTATATCAATGGCCAGTCTTGCTGCAGAAGAGGAAGGCAAAGGGATGCTTTTGTTTGCCATGTCCCACTCCATCCCTGTTTCTTGGCTATAGACCTCCAAAGATATAATTAAAACAGAATCCTTGCTTCAGAAATACAAGTACTTTTGCCTCAGAAGCTCATATATACTTATCACCGTACTTTCAGTTTATACTTCAGCCTAAATACGTGGTGGGTTTATACATTAGCCTTCATCTCTGCATCCCAGAGAAGAGCTGGTGAGTGGCCAGTGTGAATCAGCAACATTAGCCTTTTCACTAGAAGCATTCCAGAGAATAACAAAGTGCCAAAAGTAGTAAAGTTGTTCACGCCCATTTCTACCTGATTTTACTTCAATATCTTTCATTTCTTTAATCTTTCTATACAAACATCTTAAGTTCACAGTCACTGTGTCCTAAATGTACCCCCCCTGCAAAAAAAGAAAAAAAGAAAAAAACCCACCAACCTTTGCAAAATTCCACAATGTTTTCTCAGCAACGGAAGGAATAATTCATATCAACCAATTATAGTTGATCTGACTTTTTGGTTTGAGTAAATCCACCCACTAATTACAATGCCGACATTGCATTCATTATTTCGATTTAACATGTTCATAACAATAACAAGCAGAATGGCAGCAGGAGACAACAATTTCATAAAAATGTCAATCTTTTAATGGACTGAATCCTAACAAAGTCCAAAAAGACTAAGGCCCTTTCTGCACCACACCCCATTAGTGTGTTCTTCTGTTACAATCTCAGCGTTGCTATTTGCACAATGATAGCAGGTTAGAAACACTCTCTTCTGCTCCTTTCCACCTTAAGTGGATGAGTAGCGATATTGGCACTGGTGCTCCTTCCACACTACAGCATCCTTGGCCACTCCCTTTCCCTGCCTTCATCATGCCCCACTGCTCCTGATTGGTTGAATTTTTGTTGTTGTTGTTGTTTTTCTTTTTGGAAGCCTTACTAGCACAGCATTGTTATAATGGCACACCAGTATACCGTGGCACTTTTCACTATAATGCCTAAAAAGGTATTTAATAAGAATAGAAAGTTTTAACTCAACGGAAAAATTTAAAATAAACACAGAGAAGCTATAGATTTTGAAGTTACCCCACCATAAGAGTAGATGAGGGAAGGACAAGCTGGGCATGCTCACACTCCACCCACTCCTGGATCTGAGAGGACAGGAAGCACTGGATTGAAGTACTAAAAGAGGCTCTTAAGGGATTTTTTTTTTTTTTTTGGAAATGCATAAAGTGATTTTCCAATGCTTGGAGATAGGTTAGCAGCTGGATAACGATGATGTCATGCGGTAGCACAACTCCTGGACTGAAAACAACCTCTCGCTGTTGTGGGATAGCAATGATGTATGGAAATGGTCTAAGACTAGAATCCTATGGTATGCTGGCATAGGCAGTGGTGGCAGGAGAAAAAGCAATGGACTGTGGGCACAGCAGCCATGAATGAAGTAAGCTACTGGAGAAATACATTGCTCAAAGCTTTCCTTCTCACTGCTATGTGAACTTGGAAAAGTTGCAGTCACTAGCATACTGCATCTGTAGCATTCCAGCCTGGTTCAGCATTCCATGGTTGTTGTTGCTGTCTGCCTTCAAGTTATTTCCAACTTTAGGCAAACTTATCATGAGGTTTTCTGGGGATGAAAGTATATGATGCCCTCGTGGTTACCCAGTGAGTTTCCATAGCCAAACAGGGAACTGAACCCTGATCTCCAGGATCATAGTCCAGCACTCAAGCCATTACACTGCACTGGCTGTTTACTTAGGCCATTTCCGCATGGGGCGAGGTAATCGCCCCGTGATGCTACTTACTGAGTCTTTTGTCTCCCCAGTCCGGTCCAGGCTGCTCTGGAGCAGTGCATGCTCGTCGTTCCGCACTGCTCTGGGGACGAAAATGGTGGCTTCTGGTTGGTCGAGGGTCTCGACCAACCACTGAAGCTCACCAGCCTAAAGGCCACCCCCGGCAGATCGCAGGCTCACATTGGTGCGAGCCTGCAAATCTTCACAAGGGAGCAGGCTCGCACTGGCACGCTCCGTGCTTTTGAAAAACCGCAAGAAACAGGTTTTTCAAAAAGCACGCTGGATGATCACTTAAGGTTGTTCCAGAGTGAGCTGAGGTGCGGAACTACACTAAGTAGTCTGGATCCAGTCCACTCCCAGGTGTGAACGTCCTCCCTGGAGGACAGGCTGCACCATTTCTAATACCTCGTGCGGAAATGGCCTTAGATGCAAATCCCACAGATTTAAACAGACTTACTCCCTAGTAATGTATCTATAGCTGAGGTGGAGAACTTATGGTCCTCCAGATATTCTTGGACTCCAAGAAGGAAGGAAGGATGGAGGGAAGGAAGGATGGAAAGACAGAAAGAAAGAAAGAACAATATCGGATACTATAGGGAATTTATACTCTCCAACTGTCCTGATTTTGCAAGCATAGTCCCAATTAACTCTCTGTGTTCCCACTTTTTTAGTGGCTTTTAAAATGCCTCAGATTTTCTCTTCTCTTGCCACTTGGTTGCAGTGATTGTCTGTGACAAATCTTACCAAGAGCAACTCACTGTGGTATGAAGTTGTTTGCTAATTTGACTATCTAATGTTATACCAAGAGGTAAGAATAGTTCAGTCATGTATTCATCTCTCTTCAGAAATTCACGTGCATTCAAACTGGCCAAATCTTTATAGCTTGATATTTCATACAGAGAATCCACAGAGAACTGTCGCAATTTAGTGCAGATCAAACTAATAAACTGAATCTCAGACTCCATGGTGTTTACAGACTTTGGCTTCCAGAAGTCCCAGCCAGCATGGCCAATAGGCAGGAGTTCCTGGAGTTTCAGCCCAACCTCGCAGGAGCTACATTTGGAAAACACTGGTGTAAGGTATGATCCTACCACATGGTGAGGAACATTTTGCTGAACATCATGAACAGATTCTGTTAAAGACTTCAGGACAGCACTAGAGAAGCTGTTGCCCTCCAGATATTTTTGACTCCAACTCCCATGAGCTAATGGTATTGATAATCTAACACTATCTGAAGGGACACAGGTTTTCTAGCCTTGTGGTAGTAGAATGTATCCACCCAGACAGTGCAATGAACAAGCACTCTCTTATGCACTATGGCAAGTTGTAACTTTGGGGGAAAAAAACGTTATGCAATTTGACCATCATAATCAAAATAAAGACTAAAAATTCCTCTTGTAAAAAATTTGCCTATAACACCAAAACATAGTTTGTGTTGTCCACAGTTCAGTTAATTCCAATTATTGTCTGAAATTCCAAAAGAACAACAGGTAAATTATGATTTACAATCGGTTTTCTCCTTTTGTTTCCTACCACCATCACTACATTTCACCAATCTACTTTGAAATGGTTGTAGCTATAGTTATAATCACTCATTTTTATATCGACATCTTAGAGGAACACCTGACCCGCATTCCCTTCATCCCCAATTTTTCCCTTTCTTTCATATGGAAGCCAAAAAAATGGGAGAATCTCTGCTTCTCCAATTCTCCATATGACTTAGAACACTACTTTTTCAGAGTTCTTATTCACATGGAGAATCCTTGTGGATTGCAGACATTTATCAGACTCATAACCTTCCATGTGTAGAGTGTGGTGGAACTCACAATGGAGACAAAAGGGTTCAGGTGGTTGGTCACTTGCATGTTGATTTAACATGTGAAAATAATGGATGAGCAGAGCATAACATAAAACCACAGTACGCACAAAGCATTATTAACAAATCTACTCTGAACCTAGCTTGCTGAAACTTTTCCCCAGCCAATCTTGTACTATAGTTGTCAACACCATGACAACATGTCACTGAACTAGCTGAGCAATATGTGATTTCTGAACTGAATCTAAGAGATTAACAGATTACTTCATGCCAAATGTGTGAGATAGTTTACTTGTTTGAAACATCTGGCTTACAGATATCACTCAGTTTCATACTTGGCTTAGAAATACAATTCTTGGCAGATCTCTATTCAAGTTTAAATTAACATCCTGGTCTTTGGACAAAAAAAAGGCTGATGGAATGTTCAACCAACCTAATTAATACAGTGCAACCAACCTTAGGAGTCAATTTTGAACTCTTGGGAGAAAAGAACAAGATTTCTTCTGAGAGTTCTCTGAAAATATTTGTAAATGATGAGCCATTTTCAAATCAAACCAAGGAGAGTTTTCCCATCACTAATTTGGATTCATTTTTATAAACATCTTCCATGCTCAAAAGGCAGCTCATTGAGAGCAAACCTTGTTCCTTTCTGCTCTTTGCTAGTGGCATGCTAATTAAAAATCTAGATTACTCAAATTACAGTCCATCACAAATTATTATTATTATTATTATTATTATTATTATTATTATTATTATTATTATTATTATTTTCCCTATTTATATTATTTCCTGTGTATATTTGTTGAAAAACCCGCCAGGGCATTACCATCAATAGGAAAAACATCACAGCCAACACGAGGCAGCAGGCTAACAGTCTTTATTGCGGGCAATAGATCAAGTAGCAGACTATTAAGTTACAGCGCAGCGAGCCATCTCCTCGTCCAGAGCAGAAAGGAAAGGAAACAAGAAAAAGGCACGGCCGGTTAAAAAGCCGTGTTTTTAAGTATACATATTCAATAACAAGGCGTTCCCTTAACCATAACAATGTTGCGGCTGCAGGCAGCAGAAGACCTTGAATACGTTTAGGTTTCACACGGGAAGCGTTCACAGAAAGCTAGACTAAACAACTACAAGCAGCTTTGCGTTCTCACCCTCTAGTGGTGGGAAAATATGAAGCCAGGAGTAACAACAGGTCCCATCATGCTACTCAACCTGTGACACTCCCCTACTCCTTGCGAAATATTTTCAGCTACCTTGCATTGGAGACTCCATCAACCCCAGTTTGCTAACGTGCTGACCAAATGCATTAGCAGGAAGTGGCTTGGTAAACACATCAGCCACGTTTTCTTCTGAAGACACATAGGTAAGGGACACTTTTCCTTCTTGTACATATTGTTTCACATTGTGAAATTTGATGTCAATGTGTTTTGATCGAGAAGACACCCGGTCAGACACTGCCATTTGAATGCAGGCTTGTGAATCACAACATATTTGTATTGGTAATGGCACAGACACATGCAGGTCTTGTAGCAACTGCAAGAACCAAACCAACTCAGTACAGAGCGCAGATAGGCTCACAAACTCTGCCTCTGCAGTTGATAAAGCAAGACAAGACTGTTTTTTAGCCTTCCAGTCGATTGCTACACCACTGTATTTGACAAGAAAACCAGTTGTGCTTTTGCGGTCCACAGTATCCTCAGCGAAATCACTGTCTGATGAACAGACAAGGTTTGGCATCTGATCAGGACAAATGCTTAGGCAATAATCAGGGGAACCTTTTAGGTACCTGAGTACCCTTTTCACACCCTGCCAATGATACTGGGTTGGCTTAGCACACGCTCTGCCCAGAATGTTGACACTTAAAGCAATATCAGGCCGGCTAGTACCAGCTAAGTACAAAAGGCTCCCAATGACAGACTGATATAGGTGTATATCAGGAAATAATTCCTCACAGGTATTTTTCAAAAAACCTGGCACCATTGGAGTTTGTACCGGTTTGCAGTCAGACATTTGACACAATTCTAATAATTTTACAATCTTTTGTTTCTGACACAGCAGAATACCTTTTTCAGTTCTCTGTACTTCAATTCCAAGAAAGCTCTGTACTGGGCCTAGGTTTTTCACCTGAAACCTTTTCCCCAGCTCTTTCTCAAACACTTGCACTTGTTTTTGTGTAGCACTGACCAAGCATAGATCATCCACATATGCAAGGAGAATTTCCAAACTCTCCCCTTTCCCTCGAACATATACACAGGGATCAGCAAGGCTTTGTATGAACCCACACCCTTGCAGGGCATTGTGTAAACAAATATTCCAACACCTGGCAGATTGCCGTAATCCGTAAAGCGCTTTCCTCAAAAACCAAACTTGGTTTTCTCTCCCCTCTACTACAAACCCATCAGGCTGAAGCATGTACACTTTTTCCTCTAAATCAGCATTAAGATAAGCAGTAGAGATGTCAAAGTGAGTAATAACAGCTTTTCTCTGAGCTGCTATGGCAAACACCAATCTGATGGACTGGGCTTTCACAGTCGGGGAGTAAATCTGATCCAGATCACTGGTATCTTGCAAGAACCCGCGTGCCACTAGGCGCGCTTTATATTTCACATGCCCATCAGCAGTGGGTTTCAACTTGTAGACCCATTTGCTGTCACTTGGCTTCACACCCTTGGGCAAATTACAAAGAGAATACACATCATGCTGAATAATGGAATCCATTTCACTCTGCATTGCATCCCACCAGGGTTCTGCCTGTTGCTCAGGCATTTTCACAACATCAGCAAAGCACTGAGGCTCACAGTTTACAGCGCACACACGAACTGCGAGAGACTCAGGGAAAAACGTTTAGGTGGAATGCCTTTCGTTTTTTTTGAGACCGTCTGGGGATGGGACGATCCTGCAAAGGTTCGTCCCTGTCCTCAGCACTGCGAGACCTTTTCACTGAGCCCTCGCGTTCTCTCTCCCCTGTGCAAGACCTTCTCACATCACTTACAGCTCTTCTCCTCCACGCGCCTCTCTCCTCTTCTGTTTCAACCCTTGAGGAACTGGGAGCGGAGGCAGGGAGTGGAGCAGAGACTGAAGGCTGCAGTGGCTGAGAAGCTGGCAGACCAGCCACAGGGAGAAAAACTTCAGACGCTGCCTGAACACGCGACCAATTAGCGTGTTCCTCAAAAGAGGCATTCCTAGACACCACACAGGAATTGCCACCAGCGTAAAAACGATACCCCTTGCAGTTGGGCTCATAGCCAACAAAACGCATACGCTGGGCCTTAGGCTCCCCCTTCCTTCTTTGCCCCTTGGGGATGTGCACCCAAGCAAAACTCCCAAAGACTCTCAGATGTGCAATGGAAGGTTGTTTACCAAACAAACACTCATAGGGAGTAGTATTAACCACAGAACTCCACAGCCTGTTGTGTATGTAACAGGCAGTCAGAATTGCCTCACCCCAAAAACTCAGAGGCAGATCTGCATCAAGCAGCAAACTATGCATTCGAGTCTGCAGAACTCCTGCATTCCGCTCAGCCACTCCATTCTGATGAGGAGAATAGCCGGCAGTCGCCCTGTGCACTATACCCTGTTTTTTGATCCATTGTTGCAAGTTCTCCGACAGGAATTCCATTCCTCTGTCGGTTTGAAGCTTTTGCAGGGAATAACCAAATTGCCTTTCAACCAAGGAACACCAGTTCTTGAGAACTTGACACACATCAGACTTTTGTTTCAACAAATAGCAGAAAATGAACCTGCTAAAATCGTCTACGAGAATGACGAAATATCTAGCTCCCCCTAGGGAAGGTTTACTCATAGGACCCACAATATCACAGTGTACCAACTGAAATGGGGCGGTTGGTACACGAAAACTAACTCTCGGTGCTGGGAGTTGTTTAGATTTAGCTTGCTTGCAAATAGCACAGTCAAGAAAGACATTACAAGGCTTCAAAGTACACCCTTTACAACAACCAGCAAGCCTCTTTAACACAGGAAAGCTTGCATGCTCTGCGCGCCGGTGGAGGAGATGAAGGCACTCATCATGTTGTGGGACATTGCCATACACATTACACACAGTGTGTCGTGGCTCAAGAAAGAACAGCCTCCCTTCTCGTGTAGCCACAGCACATACCACCCCATCTTTGAGGATTTTACCTTGCTTCCCATAGAACTCAACCTTGAACCCTGACTCTGTTAGTTGCCCCACAGAAAGCAAACAGAAATCAAGAGAGGGAACAAACAAAACATTTTTCAAACCCATGTCAAGGGCAGGGACAAAAGCTACACCTTCGCCACAAACTTTAGCCTTTGTCCCATTAGCTAATGTCACAGAGGAAACACTGGCAGAATCCAAACAGTCAAATAAATCTTCAGAATTGACCAGGTGCTGGGAACAGCCGCTGTCTAGAAGCCAAACGGAATCACCTGCCTCCTCAGAGTCTGAAATAGTGTCCGCAACAGCATCTCCCACGGCAACAGCAACTCTCAACCGTCCTCTGGCCCGACCTCCTCTGCCTCCTCTGCCACGGCCCCTGGCACCGGCGCCTGCGAAGCTTTGCTCCCCTTGCTTCAGGAGCGGGCAATCACGCTTCAGATGAGAAGCAGACCCACAGCGAAAGCACCTTCGCACAGCGTGGGCTCTCACCAGCCCCTCCTGCCTCGCCTCAGCAGCCGGAGAACTTTTTCTCCCAGCACAGGCCTCTGCAGCTGGAGCCGGCTGTGTGGGAGTCTCTGCATTCCTTGCGCGCTTTTCCTCTTCTTCCAGCAGACGAGCAGAAACCAAAGGAACGGTTAACTCCCTCTCTGGCATGGATTGAAGAGAGGACACCACCAGATTCCAGGAACTATCAAGAGAATTCAAGATGCAAAATACCTTGTCACTTTCAGGCAACACTTTGCCTCTCTCCCGAAGTGACGAAAACAGCTCCAACATCTCAGCCAAATGCTGCCTCACCGGGACACCGGGGGCCAGTTTCATCCCATATAAACGGGCGCACAGGGCGTACTTGGCGGCTGCTGATTGACTCAAAAACAACTCCCGCAGCCTCGCCCAGGCTTCTCGAGGGGTGGCAAGATCCCTAATATGCGTGAGCTGGTCATCCTCCACAGCCAGAAAGAGGACAGACATGGCACGCCTCGTTGCCGCTGCTATCTCCGCAGCAGTCCCCTGCAGAGTCGGGGGAGCTGTGAAAGCACCCCACAGCCCCTCAGCTTGCAAATACTTTTCCATGCGAGCTGACCATGCCAAGTAATTAGTTGCATTTAGCTTAACGAGAGGCAGGCCCCCAGGCACCACATGAGCCATCGTAAAAACACCTCAAAAAACACCTCTCAAAACCATCCTCTGCTACCATGTTGAAAAACCCGCAGGGGCATTACCATCAATAGGAAAAACATCACAGCCAACACGAGGCAGCAGGCTAACAGTCTTTATTGCGGGCAATAGATCAAGTAGCAGACTATTAAGTTACAGCGCAGCGAGCCATCTCCTCGTCCAGAGCAGAAAGGAAAGGAAACAAGAAAAAGGCACAGCCGGTTCAAAAGCCGTGTTTTTAAGTATACATATTCAATAACAAGGCGTTCCCTTAACCATAACAATGTTGCGGCTGCAGGCAGCAGAAGACCTTGAATACGTTTAGGTTTCACACGGGAAGCGTTCACAGAAAGCTAGACTAAACAACTACAAGCAGCTTTGCGTTCTCACCCTCTAGTGGTGGGAAAATATGAAGCCAGGAGTAACAACAGGTCCCATCATGCTACTCAACCTGTGATAATATTATTACAGTTTGAAGAGGAAAGCAACACTAACATGGTTTGACTTCAGCTAACTTAGAAAAATGCTAACATTTCTTTAGATATTTGTACCTTAGGCCCTTTCCACACGGGCATATTGCCCGCGCTAGGGCGACCTCCCCAGGAGGTCTTCTGCACCGCAAGGCACGCAAGGGCAGTTTGCAAATGGGAGGTTCTAAACCTCAAATCGCCCTCACGTGGCCGCGGAGGTGGCGCTGCGCGTCTTATAAAAACCACTTCTCAAGTGGTTTTTATGTGACTTGCGCGCGTTGCCCCGTTGCCGCACCCCGTTTAGAACTTCAGGGATGCATTAGTGCATCTTTGCAGAGCTGCCCGGGGGCGGGCTTCCGGCTGGTGCGCTGCCCTGATTGGCGGAGTGCCGCTGGAAGCTGGCGGCCGCCATTTTGGGCGCCGCCGAACGCTGCTGAAATTCGCCGCCGTTTGGAGCAGCGAACGCGCGCTCCCCGCGGGGACGGAACAACCGGTTTAGCGGTAAGCTCCATCCCTGCGTGCGCCCCCCGTTTACGCACCCTGAGCGTGGAAAGGGTCTTAGTTTCAAGGATCTTTTTTCCAACAAATCAAGCTGACACAGCTAGAGTTATATCCATGCCTTTTCCTCCCTGAAATATAGAACTTAAACGCCATCTGATAAGGAGTCTGGAAGTAGTCTAAAGAAGGTCAGTTTTGACACTTAGCCTGGTAAGATACTGTAAACATCTGGTCAGAAACTTCAGTTGGATGGCAAGTTACCCTGACATAGGAATCTGTTGTTTTTGTTGTTATTGTGTGCCTTCAAGTCATTTCCAACTTACAGTGAATCTATCATGGAATTTTCTTGGCTAGATTTGTGCAGAGAGGGCTTGTTGTTGCCTTTCTCTGAAGCAGAGAGAGTGTGACTTGCCCAAGGTTATCCAGTGGGTTTCCATGACCAATTTGGGATTCAAACCCCAGGTCTCTAGGGTCATAGTCCAATGTTCAAAGCACTATACCACTCTGTCTATGACATGACCTGACACCTTCTGTATTATATGTGAGTATGTTGAACTCAGAACCTCCATTGTTATTATTAGCACCATCATCATCACTGCTATCACCATCACCACCACCATCATCATCATCATCTTTTTTTATATCTTCCTCTTTGCCCAACATTGGGCCTCAAGAACCTGTTTAGATTGATGTCTGTCCGGTTGTGGGAAGGAAATGCATTTCTTTCAATAAAGTTAGATCATTGGTTCATCAGCATGGCCTTCTAATTTTTCCTGGAGTTATTGGGAAAAGTAATTTCTCTCTATTTGCTATCACACCCTTGTAATAAATGGATAAAGAAACTTGTCTCATGTATAGCAACTGATAGAATGCTAGTAGCTTTGTTACTTGGCAGAGATTTGAATCCAGATTTATCCAGATCAGCTCTATAAAATGTTAAAATTAGACTGAGAGGTATACCTGTAACCCAATAAGTTTAATGGGCAGTGGCTGAATTTAGATTTACCTGAATCTTGAGACAATTTGGACAGATCTGGGGATTTATTCAGTGAACCAAGGCACTCTAAATCACCACAAATGAATCTGCACTGTCCCAATGTTTTGTGAGTAACTTGGAGGCAATAGGAAGACATAGCGAAAACATTCACAAAATATCAAAACTTTTGCCTCCCAATAATTCCATATAAGGAAAATAATAGGAAAGTATAGTTTTATGACTGACAGAAGTAGCTTCTAACAAGGAGTGAGGAATTATTTTGCCAGGACTGTCCCATCACAGTTCTAAGGAGGGATTTTGAAGCCTATATGAACTTGCTCTTAGACTGTTCTCTGCTACTTTCCTTTTCAGAATAGGAACATTCAAACAGTTGTGGCATAGGTTTCTTACCAGACCTTATTTTCCTAATCTTAAACCAGTTCTCTTCTTTAATGTAACCAATGCTTTCCAATACAGCTCCATCATAAAACTAAATTCGTATTTTTTTTAAGTATATTGCTGTTGCACTATGTTTTACTCTTTAGCATAGTCATTTTTAGTAGTTATAAGTACTGTCCTGAATTCTGTTGCTAGTCCTACCTATTGCTTGAAATAGGTTGCCAGAGGATACATTACAGATATAAATCCTTGACTATTTCAATCTCACATTAGAGGAATAACAATTATAGTAGTTTTCTCCCTGCTATCAAGAAAATGGCCATTCTTCCACAGTATTTGAAGTGTTTTGGAGGAATTATTCTGTTGAGAAAAACATGTGGTTTCTTTGTACAACAGGTTTCCTGTGCTTTCTGCACAGCAACCCCTTTTTTTTTTCCTGCAGAATCTCTCCCCCACAGAAATGGAGGGCAAAACTTTCAATGGTCTATTATTTTTCTTTAGGAAAGCCTGTTTTTCAAATTAGAAATGAATGATTATGAATATTCTTTCGATCCCTATCGCACACTGTTTAACTTTTAAAAAGACAGCAGTTTTTCAAAATAAGAAGTAGGCTTCTGACTACTTTAGATTTTGCTGTTGTTTGGGGTTTTTTTCCTTCAGTTTTTGGCATTTTTCATGCAGACCCTGGAGGGTCCACTGAAAATTGAACCCAGAACTCACTGATGTCTCCAATCCCTGATTTAACTTTATCCTATACAGTTCTCTAATTCAATGAATCACATCACTTCCCCAAGTTGGAGAAATCAGGTAGGGAGATTGCCAACAGAAATACAACACAAACAGTGACAGTGAAGAAAAGAAAGAAGGAACTTATTGTAGCGTTCTCCACTGATAGTAAACTTCCCATCCTAGTGACCCACAGATGTATGGAGTACAAATCTCACCGCCTCCAGCCAGCACAGGCATGCTCTCTTGTGATGATAGGAGCTATCTTAACACAGGTTGGAGAAAGTTGTAACCCAGAATAGGAACAGTCCCTTTAGAGGCAAATACTTCCTGCATCACTTTGTTGCAGATTCCCCTTCAGGCACCTAACAATTATCTCACACTGAAACCATAAACCTCATTTAAAAGGGGGGAGGTGGAGAGAAGATACAACATCCATTCACTAGAAAGCAACTGGTCACTGGAAAATGACTAACTGCCCCAAACTTACCTAAATAGCTAACTGACCAACTGCATAAATAACCAATTGACCAACTGGTCATTGGAAAATTACCGATTGCCTCAAACGTGCCCAAATAAAGAAAATCTCTTTGCTTGCCAGTAAAAAAAGGGACAAGGGAAAGCTTCATCCTAGGCTATTTCCTCTTACAGTGTGATTATTCTACTTTCAATATCCTATGGAATCCTAGGGTTTGCAGTTAGGGAGAGGCTGGCCGGCCCCTTCCTAAACTGCAAACCCCAGGTCCATAGTATGTTGAAAGTGGAATAATTGCACTATAAGAGTGTAGTGCAGAAATGTTCCTAGTATCCCTTAGAAGGATGATCTGCAATCTGGGATCAGCCATGGACAAGGCCCTCTTCCACACTCCTTTCCTTCTTGCTTCTGAGAGTGGCAAGGAACCAATGGAGGGCTCCAAATTCCTTAAAGCTTTGACAGGTTTGTATGAGAGAATACAGTCATTCAGATCATTCTAAAGTATTAAACAGAGGTATAGTGGTGGAGAAGGCTTGGTATCAGGAGAACTCAATTACAGTTGGCAATATTGCTGCGGGTGCTTTTTATTAAGCGGTTTGTATAATTTAACACCTAGAATTGATTTGGAACCACTAATCTTGTTGCTTCCAAATTGTCAACTGCATAGGCATGTTACGCAGATTTTAATTATTAATTGTGTACAAAGAGAGATGACAAACACGCTGCTATAATCGTGTTGATTATATCATGGTAAAACTGAAACATTTTCACTTGATCTATTAATCAATATGGTTTGTGCTATTGCCGAGAACTCATTAAATTTTCATTGCAGCTCAGTTAAAACCAAAAAAGAAAAAAGGAATTAATATCATTTTTTCCCCCAGGAAAGTAGAATTTTTCATATCCGGACAAGAGGATGTTGTTAATCTCTCATTTACTACAGTGAGCACTTTATAAACTCTTACTTGGTGACAAATGTAAAGGGAGACTGTCTGATGCTTAATCTTGTGGGGCAGGAACTGGCAACACAAGAACTCTGGGATAAAACAAAAACAACTGTGCCCCACATCTGTTTTCCAGTATTAAATTAAAATAGCCACAAGTTTAGCAGTGAAAATAACTTCCTATCTCCATTGGAATGTATGCTCTTGGAGGCAAAGGGGGATTACAGGTAGCATTCACTGATAAAGGAATCAGATTTGGGGACAGCAGGATGAGGAAGAGAGGACTTTCCTAGCATAGCCATGGTGAATATGTGCCTACATGAATGTTCTTGGACTCCAGTTCCAATTATTTCAAGCCAGTATTGTAAATGGCCAAAGTGATAACAAGAATTGCAGTCTAACAATATCAGGAGGGCAGAATGTTCTCCAACTCAGACTCAGGTCCAGGTTCTTTGAAGGACTGTAAGGACTGTACACTCCCTTATGAGTCTGCTCATGTTTTGATATCTGTTGCATCACCATCACAGATACATCTTGTGGGCACATGGGAGTAGGCCTTCTCAGTGGCTACCTCCAAATTCTGGAACTCCATTCCCTGAGAGGTTAGAGAGGCATCCTCACTATTGTCTTTCTGCAGATAAGTTGAAATAGGTGTGGTTTCCCCCATCCCGTATCTCTTAAGACCAAAGGATAGAGGGTCCTTGCCCCTTGTCAGTTAATTTGGGGTCCTGTTTAGGGTCACCTTAACCTCTGGTCACCAAAGTTTCCAATTTATGATACTTATTAAACCAGACAGGTCAAACATACTTTTTCCATGATTCTCCCTGAAGAGTACATATATGTACCTATATAGATATTTTTGATAAATAGCCTAAGATGGCACCGAATGGCCCTGTTCTTTCCCATGTAAATATCCTACAAATCTAAAACTTAAAACATTTAAGGGAAATGTAACTGGTCTTCTCTTGTGTAAACAGAAACAAAGTAGATTCAACTGAAGAATATAAGCTTGGAAGTGTGTGTGTGTGGGATATACCTAATAATGGTGTATATCTTTTTTTTATTTTTGCAATTAAATTTTTAATAAAAATATCTTAAAAAAACAGTTACCTTATATCTTTCTTTCATTTCTTATACATTTATATCTTTAACCAATTCAAAACTCCTTTCCATTCCCTTTCAAAGTTCTGGATAGGTTTATCTTTCAAGGAAAATGCAAATTTTTCTATCTCTACCATATCCAGGACTTTTAGCTTCCACTCTTCTAAATCTATATCTCTCTTTTCTTTCCAGTATTGCACGTACATCAGCTTTGCAGCTGTTATCAAATATAAGAATATCTTTTGATGACTTCTCGTCTCCCTGTGTTGCCCTAACATATTTAACAAATAGAACTCCAGTGTCATTTCAAAATTCAGATTACAAATTCTTTGAATTTCATCACGTATCCCCTTCCAAAATTTTCTTGCCCTCCTACAAGTCCACCACATATGAAAGAGGGATCCAGTCTTTTCATCACATTTCCAACACTTTCCAGTCCCAGTTTTAGTTATTTTTTGTAATCTTTCTGGAGTCATGTACCATCTATGAAGCATTTCATAAAAGTTTTCTCTTAAATTTAAATTTGGTGTAAATTTTATATCAGTTTTCCATGCTCTCTCCCAAGCTTCTCATTCAATTGGATGTCCCACATTCTAAGCCCATCTAACCATTGAATCTTTAACTACATCTGATTCCATTTCTAATTCCACCTTCACTAGAGTTTTTGGTGGAGGGTTGAAGCATTTTCTGAGTAGACTCATATCCTGATACTTTTCACTGTGTCAGGGCTGACACTAGAAACAAATAAAGGGCTTCATTCTTGCTCCACTCTCTCCTTTGGAGGCCTTGCCTGGAGCTCATTTCTCAATAATCAATAGCAGGCAGCATCTGCATGTGTTTTTGCATCGAGCTTCGAACCCAGCCTGACCCAGTTGAGTAAACCGCACAAACATGCTCACTTATTTCTCAAACATAGCACCCTCCAGATGTACTTACTACAGCTGCTATCATTCAGAACCAGCATGTTCAATAATATTAAAGTTGTAGTCCAGTACATCTGGAGGATGCTAGGTTTGGGTAATATAGACAAATATAAAATGTGCATGGGAGGAATCTAGGTTGCACAGCCCCAGATTTACTCATGTTACAGTATATTCCCCCTATGTCCCATGACCTCCCAATCCCAGAATTTGACACTTTCAATTCAGAATAAAGTATATTTAAAAAATTAAATATCATATATTTAATGAATCAAAGGCAATCCAATCCCAAGAAGAAGTATTGTTTTTACGGATCTCCCTTATTTCTAGAAGACAGAGCTTCAGCTATGGTAAATCTCTGTGCATGCCTCTGAACAGACAGCTTCTGCAATTCACTCTAGAATTTACACAGAACAAAATGCTATGATTCCACTCTTTGCCAAATCTATGCAGATCAGAAGTTGCCAAAAGAATTTTGCTCATTGATACTGCCTCTGAACTGGGAAGCCCCAGCTGGCTGTAGTGACTACTGACCATCAATATCCCTATATCCCAATATCCACCATGATTCTCTGTTAATTGCAATTCCTTATTTCCCCTTTATTAAATTTGGACTGTCCCAACATTTTAAAGCTTTTGCAAGCTTACATTTTGTCCATCCTGAACTTTTAAGGGTTTTTTAAAATGTCCCCATGAAAATATGTATGCATTTCAGGGCCCCTAGAGCTATTTAAAGATGTATGTGGATATGGGTCTTAACACCAGCATGTAGGTTGTAATTGATTTTTCCTACTTGCAGCAATTTACAAGGGAAGGGGAGATTACTTGTCCCATCTATTATCATTGTAATATTGTTAAAGATGAAGACTCTTAAAGCTTTATCATGCTACATTGTTATAGCGCTATTATTCCACTTTACATGCCATAACAATATCGCATGGAATCATGGGATTTGCAATTTATGAAGAGGCATTAAGAATTCTCAGCCAAGGAACTCCAATGCCTCATCAAATTAAAAAACCTAGAATTCCAAAGAGTGCAGCCAGGGCAGTTAAAGTGGAATAATAGTACCATAACAGTATAGTATGATAGGGACCTCAGAAACAAAATGCATACACAGAAGTGCCTTATATGTATTTAGCGTGGCTTACTTGCAAGAAACTGTGTAAAATAGATTGCAGGCAGCATTTAATATTTCTGGGAAAACTCAAGGATAATTGTTTCCTTCATATTTCTTAGTGTCTTATCATTTAGTACACTTCTAATTGGTAATGTCTGAGGACTCTTAACCGTTTAGGAGTCTTGGTGGTCCCATTTTGCTAAATTAGTCCCTCGCTGCTCCCCTACTCTGGGGTCCATTGTGCTTTTGTGTGCCCATTTCTAGCAATACATGCAATTTTGCCTAGTGAACACAGACTAGGAAAATTGCTTCCAGAAAAGCACATACACACCTTCACAGCTATATAGTGTCTCCAGTCCATCAGGAAATAGCTGAATGATGTTCCCAGTCCCTCTCACGAGTGATCTCTGATGTGACAACTAGAAACAGGGTTCCTGTTGCAGTTCCTCCTCACACTGGAGATCACTTACCTGAGGGGGTGGGAACAGCAGTCAACTGCTTCCCAATTGACAAGGGAACAAATTCCTGTTTCTTGCAGATCAGAGCTTTCCAAACTATGTGTGGTGATATGTTAGTGTGTCACCTGCAGTGTGTAGGTGCGTCACATGAATGTAACAGGTGGAGGGGCTGCCTCTCCCACCCCCACTGCCTCGGGCTGAGAAAGACCCCAGCGAGGGCAGGGGGCGCAGGCTCACATGGAGGGGCTGCCTCTCCTGCCGCTGCTGCCTCAGGCTGAGAAAAACTCTGGCGAGGGCAGCAGTGCCGGCAGTGAGGCAGACTTGCATGGAGGGGCTGCCTCCATTTACTGAATTACCTACTGAATTACTGTGTCGCAAAATGATGCATGTCTAAAAAGTGTGTCACCAACATGAAAAGTTTGGAAAGCTCTGCTCTAGATTATGCATTCATAATTGCCTTAACAAACTCCGGCCATATACATTCATTGTGTGCTTTTTCCTAATATGTGCTTTCAAGTTCACGTGCTTTGGAGAAGTCTTATGCAAAGTTAAGTGAGGTGCAAATGCCAAAATATAACTGAGTTTTCAATTTCATATTGGTTCAGAGCTGCCAAAGTTATCCAAGTTTGAATTAAAATGTAAACCAAACAATTTTCTCCCCAATCTCTACTCTGAAGAAGTCCTTGCTTACTTTGCTAAAACTGTGCAAATTGAAGATCTAACTGACTTCTTAAACTGGGAATTTGTGGTGCTCGAGGAAAAAAAAAGGAAATTGAAAAGTGCAATGCATTTTATTCAAGCTGCCTGGCAACAACTGTTTAACTCAAGTGTTGGGGCATGAGAAAAAAACTATTGCATTAAATACAATAAAAACAAAACAAAAACAAAAAAGCTTGTTCTTGTTGAAGATTCAAGACTGTGCCTCTGGGTTTCTAAGAAATCCATTTGTGAATATTGCCTTTAATAAGTCCATGATATAAACTCAGGAAGATTGGGTGGGAAGGAAAAAGGAACTAATTTTAATCATTGCTTTTATATAACAAAGGAGGAACAAGGCCAAAAGGGAAATTCACCACAGGGATGACTTATCAGTACTATGTGGGATATGCAAATAATAGCGAGTCTTAGGCATCACCTTAATTTCAGGTTCCTGCTACCTGCCACCATTGCCTGCAGCACGGCTTTATCTAAATGCACAGAACAGCTGAGCTTGGAACACAGGGTGAGAGCAAAGAAATACCATGAGGGACAGCCACAGTAATGTGTTTACAGGTTCTGTAAAGCTGTATCTTTCCCATGCAGCTGTTTCAATCCTGATAGCCTTTGCTGAGCACAGTACCTCTGAGAGCACCCCCCTGCCTGTGATGTCTGCCACAGCCAGTTTTTCTTTTTTTCCTCCTATTACATGATCCTAGCAAAGGAAAAGTGCTATACCAGGAGTACAACTCGTTCTGCCTCTTCCACCAGCCACCCTCTACAGGACTGAAATATTAGTGGCACATCAGCCACTTCCATGGGAGGTTCATCATTCCAAGTACCAATTAACCGCAGCAGTTGCTCACCACGTTATCTACTGAAGAAATGTAATGCTTATCATGCTTTGTTTCCACAATCTTCCCACAGACACATTATACGTATATATCATACGGGGCTGGTCTTTCAGCAGACCCATGGATCTAAATCTAATTCTTAGTTCTGACTAGACTAATCTCAATGAATCAATGGGAATTGATTGAAGATGTAGCATCTTTCATTCCAGAGGGTCCAAGGTCCATTTGATTTCCTTGTCTTCCTAATAGAAGAACTCAGGACCTTCCTGTACTACCCTGTATTTTCTTTGGCCATTTCCTCACTACATTGTTATAGTGCTATTATTCCACTTTCAATATCCTATGGAACCCTGGGGTTTGCAGTTTAGGGAGGGGCATATAGAATCCTAAGCCAAAGAGCTCTTTGGCCTCAGTAAACTACAAAGCTCAGAATTCCACAGGATGTTGAAAATGGAATAATAGCACTGTAACAATGTAGTGCGGAAAGGCCCTCAGTATCATCCCTCTTTGGTTGATTCTTCTACCAGGGTGAACTTTGATAGTAAGTATCTCAGCATTGGGCAAGCTGTTTGGGGCTAATGAGGACTGGAGTTCCACAACACCTGGAAGGCCACTGGTTCTCCAGCATCTCTATGTAGATACAGCCAGCATTGTTATATTTATCTTTTTTGTGCCCATGATGGCTGTTGATATCCAGAAAAGGTTAAAGGGATGGTTTATTTATTCTGGTCACTCCAAGCAAGGGAAAGGGACTTAAAGTGGGCCATCCAGCCTAATGCATTGGGCTGGACTTGTTCTTTAGAATAAAATGGTGTCCACTTAGTGTCAGAAGCTCCCAATACCTGTAGAAAATGAGGGACCCATCCATTTTATCTCTTCACTGTCCCTGACATAGTATCACTGCTGAGCAACTGTGCATTAGGGCAGTGAAGAAGACAGATTCAACCAAGTGATAGGAATCAAATCACCTTCCATATGTTTCAATGCCCAGTATTTTTTACCACTTTCTATGCTGACTAGGGCTGCTGGGAGTTATAGTCCAGCAACATCTAGAGGATTAAGCAGATGGCTCCTTTGATAAAGAGGAACTGCTTGATTCAGCCTGAGAGCAGTGACAGCAAAGAATGAGAAGGACAGTGGCAAAGAGACCTAAAAGAATGGAAATGTATTCTCAGGGAGCACTGAATATTTTAAACACTGACACTTGATTTTGACAAATAGCAACATGAAAGGAGGTAAGCAGTTTCTGCTCATGGAGGGGAGAGATTGTAGCTATGTGGCAGAGAATATACTGTGCAAGCAGAAGGTCTTGGGTTCAACCCCTGCCATTTTCAGTTAAAATGAACAAGTAGAGTGTGATATCAAAGATCCTTACCTGAGACCCTAGAGAGCTGCTGCCAGTCACAACTGACAGAACAGTGGGGAGAGCTGAAGAAATAGTCTAAATAGGCATAAGGCAGCCTTACAGGCCAATTGCGTATCTAACCTCTTCAAATTTCCTGAGTATTTGCAGGAAGGGAGAAAAAAAAGAGAATTGAATTCACACAATATTTCATTGCACTCATCAACACAATTTGCTGAGTTATTTTTGTTGCAGCTCCACATCAACTGTTTCTATCACTCTCACAGCTCTACTCTGCTGCCTTATCAACTGTGGGCATGTCCCCAGTCTCTCAATGAGTGTGCCTCACAGAAGAGACAGGGAAAGTGTAGCCCACAAGCTGTGCGCATCTTCCAAACCCCAAATATGCATTCCTCAAGCCCCTAATTTTTTTTTTTTTAAGAATCACCAATTTGGAGTGCTTCTATTTTTCCTTGAATGATCCCAAGGCCCCTGTATATGTGCCAGTTTGGGTTGTCCACCTTCTAGAACCACCCAACTCCCTGAAAATTAAAGGGAGGGGCAGAATGGTATTATATCACTTCCTCTGTGTCTGGATGTGATGTTGTGGGTCATCACTGTATGGGGTTGGTGAAAATTGCTCCCTCCACTGTGCCTTACCCCCCCCCCAACTGTGGGTTTTGCCTCTGCCTTCTAAGGTCTAACTTAACTCAATACAGAGAAACTCACCACTAGAAGGTAGGCCAGCAAGTGACAAATTGGACACAGCTATGAACAGAATGGCAGTAAGAAATTGTTATCTTCTGTATCAGTGATAGGACTATATCTACACAGATGAAATCACAGATGCTACCTCATAATCTTTTAGACATTTTATACTTTATATTATTTTAGCCATTTTGTTTTAACATATATCGTAAGCTGCCTTGAGACCCACTTTCGGAGAAAGATGGGTCAGAAATAAAATCAAACCAAATAATTAGCAAACAGTCCTGCAAGATATTAAGATATTCAGGATATTTTCATTAACATTTATTATACGGTTCTCTGACACAGAATGTTGCAGTTTTATCATTCTGACACAGAATGTTCTCTTTCTGCATTATTCTGTCGGTTTTCAAAACCATCCTTTGAAAACATGTATTTAAATATATATGTGTGTGTCTGTGTGTGAATGAATGTTTCAGCATGTCAAGAAATATGTTACAATAAAAAGAAAAATACAAAATCCATTGGATAGTTAAATTTTGGTCCACACATTAGTCTGAACATTATGCATCAGGACATTTTATACATAACATACATTTCTTCAATCACTCCTAAATTTCTGTATTTAAAAAAATCCAAATGGTGAAAAGCCAAAAAGACCTAAGATTCAAAACAAGTTATTTTTTAACTAAAATTCTGTCCAAACCTTACATCCAAAATTCAGTAGCATAATAGAAGATTATGAGTTTGACCCAGCATAATTTAGCCACAGTTTAGCCCCGCTGAAATTAAGAGGACAAGTTAATTAATGTTACAATGTAGGTATGAACAGGAAATCCTCCTGCTGTTCCTCCTTCAGATTATTGATATGGATCGCTCAGTGGAGCTGAATGGAAGACCAAAAGAAGGAAAAGATTATGAAATGCTATGACTTACAAATGGATATTCAGTGCCTCGGGAAAACAAATGCCCTGTGGTTTCACTACTGACAGGAGTTATGGAACAGTTCTAAACATCTGAATGGTCTAGGATCAAACTGCCACAATTACAAAAGTGGCCCTGTTTGGAACAGGCTTCATTACTTGATACTACCTCATTGATTCCTAGATACCTACTCAGTATCTGAATTATTGAGGGCCCAAAACTCTGGTCAATAACATCATGTCAACTGTTAAACCAAGGCCATTTCCACGCGGGGGTAAAACCCTGCGGTGCAGCGACTGGACACAGAGGTCATCTACACCGCAGGGTGCACTAGGTTGGACAAAAAAGGGGAGGTTCTAGACCTCACACCGCCCTCGCGCGGCCACGTGGGGGGCGTTCTGTGTTTTATAAAGATCACCTTTCAAGTGGTCTTTATAAAACCTCGCGCACGCTACTCTGTTGCAGCACCTGATGAAGAACTGCAGGGATGCGGTAGCACGTCCCTGCAGAGCTGCCCAGGGGCGGGCTTACAGCCGGTGCACTGCCCTGATTGGCGGAGCGCCACCAGAAGCCGCCGGGTGCCACTGGGTGCCACCGAATGCCAGTGACGTTTAGAGCAGCAAACTCACGCTGCTCCCCGTGGGGACGGAGACTCCCGCTTCACGGTAAGCTCCGTCCCCGCATGCGCCGCCCCGTTTCCCCTCGTGTCCACCCCCCTCGTGTGGAAAGGGCCGAAGACTAATAATTGATGCCCGACATTTGTTATTATAGTTCTGGAGGTGCAACCTAGAATTACTCATTTGTAACTGCTCCATAATTACAATCCCTACATAATCGCAATCACAGCACTGCCCTCCCAAACCTACTTTACTAGGTAGCAGCTGCTCTGAGGAAAAGGAGATTCACCAGTGAGAGAGGTTGTGATAACCAGAAACTGAACTCATGTCACAAGTTGTCAGCACAGTATCACTTACTGGTGAGAAGCAGTGGAAACACCATCTGCCTATGCCCTGATCAACAAAGGTTGGACCTCCTTTTCTTGGAAGAGCTGCTGTCCAGTAAACTAGGTTTTTGAGGGGGCCAGGCCAGGAGATACTACTTAAAGCATAGTTAACTAAGTAATTAATGCAGAATTCTGGCCATTCTCTTCATTATTATTTCAAAGATTTTACTAAAATGAAGCAGAAATGAAAAACACACACTCAAACATATTTTGTTCGGTATCAGGTATAGGTACAATATTTAGATATTATATAGGTATAATATACCTAAAATATAGGTATAATATTGGTATAATATTTCCAATGGAAATTAAACCATTGCACCACACTTTTTTAAAAAAAAGTTTGCACACTTTGTTTTCCTCCTCAGAAGGAAATAGAATTCCACATCATTTCCTCAGAGTAAGCATTTCAGGCATGGAACCCACTTTTTTCCTCTCTCTCTCTCTCTCTCTTTGATCCATTACCACTGCAATGTCTTCTATTCTGGTGCTTTCAAGGTCTCCGTAGACAATTAGAGTAAAAAGGCACCCCTACACATAGCAATTTTTCTTTCACAGCGTGAAGGTCATGTAGCTTGAAATAAGAAAGTTACAGTAACAGGCATTAAGGTTACAGGTGAACAAGGGAGGATAAAAAGCCCAATGGTATCTGTTTTCTCAGCTGTTCCCTTAAAGTGTCTTTTATTTATATCTAAAAAGAGACAGCTATTTTATTTAAAAGAAAACTCTCTCCACCCCAAATATGTCCATGAAAAGTAGGAAAGAAGTAAACATGTACGTTTTAAAACAGCGGTTCTCAACCTGGGGTCGCGACCCCCAGGGGGGTCGCATGACCCTTTCACAGGGTGCGCCGCTCCCCCTCGCCGCCGCCGCCGCCGCCAGCGGGCTTTCTCACTTTGGCCACCTCCTCCTTGGCGCCATCCTTTCCTCCTCCACCCTCCCTGTGGAGCTGGCGGGCGGGGCAGGCGGGGAAGAAGGAGAGGAGTGGACGGCCCACGTGGGCTCTTGCGCTCACTCCTTCCTCTTTCTCCCTCCTGGAGCGAAGCACAGACACCGGGGGATGAGTGGCTGGCTGTGAGGTAGGTAGAGGCCGTGCTTCCCAGCAACTCCAGGGCGGCCGAGTGGAACCAGGTGGAAGGCGGAGGGGGACTGGGTGGCTGCAGGTAGGAGCCAGCATAGAGGCGGTGGGGGGCAGGAGACGGCGCTCTCGCCAGCCAGCCACCGGTTTCTGCGCCGCCGCCACAGGCACAGATAACGGGGAGGCAGCTGGCTGGCGAGAGGGCTCCCCGTGGGGCCGTCCCTGGGCAAAAGCAGAGGGAACTGGGCAGCGGCGGGGGGCAGAAGGCAGTGCTGCCGGGCTCAGAGTTTGTGCTCTCAGGCAGCCCTGGGAGCGGCTCAGCAGCCGAGAGACCCGGGCGGGGCTGGGGGATGCGAGTGTGGGGCTGCATGGCCTGCTCGAGCCGCTCCCTGGCTTGAGGGGCCACCGGAGCGGGAGCCAGCCAGCCGCCGCCTTCCCCACCACCGCCATGAGCGCAGGTAGCGGGGGGTGGCGGGGGCGTCCCTGGGCGAAGGCAGAGGGAACTGGGCGGCGGCGGGGGGCAGGAGGCAGTGTTGCCGGGCTCACTGCTCTCAGGCGGCCCTGGGAGCGGCTCGGCAGCCAAGAGACCCGGGCGGGGTGGGGCGGGGGAGGCGAGCGTGGGGCTGCATGGCCTGCTGGAGCCGCTCCCTGGCTTGAGGGGCCGCTGGAGCAGGAGCCGGCCAGCTGCCGCCTTCCCCACTGCCGCCACGAGCCCAGGTAGTGGGGGGCGGCGGGGGCGTCCCTGGGCGAAGGCAGAGGGAACTGGGCAGCGGCGGGGGGCAGGAGGCAGTGTTGCCGGGCTCACTGCTCTCAGGCGGCCCTGGGAGCGGCTCGGCAGCCAAGAGACCCGGGCGGGGTGGGGTGGGGGGAGGCGAGCGTGGGGCTGCATGGCCTGCTGGAGCCGCTCCCTGGCTTGAGGGGCCTCCGGAGTGGGAGCCGGCCAGCCACCGCCTCCTTTGCCATGATGTGTGATGACACAGAAGCAGAGGAAGGAAGGAGGAGGATGCAGGGCTGGGATTCTCCTCCTGTTACCATCACCATCACCACCTGGGTTGGAAATGGGGAAAGGGGAACCTAGCTCTTCCCCCCACCCCACTGTTGGTAATGTTGGCGCAAGCCTGGCAAAGAAATCCAGTCAAACACAGCTGCAGACAGCAGACTTAAGAACTCAGTTGCGGGGGGGGGGTGAGTGGAAGCAGGAACAAGCCTGAACACATTGAAGCAAAACCTATCTTTCTTCCTTCACATATGGTCATCTTCTCTCTCAGCCTTGGCTCTTCCTTCACCTGTATCATGCTCCTGGATTTTGGGTCCCTATATTTCCCAGCGTGTACCAATTGTTTGCATTTTGCAGAATTCCAGGTTAGTGCTTTACCCTTATCTCTTTGCCATCCCCCTTCAGTGGGCAGTCTTTTACATTTATTTGTAGCATGGCCTCTATGATTAAAACAGTTATATTTTCTGTACGCTTCCTTATCTGAGGCAAGAAGTTGGCCTCTGAATCTTTAGGAACTACCATATGTTTTTTCAATCCCCAGAAAGGTAGCATGGCCTGTGATAATTGTTCTTCTCTTGTTTTTTATTTTTCCTAAACTGTAGGAATTAATTAAATTCTGTACAATGGTTCTTACTCCTTTTAAAGGTGCCAGTTTCCTTTAAGTTTGGCCTAGCTGGGTGACTATAAAAACCTGACATGTGTGAGGTTTCTGTGAGAAGCCATTTCATTTCCATTTCTGCTCCACTTCCAATATTTAGTATCCAGCTTGATGAATCTACAGACGTCGCAAACTGTTCACAGTTACTGGTTTACGTGAGGTATGTTAATGATGGCGAGTTTAAAGATGAGTTTCTTTTTTGCAAACCTCTTTAAACGACAACTACTGCACGTGATGTATTTGACACAGTTGGTTCATTTCTGGAAGAGCAGAAGATCTCTTGGGAAAAGGTTTGTGGTGTTTGCACAGATGGTGCTCCAGCCATGCTAGGATGTCGATCTGGATTTCAACGTTTGGTACTGAATGAGTCACCAAAAGTCATTGGAACTCACTGTATGATTCATCGGCAAATATTGGCAACGAAGACGCTACCACAAGAGTTACAAGAAGTAATGAAAAGCGTCATAAGTTCTGTAAATTTCATAAAGGTGAGCGCTTTAAACAGTTGACTGTTTTCGCAACTGTGCGACGAGCTGGATGCGCTGAACAATACGCTGCTATTTCACACTGAAGTGAGATGGTTGTCAAGAGGAAAAGTTTTAAAACGTGTTTTTGAGCTTCGTGATGAACTCAAAACATTTTTTAATCAGAAAGCAAGACCGCAGTTCGAAGCACTTTTCAGTGATAAAAGTGAAATGCAGAAAATAGCTTACTTGGTTGACATCTTTACCATCTTGAATGAGTTAAATTTATCACTGCAAGGACCAAATGCAACATGCCTCGATTTGTCTGAAAAGATCCGATCATTCCAAATGAAACTTCAGCTTTGGCAAAAAAAATTGGATGAAAGAAAAATGTACATGTTGCCTACCTTATCTGCTTTCTTTGAGGAACATGACATTGAACCAGACAAAAGGATTCCGATGATGATTTCTGTGAAAGAACACTTGCACATGCTTGCAGAGGAAATTTCATCGTACTTTCCAAATCTACCTGACACCCCATTTGCACTTGCCAGAAGCCCATTCACAGTCAAAGTTGAAGATGTTCCTGAGACAGCACAAGAGGAGTTCATTGAACTTATTAACAGCAATACAGCGAGAACTGATTTCTCTACAATGCCAGTTTCGAAATTCTGGATCAAGTGTTTTCAGTCATATCCTGTTCTATCTGAGACTGTGTTGCGCCTTCTTCTTCCATTTCCAACAACATATCTTTGTGATATAGGGTTTTCAAGCTTGTTGGTTATCAAGTCGAAATACAGGAGTAGACTTGGTGTGGAAGACGATCTTCGTTGTGCTCTTGCAAAGACTGCCCCAGAATTTCTGATCTGGTGAGAAGCAAGCAAGCTCAACCTTCGCACTGATGTTGGCTTTTTACGCATACTGTTGCAAAATGTAGAAATGTAGTTTTCTGTTGATATATTAAGCCTGTTAGCCATGCTTCAAGACAAAATTTCATTTATTTGTAATTAGAAATAAATATTTCACAATATATAATTACATATCTTTTTTTATTAATCACTATGCTTTAATTATCTTCAATTTGTAGCAACGAAAATACATCCTGCATATCAGATATTTACATTACGATTCATAACAGTAGCAAAATTACGGTTTTAAAGTTATAGTTACAGTTACAGTAACTATAACTATAACAGTAGCAAAATTACAGTTATAAAGTTATACCTACAGTTACAGTAACTATAACTAACAGTAGCAAAATTACAGTTATAAAGTTATAGTTACAGTTACAGTAACTATAACTAACAGTAGCAAAATTACAGTTATAAAGTTATAGTTACAGTTACAGTAACTATAACAGCAAAATTACAGTTATAAAGTTACAGTTACAGTTAGTTATAAAGTTACAGTTACAGTTATAAAGTAGCTGTTGAAAAACCCGCCAGGGGCATTACCATCAATAGGAAAAACATCACAGCCAACACGAGGCAGCAGGCTAACGGTCTTTATTGCGGGCAATAGATCAAGTAGCAGACTATTAAGTTACAGCGCAGCGAGCCATCTCCTCGTCCAGAGCAGAAAGGAAAGGAAACAGGAAAAAGGCACAGCCGGTTCAAAAGCCGTGTTTTTAAGTATACATATTCAATAACAAGGCGTTCCCTTAACCATAACAATGTTGCGGCTACAGGCAGCAGAAGACCTTGAATACGTTTAGGTTTCACATGGGAAGCGTTCACAGAAAGCTAGACTAAACAACTACAAGCAGCTTTGCGTTCTCACCCTCTAGTGGTGGGAAAATATGAAGCCAGGAGTAACAACAGGTCCCATCATGCTTCTCAACCTGTGACACTCCCCTACTCCTTGCGAAATATTTTCAGCTACCTTGCTTTGGAGACTCCATCAACCCCAGTTTGCTAACGTGCTGACTAAATGCATTCGCAGGAAGTGGCTTGGTAAACACATCAGCCACGTTTTCTTCTGAAGACACATAGGTAAGGGACACTTTTCCTTCTTGTACATATTGTTTCACATTGTGAAATTTGATGTCAATGTGTTTTGATCGAGAAGACACCCGGTCAGACACTGCCATTTGAATGCAGGCTTGTGAATCACAACATATTTGTATTGGTAATGGCACAGACACATGCAGGTCTTGTAGCAACTGCAAGAACCAAACCAACTCAGTACAGAGCACAGATAGGCTCACAAACTCTGCCTCTGCAGTTGATAAAGCAAGACAAGACTGTTTTTTAGCCTTCCAGTCGATTGCTACACCACTGTATTTGACAAGAAAACCAGTTGTGCTTTTGCGGTCCACAGTATCCTCAGCGAAATCACTGTCTGATAAACAGACAAGGTTTGGCATCTGATCAGGACAAATGCTTAGGCAATAATCAGGGGAACCTTTTAGGTACCTGAGTACCCTTTTCACACCCTGCCAATGATACTGGGTTGGCTTAGCACACGCTCTGCCCAGAATGTTGACACTTAAAGCAATATCAGGCCGGCTAGTACCAGCTAAGTACAAAAGGCTCCCAATGACAGACTGATATAGGTGTATATCAGGAAATAATTCCTCACAGGTATTTTTCAAAAAACCTGGCACCATTGGAGTTTGTACCGGTTTGCAGTCAGACATTTGACACAATTCTAACAATTTTACAATCTTTTGTTTCTGACACAGCAGAATACCTTTTTCAGTTCTCTGTACTTCAATTCCAAGAAAGCTCTGTACTGGGCCTAGGTTTTTCACCTGAAACCTTTTCCCCAGCTCTTTCTCAAACACTTGCACTTGTTTTTGTGTAGCACTGACCAAGCATAGATCATCCACATATGCAAGGAGAATTTCCAAACTCTCCCCTTTCCCTCGAACATATACACAGGGATCAGCAAGGCAAGGATCTTGCAAGAACCCGCGTGCCACTAGGCGCGCTTTATATTTCACATGCCCATCAGCAGTGGGTTTCAACTTGTAGACCCATTTGCTGTCAATTGGCTTCACACCCTTGGGCAAATTACAAAGAGAATACACATCATGCTGGATAATGGAATCCATTTCACTCTGCATTGCATCCCACCAGGGTTCTGCCTGTTGCTCAGGCATTTTCACAACATCAGCAAAGCACTGAGGCTCACAGTTTACAGTGCACACACGAACTGCGAGAGACTCAGGGGAAAAACGTTTAGGTGGAATGCCTTTCGTTTTTCTTTGAGACCGTCTGGGGATGGGACGATCCTGCAAAGGTTCGTCCCTGTCCTCAGCACTGCGAGACCTTTTCACTGAGCCCTCGCGTTCTCTCTCCCCAGTGCAAGACCTTCGCACATCACTTACAGCTCTTCTCCTCCACGCGCCTCTCTCCTCTTCTGTTTCAACCCTTGAGGAACTGGGAGCGGAGGCTGGGAGTGGAGCAGAGACTGAAGGCTGCAGTGGCTGAGACGCTGGCAGACCAGCCACAGGGAGAAAAACTTCAGACGCTGCCTGAACACGCGACCAATTAGCGTGTTCCTCAAAAGAGGCATTCCTAGACACCACACAGGAATTGCCACCAGCGTAAAAACGATACCCCTTGCAGTTGGGCTCATAGCCAACAAAACGCATACGCTGGGCCTTAGGCTCCCCCTTCCTTCTTTGCCCCTTGGGGATGTGCACCCAAGCAAAACTTCCAAAGACTCTCAGATGTGCAATGGAAGGTTGTTTACCAAACAAACACTCATAGGGAGTAGTATTAACCACAGAACTCCACAGCCTGTTGTGTATGTAACAGGCAGTCAGAATTGCCTCACCCCAAAAACTCAGAGGCAGATCTGCATCAAGCAGCAAACTATGCATTCGAGTCTGCAGAACTCCTGCATTCCGCTCAGCCACTCCATTCTGATGAGGAGAATAGCCGGCAGTCGCCCTGTGCACTATACCCTGTTTTTTGATCCATTGTTGCAAGTTCTCCGACAGGAATTCCATTCCTCTGTCGGTTTGAAGCTTTTGCAGGGAATAACCAAATTGCCTTTCAACCAAGGAACACCAGTTCTTGAGAACTTGACACACATCAGACTTTTGTTTCAACAAATAGCAGAAAATGAACCTGCTAAAATCGTCTACGAGAATGACGAAATATCTAGCTCCCCCTAGGGAAGGTTTACTCATAGGACCCACAATATCACAGTGTACCAACTGAAATGGGGCGGTTGGTACACGAAAACTAACTCTCGGTGCTGGGAGTTGTTTAGATTTAGCTTGCTTGCAAATAGCACAGTCAAGAAAGACATTACAAGGCTTCAAAGTACACCCTTTACAACAACCAGCAAGCCTCTTTAACACAGGAAAGCTTGCATGCTCTGCGCGCCGGTGGAGGAGATGAAGGCACTCATCATGTTGTGGGACATTGCCATACACATTACACACAGTGTGTCGTGGCTCAAGAAAGAACAGCCTCCCTTCTCGTGTAGCCACAGCACATACCACCCCATCTTTGAGGATTTTACCTTGCTTCCCATAGAACTCAACCTTGAACCCTGACTCTGTTAGTTGCCCCACAGAAAGCAAACAGAAATCAAGAGAGGGAACAAACAAAACATTTTTCAAACCCATGTCAAGGGCAGGGACAAAAGCTACACCTTCGCCACAAACTTTAGCCTTTGTCCCATTAGCTAATGTCACAGAGGAAACACTGGCAGAATCCAAACAGTCAAATAAATCTTCAGAATTGACCAGGTGCTGGGAACAGCCGCTGTCTAGAAGCCAAACGGAATCACCTGCCTCCTCAGAGTCTGAAATAGTGTCCGCAACAGCATCTCCCACGGCAACAGCAACTCTCAACCGTCCTCTGGCCCGACCTCCTCTGCCTCCTCTGCCACGGCCCCTGGCACCGGCGCCTGCGAAGCTTTGCTCCCCTTGCTTCAGGAGCGGGCAATCACGCTTCAGATGAGAAGCAGACCCACAGCGAAAGCACCTTCGCACAGCGTGGGCTCTCACCAGCCCCTCCTGCCTCGCCTCAGCAGCCGGAGAACTTTTTCTCCCAGCACAGGCCTCTGCAGCTGGAGCCGGCTGTGTGGGAGTCTCTGCATTCCTTGCGCGCTTTTCCTCTTCTTCCAGCAGACGAGCAGAAACCAAAGGAACGGTTAACTCCCTCTCTGGTATGGATTGAAGAGAGGACACCACCAGATTCCAGGAACTATCAAGAGAATTCAAGATGCAAAATACCTTGTCACTTTCAGGCAACACTTTGCCTCTCTCCCGAAGTGACGAAAACAGCTCCAACATCTCAGCCAAATGCTGCCTCACCGGGACACCGGGGGCCAGTTTCATCCCATATAAACGGGCGCACAGGGCGTACTTGGCGGCTGCTGATTGACTCAAAAACAACTCCCGCAGCCTCGCCCAGGCCTCTCGAGGGGTGGCAAGATCCCTGATATGCGTGAGCTGGTCATCCTCCACAGCCAGAAAGAGGACAGACATGGCACGCCTCGTTGCCGCTGCTATCTCCGCAGCAGTCCCCTGCAGAGTCGGGGGAACTGTGAAAGCACCCCACAGCCCCTCAGCTTGCAAATACTTTTCCATGCGAGCCGACCATGCCAAGTAATTAGTTGCATTTAGCTTAACGAGAGGCAGGCCCCCAGGCACCACATGAGCCATCGTAAAAACACCTCAAAAAACACCTCTCAAAACCATCCTCTGCTACCATGTTGAAAAACCCGCCAGGGGCATTACCATCAATAGGAAAAACATCTCAGCCAACACGAGGCAGCAGGCTAACAGTCTTTATTGCGGGCAATAGATCAAGTAGCAGACTATTAAGTTACAGCGCAGCGAGCCATCTCCTCGTCCAGAGCAGAAAGGAACAGGAAACAAGAAAAAGGCACAGCCGGTTCAAAAGCCGTGTTTTTAAGTATACATATTCAATAACAAGGCGTTCCCTTAACCATAACAATGTTGCGGCTACACGCAGCAGAAGACCTTGAATACGTTTAGGTTTCACATGGGAAGCGTTCACAGAAAGCTAGACTAAACAACTACAAGCAGCTTTGCGTTCTCACCCTCTAGTGGTGGGAAAATATGAAGCCAGGAGTAACAACAGGTCCCATCATGCTTCTCAACCTGTGACAGTAGCAACGAAAATAATTTTATGGTTGGGGGTCACCACAACATGAGGAACTGTATCAAGGGGTCACGGCATTAGGAAGGTTGAGAACCACTGTTTTAAAAGAATGTGTTTGTTTGTTTGTTTGATGGCTGTGTCCCTTAGGCCCCATTTTGCAGAGATGAGCCAGTCTTTGAGCCAACATATGCCATATACACCATATACTTCATATTTATAGGCTCAGGTCCAGATAACCTTGTATGCCAGATCATGCTGCATACCCAACAGATGGCTGGCACTATTGGAACTGACAGTGCCAGTCCCCTCTTGGGACTGAAAGGTTGAATTCATTTCCCCCTTTCCTTCTTAAATAGTTGAAGAACATTCCCAAAAGTCATACTGATAACAGTGCTCACCAATTATGCTGCTGTATATTATGCAGTAGTGAGAGCTAGTGTGGTACAGTGATTTTAAGCACTGGACTATGACCCTGGAAACTAGAGTTTGATTCTCCTTTCAGTTATGGAAACCCACTGAGTGATTTTGGGTGCATTACACCCTGTCCCAGAAAACCCCACAATAGCTTCACCTTTGGGTCACCATAAGTCAGAAATGACTTGAAGGCAAACAACAGCACTGTACAGTAATATACTATACTACATCTACCAGATTAAACAAAGCAGCTTAGAGCTTTGCTGTTTGTAGGGAAGGAAGCTCTCTTTGACTCTCAGCCCAAAAAAAGCATTTCAGTACTTCTGTTACTTGAAATAACCGTAACAGTTTCTAATATAGGGTCTAAAACAATTTAGATGTAAAGCATTATTCAAATGAACAAGAGCTTGACCACCAAAAGCTGATTACATATTAACCAAGGGTTTCCAACTCTTCCAAAACTTTCAGACTTACTAATGGTAATGTTAGCTTACTGTCAACTCAGCTTCAACATGCTGACTCTATGGCCCTTTCCACACAGGCATATTGCCCGCGCTAGGGCGACCTCCCCAGGAGGTCTTCTATACCACGAGGTGCACGAGGGTAGTTCGCAAATGGGAGGTTCAAACCGCCCTCGCGCAGCTGCGGGGGTGGCGCTGCGAGTCTTATAAAAACCACTTCTCAAGTGGTTTTTATGTGACTTGCTCGCGTTGTCCCGTCGCCGCGCCCCGTTTAGAACTGCAGGGATGCGTCAGCGCATCTCTGCAGAGCTGCCCAGGGGCGGGCTTCCGGCTGGCGCGCTGCCCTGATTGGCAGAGCGCCGCTGGAAGCCGGCGGCCGCCATTTTGGGCGCCGCCGAACGCCGCCAAAATTCGCCGCTGTTTGGAGCGGCGAACGCGCGCTCCCCGGGGGACGGAGCAACCCGTTTAGCGGTAAGCTCCGTCCCTGCGTGCGCCCCCGTTTACTCGCCCCGCATGTGGAAGGGCCTATGAATGAGAGACTTCGAAGAGCCCCAGTCATTAACAGCTCTGTTCAGGCCTGTGGCTTCATTTACTGAATCATTCCTTCCGTAACATGATCATCCTTTTTCTGCTGCCTTTCATTTTATGTGGCATTGTTATCTATTCTAATGAGTCATGTCATCTCATGATGTGTCCAAAGTATGAGCACCTCAGTATAGTCTTTTGGCTTGTAGTGATTACTGAGGCTTGAACTGTCCTTTTGGTTTTCAATGATATCCATAGTAGTCTCCTCCAGCTCCAAATTCAGATGAATTGATTTTCTTCTTGTTAGCTTTCTCACTGTCCAGTTTTCACAACCAAATATAGAAATCATAAATGTTATGCATTCCCATAGAAATATTACAAAATCTCAAGCACTACATTGCTTGCTTGAGAAATTAGTTTGATCATTACTGATCATTTCTACTCTACGCCTTGAAACATATTTAGTCTTTGTGATTTATTTTTCCCAATACAGCTGTATTGAGAGCAGCTTCTATTTCACTTCCAAAAACTATGGTTTCATCATCAAAAGGCTCTTCCTTGAAGGAATCTGTCATCCTTTTCTATTGTTGGTATGCTGCTTCCATGTCTTTTTATTTTGTCCTTATCATATGTGTACCTGTCGGTCATACAGCATCACTACTTTTATTTATAGAGTGGGAACTCTTTGGTTTCTCAGATCAGGTGCAAGAGATCTCCCTTTTCCCCATTTCTTTGCACTGACTGTTATAATAGTTCTGCACAACTGTTCCATTCAGGATTCTGACCCTGTTTCTGTCACCGCTCTTGCCTCTTGCCTAATAACATCTCTGGTTTAGGTTCAGAGTTCTTCTGGTTCCAACTCAATTAGTCTTCACAGTGGAAATCAGTTCTTTACCTAGTCTTCTCTTTTACAAAATGGCATCACTTAGGGTAACTTAGCAAGCTTACAAACTTAGGCTTAGATATGCTTTTGCAGCCAACAACCCAATTTCTTCTTAGATTGCCATTTTCAAAGCCAAAAATCTTCGTAACTATACAATTGAAAATGTTTTTGTTTACCTTAGCTTGGTCACACCAAGTAGCGGTATATCTGTGTGTTCCATTTCTTGCTTTATGATTTCTAGCTTTCCCTGATTCATGCTTCTCACATTCCATGTTCCTACTACATACATTGTATAGCATCAGAGTTTTCTTTCACAAAGAGGATGTCAGCAATTGGATATCCTTTTGATTGAGCCCAGTTGCACCATTAGAAACAGCACTACTTGAGTCCCACTCTTGGGGAAAAGGTAGGGTATAAATAAAGTGACTCTTTGATTAATTGATTGAGTGCCTTCTGACCTAAGGAGGGTATCATCTTCCAGCACTATTTCTTGCTTCATTTTTAGATTGTCTCATCATAAGGTTTTCACAGTTAAAGACATTTGGAAGTGGTTTACCAGCCCCTCCTTCTGTGCAAGAGTTTGTTAAATGCCACTGTCATTGTGTCAAGCCCTCTGCCAGTACCACCTCCTTGACCTACTACTTTTGCTGAGTAGTTGCTTCCCATCACTGTATTAATGTGCTTGACATATTTAGTCTGGCCCCTCAGCAAAAGCTTGTTTGCCTGGGAAGACCCTACCAGTAGCAACCATACTGTCATCATAGCTGCTTGCCCCTAGAAAACACATATAGATGATGCCATGGTGGGAATGAGAAAGTTCTCAACTGTTTTCTGTTATCTGGGAGTTTATAATACTATCAGGAATAGTACTACTGCTAGTTCTTGTTATTATCTTTGTCATTATTATCATTCCTGCTAAAAAAAGCTATTATTGTTGTTTATACTATGCTAGATATCGCTAGGCCTAAATTCATCAGTATCTGAAGGACCACATGCTCCTCACCTCTGCTTTCTGATAAATTCCAACCAGTCAACTATTGTCCCATTAGTAATGATACAGCCTAACCAAGAAATAAGAAAGCCAGCATGGTATAGTGATATGAGTGTTGAACAAGGATTCCAGGAGAACAGAGTTTCATTCTCTACTAGGTGGCCTTGGGGCAAGGTCACATTCTCTCAGCCTCAGAGGAAGGCAATCACAAAACCCCTCTGAATAAATCTTGCCAAGAAAACCATACAGCAGGATTGACATAAGTCAATTTCACTTGAAGGCACACCATAACAGCAGCAACAACAAAAAGTCCTTAATTTATGGTTATGCAAGTTGCAAAGCAAATGTATGCCTGGAATCTAATTTCCATAGGTACTATTATTTTTAAAAAAATATGCTATTTGTTTTGTTCATATCTCTCAGACAGTAAAAAAGTAAAAATGCCTCTGGTGTGTGTCTCTTTTTTTGTAGTTCAATGAGATTCCATTTCCCTGGATGGTGCTTCGAGCACTAATCTGGGACAAAGCTCTGGCAGAACATCAAAACCTGTGATATCACAAAAGAAAAATTAATGATCATAGCTTCTTTTCTAAGTCTTCTCTTCTTTAAGAGATCTAGTTACCATCCTAGCAGGTAGTATCTTATTAAGAGTGATCAAACGAGTGGCCATTTGCAAAACTGACTGTAGCACTTGCTTTTGTAGTAGATCTCCCAATGACAGAGTAAATACTTAGTTATGAGTGGTTTCTTACTTGCAAATATTTTGACATCATACTCTTTAAAGTGAATTCCTGACTGTTAAAGATGACCAAAGCCCACACTAGGGCAACTGAAACTGTGGGAAATCTACATCCTTCCCAGTGTAAGGACATTCACATTTAAGAACAATCCTGGCCCTTGTGTACTTTTGTGTCAGCATTGTGACTCTCTCCCAGGGCTGGAGGAGCATTGGAACTAGGGTTATTTGATTTTTCTTTCACTCCATTCCTTCCACACCAGTTCCCCCCATCCCATCTTTCTGCCAGCAGATCTTAAGACAAGAGAGCAGTTCCACCAGCAGAATGCTCTTTAGGAAAACTCCAGACCAACTAGTGGAAGAAGGCTCTCCTAATGGCAGGGTATCTCTGCTAGCACTAGAGGCTTGGGCTTCATCCAAGTTTTTACCCCCTGGGCAAGGTGCATCTAGGCAGCCCCATGCCACTTCTGTGGCCATTTCCGCAGTAGACCATTAGAGTGCTATTATTCCAATTTCAACATCCTATGGAAGTGGGTAGCTCCTTCCTTCCCCAGTGCAGCTAGCCACTTCCCATGCTGCACTGGGGAAGGAAGCACACAGAACACATTTCTGCCATTTCCACTTGACTGTAAGCAGTGGGAGCATTGTGTGCTTGGGGGTCATTACCAGATTTTTTCTTCTAATGGAATATCCTGTGATTGTGACAGATGGGGACAGTTTGGCAGTGGGACTGTGATGATGTTATGCAAAGGCACAACTCACAGATCAGCAGCAATGCATCCCCATCCCTGGACAGCAACATCATGCTGAGATGGCCTAACTGTATTTGCAAATTATAACATATGATTTAGTTAACCTTTTCAAAGGGCAGCAAACTGCGTAACCAACTAAAATCTTCCCTGCCTGCCCAGATGTTTACATGCAACATTGTCTTTCACCTGGAACTGACTCCATAAAAAACTGGAGAAATTGAACCCTGACTGTCACCCAGAGGTGACCCACCAAAATTGGAAACTTGGGCTCTTTTTGCACACTGTTCACATATTGCAAAATGGCCTCGGGAGCATCGCGCGATTGCAAGGACCATTCCACACGACGTCCTCGCAATCACACGATGCTCCCGAGGCCATTACGAGGCGATCACACATTATATCATTTTCAGTTCATTGCTGAAAATGATGCGCGATTCAATGTCCCACCCATGCCCCACATGAACTTACCTTGCATGTGGAGGCTCTGGACATGCAGCCATTGCACTTCCTCTCCCAGCACAGCCTGGGAAAGTACCCGTCTGTGCTGTGGAAGGAAGGGGTGGAGCGCTCACGATTCCTTTCGGCAGCACGGAGCTGTTGCGGAGGGGAAGTGGAGGGGATGCGAGTGCCTCTCGGACAAGGCTTTTCACACGATCCCCGCATGACACCAGCAGCACCAGGTAAGGTGCGAAAAAGGCCTTGGGCAGCACCCTGAGATCTGATAACTGCAGATTGCATTTCAGGCATTTTTGGCAGTCAACGTAGCTTCTCAGAAATATGCAGAGCTGAAACTTGACCCAGTCTAGACTCATCAAACTTGTCCAGTCACTACACTATAACATGCACAACTTTGTGACAAGTTGAGATTGTTAGGGTTTAATATTAGGCATATTTGCCAGGGAATAGGGCCCATTCAGCGTAACTGTATCGAAGAAACCCACTAAGCTTGAACTATATAGGCATCAGCAAAGCAAATGGATACAATTTAAAAAGACAGGCATTATTCCCAACAAGACTCACGAAGTTAGACAGGCTTACCACTATGTCTAATCTCATTGCTTTATTTACTGCCGTGTGGTAGGGGATATGCTGATCACTTTTCTCCATCCATTAAAAATAATATTCTCTCTGTCCCTTATAATCTATTGTCCATGCTGACTGCAAGACAAGAATAGCCCATGGAGCCATTATGCCAATAAAGACTCAGAAGTAAAACTCAGCAACAGTGGAGAAGTGGTATTTAAAGGAGAATCGGGAAGAATGGAGGAGGGAGAGCAAGGGTGTTAGACAAGGAAAGGAGAGTAGGCTCTAATACTTTTCTAAAGGACTTATACTAAATAGCACAGACTATTTATATTAAACTATATTTAAAGAGAGAGATGAGTTAGTCTGTTTCAGCTTTAAAAAAAGGGAAATCCCAAAGCATCCTTGAGACTAAGGGAGAAAAAGAAATTTTTAGTATAAATTTTTGTGTGGAGTGAAGCCATTGTCCACAGACATGTATGCCAAGAGTCAGGGAGAGAAGGGTGATGTGAAAAGTATAATGCAAAATATGTGGGTATGGTGATAGGGTCACAAGGTTGGTCCCAGCAATAGTTGTAGAGCAGTTAAAAGGACAAAGGCGGGAGACAGGATTTACATACAAGTGTTACCCTGTTTACTGGGGATCCTGGGAGGGACACCTAAATGTGCTCAACTATAGGTGGGGATAATTAGCTCAGAGCACTGCTTTAGCGTTACGAGAGGCAGCGTAACTTAGCAGGATCTTTAACCCAATGTCTACGGGGTCAGGCCAAGTCAAGGAGCAGACCAGTTTGAAAACAATGAATGATCTTTATTAAATACAGGCACACAATGTAAGCAACACAAGCACACAGATAACTAAGGAAAATAAAGGTGTGAGTAAGATAGTGGGATTTTCAGAGGGATAGTTGATTCGGGTGATACGAAAACTGTTCCAGAAGCTCCGAAGAAGATAGAGAGTGATGCTGGGGTTTGGTGTGGCTCAGCACGTGGAGCTGAGGGGAAGTTCGCCAAGCAAAGCGGCAGCAAGGCAGTCTGGAACTCGGGAGTGATCTGAGGAAGGTTTCTGAATCAGGGGTTTTTATAGAGAGAAGTGTGACTGCAGGCTATGCCTTACTCGGGGACAACAATGAGTTTTGGGTGCGAGACAATGTCTCCGAAAGGTCACAATTTACCATGATGGAATCAGAGCCGAATTAACAATGGTGTAGCCAGTATGTAAATGCACAACGCTTGACTGTGGATGATTCAGCCTTTGTCAAGTTGCCTGCTCGGGGCAGGGAGCCTTTTGTAAGTAGCGCACATACATAATGTGGTGTTTGCCGGGGAGGTCCCTGAAGCTGCGATCTGGCTATTTCTGGCTTGCCTGTATTGTTTAGGAATATTTCAGCAGTTAAGTGCCGAGCCTAGTTTCGTGCTTGTCTGGGGGCCTCACAAACACGTGGAGAGGGATGGTACGGTAAGGCCAAATTATGATATCAAAGTGATATCTTTATGCGATCGCCAAGGAGGCCTAAACTGCAGTAACACAAGGTAAGATAAGCAGGTAAACATGGGGGGTGTGGACTGGAGGGAGTCCTTGGTCTAGTGCAGTGCTACTTAAAGTGGGGTTCTCTGGACTGGTTCTAATCCATAAGCCATCGGCTGCCAGTCACTGGCAAATTTCAAAAAGAAATAATTATAGCTAATAGGCACAAATATGGGGCTAGTGCCTGACATATTAGGAAGATATAACTGCCAGTCCCTCCCACTGGACAGCCTGAGAAGCACTGATCTAGTGTATTGTTATGATTACAGGGTCAGCAGAGCCAGTGTGGTGTAGTGATTTGAGCATTAGACTACAACCCTGTGGACCAGAGTTTGATTCCCTGCTTAGCCATAGAAACCCACTGGGTGACCTTGGACACATCACACACTCCCAGCCCCCAGAAAATCCCATGATAGGTTCACCTTAGGGTTGCCATAGGTTGGAAACAACTTGAAGGCACCTAACAACAACAGAAGTAGCAACAGTAGGGCCACTGAAGTGTTGTAATAAAACAGTCACGAGAACTCTGCTTAGCTACTGGGATGTCAAGTGGTGTTTTGAGATGTGTTGTGCACCAAGGAAACATTGCCTCTGTTCTAGCTACTGCCCAATGGACTGGAGTTTGTAGATAAATCCTCATTCAGCTGTTTCTCTTTCCAAAAATGACAGATGTGCTACAGTTATAAAAAATGGCCCGTGAGACAGCTGTGGAGGGTAGCAAATCCAGGTTGTACAAGGGCTCTCCTAGTGCCAAGCCTGTCAGGAACAGAATCCAGCAACTGGATGGTTGTCAGAGAACTTGGATCAGCTGAGGGAGGAGCAGCCAATCAAACCAAGATTGGGGTTGGTCACCTTTCAGCAATGGATCCACCTGGGGGATTCCAGGATCCATAACTTAATCATTTTTTAAAAAAAAATATTCTGAATTCAGGCCTTCTCAGATCAAAGTTCCTGGCTGCAAACATTGCATAAAACACTACCTTGAACCTCTTAAATCTCTGTCGACTTTACTTGGTCTACATTTGTCTCTGAAGTGTGTTTCCATTGAGTCAGAGTGAGGAAGATATGTCAGCTGCAGATTCCCTTAACAAATCATTGCAATGATATTAAATGACATTTTAAAAGTCAGGCTGATGTAATCTGGTCTTTATATTTGTCACCTTTTCATATAATGGGCAATGCTTCCTTCAAGAGGAAGAGCAAGCAAACCAAATGTTCTTCAGTCAAGTGCTCATAGTACATAGGAAATGTCATTATTTGCATTATGCAGCCTATAATTAGTTTCACCTCAGTTCTTTTGAAATGCTATCCGAATGGCAATAATCCAAGTTGAATGTAGTATGTAAATTAATTAAGGGACGTTTGTTATTATGTTTTGTAACTGACTAAACTGGGGCTCTTAGCTCCCTCAGGCACTGCAGTGGAGAACAGCTGGTCATCTTTTCACCTTAAAAAGAAAATCGGTGTTTGATAATGAAATCTTGATCACCTACCATCTGCCTGGTAATGATCAGCAGGCATTGCATAATTTGTCAACCTGCTGTACTTGTGGAGGAAGGTGGGCAAGTTGGGCAGCTCAAGCTTGTGGATACTTTCTCATGAGTACAAGCTATTCTGTTCAAAAGACTCACGCTCTCTAAAATGTACATATGTCTGGAGACACGTAGTTTAACCTTCTTTACTAATAAGGAATTTCCATAGAGTTCATGGCACTTACTCCCAAGACAGTGTAACTTCATTTGAACTTATTTTATTTATGTCAGATATTTTTAGGCCATCTTTGAGGACCACATCCTCCCAGTGATTTCCATAATATAAATATAAAATCACAACAACAAAAAGAAATCTATCTGTCTCTCTGTATATCTACATCAAGATCCGGACTCAGAAATAGAGATCTCCTACCATCACAGATAAAATTGTCATTAAGTATATGTACTTACACATCATTAAAGACAGCAGTAAAACAGAAAAAAGCAACAACAGTAGCAGTTAGAATAGGGTTCATTCCCCTTATTTCATCACTAGAATTACATTCTGATCTTAGGTTGGTTCTCCTTCATATTACATGAGCTATCTTTCAATGACAAATCAGAACCAAATTATTAAAATAATATAAAATAAAATAAAAACTATTGTTACTCCACTGGAAAAACCCTATCCTGGGGTCTACAATTTTGATATTAAACATGATTCCGTGTGCCTGAGAGGTCGCCCAGATGAGCACGTAGGCAGTCACGGTCGAATGACCAGAAACCAGGTCAGGCCAGTAAAATCCGCTGTCACATAGCCCCAGGAAACCTCAAGATGTGTAAACCTACAATAAACAAAGGGTCCTCAGCCCCTGAGAAGCCAACTTAAGGGGATTAGTGTGCTTGCCCCAAGTTGAGCAAATATCCTATCAAGTGAGGACCATGTCCACGAAGTCACACCACAACCAAATGCTGCCAAAGATCCTGAGACTTTGGCAACACCTTGTAATCCCATCACACAAAGGAAGTTACCATTATGGAGCTTCACTTGCGTTGCAACACTCATTGTTCTCCCTGGGAAAGGATTAGCCCTCCAGGTACTTTTTCCCTACAAACAGTCCCAGTGTTTGAGTGGTTCTTCGGATCACTCCCGGTCATCCCAGCAGACCGTTTCTCCATCCGTTGAGTAATCCCCTCAGCCCTCTCCGTGCTGAGCTCCACTTCTCCACTGTTTTTCCCGGACCAAGGACTTCAGGAAAAGGTGCAGTATTACCCTAGCTACAACCCCTTCAATATTCCCCTATCTACTTTCTTCTCTTTTATTTCTTAATAGGTCTTGAGTGAGTGTGTGAGTGATTGCATTGGTGCATTTCATTCAATAAAATAATTTTTTGGACATTCTTGTTTGGTTTTTGGCTCAGTCTGACCCCGTAAAAATTGGGTAAAAAAGCCCCGCTAGGTTACCCTGCCTCTCACATGGCTATTGCTTGTGCTCTGGCTAGTTTCCATTCCCCATCATGTGGAGCACATTGAGGTGTCCCCCAAGGGACCCCAGAAATCAGGGTAACACTATAAAAATAAATACAAGTCATTCTCTTTACTCTTGACTCATTCTGCTAGCTCCACACCATGAGTCCCCTATTTTCCTTTCATTCAAAAGCCAAGGAGGTAACTTGAAAACTGTGTTACTTTTCCCTTTTTCCCCCCAAATAACCAGCTTAAAGGCCACCATAATCATTTATAAAGCTGGTTACTACAATGGTGTTTATGTCATTTTTAACACATCAGTCCTGCACTGTGTCAATTCCTTTCACTACCAGTCAGTTTCTGGACCTCTTTTAAAGTGTTCATACTAAACTATAAAAGACTAAATGGTCTAGGGCCAGTTTACCAAAAAGGCACAATTATTTTATTTCATTTTTTTAATTTATATTCTTTCTCCCAGCATAGGGCCCAAGACAGTTGGCTGCATAAGTTAAAACAGGTTTGGTCAAAACAGGTTTTAAAAAAACAAAACAAATAAGCAATCCTATTAAGAACACTAATTTAAAACAGTATAAAATAATTTTTAAAAATAACGATTAGGAAAAAGGCATGGCACCACCATCCCCCCCATTAAAAGATCCTGTACAAGTGGATAATCCCCAAATTCCATTCTAAATTAAAGTGCTTCCACTACGTGAGAACAGCCAGCAAGAAAGTCCTCTCCTGTTTCCTCAAATGTGCTTTTGGTAATGGCAGGACTATGAGAAAGCCCTCCTCTACAGATCTTTAAACTCAGATAGATTTATAATAGGAGACTTGGGCCATTTCTGCGCTACACTGTTATAGTGCTATCGTTCCAATGTCAACATCCTGTGGAATTCTGGGGTTTGTAGTTTATTGAGGCCAAAGAGCTCTCTGGCTGAGAATTCCAAATGCCCCTCCCTAAACTGCAAACTCCAGGATTCCATAAGATATTGAAAGTGGAATAACAGCACTATAACAGTGTAGTACAGAAATGGCCTAGGAATGCAACAAATTCAAAAATATATGAATAATAGATGAAAAATTGGCTCCTCTAGTGTCAGGAAACCTTGACCGGAGAATCCTCGACAAACAAGAATCTTCACAGTTGAAGATGTATATGGTATAAAAAATGCACATAAGGTTTAGGTATAGAAAATGTTATTTTCTGTGCAGAAATTAAGTTTCTTGCACAGAAAACATGGGGGCACTGAAGATGTGCAGAAAACCACACTGACATATTGAAAATCATTTTTTCTACACAGAAAATGTTTATTTTCCCCCCATAGACTACATCCTGATCTGCAAACGGTCTTTGGAAACTATGCAATTTTTGTGGCCTTTCTTGAAATTTACACAGATTTGAATCCCTTAGAAAAATGTACAATTTCAGATGGTCTGAGTGCAAGCCATATAAGGGTTTCTAGATTACAAATAGCACTTTGAACTCAGAAACAGATTGGTAGCTACTGAAGGTTTTGCAACACAGGGCTTATATAGTCCCTGTAACCAGCCCTGATCAGCAGACTGGCTGCAGCATTTTGGATCCATTAAAGATTCCAAACAGTTTCCAAAGCTGGGCCCACATAGAGGCCTCAGTCTAGCATCCCCTTGGTGTAACATAAATATCCACATGCAGAATATGCTTGTTGCCCTGATTTCTGGGGTCCCTTGAGGGATGCTTTCATGTGCTCCAGGTGATGGGGAGTGGAAACTAGCATGAGCAATAGCAAGGTGAAAGGCAGGGTAACCTAGCGGGGTCTTTTTATCCAGCTTTTACGGGGTCAGGCCAAGCCAAAAACCAAACAAAAATGTCTAATAAATGAATTTATTGAATAAAAGTCTCACACACCAGTGCAATCACTCACACACTCACTCAAGACCTATTAAGAAGGAAAAGAGAGGAAACTGGACAGGGGAAATATTGAAGGAATTGTAGCTGGGGCAATACTGCACCTTTTCCTGAAGTCCTTGGTCCAGGAAAAACAGTGAAGAAGTGGGTCTCAGCACAGAGATGGCGGAGGAGATTACTCAACAGATGGAGAAACAGTCTGCTGGGATGACTGGGAGTGATCCAAAGAACCACTCAAAAACTGGGACTATTTGTAGGGAAAAAATACCTGGAGGGCTAATCCTTTCCTAGGGAGAGCAATGAGTGTCACACCGAGAAAGAAGCTCCACAATGGCAACTACCTTTGCATGATGAGATTACAAGGTGTTGCCAAAGTCTCAGGATCTTTGGTTGCATTGAGTTGTGGTGTGACTTCATGTAGATGGTCCTTGCCTGATATGATCTTACGGTTATCAATGCTCAACTTGGGGCTAATCCCCTCAAGTCGGCTTCTCAGGGGCTGAGAACTCTTTGTCTACTGTGGGTTTGCACAGCTTGAGGTCCTCTGGGGCGATGTGACAGGGGATTGTACTCACCTGACCTGGTTTTCGATCGTTCAACCGTTGCTGCCTATGTGCCCATCTGGGTGACCTCTCAGGTATATTGAATTATATTTTAATATCAAAATTGTAGACCCCGGGACAGGGTTTTCCAGTGAGGTAACATGCTATGCTAGTACTATATAACCCCGATGCAAAATAGCAACATTGTGCATCGTATGTCAATGACTGGGTGCCATTGTGCAATGTGCAACTGCAATGCACAACCACAATACACATTGCTGTACATGCAATTCCATTTCCACTGCTGTCAACATAATAGCTCTGTTGCACCACGGTGAATTATTCACCCTGTATGCATAAAATAATTTATATATGTGTATGTCTCTATCAAGATTCCAGCAAATGTGTGTTACACTAATCCAAATAGGATGCAATCAAATTATGTGTCACTGAAGGTACACCTGTGTGCACTAGTTTTAATGTATTCCTGGCCATATCCAAAGCTTGGGCATCCAGGCTCAGGAATGGGAGCAAAGTACAAATCTCAAATTTCAAGGGGATTAACCCCATCCAGTACTGTTTTCTGCTCTGATTTTTGACCAACCAGAAACAGTTTTGTCTTGTCTAGACTGAGCTTCTTTTATTTCCCTGCCTAGCTTCTTTCAACAGCCAGCAGTTTTGTTTCCTTGAAATTGAAAGGAGTTGAACGTCATCAGCGTACTTGGTGACACTAAATCCCAAAATTCAGGACAACCTCTCCCAGTAGTTTCACGTGTGTATTATACACAATGGGGGACACTACTGAATCCGGAGGGACTCCATTGGCCAACAGCTAGGTTGCTGAACAGGCATCCATCAGCACCATCTTCAAAGCATACTTCTCCAAGAAGGCTCAGAGACTCCAAAGAAGTATCCCAGAAGGATATCATGGCTAATGGTATGGAATGTAAGGCCCCACTTTGGGGATCCCCAATATCAGTATGTTTGGATGGGCACCATACCTATTTGGCACCATATTGGATTGGCAACTGTATTAACTGGCTCTGATATCAAAATCAAGACTGAGAGGTGACTGAGAGGTCAAACCAAGCAAAGGAAGAAACCTGACTGTAAACAAGAGAAGCAGGTCAACCTAAACACCCTCCACGTAAGACTAAGCCAGTTGACAGGCAAATAAATGCCATTCCTGTGGATAATAGGCTTAAGCAGAAGCTGGAGTTTTCACAGGGAACACAATTGTGAGAAGCCCACCAGAACACTGATTGACAGATAGCCTTCCCCTGTGCACCTGGACTCCTTCCTCTTGCCTCATAGCACCCACAACAGACAGCGATTACAAAGCACATTATGTCTGTCATCCAAACACTGTGAATATTAGTGGGTTGATAGTCCATTGTCTATGCTGCAACTCCCATTGTTCCACACCTGAAATTGCACATATCTTCCACTGCCACAGGCTATTTTTTGGGTACAAATACCCTGATTTTTCAAAGGTCTACCTGTCACTCTGTACGTCTGACTCTTGAATGAGAACTGTCCTTAGGTCCTACATAAGCCAAGCCACATTTCAGCTCTTCACAACTCTTCTGGACTGGTAATTATAATACAAGAACCTCAGCCTCTCTATCCATAATTTTTTCCTCCCTTTATCCTTCAGTTAGCTCCTGTATGAATGTGTGATTGTATGTATCTTGTGTGCATGCATGAGTGAATTCCCCTCAATAAAACATATTTTTAGTTTACTTTTGAATCTTTGGCTGATTCTTTTCCTGTGTGAGCCCATAAACATTGGTAGAAAAGGTCTCATTAAGTTACCTTCCTCTTGCAAGCTTCCTTTTTGAACTAATTCATTCCCCACTTTTGCAGGGAGATATTTGGCATCACGGGGTGGCCCTTGAGGCACCTACATCTTGGGTAACAAGAAAGCCACTGAGAAGTCTAGAAGAACAAACAAAGACAACCCTGCCCTGTCCAGTTCCTAGAGTAGGGCATCCATCAAGGCACTCAAAGCTATCTCTGTCCTGTAACTAAAGATAAAGCCAAATTGGAAGGGTTATAAATAAAATATTTCCTCTGGGAATCCTTGGAGCTGAAAGACCACCTGTTCCATAAATTCCTGCCTGCTTCCTGAACTTGTCTATACAGAGTCTTCTCTGGGTATACCAAACAGCTAACAGAGAAGGAGGCTTCCTAGCAGGAATGTCCTGTCTGTAGTATGTTTTCTTAAAAGAGATCTCCCTGGCATATTATTAGTGGCTTTCATATGCCAGGCTGAGACCTACCTCCTCTGGCACTTTTTAATTCTTTTCACACATGGTTCTACTTTTTAAGCTTTATCGTTGAATCTTAACCCTCTAATAACTTCACATTTCAACACTGAATTGGCTGGTTGACTTTTTTTTGTAGTTGCAAAATTTGTGATTTTATTGATGGAGGTGTTGTTCTTATACCACAGTTTCAGAATGTGGTGGTGTCTTCTTTGGAGGTTTTTTAAAAAAATCTGGATGGCTATCCATTAAGAATGCTTTGGTTATATATCCCTTCATGGCAGGGGGTTGGACTTGATATCCCTTGTGGTCTCTTCTAGCTCTGTGATTCTATGATTCTATAGTTTTGCCTTAACTATATAAATAAAATTGAGGTTCTATCTATTGGTCTGTTTGTTACTGTACTGCGCATAAACAGCAGGATAGATTTTCACTAAATTTGGAGGGTATGTTTGGCATGGTCTGACTTTCTCTACAGCTTGACATACACGAAATTCACATGGGAGGGCTGTGGAAACCCCAGGGGTTTGTTCGTTTGTTTTTTGTTTTTTGGTTGTTTTTTGGTTGATACAATAGTTTAGTGGCTCATTGAAAGAGGAAGGTCTCTTAAGGGAAGCTGATACAGAGTTGCAACATGAGGAATATTTGAGCATGCACAATAAGATAGGCAGCCAACCTCTGGAATGGTTGAGGCTGAATAATAATTGACAATGGTTACTGATTCTCCTGACACTAGAACACAAATAAATCTGTACTGTACTTTGATTTAGCACAGTTGTTCTTGTTGTTGCGTGCCTTCAGTTTGTTTCCAACTTACGACAGCTCTAAGCAGACCTATCAAAGGATGTTCTGGGGGCTGAGAGTGTGTGACATGACCAAGGTCACCCAATGGGTCTCTGCAACCGAACAGGGAATCAAACCCTGGTTTTCAGGGCTGTAGTCCAATACTCAAACTACCAAAGATACCAAAGATATATAACAATTTTCTTAGGGGCATATAGTTTGATCAGTTGAACCTACTGGGATTCCACTTTAAAACAATTTTAAACATTTCAGCACTTGTCTCTTTCTGAATTCATTACTTTCATAGAATCATAGAATCATAGAAATGTAGAGTTGGAAGAGACCACAAGGGCCATCCAGTCCAACCCCCTGCCATGCAGGAAAACCCTCAAAGCACTCCCGACAAGTGGCCATCCAGCCTCCGCTTAAAAACCTCCAGCGAAGGAGACTCCACCACACTCTGTGGTAGCACATTCCACTGCTGGACAGCCCTGACCGTCAGGAAATTCTTCCTAAGGTTCAGGTGGAATCTCCCCTCCTGCAGCTTGTATCCATTGCTCCTTGTCCTGGTCTCAAGAGCAGGAGAAAACAAGCCCACTCCCTCCTCGACATGACATCCCTTCAAATATTTAAACATGGCTATCATGTCCCCTCTCAACCTTCTCTTCTGCAGACTAAACATACCCAGCTCTCTAAGTCTGTCCTCATAGGGCATGGCTTCCAGGCCCCTCACCATTTTGGTTGCCCTCTTCTGGACCTGCTCCAGCTTATCCATATCCTTCTTGAATTGGAGTGCCCAGAATTGGACGCAGTATTCAAGATGAGGTCTAACCAAAGCAGAATAAAGTGGTACCAATACCTCCCTCGATCTAGACATCATACTCCTATTGATGCAACCAAGAATTGCATTGGCTTTCTTGGCTGCCGCATCACACTGCTGACTCATGTTCAGCTTGTAGTCTATTAAGACTCCTAGATCCCTTTCACACGTACTGCTATCCAGCCACGTGTCCCCCATCCTATATTTTTGCATACCATTTTTTCTGCCTAAGTGTAGGACTTTACATTTCTCTCTGTTGAAGTTCATTTTGTTAGCCTTGGCCCAGCTCTCCAATCTGTCCAGGTCCTTTTGAATTTTGATCCTGTCATCAGGTGTATTAGCAACCCCTCCCAATTTGGTGTCATCTGCAAATTTGATCAGCGTGTCCTCTATTCCTTCATCCAAGTCATTAATAAAGATATTGAACAGCACCGGGCCCAGGACAGAACCCAGTGGCACCCCGCTAGTCACTTCTCTCCAGGATGAGAATCTGCCATTGGTGACTACCCTTTGGGTACGGTCGGTCAACCAGTTACAAATCCACCTGACAGTAGCCCTGTCCAGCTCACATCTTACTAGCTTCTTTGCAAGAATGTCATGAGGAACTTTGTCAAAGGCCTTACTGAAATCATCAATGGAGCAGGGGTTCTGTTCTGAAGACAGAATGGGGTATTATCTGTGATGAACATAAAAAGTGGTTTACCAATCACTGTAGTACTGAAACAATATTTAAATGCCCGTCTGGTCAAGTTTTCTTGGTAGAATGGGAGGGGACAGAATTGGCCAATTTTGTCTACCTGAGGCAGGAAAATATAATGGGATGGCCTTCAGTAAGCAAAATGCTTTGAGTACTTCCTTTACCATGACAGGCAGAAATTTTTTTCAGTTAAGCATGAGCGTTACCACTAGAACTCTTTTAATTCTGGTATTTAGCAATTTAATGTTGACTCTGAAGTACAGAACTATTCACAAAGAACAAATCAAGTCATTAGCTCATTTCACTCGAGGTCATTCAAGACAGAAAAGACAAAAGTATGATACTTTGTTGTGTGCCTTCAAGTCATTTCTGACTTATGCCAACTCTATGGTGAACCTATCACATTTTCAACTTATGGCAATCCTAAGGTGGACCAATCTTGGCAAGATTTGTTGGATAGAATGCCATGGTCTCCTCTGAGGCTGAGAGAGTGTGACTTGCCCAATGTCACCCAGTGGGTTTCCATGACTGAGTGGGGATTTGAACCCTAATTTCCCAATGTCCTAGTCCAATATTCAAACCATTTCACCATAATGGCTCTCAAACTGCTAATTAGAATTCTGCCTGCTTGTCTATCTTTTTTCAGAACAAAAGTAAGTTCCTTTGCTGCTGTATTGAAGATTGTCTTGAGCACACAGATTTCTATAATTTTATATTTCTTCAAAGAAAATCCAGGGAGCTATTTATGGCTTCCTTTTGAACTTCCTACAGTTTGCCTAATCTTGAATATTTTAATATTTAGCAAAAAAGCAAACTCTTAAATAAAAATAAACAGAAATAAATAATTAATAATTGATATGAAGTTGCACCACAAACATAAGACTGAAGCAGTTGTAATAGCTTATTAGAAGTCATTAAGCAGGCTTAGCTAATAGTAAAGCTTGGAAAAGTTATTTTTTGGATTACAAGCCCCTAGCCCCATGATGGCTGAGAAGCTTTGTGGTTGTTCTGCAAAAAGTAATTTTTCAAAGCTCTGGAGTTGTTCATCAGGTGAACAATGCAATAGAGATTAAAGTGGGAATGCTTTCCTGACCATTCTTTTGTGTGTATGTGTATCACATATCAAATATTTTCCAGTTAGGAATGTAGGAAGCTGCATCTAATGTACTCACAGGAGTGGAGGAAAGGAGGAAGGTATCATCTGGGACCATTTATAGTCCCCAGCCTCATTCCATTGCATGAGAGGAAACCACTAGGAGGGCTTGTTGGGGGAGGAACAATCTCAAATGGACTTAGCAATAGAAGGAATGGGGAAACCTTCTGCTAGCAATCTGTTCAGAATTCTCTGGTTATTTACTGAACAAGAAGAGAGAGGAAAAGAGAAGTGGTTGACCCTGCCCAGATTGAGGCTATGACCCTCTCTACCACCAGCATGTTACCCTCAAGGCCTGAATCTTAGTTAGTCCCAACTGCAGTAGACTCATTGAATCTATACAATTTACCATCTAAGTGATGGTTTACCAGTTTAGCCTTGATCCAGTTTAGCCTTGTTTTACTCTAGTTGAGATTAACAATAAGATTCAACCATAACAGACTTTAACAGTATGATTGGGAATATGGTCCTTAACTGAAACAAGTTGCCCACCCCAATCTGCTGGCTTTCCAGTATCTCTCTTGGAGGTGGATACCTTCCAAACATCCCCCACTCCTCCACCAAAAAAGAGAGAGAGAGAGAGAGAGAGTATAGCACTTTGTTGAATACACTTATATTAGGAATGGAAGAGGGAGCATCTATTTGTCCAAATATTTGTTCTTTGGAGTATGAATCACAACAGGAGAGGAAAGCTCAACTGAACAAGTCCCAGCTTGAAATGCTACTGCTGCTACTACCACCACCAGAAATGACAAAAGGATTCAAGCAGTGGGCAAGAAGGAGCAGAGGGACAAAAATTGTCCCTACCCTTCATAGTTCCTCACCTTTGAAGTAAATCACAAGGGAGGAATCTTCAACCTTCCAGATGTCAGAGAACTACCACTTCTATCTTACCTCACCAATGGTCAAACTGGCTACCATTGATGGGAAATGGAATCCATGTTGTAACACATCTACTAAATTTTAATTTCAATTTGTTTTTTAATTCCATAGGCCATTTCCGCACTATACTGTTATAGTGCTATTATTCCCCTTTCAACATCCTATGGAATCTTAGGGTTTGCAGTTTATGGAGAGACATTTAGAATTCTCAACCAGAGAGCTCTTTGGCCTCAGTAAACTACAAACTCCAGAATTCCATAGGATGTTGAAAGTGGAATAATAACACTAAAACAGTGTAGTGCAGAAATGGCCATATTTATACAGATATGTGGTGGAGTAGCCTTGAGTCACAAAGCAAATACTCCACAACTTGGGCTGGATTATGATGGTTTGGGGAAGAAGTATGGAAGATGACAGCCAACAAACTCAGCCTTGCCTGTCTGAAGAGATTACTTCTTATAATGGCTCAAGTGACAGAGCATCTGACAAAATGAAAACCTATAAATAATGACTGTCCAGGGTCAATCGCTCACTCCTGTGTGGCAGAACAGCTAAATGTGTTTTTTCTCTGAGGATGAACAGTGTCACAAATATCTCAAGCCTGTTGTCGCCAGGGTCAGAAGCCTCAGCCCTTCCTGAAAAAAAAAAATCTTCTATTCATTTCAGTATCAGTTCAGGCTCTGGCAAACTCAGACCAAGGAGAATTGTTTCTTATACAGATAAGGTAACAAATCTGCCCCTAACTAAATGTCTCTCTTCAACGACAGCAGGGGCCTTTCTCATCTCCTATTGCTCTGTTGTTTTATCTCACGGCCAGGAAGGAATACCTAAAAGTTTAATCAATCCTCTCCACTCTCCAAAACAAAACTCAAGCTTGTCCCTTTGAGGAACTAAATTAACCCATTATTTGAGAGCAAAACAATGGACTCTGGGCACTACAGATTGCTGTAGCATTCACACAGACACACACTTCTCTGATAGATATGGGTTTTCAACAGCCCTGTGAGCAAATGGTTGGCAAATGAGTTAATACAGCTTCAAGCATTATACTCTCAGAAAATATCTGCCAGCAGACTCAGTGTGCGGTATTTCTGTGCTTGTGAGCAGAAAACCAACTGTTTTCTCCCTTCTTCCTGGTTCAGGGTCTGTTTTATTTGCAGACCTCAGCACAGACTTTAAAGAAGGATTTTTATGTGCAGAGTGAAATGGCTCAATAAATTTGTGGAAGGGCTGTGGAGAATAATATAGCAGAGGAGCTGTAGGAAAAGGTACATATAATTTCACCTCTTCTTCATGGTCCACATATGGAGTTGTTTTACACCTCATCCTTTTCCAAAACGCTGAATATTTTTAACCCTCAAACTGGCTGTGGTGTATATCCCTTTGTTAGAAATATTAGGTGTGATGCCAGGAGAGCTGATGGATGCTCACAGTATTGTTCTCAGTAAAGAAGGAGAAGAGAAGGAGGATGAAGAATAGCCTCCATTTTAGTTAACACTGTTATTTTTTTGTTGTTGTTGTAAAATCAGAATCACATACCTTCTGAAATTTTACAAATGAAAACTGAGACACACATACAGCCACAGAATATCAGTGTGTGTGGTCAAGATGGCAAAAATTATTACTGAAGAAGAACATACAAGCTAGGAGAAGTTACAGCTGTTTGGTCTTGCCTGTATATACCTGGAATAGCAAGATTCCAACTCTTCCTCTCCTCCCCTCCCTGCTGAGTTAAGTACAAACTGCTTTGCCCTTTAAAGCTGAGGGAGAGGTTGGAAAGCAGGAGGAGGAGACAGAAACTAGCAATTTAAAAACAGCTGAAAAAGTGAGACAGAGAATTGATAAGAACTGTCCCTGCCAAATTCGGGTCATTGAAAGGTATGGTCTCAGGGGAGCTTCATGCAAAGAAGTCATGTGGACAAATAACTGTTATAGTTTATAAAATTTTATTAAAATTCCCCCAGAATTATATTCCTTAGCTGTTTTTAGATTTTGTTGGTTCCAAATTCTGTAACGGAAGTTAGCCTTGGAAGTGGTCTAATTATTTAGTTATCTAGTATTAATTTTTCAGTCATCTAATTTTTGCTAGGTAAAAAATTGCAATAGTCTATTTCCATCCCAAGTTACTAGAATTTGCCTTTTTTGTCCCAAGAATCATTTAAGTATTAACATTCCAACAGGTAACATGTTCTAAATTTATCATCTAATAATACTTTGTCAGAGGACTCTGTTCTAATTAACTAGATTTGAATAAGTTACGTGATGTCATTTAAAAGTACTTGAAGAGTTAAGAGTTCTATTACCCTTCCTTTGAAAACAAAGCATGAAAACTCTGTAACCTCCACACTATGGCAATGCAACTGTGTCTCCTTCAGGTTCTGCACAGTAGAATAAACATTAACATTCTTATTCATACCTTACTAATTGGGGCTCAAAGGAAGCAGTTACAAGCAATATAGATATCTGTAAGCTTTTTTTTCCTGTAACAGAGTTATATTTCAAAAGTAATATAATGAACAGGCAAGGGTAACAAGTAATGTTTTGCAGTTACTTTTTAAGGACATTTAGAAACTTAGACCCTTTCCGCACAGCACTTGCCATGTGAAAGAGGGCCTGGGGCGTTGTGCAATTGCAAGGAGCGATCTGCACGACACACTCACAATCACATGATGCTCCAGGGGCCAGCAGGGACCGATCATGCACCTTTTCATTTTTGGCTAGAAGCTGAAAATGGTGCGCAATTGCGCATTGCTCCTGGGCCCCACATGCACTTACTTGGTGTGTGGAGCCTCTGGAGCCAGGCCGGTTGTGCTTCCTGCCCCAGTGCAGCCTGGGAAGGTCCCAGGCTGCACTGCAGAGGAAGAGGTGGGGCTCTCGCGTGAGCAGGCAGCTTGTGCAGAGCTGAAGCAGCAGGGAAGGGAGAGCCTCTGGCAGAGGCTGCTCGTGCAATCCCTGCACCCCAGCGCTGGAACAAGGTAAGGTGCGGAAAGGGCCTTAGTTTATGTCACTGAGACATAAAAAAGTAATGCAAAATAAGCAAAAATTACCAAACAACACAAAAGATGTATTGAATTTTAAAAAATGATTAAAATGGTACAAAAACTCTCATAACTTCCCCCAGTGAAGAGAAAAAAACTTGAAACAATTTATTATTGCATGGGAGAATGAAATAAGCAAAGATTTACATCCATAGTTTGGGACCACTGTACCAATTGCTCATCAGCTGTGACAATATCACAACAGAGAAAGGGCTGGTGTGTTCCTCTTTAGCGCAGGTCAAACCCTATCGCTAGCATCCTGTTTATCAGTCCCAATCAATTGTTGAATGGTGAGTCAATACATAGATAAATCCCATTGACTGAATGGGTCTACTCTAGTCAAACTGGACTAACAACAGGATTTAAACCTTTATGCATTACTTAGAAGAGTGCTCAGAATCAGGAGACTGCTTGCTAGGAAACTAACAAAATAAACTATCAGTGAAGAAAGAGCCCGCAGAACCAGGCATCTGGATTGGACCAGCTCTGTGGAGAGCTGCACCAACCACACAAAGAAGTGTTGAAATTGACACTATGTGTCTAGCACTGCCTGCTGCAGAAACCTCTCCGCTTTGGGCAGCAGGAATTCTCTGACCACCATTGACTTTTCCCCATTCTGGCTACAGAGCACAATTTTTATAAGGAGTGGGGGGGGGATTGAAAATGAAACTAAGTTGCTTTAGATTATAAAATACAGATACAATATACATGCAAATCTGTTCTATACAGTAATTGGTCTGTATTCACACATTATTACAAAGGGGACTACTATAGATCCTTTGAACCAGGAGGAGGAAGAGGAGGACGGCTGGCTTGCATTGCAATCCTAACAGAAAGATGTGCTGACTATAAGGAGTTAAGATTAGGCATAACCCTCTTTTGCTGGCTGCTGGTTGTGCAGTCTTCTAGAAGAACTGCTTTGCTAGTTGAAGACCCAAAAGAGTGAGTGGAGAAGAGATAGTGAAATAAGAGGTGTATTACTACAGTAGATCAAAACCTTCTCCACTCCAGAGAGAGAGCAATATTGTGGTATTCCGTCCTACAATGTTACAATTATTCCACTTTCAACTTCCTATGGAGTTCTGTGCTTTGTAGTTTACTGAGGCCAAGAATTTGTAGTCTGTGGTTTACTGAGAATTCTAAAGGCCCGTCCCGAAAGTGCAAACCCCAGGATTCCACAGGATGTTGAAAGTGGAATAATAGCACTATAACAGTGTAGTGCAGAAAGGCCCTTAGTCCAAGGAGAGGTAATTGTAGTATGTAAATTGCAACACCCTTAGGCTCATTGTGGTTTGGATTCAGGGCAGTTCAGCTGGTCTAATATTAATTCATCTGAACTTTGGCCACTTAGGATTGTTTTCCCAGGTCCCAGGAAAAGTTAACTCATCCAGACCGATTAAAAAGACCAGAAAGTGCCAGATTTTGTTCTATCTCTTTCCAATTTTATTTGGAGATCCAGACACTTTTTGTTTTTCCCAGAATATTTTCTGTCAGTTATCAGTACAATTAGAGACTTTTTTTAAAAAAACCAGCTGTACAGATCAGTTTATTTAACCCAGTATAAAATCAGGAAGAACTGGAATAAAATCTGGGACTTTTCAATCAGCCTGGATGTTCATTTAAGGGAGTGTTCTTCCATTCATGGAAGAACATTTTCCAATCCCTCTCTCTTTCACCCATCTTTGGTATCCTCCCACTTCTCCAGATGATCATGTGCCCTTCTAAATAATAGCAATATATAGCAATAGCATTTATTTCTATACCGCCTATCAACTAGTGTTATCTAAGCGGTTTACAATGTATTTTAGCTAATTGCCCCCAACAAACTGGGTACTCATTTTACCGACCTAAGAAAGGATGGAAGGCTGAGTCAACCTTGGAGCCTGGCAGGATCGAACTCACAACCTTGTGGTTGCAGTACTGGCATTTAACCACTGCGCCACCAGGTCTCCTAATGTAGTATATTCTATAATGTAGTATAGAATAAGTAAATTACTGAAATTAAGTAAATGCATCTCCACTTTTGATAATTCTCTCTTTCCATAGAAGCCTCCTATTCCTACCACCTTGTTCAAGGGGAGCAGAATAATAGAGAGTTGGGGTGACAGCTGCAGTTTGAAGGTTAGCTTCTCAAGAGAAACATGAGGTATCAATGGCTCAAATAAAATAATCCACTGGTAACTTCTCAAGCAAGGGTCCTGTACTTGAAGCCAGCCAAGGCTTACAGCTCTCTAATTAGAGCCTCTTAGCAGCCATGAGCAAAGTTTGTAATAATTTGTTAGCAAATTACCAGTCTTCATTTTGCAGTCTGTGTCCACAGTAAATCCAGAGCAACAGTAGTGAAGTCTGTACACAAAGCAAAGGTCAAGGTTTCTAGGAGCATGAGCAAGGAATCTGAATGTAAGCTGGTTTGCTTTCACTGATAGGAATGGTTGGCTGCAACAGCTTCCTCTCATCCTGTCCCTGTTAGACTGAGTCTCTCACAACTGTTTGCCCAGTTGATGAGTCCTTATTATAAAAACACTCTGAGTTTCATGAGCACTCCTTTTCCACCTACACTTGCTGCCGTAAGTATTGTCCATTCATATCTCTGTGTTGTGGCTGTTGGGAAGGGTCCTGTCTGTGTCCTTGGAGGAGGCATGACAGCAAAAGCCATAGGTTAGGGGTGAGAAAATGGAATAATTCTTCCACAAAACAGTGTCAGAAATATGTGGTAGGAAGAAACAATAAAGAAATAGATTGTCTCCCTTCACCATCACTGCCCAGCCCAGGCCCCTGCAATAGAGACATATGGATTAGGCCTCATTTCTCTGTATCTTTTTGGCCTTTTCCTAGATCAAAACTGAAAGATTCCATTTTAGGTATCATTAACTTGTTTCTTGAAGCACAGCAAATAGAATCCTAAGCAATCAGTCACTCCCACACTAATATGTGTGGGCGAGACAGCCTTAGTTACAGGAAAAATAAAATAAAATAAACTTGTTTCACAAGTATACAGAAAGAGCAGGTTGGTTTGCATTTAGGAAAATTATAGTTTCTGCTGTTGGGAAATAATTTATGGCCAATTTACTTCAAATGCATCGGGAAAGAATATCAACGCTCATTTACAACCATCAGTCACCTGTGTTGTTTTTGTTTTTGTCTGTTTTTTGGCATATATACATCAACCAGCTCCAAGCACCAAACCTCTCCTGTACAACACAGCAGTAAGTTAATATGGGGCTTTCATTACAAAAATAATAACAACAAAGTAAAATCAGAAGCTAGCATTTGTTTTAAGCTTCCTGTGCGAACATGATAAATAACTGTTGCACAGTTTGGTTCTGAAGACTTACTTTAAGCCAGGGATAAAATGGAGTTGTTGCTCTTGCTGCTGCTGCTGTTGTCTAGAGTGTACATCATTTGGCTGTAATATTTAATGTCACAATTAATAATGGAAGCCTTACACAGACATGCCTCCGGCAGTGTGCGCATGCATCTATACACTCCGTGTGTGTGTGTGTGTGTGTGTGTGTATGTATTCTCAGTGTTTATACAAACCAAATGGCACTGTAGCATAAGAATACAGGCAGGGGAGCATTTTTTTTTCTCCTAATCAGAGAGCTTAACATTACGAGCCATCGCCATGACAATTAATTAGTTCTGCTGTTGGGCAGTGGCTGGAGAACAGAAGCTGGGCTCTCCCTTGGTTCCCAAAGCATTTCTTCCAAAGCAATGTGTGGACTGGGAAATCAATTTATACTGCTGCTGACCAAAATGGCACACAGGAGGCTCAGCTACAGCAGTGAATACGCTGTTACAAATAAGTGCCACCTCCAGCTTGTTGAGCTTGATGAGAGATGTTGCCAGCAATAAGCAAGGTTTCGCTGGGCAGCTTTCAAGGTTGCTCTTTTCACAGAAATTGCTGTTTTGAAGTCAGATGCACCAGGCCTTATTTAGAACAACAAAGGAAGCCCCAGTGAGATTTATTTAGTTCAGAATTTGGTTCCTAATCGAGGCCAGCTGGAAAGGAAAGTATAAAGGTGATCCTCAGTCTGCAGGTTGCCCCAGTGTCCAGTATTTGCTACTTGAGAGGAACATCTCCCTGTTTATATATCTGTCCAAGGATTGAGGTCTCCTGGAGAAGCCCTCCACTGTCTCCCATCTGTGGCAGCAACACACTGTGGAAGGATGGGGTGAATAGTTTTCTCTACTGTGGCACTCTGCTTGTGGAATACCTTCCGCTCAGAGGGCTGGTTGGTGTCATTCTGGCGCCAAATACAATGCATGATTTTTTACTTAACCCTTTGGGGCCTAATAGATTTCATTTCCCTCAAATTTCCACATATGTATAGTTTTATGTTCTCTTAAACAGTTTTAACTGGCCTTAAGCTGGCTTAACTTGCTAAATAGCTTAATATACTTTTATTCTATTAATATTAACTTTTTTTTTTTACTACTTTACATGTACAGGGTGTCTGAAAATTATATTTACAATTTCAATTGTTTATACAATTGAAGTTGTAAAGACAATTTTCAGACACCCTTTATTAAACTTATGCCACTATGGGATCCCGCAATGTAAAGCAGGATATAAATATTTTAATAAAAAAAAATTGAGAGAGATGCTGCCTTCTCATAGAGGTTCATGTATAGTCAGGACTCATTTTCATTGAGAGACTTAAATTAGTACAGTATACTTCTTTTTTTAAAAAAGTTATCATTATTTAAATTATTAAAACTTAAATTTTTTAACTACGCCCTTGCTTTGCTTAATGGTTTAGACCAAGATGAGAATCTTGTGGCCTACCAGAGATTGTTGTACTGCATATCCTTTCACCTCTCACTAATAGTGGTTCCTGGTGGGCTCCATTTCAATATGGTAGTGATTTGTCTCCAGGCTTTTCTGAGCAGAAAACTACATTTCTGTTCAAAAAATACTTTCTTTCCCTGTTGGGGGGAAAAAAAACCTCATATATGGATTTTTTGCAAATAAATCCTGAACTGTGAGTACAGTTCGCCCTCCATATTTGTGGGTTTCACTTTCACAAATTTGATTATTTGTGAGGTGCCTGCTTGCCCCCCCATTCTCCCACTCCCACCCCATTCCCACCCCATCTGCTTCTCCCATTTTCCTTGCCCCCAGTGCAGGCATGCCCCATGCGGACAGTACGAAGGCCCAGAGAGGCAGATTGTCATCTCCCTGCCCTTCTCCTGCTGCCCCACTGCCACCGCGCATACAGGTGCGGCCTGTGCGGGTGGCACAAAGGCCCAGAGAAGCTGATCATGGGTTCCCTGCACTCCTCGCACCACCCCACCGCAGCCACAGGTACAGGAGTAGCCTGCGCAGATGGCACGAAGGCCCAGGGAGGCCGATCACCAGTTCTCTACCTCCCTGCTCCCACCTGGGTGGGTGCACTAGCTGAGCAGAACTCTTTGGGGTGAGCACCCTATTCGTGATTATTTGAAATTTGCAAGGGATTTGTGTCCCTATCCCTCATGAATGTGGGGGGCCTACTGTAATCAGCAAAGCTACATGTTTTTCAGGACATTCTTGCAGCAGGAAGAAAAATAGTTAAATTATTTATTTTTTACTCATTTCTCTTGATAGTTATTGTGCTCATATACTGCCTCTCCTACACAGATAGCAGAGTGCACACATAGAGAAAAAGCAAACTGCACTGGCAGTTACTTCACCTTTGGTAGTAGGACAAATGTCCTTCCTCACACCTGAAGTCAAAAGTCTAGTTTAGGATGTGTAAGACAGGTTGCTTGAAATGAACAGTTGCCTCACTTTATCTAATGGCAGATTTAACTATAAAGCAAAGCAAACTATATATTATCCAAAAATCTGCAAAACTGCATAACTACGAAAGGAAATGAATGCTAACAGAATAAAACCAACCTCCAAAGTTAACCCGGCCCTCACTGCTAATGCTAGTTCTGCTGCTCTTCATGGGGCTACAATAGGACAGCCTGTTAGTATTCTAACTAGATCTCTAAGACCTGGTTAGATGGCTCTCTCCTCTTGCTTGTAGAGAGGGGCTGGCAGCACAAGAGAGAAATGCTGGGGGAAGAATAATGTTATGTTATCTTCCTCATCCTCCCAGATGTTGCAGTTACTACCACTGAACATGCTCACCAGTGCTTGTGTTGCCTTGTCCAAGTGGAGAGTCTCTATAGATCTCTGATCCCTTTAGCATGTGCTAAATGATGTGCGATAAATGAATTCAAAATATAGCAATGCCCTGCTCAGCCATGTCTCCAAAGACAGAGAGTACAGCAGCAACTACTGGCCATGCCTGCAGGAGGCTCTCAGCCAGGCAGGGATCTCAATAAAATGGCAAGCACACCACACATTATGCCACGTGCAGGGACATCAGGGGCAGAAATTGGATTATGTTTATGGGCTGCAACTTCCAGAATCCCTCAACCATCATATCCAGCAGTTCCGATCAGGGGATATAGCCAGTAGCTGCTTGGCTAATGGGCCCCAGAGCCTTTCATATCGTCTGGGAATCCATGGAGAGGAACAAGTGGAAAGAACCTAAGCAGAAGAAAAACAATATAATTATTTTGCTTGAAACACAGTGAAATTATGATCCTATTTTTTATCACTATAATTTGAAAGGCACGAAGATTTTAGATGCTTATATACAGCTTTTGTAGCTCCCTCATCTGTGGTTTCTATTCTACAGGGATTGTCTTAATAAATAAACAGATATGAAATGTAACCACTAACTTGCCTCAGAATATAAGCTGCTTCTTTAAAACTATAACTAACTTAGACCAGAATAAATTTTGTTACATCAGGGCAATAGGAAGATATGGTATGAGAACAATGTGTGCACATTCTCAGGTTAGGGCCTAACAAAGAAGTTGTTCATAATAGTTTTGAATCCCTCTGTCTAGTTGTGTAAGAAACAATACTTGGTCCCTGACATACTCAAAAAGACAACTTATGAAAAACAGAGGTGCAGCCCATACTTAAATTGATTACTCCCAAGAAATGTACATATCTTTGACCAGTTGGTTCAATCTTATGATTATTCTGAAATAATTTCCATTGAATTCAATAGAACTTACTCCTAGGTAAGTCTACATCAGATTGCAGCCTGAATGATTGCTACAAGCAAATAAATGGGCCTTGGTCCTATGTAGGCATGCTAAAAGTATGATCCAGAAAATTACAGGCCAGTAAGCAGCCATGGTGGCCATATGGAACCCTGAGATTTTAACACAGTTCCACCTCCCCAGGAACAAAAACAGCAGGTAAGGCTAATGCCTTCATATCCTATGAAGAAAACAGGATGCTGCACTTAATAGCCACTGTGGTTCTCTGGATGTTACCTCCACCCCACACCCTGCTGGTGATGGATGCTAAGAGATGGAATTCAACAATAGTTGGAAGGCTACAAGCTGCCCAATCCTGTGACCAGCCACTGATCTGAGGCAGCAGGACTCCTTAAATTTCCTTAAAAACATTATGTACACACATATGGTATTAAAATCCCTATTCAAAAATATGAATAAAGGGCAACTACAATGTACTCTTTGTGTGATGTGACTGCATTCTTCCAGGGTGGGAATTATGCAGCTTTTGGGATGCTGTTGAACTACATTTCCCAACTTTCCTAGCTAACATAGCAAACGGTAAGACATGCTGAAACCTATAATCCAACAACTTCTGGAGAGCAGCATGGTTCCTATCCTAGCTTTAGGTTATTGTATTGTATAAGGATTTACAGCAGATTTTCTTAAATTACAATAGCATTTGGGCTAGAATGGTTCTTTGATGGTTGTCAAGGGTGGCTCTTGAAATCTGTTCTGAGAATCTTATTTTCACTATGAAATATAAATGATACCCCAAATCCATTCCTCTACTCAGAGGTTAGAAAAGTTATACTTCCAGAGTTCCAAAAGCTCCCAGGAGATATGATTAGTGGCTTGGCCCCTTTTCTCATGTTCTATCTAGATATCCTCTGCCTTGCTCTCCCCACCTCCTTTCCTTTTCCCCCAAGTTCCTTTCCTGCTTCCTTGATAATGGCACTGCTGAGTAATTCCACTGCCAGTTGTTTTCAAACACACCCAAACCATTAGAGTTGGGAGAGTTTTGCAGTTCATAGGAAGACTTTAATGAGTCTAGTTCAGGCTTTATTCCCCTCTTGCTTACCTTGAGCTTTCTAACAGTTATAGCAGCCAAGATGGACGTTATATCATTTCAGGGCAGGACCCTAAACAAAACATGCACATCCAGATCTGTGTATTTTCCATTCCAAGTCTCCTGAGCCTTTGGAACTTCAAGATAAAAACACTATAGTCTTTTCTCTCCCAGTTATCATGATCCAAACTTTCAGCCTGACTGTGTCCCTTGTGTAGATCTCCTTGTTACCATGGCAGCATTACAACATCCAGAGGCACTGCAGGTCTCTGAAATGATTAAAGTTTTCTCTCTGCATGTTCATATAGTTCATATTATGAACAAGCTCATTGTAAATCAAAACACAGGGATGTGTGATGGTGAGGAAGGAAGGAAGGAAGGAAGGAAGGAAGGAAGGAAGGAAGGAAGGAAGGAAGGAAGGAAGGACATTTCAAAAATCTTTCTAAGAGCACCACTAAATTCTTTTTATTCAGGAACAATACGATAAAAGATTCTCTTACACTGTGGGGACAGTGACCCACTTTGTGTAACAGATGCAGAAATTCCCTTAAGGCCATCACTTATATGTACCCTTGAAAAAGGATATTCATAAGCCCTTTCCGCACCTTACCTTTTCGCAGCACTGGGGCATGGGGAGTGCGTGAGCAGCCTCTTGCCAGAGGCTTTCACGTCCCTGCTGTTTCGCCTCCGCAGCCACTACCTGCTGACGAGCAGGCAGCATGAGGGCTCCTCCTCTTCCTTCCTCAGTACAGCCTGGGATTTTCCCAGGCTGCACTGGGGCAGGAAGTGCGAACGCCACAGCTCCAGAGGCTCCGCATGCATGGTAAGTGCGCACGGGGCCCTGGAGCAATGCGCAATCATGCACCATTTTCGTCTACAAGCCAAAAATGAAATAGTGCGTGATCAGCACCTGCTGGCCCCGGCAGCATCGCACAATTGCGAGGACTGCTCCTCGCAATTGCACGATGCTCCAGAGGCCCTTTCACATGGAGAAAGCTGCGCAAAAAGGGCCATATATGCAAACATTGAAATTACTACTAGAATTTACTAGTAAAAATGCAATAACCTGATAATCTCAACCAAAGTACACCCACTGAATAAACTGTTGAATTGTGAGTCAACATATGAATCAATTGTTGAATGGTGAGTCAACACATAAATCTACCAGTGAATGTGTCTACTTGGGTTGCCAGCTACCAAAAGGATTTTGCCTTCTTTTTTCTGCTGTAGTAGAGAAGAACAGGTGGCATGTGTAGGTTGCTCAGTCTGCTGTCTGGGTCCTGAAACAATCACAAAAACTAAGCATCACATATTATTTTGGTCATGGGTCTTCTGCAATGTATCTAGCTCAATTCTGTGGTTCCTAGACAGATAGGACTAACCTAAAGGATGGTATTCTTCCATATGAAGCCACCCAGAGTTTCAGGACTCTGGAAGCGCACAGTCTCAACACCCCAGAGGAACTTTTAGTAGGGATATGAAGCAGGACTTTTTCAGCTGTGTTCAGGTTCTGTAATTCTCATCCAAGGAACAATAGGCTGGTAGAGATAGAGTTAGAGGTGGGGCACAATGGGGCCATTGCTCCTTTTAATAGGAATTATCTCCTTCTTCACGAACTTCTCCTTCAGCCCCCAAATTTGTAGCATGGTGAGTGAGAGAGTGAAAATCTTTCATACCTAGAACACTTATATTTCCTGTGTGCACATTCCTTTAGAAACTGTGCCTGCCTCATTGCCTAAACTATGGCCTTTTCCGCACATGGGAAAGGAACTGCGAAAAAACGCCACTCACTGGACTTCTTCAGCGTCCGGGCGAGTCTGTCGAGACGAGGAGCAGTGTGAGCTCATCGCTGTGCACTGCTTTGGCGTCCAAATGGCGGCTTCCGGTTGGTGGAGAGTCTTCACCAACCGGAGAAGCTTGCCAGCCTAAAGCCCGCCCCCGGCAGATCTGCAGGCACGCACTTGTGTGCACCTGCAAATCTGCACCGGAACGCGGGGACAGAGCGACACAGAGTTGCACATTCCATGCTTTTTAAAAACCTCTAAAAAGAGGTTTTTAAAAAGCACGCTGCGCGACCAGTTCCAGTCGCTCTGAACTGGACTGAGGGGTGGAACTACAAAAAGTAGTCGGCCCTAGTCCACTCTACGTTGCAGAAGACCTCCGTTAGGTCACTCTGCACCTTTTTAATAGCCCGGTGCGGAAAGGGCCTATATTTCTAAATGGTCAGCTGATCTTTTAAGTTACTGCAACAACTTCAGAGGGGAGGCAATGACCTCATTTTGCTCTCTGTTGCTATACCTCTGATTTGCTCCCTGTTATCCTTCCATTGGCAGGCAAACACCTATTCACATAGTGAATAAAGAGCTTTTAACAGAGGATGTGATTCTTTTTAAATATATAATTATACTTTTATTTGTGTGCTTTATATTGCTTTTAAGTACATTCTGTTATGATATTGTAATTTAGGACTTGGAAATATCTTTGGACCACAGCTACCTAGTCCACCATCCCGCAAGGTCACTGTGATGGCACTGAAGTGATAGGAGTTGGTTTTCTACCCACAGGGTTGTTGCTCCTTCATGGCAACAACTGTCTTCATGTCAGACATTTGTAATAACCTTCACAGTCACAACTTTATTTAGAACATTGGTGTGTTTGGGTATGAAGCTGTCCAATTTCAAAGATGTGTAGACTTATCCACCTCACTAGCAGAGTGGATCTTTTAAAGAATAAAGGAATAAGATCTACAGGCATTGGCCCAGCACAGGTGCTTTTAGAAGCTGGTCTCATTCCCTGCAACCCAGAAGTTCACATTGCAATATGTGCCCTGTTCCTACAGCTTTTTGGCAGTTGGACTGGACTGGGCATTGCTTGGCAGATGAGTAAACCAATTTCTGAGATCCAGTCTCCATACAGAAAGCCAAAAGTACATTGAAGCTGTAACTATTAAAATTGTGATCTTTCTATCCCAGCAAAGAGTGTGTTGCCTTTTGTTCTCCACTCCCTAAGGCTCACACTTCATTACTAGGAGATGAGCTTTGGTTTAATATCACATCTTCTTGTGTTTACCTGGACCTATGTTGTTAATCTTGTTAGGATGGGTCTCAGTTTGAGAATAAAAGTGGAATATTAATCAGTGGGGTGGGGAAGAGAGAGGAAGGAAAGAAGGCAGGCAGGCCTTCAGAACTGTTCTGCACATGAATTAAGCATATACAATATTTGTTGCTATCATCTGTCTTTTTGTTGTTTGTTTTGTTTTGTTTTTTAATTATTTTTATTGCAAACTTATACACACACAAAAAAGAACTAAAATAATCACAGTTTTAACATTGCTTACAAAGTTTGCTTTTCATAAGTACATAATTACTCTGATATAATATAAATGTTCTATTGTGTAGACCCCGCCTCATATTAACATATTCAATTAAATTTCTAAGTATGGAGTCTAAATATATTGTAATCCTTTTCTGTCTTATGTTACTTCCTTACTTTCCTTAGAGCAGTTTCTTCTTGCATACTCTCATGTCTCTCTTCCATAACCTTCCCTTCTATACCTTCTCTGCCGTTTTTATAGTAATCTGAATTTCTTCTTCGCTATTTCATATCTGTCCAAACCTTAAAATTTTTGTTAATTATGTTGGAAGCAAGAATTCTTCCACCTGCTTCCATTCTTTTTCATTAGCTGCTTGTTTTCTACCTTGTAGCATCATTGTTAATCTATCTAATTCTCAATATTCCATCACCTTAACTTTCCATTCATCGATTTGGGGGGTTGGACTATTTTTCCACTTACTGGCAAATACAATTCTCACGGCGGTAATCATGTAGAGTATTATTCTCCAGAACTTCCCTCTTGTTGCTGTGTCCACTTTCTGCAATATATTCAATAAGAAAATTTCTGGCAGTAGTGGAATATTGGTCTGTAGGGCTATTGAAATTGACTTTTGTATTTCTTTCCAGAATATTTTTGCTTTTTCACACGTCCATCACATGTGATAATAGGTCCCATTTTCTTGTCCACATTTCCAGCATTTTTTCTCACTTGTCTTATATATCTTATTTATTTTTTCTGGATCAAGATGCCACCTGTGTAACATCTTTAAGTAGTTTTCCTTTAAGTTCTGGGCGGCCGTAAATTTTTGCGTTTCGATCCAGCTTCTCTCCCAATGGTCTAATTGGATTTCATGTCCGATATTCTGCGCTCAAGCAATCATTGTCGGTCTTATCCGTTCCGATTCTAGTTCTCTCTCTATGAGTAGTTTGTATAATTTAGAATACAATAGAATCCCATTATGGATCTCACCCCATGAGGCCTTCTTTGGGACATGGCGAGAACCCCAAGAGAGAATAATAAGATACAAAGATATGATAATTGAAGAGAAGAATTGTGGAATTAGATTAAAAACTCGGGAAGAATTACAAAGAGAAGGTTTCCAGTGTCAATGGTTTCTTTATAGGCAGCTCAAAGAAAGATTTAATATGGATAGAAAATTAGAGGGCTTTGAGATGGATAAAAATGAAAAACCATTTGAAAAAATAATGTTTAAATCACAAACACAATTAACTTCTAAATTTTGTTGTTTGTTTTAGAAGATTTAAGGTTCTCAAAATTCCTACTAACTTGCCATATTTTCCCTGGACAGAGCTTCACCAATTTGTAATTATGTGAACTGCCAACACATATATTTACACTCCTCCTGTGGAAGTCAAAGCAACAATCATTGATAAAAGTGCCAGATGAGAGAGGAGGGAAAGGCTTCTGTAAATAGTTCCGCAGTGCCCTATGTCTGGCTGCAGTTTGGATCCGTTTGGCACAGCATGCAGTTCTAAGAACCGTATTGTGAAAACCTTAGGCATTCAGAATACATTAAAGGTTAACTACTGCCTATATATCTCACCGAAGTTATCTACATTCTCCATGGGCTACCCTTTGCAAGCTTAATAAAAGCCACGTTCTTGTGCAAAAGTCACTGTAAATTTCACATTTCACATTCAGCTTTATTTTCCTTTTACATTGCAGTGTAATTAAAGGGAAAATTATGGATAATTTATTGTTGCACCTTTGTTGACATGTTTGGTAGTTAATAAAAATAATGTATGCAGTCCATGCCAGAGACTTAGTCCATGTGAATAAGCTGATCTTTACTGAAGGCTGTAGTCTAGATTTCCCCAGGTGACAACTCAAATATATGCAGCAGTATTGCAATTCCACAGTACACTTGGGCTGGATTGCTTTTTCCACAGTTACTCTGATCACCACTAAATAACCTGCCAGTGACCTTTAACACCAAAGCAAAACAAATCAGAAGCTCATAATAGAAAAGTGAGACGTGGCTAAACCTGACTTTCTCTGCATCATTTTAGACTTTCAGAGAAACAGCCAATTATAACTTGCACAACTTTGTTTTGTTGTTCTAAATAGATCGGGCAAAGTTCTCTGCTGGAGTTACAATTATATACAGTGCAAATATTATATGATGGGAAAGTTATATTTCTGGTGTTCCAAGAATAGTAACTTACCACTTTCCTGCATCTAATGCAGGTAGAAAACATGTGACCTTCGGATCACACACAACTTCAGTCCAGCCTAGACTTTTTGTTCTCCCCAAAAATCTCTGGCCAAAAAAAAAAGGAGAATCTTTAGTCATTTCCTCCTTCTACTGTTATAGTGCTGGTATAGTTTCCACTTTCAACATCCTATGGAATCCTGGGCTTTGCAGTTAGGGAAGGGCCTTTAGAATTCTCAGCCAGAGAGCTCTTGGGCCTCAGTAAATGAAAAACCCCAGAATTCCACACACAGGATATTGAAAGTGGAGTAATAGCACTATAACAGTGTAGTCTGGAAAAGCCCTAGGAGCTCTGGTAGCTTAATATTCCAACAACCTTCTGGCCTCCTCCGCCCTTCCTCAGTGAACTTCCTCAGTGAACTTCCTCAGTGAACTTCCTCAGGGCAAATGACATTTCAGGAGTGGATGAGGCCCATGGTAGGCCATGGGGGAAGAGGATGACAAAATTGATCTCCAGGCTTCTAGGGCGTATTCACCCTTGACCTAAAGTACAATCAACTTCTCCTTGTCACTCAGCAAGAGAACACAGATGGCATATTCATGTTCAGCTACGGATGTATGTTAAGGCATACAACAACAACAACAACAAATGTCACTTTGATTTTAATGACTTTCTGGACTTCTTATTGTTGGACCATTTTCTGTTGATATACAGGAGCCACTATTCAGGTAGCTAGCACGTTTATGAGATGGTTGGCTAAAGTTCAGGGTGATTCAACATTACTTGCCTATTACTAGTACCTTTTTTTCCTATTTGCTGCTAGAGGGAAATGCAGCATTTGTACTACATTTATAGCATCCTTTCAAACACTTGCTGAATTAACTGAGGATTTATCACTTCTGTGCATCTTCAAGTTGACTTCAGCTTATGACAGCCCTATCTTAGAGCTTTCTTGGCAAGATTTATTCAGAGGAGGTTTACCCATTGTCTTCCCCTGAGGCTGAGAGAGTATGACTTGTCCAAAGTCACCTGGTGACTCTGCATGATTAATCAAGGATTCCAACGCCCTTACCACTATACCATGTTGCTCTCTTAAGTGGAGTCAGTGAAGTACAAAAGACCCAACATGGCCTAAAACAGATGTGTGCAATTTATATCTTATTAAGCGAGGGCAGAGGTGCTTATCAGCAATTTTAGACTACAAAATTTCAGCCAGCTAACCCAGATCTAACAACAGGGACAACAGGAACAAATCCAATCTCTTTGAGTAAAAAGCCCTGTGATTTTTTTTAAAAGAAACTACCTAAAATAAAACATGGAAAATAATCTGATAGTTTTTTTCTAGCAGTATGAAAACGTTCTGTCTATCATATCTACCAGTCTACCATCCTTTCTTGGTAGAATTGTCAGGTCAACAACATTCCACTCTCTTGAGATTTCAGGGCCAAAACCTGAGACCAGGGGCCAGGCCCTTATGACAGAGGTGGGGCCTTGAGACATCTCAGAGGTGAGGCAAACAATGGTTTAAGTGTAGGGCTAGAACAGATAGAAGGGAAATAGAATTGAATGGGCTGAAATCTGATAAAAGCCAGCTAAGCAGGGAAAATGACAATGAAAAGTTGGCAGGGACCCCTGTTTTGAAGTCAACATGCACATACATATTTAAGGGGAAAAAATGGAAATCAATATGCCCATGCATTCAGACACTCCAAATACTCTTTAGTTTGGACCATTCACAGGTTAGATTCTATAACTGGCCTGATATCACATGGGGCTGGTATATGAAGCTGTTTGACCCTAAATCTGATTTTATTGCTTTCCCCACTTTCTTTTAATTCTTGCCACGTAGTCTGAAATCCTATGCACTAACTTTGCCTCAATCTGATGCCCTCCCAATATGTTAGGGTACAGGTTCCATCCTTTATGGCTAGGAATAATAGGAACTGTAGTCCAACACATCCAGAGGACAACAAATTGGAGAAGGCTGGTATGCACTGTGATGAACCCTGAGGGGGGGGCTTGGTAATGGAAGAGCCATGGCAACCCCACGGGTTCAAAATGATTGGCTGGAGTGAATAGAACCCCAGAAAGCCAAAGGGAGGGGCTAGATGGGGGAAAGAAATAACAAAAATTTAACTGAAAACAGGGAGAGAGAAGAGAGTTGGTGAAGAGAACAGAGAGAGTGGATGGGGAGAGCTGAGTGCTGGATTTGAAAGAGAGAGAAATGTTGTGCTGGTTTATGAATCCTTAATTACAAAATATGTTTTACCTTGACAGTCTATTCGATTTGTATATCTTTTTTTCTGAAAGTTGCTTCAAGAGAGTGTCTCTTTAAGCTGCACTGGCTTACACTACCATTAGTACCATTAGTACCAATAATACCACATCCATCGAAGAGATAAATCACTGTTTGTCCTTATATCTGAAAAGGGGCAGATTTAGGGAAAGTAGGAAAGGGAGATAACCCTGGGAGGAGTAGCCAGTGGTGGGAAAAGAGTGAGAAGGATGCTGCATTCTCAGGAAGGGAAAATAGAAGCAGACCTGTTTGTCATAGCCCTGGTTTGGACAGAGATCTCCCTGACTGTTCAGATCTGGACATAAAGAGGTGTCAGGCTGGGCAGGCCCATGCATCTTGAGATGCATTTGTACAGATTAAACCCGATTGGACTCAATTGATTTTGTTTCGGAGAAAACAAGGCTTAGTTGCCTCACATCCAATTTGAGGGAAAGGAAATTGGTGATGATTACAATGATTTATTCGGAGTGAAGACTCTGCTTGTTTCTCATGTGGTAACTACATAGACTTTACCAATCCTCAATGCTCAGACATCAGTACTGCCAAAACTTGCTCAGAAAGTTATACTTAAGTTTAAATTTCAATGTAGTATTTTATGTTCCACAAAGCATATCCCAGGAGCCAGATATGAAACAGCAAAAGCCTCCCACACTCTTCTTCTCCAGCTTGAAAGAGCATTTGTTTTGTTTTGTTTCTTGCCACAGTCATCTGCACATTGTAAAATATTTCTAGACCCACACTAGCTGGGTTTTTGATTAATATTGAGAGAGCTCTGTATCAAATCAAAAGCAAAACAAGTAATTTGTTGGTAAATATAGCATCCTCCCACAAACTACTACTTATTATTATTATTATTGTTATTGTTATTGTTATTATTTCTATCCCGCCTCTCCACATGGATCGAGGCGGCGAACAACATGGAATACATTAAATACATTAAAAGACATTAAAAACATACCCAGTCCTCCCCACCCACCAACCCACCTAACCCAACCCCTTAAAACACACTACAATTAACAGTCAATCAATTAACTATTAACGAAACAGCAAACAAAACTAGTTCAAAATCTTATTTACATGTCCAGTGTTTGGTCCAATGATCCCAAAGTTTATCTACATTTTTTTTGTGGGACAAACAACTCAAATATATATATATATATTCTGTTTTAATATGGGGTTAATGCCATCTATTTAAAAGGGAAGGAAATTGGATAATTTATTGTAAGATCCTTGGGGTAAAATCACTAGAGATCCTTTCTAACATGGATATCATCATTCATTAAGCAGATGACAATGAATATAAATTTTGGCTACTGTTTGTCCAGTAATAATGGTTACTTTGTTTTATATTTACAGTTTGAGGATGTACATGGAATCGTAGGATAGGATGATTAAACCTTCCACTTGGATCCCTTACCTTTCCAAGCCTACAACAGTAGCCAGAGGTGGCCAGTGGTCAAGTGGCAAAGAGTAATGGTGAATGCTTCTTTGTGAGAAGGTATGTTTCCATTGTGCCTAAAAGAGGTTGTAATTAAAAGAAAACATTTTTTTTATTACAAAATCCTCCCTGAACCTCTCTGTGTTGGATAATTTTTAATCACTCTCCAATACTCCATTCTTGAGCAAGTTGCTGGAATATATGGCTATATCACAGCTTCAGAAGTTTCTGGATGAGATAGATTATCTTGATTTGATTTAATCTGTTCCAGGTATGGCTATGGAACAAAGACTGTTTGGTGCACACTCTGCCCAAGGATGTGGATGACAGGAGTGGGTCCTTGTTGGTTTTGCTAGATCCCTCAGTGTCTTTCAGTACCATCAACCATGTATCTCTCTGCATTGCCCATCTGAGAAGGCACATGGAAGAACTGTTTACCAGTAGGTGTGCTCCTTTCTGGAGGGTGAACTCGGAAGGTGGTATGGGGGAGTGTTGTTCCCTGGCCCATAGGCACCTGTCACGATTCCATCCTGCCCCATGCTGTTTAGTAAATATATGAAACCACTGAGAGAGGCCATTCAGAGTTTTAGAGTATGATGCTAGAAGTATGCTGATGCCACAAACTCTATCTCTCTTTTTCACTCAATACAAAGAAGCTGATCTGGTTCAAAGTCAACATCTGTTGGTAGCAGTGGCCTACACAAAGGCAAACAAGTTGAAGCATCATTCACAAGATAAAGGTGCTCCTCAGAAATCAAAATAATATCAAGGAAAGGTGTTTCAGCCTATTTGGGGTGATATCTTCAAGTCCCCTTGAAGACTCATATTTGTGGACTGAGTATGTTATTGTATGCAGTCCCAAACCTGAATACCCAGGTGATCAGGAGCATGTTACGTGGTTAAGCTGTCATGCCAACTAGGCCCATTCTTGAGGATGTCAGATGCAATCACAGTGACAGGTCTACGCTGCATTCCATTTTGACCACTCTATTGTGTTCTGCCTTTTAAAGGAGGTTGCTTTCTGAAATTCAGTATCTTTAGCTGGCTGCAAAAGCTGCAGTGGCAGAGGCAGGGAGCATGTGATTCCCTTGTTACAGCAGAGTCATTGTCTGACAGTCTGTTTCCAGGCATAGTTTAAAGTGCTGTATGTAAACTATACAGCTTTGTACCAAAACATGTGAAAAACCATATTCTCCCTTATAAGCCAGCCTAGGTATTAAGGTATTTGGGAGAGACCTTTCTCTTAGTCCCAAAACTGTTACAGTCACCTTTGGTGGGAATGCACAAGATGGCCATTCCATGATTCTAATATTCCCTGATGAAAGAAGCTAGGCTGGCCTTCATACCTCCAGCAGCAAGGAAGAACTTTTGATTCAGACAGATATTTGGTATCTAATATGGTGTACAACTGAAGGGGGCTGTTTTTCTTTATACTGAGGCATTTTTAATGGAACTTTAAATCTGTTCTTTATTTTAATTATATTTGGCTCCATCTCAGTTTTATGATAAAGCTGCCTTGAATGCTCTTTTTTGGCATAAATTCGGGATATACAAATTTAAATATTAAATATATACAGATTTAAATGTTAAATATTAAGAAATAAAATAACTCAGAGACAGGATAACATGCATGTAATCCACAGGGTGTCCTTGTTCATTAGTGTGTGTGTAGGTGAATGGGGGGGAAGTGTTTTATACCAGTTTTTTGGAAATTCAAAAGTAAGATATATGTTTCAGTGTGAAAATTCTAGTTATGCTATGGGGTTGCTGGTCTTTGATATATACTCATTTGCTACAGGATCACAGAATTGTGCCAGCCACCTTCCCTAGCCACTAGAATTTTTGAAGGGCTGAACCTTGTTATTATAGTAGCAGCTCATGCTATGAATTAAATATAATCCTGACTTCTAGGAAGAAGGAATAGAATCTGTGAAAGATTTTACAAGAAATGATAAGATAGTGCCAGAACCACGGAGAAGTCACTGTACGTATGTTTTCTGGATCTGTATAAATTTGTTGCCAAACTCACATAGGAGGAAGACATGCATATTTATACTTCCTGTCCAACACACACTGTTGGCCTATATCCAAAAAAAAGGACCATATTTCATTCCAGCTCTTCCTCCTGACTTTTTGTCATTAACTTGTTGGGGCAACATGATAAGCTGAACAAATCCTCAGAAGAAGACTTAGAAGTTTCACAGGGTCCAGTTTCTTGTACTGAATTGGACATGCTGAGAGGAAGGGGAAATTTAATGACATTTTGAAGCTTAGTAATTAATTCATAATTCACTCATTGACCATTTCCACAAGGGGTATTTAAAACGGTGCAGTGCATCCTCCACGGAGGACGTCTGCATCTTGGAGCAGACTGGGTTCGTACTACATACTGTAGATCCGCACCTCAGTCCACTCCGGAATGACCCCAAGTGGTCCTCCAGCATGCTTTTGAAAGACCTGATTTTTCTGGTCTTTCAAAAGCATGGAGCGTGCCACTGAAGCCTGCTCCCTTGTGCAGATTCGCAGGCTCACACCAATGCGAGCCTGCGATCTGCCGAGGGCGGGCTTTAGGCTGGCAAGCTTCACCAGTTGGTCAAGACCCATGACCAACCGGAAGCTGCCATTTTGGACACAGGAGCAGTGCGGAGTGACGACCATGCACTGCTCCTCCTCACCCCAGACCGGACTGGATCAGACACTAGAAGATCCAGTAAGTAGTGGCGCGGGGCAATTCCCTCGCCCCATGTGGAAATGGCCATTGTCTACCAAAGCAGACAAATTACAAAGTTTGTAAAGTCTATTTACAAACTTTCTTCCTGAAAATCAGTCTATTGGCTGGTTCACTGGTTCCTGTTCATCACTTGATGGTATCCTAGCAGTATCTGTAGTCTTTGGTCTCCTCTGCCAAGTTAACAGCATTGGATTGGAACCTGGCTGAACTCCTCCAAAGGCCTCATTACATCATGGGCCTGAGGTGAATCTTTTCTATCTCAAAGCATTGAGCATCTCCAATAGCCTCTCCTCTGAAGCCCTGAAATCCCTAGCCAGCTATATCCACCTTCACACACCAGCTACTTGCTTTCCTCTGGTGAGGACGAGAATTTCCTACATAAACAATCTGGATGCTCCCCATGGGAAAAAGACGTCTCTCTGGCTGTATCCTGTGAAGTCAGGCCCATAGAGAAATGAACCCACAGATACACATGAATCCTGAGGTTACCATATGATCTGGTATATCCTTCTACTGGCTAATGAGACTACTCCTATTTTCATCTATGAGATGTTGGAGGTTATAAGAGGGGAACATTAACTAACCTCCATGCATAACGTGTATCCAAAAACATTTCTGTCCTTCTTCCACTGGAATCAACCCCCACCCCCACCTGGTTTAACAAGCCAATTTCAAATAATGCCACTGTTCTCCATGGTGAAGTCTGTTCTTACAGTCATAAAAATCAAAGATCTTGTATTGATGATAATGTTATTCTGCTCAAGAGGAGAGGCTTGACATTAACTGTTTTTAAAGAGACAAGCTGGAAAGTAATAATTCATGAACTCAGATTGTGAAAGTGAAGTATTTACAGCCTGCCCATCACAGAAACAATAAGGCTGGAAAACTGCCTAGGTTCAACCAACCTAGTCAGAAGATGACAGCGAAAGTATTCATCCTTTGTTTTGCTGGCTCCAGCACTGCAAAGCAAAATAATTTTTTTTAAAAAAAATACAGAAATTTGGTTTGTGTGCATCTCAGCCTAGGGGAGGGAGTCTTTATCTTGTAGTTAATGGACCAACCACAAACAGAAAATTAATTTGGCAGGTACTGACTGATGTTGCTGAACTCACAGAAGCAAGCTCCATGTCCATATTTAGAGCAATAAATCCTTCACACACTAAAAAAGCAAGAAAGCAAGAAAAAGAAACAAAGATTCAAACAAGGAGTTGTGAGAAGGGGAGGACATTTGCTGTAGGATATATCAGCTACCCTAAATTATCATCTAGAATTAGCTGGAAGGGGCTGAGTGACAGTTTGAGATGAGAAAAGCTAGGGAGAGCTCAAACTGCATTTCCATGGGGAGACTTTGTGAGAGGTTTTTCAAGTCCATTGAAGTGATCTTGAAGAAAAGCTGCCAGCAAATCTTGAGGACCATCTGTACGCCCAACTCAGCATGCACATTACTCTCATGGCCCCCGTATTAATAATCTGCTTCAAACACTCGCATTTCCTCAGTGTATACAAACACTATTTAAAGAAGAGGTTATTTGACTAAATTAATTAATTCCAAATAGCAAGCCTTGCTGTGGTATAAAAACAACTATTTCATTTAGTTGATTTGTGGAGATGAATATGGCCATTTTGTCCCTGCTTTGTGATCATTGGGGTGCTATCCTGCTAGGAATTATGAGAGCTGAAGAAGGAAACAAAACTAACAGGATAGTAAGACAGTCTCCACAAGTGGGCGTATTGAAATACTTAAACCACATTAAGGCCTTTAAGCCTAAACTCAAACTTCTAATTCCAGATAGAAGAGAATCAATGAAACTAACATAAGTGTTGACTTACCATGTTCCCATTGATTCAATGAGTTCACATTAGTTGGGACTAACAATTGGATTTAAGACTTCATTAATTGGGAGATGACATTATCATACCCCCTAACATTTCACAGATGAAAACGGGGACATGTGTGGCCCGACAATATCAGAGTGTGGTCAGGATGAGTAAAAGCTATTAACAAGTAAGAACACTCTGGGAGAGGCTGCAGAAGTTTGCTTTTGCCTCAGTATATTGAGAAGGGAAGACTTTTTCCCCTTGTCTCCTCTCCCCCTGCTGAACTAAATGCACTCTGAGCAAAATTTGCAGCAATTGAAGTAAGGTGAGGTCAAAAGGAGGAGGAAGGAGAAACTGGGACATTTTAAAAGTAGCTGAAACAGTGGGATGACAGAGGATGAATTGGGACTATCCCTGACTATAGTTCCCTGGAGGCAATTGGGGGACATGCATTATGAAATTCTTAGCACTGCCATTAATTCCAAATTGCTTGAGGGATCTGCTGCAGTAGAGTTTTGTTTTTGTTTTTTAAAAAATGGAGCCTTAATTAAACCAATTACTACAGTTGATCCTGAGAATTTAGAGAAATTGAAATTAGGACACAGAAACTTTTCAAGGAATTGATGTTAAAAACAGGAAATCTTCCACAATCACCAGAGAAAACCATGCTCATTGATTTTTGTTCTAGCAAGAGATGAATCTGTATGCAATTCAACAAACCTAGGATTTCAACTGGAATCCTTGGTCCCTCTGCTGCAGATTATAACCAGGTTGAAAAGTTGAAGCTTCCTAAAATGGCCTGACAGAGATTTATTTGTTGCATGAAATGAGGATAGTTGGAATGCCAAAAGAGGTCTGCAGGTAGGAAAACAAGGTACAGAAGAACTTGGATTTAAGCAAATATCCATTTCATGGGTTTATGATATTCCAAAATATTATCAAAATTGCTGTGGCCATTTTTTTTTCAGGATTAAAATGATGTAGCCTGAACAAAGAAATAAACAAAACTCCATAGTGTGATGTGCTGATACTAATATAGAAAAATAAAAGCCAAAAATAAAACAGAAATAAAATTTCTCACCCATTGCATTTCCATCCCAAATATAAAGAGATTTGATTTCCTGCTTATGAGCCAAACAAATTCCATGCCTGAGGCAGCAGATAACTTCCATGTCAGTGGGATGATGTCTCTGCTGTGGGTTTTAGTCTGAATTTCAATGGAGCCAATCAAAGTGCTGAAGCTTTTTGGTGCATGCTATTCAGCACAGTGGACAGCTCTTTTAAACATTGATGTTAAAAATATGGAGAAGATTAACTGCTCCACTGACATGGAAGTCAATAGCTACCACTATCATACAGAATACTAGCAGCTATTCCAAACATGAGGAATATTATACTTGCCTGAAATGGTTGTGGTTAAAGATCAGGAGCCTGTCAGGGAAAAAAAAAAAAAAAAGAGGGAGGGAGAGAGAGAGAGAGAGAGAGATGATTCTAAATTAGCACTGCTGACATATTTGAATAACACACAAGTATTCAAAGACAGACTTTGTAATCCTATATATATATGGTCTGTATGGGCAAAACTTTCCCCCATATTTCTGTTTTTAAAATTTACTCAAAGTCTCAATGCTCCTTATTAGACAATGTATAAGATTGGGGGGTAGGGCAAGTCTAACCCCAAGTTTCCTCTACTGGAAAAAAAAAAACATTTCTTTTTTATAAGATAACACTTTATAATACTTTCAGACCATTTGAATTAGCTAAATTTGCTGAAGGTTGTGAACTTTGCTGCAGATCTCTGGTGATGCTACAGTCTTGGTAGAGATATATTTATTTCCTCTTGTATATGTGTTCAGTAAGAAAAGGAAGATCATAACCTGCAAAATGATTTGCTGTTTAATTAGCTGAAACCTTTATAAAAAAATGTTTTGCTAAAAATCAATCCAAAACGTTCAGCTTGACCTTAGTTCTGTCATTTTATTTTATTTTATTTTTGTTTAGTTCAGTAAAGCACAGAGAAAAGGAAACAGCAAAACACTCTGTCAAGTGAATCAATATTTTAATTAAAAATTTTATCAGCTAAAAAAATGCCTACTACTGATCCCAAACATGTTTACAGGATGGAGTCTGATTATATCTCTTTTTTCATGTGATGAGATGCTAGCTCCAATATGGAACCAGAAACTTTAATTACTACTGTATATTCTTCCTGATCATGTTCCATGAGATGAATATCTCATAGGAAATAGTATTTTTTTAAAAGTAACATCTCATTCCACAACGTACCGTTACTGATTTCTCTGAATTGCACCTGATAAATTTGGAACAGAGGGTGGGAGAGTACATAATTTTAGGTTTGCTGAGATCTAAAGCTGGGTGAGTTCTGTTCTCTGCTAGCTGTGACAGAGCTATGAAGTAACTCAACAGCTATAGTGATGGTTGCCAAAGAACTTTATCCCAGAGCCACATGCATCTTAGTTAACAGTGCTGGTTGTTGGTATGAGGCAGTTGCCTCAGGTGGCAGGTGCCAAGGGTGAGGAGCAGCTGGAAGATCATTCCTTCAGAAAAATGGTCTTTACCTGCTGGTGGAAAGAGGACAACGAGGTGGCCAACCTGACTTCCTGCAGGAGGGAATTCCACGGCCTGTAAGCGGCCATGGAAAATGATGTCTCTCGTGCTCTCACCTAATGTGCTGAGAGAAAGCCCTCTCTTGCAGATCTTAAGGTTCACACTGGCTTGTACATGGATAAATTATCTGAGAATACAGTTGTTGGGACCATACAGTCTGCCTCACAGAGCCTTCAAACAAGCCTGCTGCTCCTAGGTACAGCTGAAAGTATTATCCCATCATCAATACGGAATTAATTTTCTGTTGCAACCTTATTGATTCCTATATTGTTGGGAATTAGAGTTTCCCAGGGTCCCAGCCCTTTTTGGAAAAAATATGAAAGTTAAAACTGTTAGAAAGCAGCCTTCTTTTAACAGAATAGCAAATAAAGCATGCTTCAATCTCATTTTGCTTTCCTGAACTTAAACTCACCCGAAAATAATCAAGGCAGGCAGTTTAAGGTTACAAACATGGAAAAAGTTTACTAATGGTTTTTATATTCACATGTGTATGGAGAGCCTACATTCTAGCTTGCTAGTGAAAAGATTAGGGCCATTTCTGCAGTAGACTGTTATAGTGCTATTATTCCACTTTCAACATCCTGTGGAATTCTGGGGTTTGTAGTTTACTGAGGCCAAAGAGCTCTCTGTCTGAGAATTGTAAATGCCCCTCCCTAAACTGCAAACTCCAGGATTCTCTAGGACATTGAAAGTGGAATAATAGCTCTATAACAATCTAATGCAGAAATGGCCTAGGTAAAGGTAGTAGCTCCATTCTTAACTCACCACCTTGGTGGTGGAAAAGTGAAGCACAGCTAAAGGAGAGTAAGAAGAGTGGAATGATGATGAAAGTGAAGATGGAGATGAGCACAGAGACTGACCGATGACCCTAGGAATTTCCCAGGTCACATTATCTAGTTACTTGGATGCACAAAAGGTATTTATGACCATGCATTACAATGGATAGCAAGAGGCAATAGGAAAGCTTTGGGTGAAATAGAAAATTCTGTCCTATCTAAGCCTCAATTGCTCTAACGAGAGGACAGAAGAGAGAATGCTGGAGAAAATGCTGGAATTTCCCAACAATAATGAGGAAGAAGGATATGCTATCCTTCATCTCAGGCAGGAAAATGGCTTGGCCTAGCTTTCTTCAAGATAGTACAAATATCTGGAACTAAAATACTACAGGATATTGGGAAGGATGATTAAAATTTCAGTTAGCTTCTACTGAGATTTTGCCTTAGGTTATCTGACTTTTAAAGGAACAGTCCAAAGTGTTGAAACAATTTTGGGAAGAGGGTTCAGCACCCTGGATGCTACAGAAAACAATATTCAGGAGTATCTGTGTTGGCCAGACAGAATAATACAACAAAATCCAAAATCCACAAGCAGTAATGCCTTTATTGGGTCAACTCCAAAGCATAAAATACATTATGGAAGGTTTTGATGCTTCACTGGCTTCTTCATCAGGCTATGATGATGAGAATCAGATTGAGATAAAAAGGGATGAGGATAGAGTCAAGGGGCTAAATTTTGTCTAAGATGTTGTCAGTTAGAATGATACTGAGAGATTTCAATGCAGGCAGAGACTACTCCACTTATTGGCTTTGTGAGAACTAGGGAGAAAACGCAATAAAAGACATGTAATAAAATTTTCATTCTATTAGCAACAGAAAAGCAAATTCTCTTGAGGTCCAGATGTCCCTGATGTCTATGAATCTAACTGATTCTTAAGCAAAGAACATTGAATTTCTCAAAGTTTCTCTCTATGGTTACATTTGGAAAAACTTTTAGTTGCTGTATAGCTACCATTTGCCACATTGTAGTCCAATGAAAGAGTTTCATCTTTGTTAGAGGTGGAAAAACTTGAAGAGTCAAGTCCCAGTCCTTTGGCTCCCACTTGTTTAGGATTCCCCTGTTGCAGCTAAATTTGGCATGAAGTCATGCAGCTCTTGGGGATGTGAATAGGATTAGAAATAGCATGCCACTACTTGCTCCTTCATGGCTGGAAAGGGAGATTCTGGTCCTTGGCCCTAATGGAAAAGTTGACCATGTAAATACATAAGAAAAGCAAGGACCCACCACAGAATCTGTTCTATGTAATATGGGTCCCATTTATTAGTTACTCTCATTGTAATAGTAGTCAGTATTATCCACCTGGATCTACTTATTAATTGTGGAATACAATTGTTGAATACTATGATTGGTCTGGGTGATGTTGAAGGAGGTGGTTTTTGGTAGGGTTGATTTTATGTATTTTGAGGGATGTTCATAAATTTTATTAATTAATAAAAAGGATAAGAATGAGTGGGCAACAGCATAGATTTTAGCTTCTAATTATAATTTTTCTAGTACCCTCACAAATATATGAATTACAGAAATGTGATTGCAACCTTTCTACCAAGTTTGCCCCTTTCCCACCATGATTCATCTGTCAGAGAGTGTTTTTAGTGGGGAGAATAGATAGTACATAACCCAAACATGACAACATAGATGTTGAGTGTAAGAGAACAGCCCAGTTTGTCCCTCTCCTTTAGCCTCCCTCATCTTAAAATGAGTGCACGCAGCATCCCTTGGCTGCTTTCAGAACATTTCACTTCCTTTGGTGGGGTACAGTAGCAGAGCAGCTCATCAGCTGCACTAAGTCAGCACCTCCTGAAGCAAAGCTTTCCTTTGTCACAGTCTCTCCTGCAAAATGGATGCTTTATCCACTAATGACAGGTAGCAGCAGGGGTAGAATGAGCTGGCAGACGCTTTAATAAAACCATTTAGGGGGTCACAGGGAAGAAAATGACTGGCACTCTCTTCCAGATTTTATCTCTTCATGTCAGAACTCAGCCTTAAAGCAAAATCTGAACCCAAATTTACAAGCACAGGAGCACAGCTAAGCACCTTATTAAAAGGCATTCCGAGCAGCAGAGAGAGGCTTGTTATGTCAGTTTCTTTCCAGTGTTTGTTCATTAAACAGAGAGACAGTTCCTTCCACTGCAGAATGCAGCCATTTATTTTCATTTAAGAAGAAACAAATTTCCTCTAGACTGACTTACACTAAAAGAGCAGCAAGTAAGAACAATGGGCAGCAGCATCGATCCAGCTCGTTGCCAAAGCTGTTGGCAGGCAAGATGGAGAATTTTCAGCACTTGCAAAATGGCTCCGGAAATCAAGTCCATCGTGCTGCCAATGCATATATCCAGACCATGTGGGGAGTTGATATATGTAAGATTTAGGACAGAGGTGAGAAGTGCTGGCTCTCTATTTTGTTTTTGGACAACAACTCCTGAGGCCCTTAGCAATGGACTTGCTGAAGAGATCTGACAGGAGTTCCAAGCCAACCTATCTAGAGAGCCAAATATTCCTTCTTCCCAACATCTCCAGTGTTGGAGTACAGTGACTTCTGAAGCATAATATATGTTTTGCATGTGAAATGCATAAAGCTTGGAATCTATTCTGACAAGATGAGAGGCGGTGGGAAAGCCTTCCTCTTGGGCCCCTGGAGAAAAGCAGCTAGTCAATTGAACAGTAGTAGACTAAATGGACCTGGGCCCCTTTCACACTGCATGCTTCCAGTGCTACGATTCCATTTTAACTGCAATCCTGCGATTTGTTACTTTAGAGAGGGGCATTTACAGTTCTCAGGCAGAGAGTTCCTCTGGCGGTCCCCAAACCTACAAACCTCATGATTACACTGTATTCAGCCACCAAAGTTAGAGTGGAATCATAGTGCTAGAACTGTCTGATGTGACACAGGTATTCAGGAGCTCCCTCAGTTAATGATTTTTTTCTCCTCACAGACAGACTTTTGAAATTATGACAAATTGGGGGCGGGGGTGGGAGATCTCCAGCATCTATTGGAGTATGCCACTCAAATCTTAATTTGGCAAACCTCACTAGCAAGGATGTAATGTTTCACTAATTTTGTTCATAAAAGGACCAACATGTAGTTCTTAGGAATTTTCCTCCTGTTGCAAGAATGTCTTAGAACTACACTGTTTTCAAAGTGTTCACAGATTTAGACTTATTCTGCACAAAATGTGTATATGTGGGAAGGCTTTTTGCCCAGAAAACATTTTTTCATGCAGAAAATAATATTTCTGCACAGAAGTATTATCTTTGTTCAGCAGAAGTATTATTTTCTGTGTAGAAAATGCTATTTATGCATAAATCTTATAATAAGTTTCCAACTACAGCATTTTGTACAGGAAAAAAAATCTGCAGAAATATTATTTTTCTATGAAGAAAAAAATGTTGCTTCCTGCATAGAAAATGCTATTTTCTGCACAAAAGTTCCAAATGTGATATTTGGGCAGAATAATTCCTGAACTACAAAGATTCCTGTCAGTAAGTGATTCTCCTTGACACTTAAGAAACAGGTTTTTCAATCATTTTTTCAAATATGTTAAAATATTCTTCCCATCCCTACTCATAGCCACAGGAAGAATATCAAATGGTCCCTTCCTGTGTTCCTATGTGAAAGACTCCACTATTTTATATGGAGGATGGAGAGTAAGTAAGCAGAGCTACTTCTGCTCTTCCTGTTCACCAATTTCTGATAAAGCTTAGTGCTTCCTTATCTTTTATTAGGGGGTTTCAGCAGTTTATCCTCCACAAATGTTAGAAATTGATCCTCCAAGAAAAGTTTCAGCAAACTCTGGCAGGTCAAGAAAGTAGAGTCCATGGAGATTTTGTTGCAACTTGGTTGCTGACCTGACTTGTTAAGAACTAAGTCATTTTCCTTTGGATAAACTTAAGCGTTTTACACATTTCCCGGCTCAAGTGATCCTTTAAGCAATTCAGCATGAACAAAATCAGACTGAAGGCAGAGGAAAAGAAAGGAAAAGAAAAACCTTATTTTTATGAGGTAAGCAGCAAGAGCAAAAGAAATAGCAATTCCTCTTCTCCTCTTCCTTTCAAGTAAACACAAGCTATTTATATGAACTTCAGGGAGGGGGATTGGCCCACATCCTATTTTTGTCAACATAGTCACTCCTACCCCAGGGATTATCAAAATAGCTGAGAGACATTTGTGCTTCTTTTGGCTTCTTTCCTAGAGTATTTTGACCAAGTGTTATCTTGGAGATAGTTTCTTAGAACTTATTAGTGTTTGTGAGAAGTATACATTTCTCCTAAATTGTACATCTCCTAAATACAGTTAATATTCAGGCAAAGCAGTATGGAGGTGTAGAGGCTGGTTCAGATAGAATATAGGGTGTATGTCAGAGAATCCACAGAGTAATCTGCTCACAGTGATGAAAGCCCTTATTCAAGCAAATTCTTCATGCATCCTATGGGGAACAAAGTGGGCTTTCCACCTATTGCAAACAGCAGGCACAAAATGGGGAGAATTCCAACTGAAATCACAGCAGGCACATGGGGTCAATGGTGTTGCACCCTCAGCATGTCAACAACTTGGGAAAGAAAAGTGAGCTCCCCTGCACCAAACATCACAATTCTCCCTTACCTAGGATGGAGAATGTGTGGCCCGATATCTCCCACAAGGTGTTGGATAAAATTTTACTTATTTTCCTGCGTTTTCAGAGTATCTCTGAGCTCCTCCAGAAAGGGAAGATATGCCAGGAGGTTGCACTATTAGTGGCTATAGTAGGTGGGGGTTAAATATCCAAAAGACATATCTTATTATCCCAGTCTGTTTTCCTGACAGTCTCCAGCACAAGCTGCAACATGTTATTCCCATCCTTGAGCTGTTTTTCTGTTTTTTGTTTTAATTTTGAGGCCTATCAGAACAAAATAACATCCTTTGTCTCTTTCTCTTTTTAAGCATTATAGTATATGGCACTCAGTAAAATGATGCATTTTAACCACAGTACTATAAAAGGATATTGAAAGTGGAATAATAGCACTATAACAGTGTACTGTGGAAATGGTCTAAGTTTCTTCTCAAAGGTTGCAAGGAATAATTTCAACAACTGTCTTCCCACTGTGAAAATATCTTTGAAAAACTCACAGTTTTTGAAGGCTATTTGCAATTTGGGACTTCTTTTGTGCAAAATTTGTAGTGCAGAAATATTGTTGTTTTATGCACAGAAAAAAAAAGCTATAATTTCCCAGAGGAGAGAGCAGAAGGCGAACTATGCTTGTGAAGACATCCTTGACCAGGTGTTGTTTACAGGCTTGTGGGGCTGAGCTTCTTTGCTTGTTTTTGTTAAGCCTCTTTGTGCTGGCCATGTGCTTTCCCTGAGCACACGGACTAACTGACTAACTAAGGGAAGGAGCCAGCTAGGGGGAGGAGTCTTATTAGGAGCTCCCAGCGGCCCTCTAGCTCATTTCCCAGAGGAGAGAGCAGAAGGCGAGCTGTGTCTGTGAAGACATCCTTGACCAGGTGTTGTTTACAGGCTTGTGGGGCTGAGCTTGTTTGTTTGTTTGAGTCTTATTAGGAGCTCCTAGTGGTGCTCACCAAAGGCGTGCGCAGTTGAACTCCTCTACTTCAATCCTTCAAGTTCAGCCATTCAAGTTTAGGAACAACCCATCCCTTCTTGGGTCCCTAAAATTTAAGAAAAGTTCATTTGAGCTTGGCAATCAGCAGAGCAGACATAGCTTATATAGCTGAATTTGAGAAAGAAAGCCCGGTTATTCTTTCTAGACCTACTCCCTGTACTACTCTCTGTAGTATCAAGTATGGAAGGTGAGGGAGCTGCTGCAGTCATCTGTAGCACTTGTGGTATGTTCCTTTTCTTGCCACAAGATGTTGTCGGGTACACCTGCAGCAAGTGCAAGCTGGTGACCTTCTTGGAGGAGAAGGTTCAGCAGCTGGAGGCACGAGTTTCTAATCTTCGTCTTATCAGGGAAGGTGAGGAATTTTTGGATAGGGCAGAGAAGACCTTCCTGGAGACTGAATGTGCGGAGGAGCTGCCAGATGAGGAAGTCAGCACGCTGTGCCAGAAAATGGATGCTTGGAGGAATGTCACACGGAGGAGTAGAAGGACCAGGAAGGAAACAGAGACTCTCAACCTACAGAATCGCTTCAAAGTTCTTGGCCTTATGAACGATGAGGAGCACCAGGAGGAGGAAACAGAATGTCAACAAGAAGGAATCCAACTTCGGCAACAGGCACAAGATCCACACTCTCAGCCTCAACAGAATGCCCAGGCAGTCCTAGAAGAACCTGCTCATCGAGGGTCCCCGGACAAGCCTCAGAGGAGGTGAATTCTGGTTGTTGGGGACTCCTTGCTCAGAGAAACTGAACCAGCAATTTGCAAACTGGACAAGTTCAATCAAGAGGTCTGCTGTCTTCCTGGGGCCAAGATCAACCACATAACAGAGAGACTAACCAGGCTGGTCAAGCCCACTGACCATAAGCCCCTCATTTTGGTTCATGTCGGAACCAATGACACTGCAAGGCACAGCTTCACCACATCACAAAGTATTACGAGCTTATGGGGACAAAGCTTAAGGACCTTGGTGCACAGGTGGTCATTTCATCTCTCCTTCCTGTTCAAGGACATGGTGCACAAAGGGAAAGGGCAATAAGGTCAGCAACTGGCTCCGCACATGGTGCCACCAGCAACGGTTTGGGTTTTTGGATCACGGCCTGAATTTCCATGAACATGGGTTTCTTACAAGGAATGGGCTGCACCTCACGAAACTTCGCAGGAATTTTTTGTAAACAGTCTCGCAAGGAGGATTAAGAGGTCTTTAAACTAAGTTCCACTGGGGAGGGAGACAATATTTTTCAGGGCAAGGACTCAGCGAGTGCAGAGGGAAAAGGCCAAAATGATATTGGCCAAGTAGCACAAGTGTCCAGTGGAGGGAGGAGTAGAAACTATACCACAGGACTTGCAGGAAGGGCCCAGGGACTTAAGTGTCTCTACACTAATTCACGGAGTATGGGAAACAAGCAAGATGAACTTGAACTCCTAGTACAACAAAATAAGTACAATTTGATAGACCTGGTGGGATGAGTCTCATGATTGGAATGTAGGAATAGAGGAGTATAGCCTATTTTGTAGAAACAGACCAAACAAGAAAGGAGGAGGAGTAGCCTTGTATCTCAAGGATGTTTTCACCTGTGAAGAAATCCATGACTTAAACCCAGAAAGCCAGCTCGATAGCATCTGGGTAAGAATTAAGAGAGCAAGAAACAATAAGGATATTTTGGTGGGGGTTTACTACAGACCTCCAACCCAGACTGAGGACTTTGATGATGCCTTCCTCAACCAAATGATTGCACATTCAAAAAGTAGAGATACAGTAATAATGGGAGATTTCAATTACCCGGATATATGTTGGCAGTCAAACTCTGCCAAGAAAGCAAGGTCCAGCAAGTTTCTTGCTTGTCTTGCAGACAACTTCATGGTCCAGAAGGTGGAAGAGGCCACAAGGGGATCAAATATTCTAGATCTGATCCTGACCAACAGGAATGACCTTGTTAATGAGGTAGAAGTGGTTGGATCTTTAGGGGGGAATGACCATGCCCTATTGGAATTTGGTATTCAATGGGATGAGCCAGATGCTCATCTTAGATTTTAAAATAGCAGACTTCTGTAAACTTAAAGAGCTCCTGGCAGAAATTCCATAGTCAAGAATAGTGAAAGAGTTTTTGTTCAGGAGGCATGGGAGTTCCTTAAAAGGGAGATACTGAAGTCACAGTCTAAAACTGTGCCAATAAGAAGGAAAAATGGAAAGCATCTGAAGAAACCAGAATGGTTGACTGAAAAATTCTCAGCTGAGATAAGTGTTAAAAGAAACATGTACAGGAAATAGAAGAAGGGGGAAACCACCAAAGAAGAATTTAAGCAAGTAGCCAGGATATGTAGGGAGGAGGTCAGAAAGGCTAAAGCACAGAACGAACTTAGGCTGGCCAGAGACATTGAAAACAATAAAAAGGGCTTTTTTAAATACATCCACAGCAAAAGGAAAAAGAAGGAGATGATAGGGTCACTGCGCAGAGAAGATGGGGAAGGGAAAAGGCAGAACTACTTAACACCTTCTTTGTCTCAGTTTTTTCCCAGAAGGATACAAGCACTCAACCTGGCGGTTGGGGAGCAGGTGAGGAAGCAGGGGAAATGAGGCACATAATAGATAGAGAGGTGGTACAGGAATACCTGGTCACACTGGATGAATTCAAGTCTCCAGGGCCAGATGAATTGCATTCTAGGATATTAAAAGACCTGGCAGAGGTCATTTTGGGACTGCTTGCTATGATCTTCGAGAAAACTTGGAGGACAGGAGAAGTTGCAGCAGGTTGGAGGAGGGCAAATGTTGTCCCCATCTTCAAGAAGGGAAAAAAAGAGGACCCAAATAATTATCGCCCAGTCAGCCTGCCATCAGTACCCGGAAAGATCCTGGAGCAGATCATTAAGCAGTCAATTTCTAATCACTTAGAAAGCAATGCGGAAATCACGAGAAGTCAACATGGATTTCTCAAAAATAAGTCATGCCAGATTAATCTTATCTCTTTTTATGATAGAGTTACTAGCTTGATAGATGAAGGGAATGCTGTCGATGTAGCATATCTCAATTTCAGTAAGCCCTTTGACAAAGTTCCTCATGACATTCTTGCAAAGAAGCTAGTAAAATGTGGGCTGGACAGGGCTACTGTCAGGTGGATCTGTAACTGGTTGACTGACCATTCCCAAAGGATGCTCACCAATGGCTGCTTCTCATCCTGGAGAGAAGTGACTAGCGGGGTGCCACAGGGTTCTGTCCTGGGCCCAGTGCTGTTCAATATCTTCATCAACGACTTGGATGAAAGAATAGAAGGCATGCTCATCAAATTTGCAGATGATACCAAATTGGGAGGGGTTGCTAATACACCAGAGGACAAGATCAAAATTCAAAATGACCTAGACAGATTGGAGAGCTGGGCCAAGGCTAACAAACTGAAATTCAACACAGAGAAATGTAAGATCCTACACTCAGGTAGAAAAAACAGAATACAGAAATATAGGATGGGGGACACATGGCTGGATAGCAGTATGTGTGAAAGGGATCTAGGAGTCTTCATAGACCACAAGGAGAACATGAGTCAGCAGTGTGATGTGGCAGCCAAGAAAGCCAATGGAATTCTTGGTTGCATCAACAGGAGTATGGTGTCTAGATCGAGGGAGGTACTGGTACCATTCTACTCCGCTTTGGTTAGACTTCATCTTGAATACTGTGTCCAATTCTGGGCACCCCAATTCAAGAAGGACATGGTCAAGCTGGAGCAAGTCCACAGGAGGGCGACCAAAATGGTGAGGGGTCTGGAAGCCATGCCCTATGAGGACAGACTTAGAGAGCTGGTATGTTTAGTCTGCAGAAGAGAAGGTTAAGAGGGGACATGATAGCCGTGTTTAAATATTTGAAGGGATGCCATGTAGAGGAGGGAGTGGGCTTGTTTTCTGCTGCTCCAGAGACCAGGACAAGGAGCAATGGATTCAAGTTGCGGGAAAGAAGATTCCACCTGAACCTGAAGAAGAACTTCCTGACAGTCAGGGCTGTCTGGCAGTGGAATATGCTGCCTCGGAGTGTAGTGGAGTCTCCTTCTTTGGAGGTTTTTAAGCAGAGGCTGGATGGCCATCTGTTGGGAGTGCTTTGAGGGTGTTCCTGCATGGCAGGGGGTTGGACTGGATGGCCCGTTTGGTCTCTTCCAACTCTACATTTCTATGATTCTATGATTCTATAATTGGGAAAATTCACATGTGGTTGTTTTGCACAGAAAATATTTTCTGTACAGGAAATAGCACTACATTGAAAATAATGTTTCAATTCATAAATATTAATTCCTGGGCAAAAAAGGCTGTTTTCTGCACAGATTAGACTGTTTTCTAAGCAAATCTACCATGTGTTTTACTCAGAACAAAGCCCAAACTACAGCATATTTTTTCTATTCATAAAACTGTTTTTGTGTTGAAACACAATTTTCCATTCAGAAATGTTGTTTTCTATGTAAACCATGTGCAAATTTTATGCACAACAAAGCCCAAACTACAGTGTGTTTTTTTCTGTACTGAAAACTATGTTTCTGTGTTGGAATATTAATTTGTATGCAGAAAATGCTATTTTCTGCACAGAATGTTGCACAGAATAAAGTCTCGAACTGTGAAGATTCTCATCAGTCTAAGATTCTTCTCATCTGGGTTTCCCAACACTCAAAAAACATGTTCTTCAGTCATTTTTAAATTCCTTTCCATCCTTACCTAATATAGATCCAAGACATTGCTACAGATAGCTCTCAAAAACAATGGAACAAGGGGATGAGGAGGCAACTGCCAGCAAATGACAGGGAACTACATCTCAAGGAGTCAAACCAGTTTGGAATACCCCTTTTATTTGTTTTGCAGATTACTTTTGCTGTGACATTTTTTTAAAAAAAACAGAAATTATATGTGAGCTATTATTTTGCAATTATTCATTTTTCAAAAAAGGTAGGATACAAACCAAACAATAACCCTCATTACTGGCTATTCTGAATAGTGCTGATGGGAGTTTATCAATATCTGGCAGACCAACAGATTCATCACATCTATCCTAGGATGCTAATGTATCTGAGATGGAGTTTGGTTTGTGCTCAGCCAACTTCTGTGGCCTCTGACACGAATAAAGCCACAATATAGTGAGATTTCCAGTGTTTTATTTTTCAGTTTATGGAAGAGGAGTTAGACTGTTGTTTGGATCTGCTGGTTCAATGTTACATTGCATAAGTGAGTAAATCACTCACGTTGGCAATCCAATAGAACTGAAGTCAGATCTTCATTTATCAATATGGAAAAAATCTCAGTGAAAGAAAATATTGAATTCTTGGAAAATGTGCTACAGTGACTCCCAGCTGTATGTACTTGAAATTTGCCACTTGGTCTCTGAATGCTGAAAACATCCTTCTAGGGCAGTGGTTCTCAACCTGTGGGTCCCCAGATGTTCATGGACTTCAGCTCGCAGAAGCCTCAGCCACTATGGTCAATGCTCAGGGCTTCTGGGAGCTGAAGTTCACAAACATCTGGGGACCACAGGTTGAGAACCACTGTTCTAGGGTGCATCCTGCCTTTGTAGCCTATTCTGCATGGAAAATACTGATTTGGTAAGCCTATTGGTTGTATTAGTGAGATGTAATTCCTTTTCAGCTAGGTGGAATCCTATCTTGGATAGTCTGTTTCCTGCTAAGTCGCAACAACTACATTTACAAGGAACTCCTCATGCTATCCCAAATGGAAGAACTGTGTTAAGCTGTTCATATACCTTAACACTTGGAGAATATGTGGCTGGTTTTATTATGAGAAAACCATAGCTGACTATTCTACAATCCAGAGAGAATACAAATGGTGCACAAGGATGAATAAAGTATTAATTATAATTAATCCTTTCCACAGAGATGGGAGGATTGTCCTGAAATATATATATATGTATATATATGTGTGTGTGTGTAAGAAATATTCATGTTTATATCTGTACTAGCATATTTACCCAGCATTGCTCAGGATTTTATTTTCTCATAGGTAATACTGGTTAGAAATATGTTAGGAATTGCCTTACCTTAGGAATTAGATGCGGTTGAAATACACAGATTTGAGATCCTGTGTCTCTAATTCCCCAAACTGTGTTGTCCAGTACGTGTAACTTTTCTCCATATTTCCCAATCTAGTCTGTATTCCGAGTTATTAACATACAGAGGCTTGGTTTCCTGAGGGAATACACCATCATCCTCCTTCTTGCTGCTAGACCTCATCTCCATAGCAACCAGCCTGAGGCCCAAGAGCTCTCTGGCTGAGAAGTCTAAAGGCCCCTCCCTAAACTGCCAACCCAGGATCCCATAGAATCTTCACAGGCAGCCAATCCTATGAGGTCTTCTTGCCTCACACAGCTAATCATATGAGGTCTTTGCCCGCCTGACACAGACAAACTCACAAACTTTGACTTTTATATATTAGATGTATGTGTGTGTGTGTGTGTATATATATATATATATGCAAGAAATATTCTAATAGCTATACACATACGCACACACACACACATATATATATACATATAGTATTAATTCATAATTAATTTCTTTCACAGAGATGAGAGGATTGTCCTGAAATATATACACCAGCAAGAAATATTCTAATTTTCAGAGGCACATGTCCAGATCTTAAAAAGGGAGCTATAACTATGTCTCCCAATGCTATTCCCAAAAAAACCCTATCTTTTAAGCAATGCACCCAGCAACATGGACATTTCCCACATTTCATTCCCCTGCTTTCTGGCAACATGGAAATGGCTGTGTTGAGGGAAGGCTGCACTGCTTAAAAGGTTGGTTTTGGCAGGGCATTTTAGTCATTTAGTGGTTGGAAGAGACTATTGACCTTTGCAATGACTGTAAAAGTGAATTGCAGTGTCACAAATTTGACTTCCTAATGCCACCATTATTTATGAACAGAAGCTCAGTCACAGCCTTCCCACTGCCTACTTCTTGCCTTGAGCATATGAAGAAATGCTCATGTGAGATATCACACAGAGGTATATTATAACTGGGAGGCAGACAAATCGGTACGTTTCACTTTTCCCTATACCTGAATTTTTAAAATCTCAAATTCTCTCCATCAAATTTATGAAGAAAGTTGTAAATTCTGGTAAGGTCTTATCAAAACTGAACGCTGCTGAATGCCCACCCATCTTTACTGGCTAGAGTCAATACATAACAGTTACTCCAACTAACATGGAGATCACTGTGTAGCTGGGAGCTGGAATCCACTTTGAAAAAAATGGTGGCCACCCTACCTCCTCATCTCAGACTTGATGCAGGCATTCAAAACCAAATTTCTAAGAATAAAACATTCAAAATCCTGGGCCTATAGAGACAAACCTATCGGTTTTGCTTTCTCGTTCAAATTTTTATAGTCGTAGATTCTTTCCATTACATCTTTGAAGTAGCCTATTTTAGAAAGATCTAAACAAACAAACAAAATCCACCACTAATTAGAATCGGGACTGTCAGAAAGGCTTTCCGGATACACAAGTAAGAGATGTGGAAGGCCATCATCTATACAATGTCCCCCCCCTTTTGTTTTTTAAAGAGCTTTGCTTTGTTTTATTTCTTGTTAGATACAATACTATTTGCAGTCTTACTGGAGGTAGAGAAGGTAGGCAGACAACCATTTGGCATATTGGCTGTGTTCTACAAGGCCTTTAACATTTCAGTGTTTTAAACTTGGAAATAAATTGATGTATTTTTCCACCTGTTCTTTCCCAAATGAGAGGGAGAGAGAATGTGGTTGTGGGGTCTTTATAATCATGATCTTATAATAGCCACACCAACATCAATGCAGTAAGAGGAGTGATTGAAAACTTAATTGGTCCATATTACTCCACCTCCTTAAAAAAATTTCCTCACCACCACTCTTCCTCAATACAGTTCATGTCCATAAAAGCCTAAGTCATAATTGTTCTGAATAAAGTACTACAGCTGAAGCCAGATTCAAAGGGCTAAAGAAGAGAATTAGAAGAATAGCTCTGTGTGTGTGAACAGAGGGATTAACTGGTCTAGCAGGCCCTTCCAGTCTTTTTCTAATTTATTTCATAACTACTGTAAGTTTAATAAATGAAAGCGATGAAAGGTGACCATGAGTCTTTGCGTGGGTTTGAAAGGAGAACGCAATCCCAGAACTCTCAAGAATACAAGACTCCTTTTCTATGTGTTGCCTTTCATTTTAAACAACTTGGGTTTTAAAGATGTTATCCTTCAAGAAAAATACCATATGGAACCCACACATTGCACTACTGATGGAACTGCTTATAGGAATATTTGGTGTCTATATCAAGCAGAGTGCAATGTAGCCACTATAATGTAAGCTTTGACAATAAACAGGAGAAAAAATTCTCAAGATTCTGTTGTAAGGTTAGAAAAGGGGGAAATTATTTATTGCTTCATGAAATCCATCTTGGATGGGTTACAAAAAAAAAGGTTCCCTAACTACTAGTAAATGAGCTCCTAAATAGCAGGTTCTCATGAGTGAGTGTAAGCCATCCTGAGGCAGAAACCTCATAGATGCTCCCTTCCCAGACAAAGGGCTAACTAACTTTTGGGGGAAGGAGAAAGTGACCTCTGCAGGAAGGAAAGAAGCAAAAGGCTTGAGAACACAGATTGAAGAAATAAACAGAGAGGTAAAATAATAGGGCAGCCGTGCTCTTTAGAATTCCATTTCACTAATCACTCTATATAAGTGTTGGTGTGTCTTTGCTTCCAATACTACTTAGGTCAGTGAAAACAGGAGTATCATTCCTACAACACCTCATGTACCCTCAAAATCAATTTAGGAGTGCAGGGAAACTCAGTAAAACCGTTTTTTGGGGTGATATGTATGGGTGAGAAGGGAAAGGAGGGGAAAAATTTCAGATCACTCTAGTGGATTCCTGCTGAGTAGAACACTGATAAAGTCAATCAGAAAAATCTGTTTATCTTCAGCAAGTCCAGGAGTTCACTTTTTGCAATAGATTAATAGATTTCTGATATCTATTTATCTCCAAGTTGCTTTAGCTAACACACACACACACACACACACACACACACACAGATTGAATTATCTCTTGTATGGTAAACTAAAAAAGCCAATGAGATTCTGGAATGCACCAACAGGAATATAGTGTCTAGGTCAAAGAAAGTGATAGTATCACTGTGTTCTGCTTTGACCAGACCCCACCTGGAATACTGTGTCCATTTCAGACCACCACAGTTCAGCATGGATGTTGATTTGCGGAGCATGTCTAGAGGAGAGTGATCAATATGGTAGAAGGCCTGGAAATGATGCCTTATGAGGGATGGCTTATGAAGCTGGGTATGTTTAGTTTGGAGAACAGAAGGCAACATGACTATGTTTACATATTTGAAGGGGTGTCAGATGGAGGAGGGAACAAGCCCATTTTCTGCTTCTCCATGTTACCACAGTTTCCTAGCCCGAGCTTGTGGGATATTAGATATCATTTTGATATCAATAATTTGGCCTTCTCTGCCTACTCCTTCCCACGTGCTTGCGAGGCCCCCGGGCAAGCATGCATACAAGCTCGGCTGCTAATCGCTGTAATATTCCACACAAATACAGGCAGGCCAGAAATAGCTGTCCCACCACTTCAGGAGACCTCAAGGCAAGTACCACATTATGTATGCACGCTGCTTACAAAGAACTTCCTGCCCCGAGCAGGCAGCTTGACGAGCTGAATACTCAATCATCAAGCACTCTGCCTTTGCATACTGGCTACCATATTGACAATTCGGTCTTAACTCAATCATGTAAAATACTGACCTTTCGGAGGCTTTGTCTCCAGCCCAAAACTCATTGTTATCCCCAAGAACGGACTAGCCTGCAGCTGCATTTTCCCCCATAAGAACCCCTGACTTTGAGCGCTTCCTTGGATCACTCCCGACTTCCATCCCACCTTGCTGCCGCTTTGCTTGGCGAGCCTTCCCCTCAGTCCCACGTACTGAGAACCTTTATATCCACAAACTCTATCTTCAGACTACCTGGGCTTCAGGACAGGTGTAGTATTACCCATACCAAAAACCTCCTCTAAAAATCCCTCTATCCAACTCCAACCTTTATTTCTCTAGTTATCTGTGTGAGTGTGTTGCATACACTTGTTTGACTGTATTTTAATAAAAACAACAATTATTATTTCACTTCTGTTTGCTCCTTGACTCAGCCTGACCTCATAGACATTGGGTAAAAGATCTCGTTCCATTGCCCTGCCTCTCACAGTGCTAACGTGTGCTCTTTGCTAATTTCCCCAACTTGTATAATTTGGAGAGCATTTAGGTGTCCCTCACAGGACCCCCAGAAATCAGGGTAACATCCAGGTACTAGGACATAGAGCAGTGGTTCTCAACCTGTGGGTCCCCAGATGTTTGTGGACTTCAGCTCCCAGAAGCCCTGAGCATTGACCATAGTGGTTGGGGCTTCTGGGAGCTGAAGTCCACAAACATCTGGGGACCCACAGGTTGAGAACCACTGACATAGAGCAATGGCTTCAAACTTCAGGAAAACAGATTCTATCTAAACTTTAGGAAGAACTTCCTGAAATAAGAGCAGTTTGACAGTGGAATATGCTGCCTCATAGTGTAGTGGAGTTTCCTTCTTTGGCTATTTTTAAACAGAGGCTGGATGGCCATCTGTCAGGAACATTTTGTATTCTGCATGGCAGGGGTTTGGACTCAATGGCCCTTGTGGTCTCTTCCAACTCTATGACTCTATAATTTTTTATTCTATGTTCTAATTGTTCTTCCTCACTGCAACACTACAAACTATGCGACTGGCCTGATGTATCTTGTTAGTTTCATGAAACTAATCTGGATAGGGAGGTACTTAAGTAGATAGATAATAGGCAGCTAGACAGATAGATGATTGACAGATTCTATGATAAATTTTCTTTTGTTTTACAAGATGATTCTGCAATTAACACACATTCCTTTTTTTAAATGGAGTATGTTGTGTTGCAAATCAACTGTTTTAAAATTTAAGGAGAGAATATGAGGATTGTTTTTATAACCACGTTACCTTTATTGGGAAAATTCTTAAAATAGCTTCCAAAAGTGAGTATAGCTTAAGGATATCATTTTGTTCAGCATGGTATGCTCTCTTCATGAGAAGTGATAATAAGTTCACAGTTCTTGATATTTTAATTACAGTGACACCCAAAATTCTTGCCTATCTCAAGAATAATGTAAAAGAAAATGAGTGAATCAAGCTGAACAGTTTTATAACTCCCCCCCTGAAAACCATGGCATAAAACAAAACAGGATGTGTCCAATGGTGGTGTTGCCTTGGCTTATAGGAGGTCAAACTGCATTCTGTTGTCTGTATGCAGCAGTGCAGAGAACCCTTGAGAGCTTCCCTGTTTTCTTCTAACTAGCCAGTGGACAAGCCATCAGTTTGGCAATGGAGAATGAAACATACAAGTCTGATCCTGGTATCAGCAGCAAGAATCTCTTGCTTCCCCTTGCCTAGTTATCCCTATTAAGAAAGCTGGTTTCCCTCTGCTGCTATTGTTGTCGTTGATGATGATGATGATGTTCATGTTGTTGTTATTATTCTAACAGTTATTCTAACAGTCTTTGTTCTGATGACGACCTATTATGTTTTCTTTTGTTCCATTCTTAGGCAGTTTTCAAACTGTGTGATGCAGATGTAATTTGTCTTATATACTTCTTGAGAATAAAGTAAGATGAACAGCAGCAGCAGCAGTGCTGGGAAGCAACCATCTTGCCTGCATCAAGATCAGAGGGCCATGGAATTTGAAGGTTCCTCATCCCAGTGTTCCTGGTTATTTTCGGTGGCAGATGGAGAAGCTTTATCATACTCACTGACCTGATTCTGATCCTGATCCAGGTTGCTGTTTCCCCATTACTTATTGGCAATGGGGAGGGGTGTATGTGTGCATGGATGTATGGGGTATATGTAAGTGTGTATGTGGGGAGGATATTTGATTGTCTGACACCTGCTGATCATCACCACCACACTGACACTGCTCACTCATACAGGTCCCAAAGGAAGTTGGCCATGCTAATGTTGTCCTTAGCCCCAAACAGTTGGCCACATCTACTTCCACTTGCACAAGTCCGACAACTTGTTTTTTCTTGGGTTTTTGTTTTTTCTGATTCCTAGATGCTTATTAAGTCCTGACATGTGACAGTGGATGTATTTTCTGCTCAGGATGAATATAAACCTTTGTTCATTTAAGGGTGAAACTAGATGTTACACTGATCATAAAACCATGGGTAGATTTTTTTAAAAAGTGATCTCACATTTGATGATGAAGTTGATGAATTCATATCTTACTTTTTCCCATTAATGGGACTCATTCCTTTTCCTCTACCCACCACCATTTTCAATAAAGCAAGTGATTTTGTTCATGACATGTATGTATCAATGCATGATATCGAGATCTAGGAATATTATGCTAGACATTTCTGAAATATTTATAAAGCAAAAAGGTGCTGTTTGGGAGAAGAAGGCCCCATACTCATGGGATGAAGGGCATTTTTGCACGAGAGAGGAGGAGCAGTTCACTGCATGTCAAGACCGGTGTTTTTGTACTCCAATTCAGAAACTGAATTCAGAAAGTCAGAAACTGTTCTGTCTGCACCCTCCCTCCCTTTACATCATGCTGCTGCATGTTGCTGCATCCACAACAGCAGTCTTTGGCCACTCCCATTCCCCTCCCTCACCTTGCCCTGCCATCACTGATTGGTCTGTTTAAAAAAAAACACCACATTTTTAACACATTTCTGTGTTGCTACATTTGTGCATAGAAATATATGTTCACTGATATGCGGAACAAAACATGTTTGAACAGTTCGTTACCAGATCCACTCTCTTCCCACTGTCCGTTTAACACAGGAAGACAATAATGAAGGCAGCCTGTCCTTTGATGGGCAGAGAGAGATAGGGACAGAAATGACGGAAGGGACATCCTGGAAATGCCCATAGCCAGACACTTCTGTGATGTGAATCAATGCTACACTTCTACATGTAGGTAAAAACCGAAGCAGAACCAGTTTGAGATATTTACCTTGGATTTTTTCCAGTTTTCACATGCAGTGGTTTCACATCGCAGTGAACCACAGTGAACTGTTCTAGGAGCTGAAAACATGCAGAACCACAAGGAAAACTAAGATACTAAAACAGTAGAACATGCAAATTGGAGGGTAAGCACTGCTACAATGTATCAGCCTTGTGCGGAAATGACCAAAGTTTCTGTTCTAGTCTAAGAAATGTTGCACTGACAATAGATCAGCATATGCTGGTCTTAAATTACCAAGATCATGCTTTCAGTGTTGCAACCATTAGCAACACCTCTTAGTCTGAAGTGATTTGGAGTGCCCTAAAAGAACTACTTCATTAAAGTATTGTGGCTTTACTTTCATTTCCAATCATCAGCTCCTCTTAATATACACATTAAGGGTTCTATCAGAATCTGTGACACATCTCTACTTCAAAGGATAGATGCCTTGTTCCAAGATAAAAGAGATCAGGATTATTAAACACATTAAACAGTTCTCCTTGAAGTTATTAATAAGTAAATCTCCTTCAGTTCAAAGTTGAAGATCAGAACTTACTTTCTTGGGAATTGCTGTTGTTATTGTTGATTATATGAGAGATGTGTGTTGGATTTGGACAAAGGCTCGTTCTGGCACTTCCCACATGAAGCCAATTGCCTCTAAAGTTGAGAACCTTAGTCAAATTCTTCATAAGACACTCAGGGCTCAAAAAAGTAGAGGGGACAAAAATAGTGATTTTGTTTCTGTGAAAATGCCCATAGTGGAGTAAAGGGAGTGAAAGATTGGGGTTTAGAAGTTAATAGGTCTATCTTCAAAACAGAGGCACATTTTACAAGAGAGTCTCCAATCCATGTGCTTTCTTGGAAGAAAGGATTATAAGAAAATGTGGTTTGCATTTAAACAATCAAATTCTCCTTTGCTTAGTATTTTGTTAAATGCTTTAAATTAGTTTTCAAGTATTCTAAATTTGAAGTCTCTCCCATTATGCTTCTAAAATTTGTTGCACCCTTGGTAAACCCTGTCCCAGGGTCTACAACTTTGATATAAAATTAATCTAACCTACCAGAGAGGTCACCTGGACGAGCATATAGGCAACAACGGTCATACGATCAAAAGAACCAGGTCAGGCCAGTAAACTCCCCAGTCACGTAGCCACAGGAGACCTCAAGCTGTGCCAACCCACGGTGGACAAAAGATCCTCAGCCTTTAAGGAGCCAACTTGAAGGGATTAAGAGTATTCCCACAAAGTTGGGCACTGGAGGTAATAAAACCTTATCAGGCAAAATCCATCTACATACACTGCAACCCAAAGTGGCAGAAGATCCTGATACTTGGGTAACACCTTGTTATCTTCCAGTATCAAAGAAGGTGCCGATGTGAAGTTGTTTTCTGTTGCTGTCCCCTTTGTTCTCCCCAGGAGAGATTTGCCCTCAAGGTTAATTTTTCCTACAAATAGTCCCTGTTTTTGACTAGTTCTTTGGATACCTCCCGGTCATACCAACTGACCACTCCCCCTCCTGATAGCTGCGTGATCCCCTCAGTGCCTCTTCGCTAAGTTCCTTTTCTTTCACTGCTTTACGGACCAAGGACTTCAGGAGAAGGTGTAGTATCACCCAAACTACGAATCTTTCAACAATCCCTCTATCTTATTTCCACTCTTTATTTCTCATTAGCCCTTGGATGTGTGTGTGAGTGTTTGCGTTGATGAGTGCTATTACTGTTTAATAAAGTCATTCGCTGAATCTTTTTGTGTGATTTCTGACTGGGCCTGACCCCGTAAAAACTGGGTAAAAGATCTTTCTAGGTTACCCTGCCTCTTGCATAGCTATTGCTTGTACTCCTTTGAGCTTACTTTCCCCATCACTTGGAGCATATTGAGGTGTCCCTCTGGGACCCCCAGATTTTCAGAGTAACAAACTTGTTGGCCTGAGGGTACTTCTCTGAAATGAGAAGTATCATTGTCACACAAATGTTGCCTCAAAGCACAGCAGAAAAAGAAAGAAAACAATTCCACATCCTACCAAATAAAGCTGAGGACTTCTCTTCTGGTATAAACAACCAATGCTAATTTAGCAGGCTTTGTTGTTTCATGGCATAATCTTTGCACTGTGTCTCTTTCTCAGAGTAGTGGATAGGGAATCTAAATGGAGAAGCATGTCCTGTGTTAGCAGGTTTCAGTGGTTCCAAAATCCCAGGAGTGTGTTTAGAACAACTTGTGCATTTATCATGTGAATCAGCTCCTGCGTCATATACTTGTTTTCTTAACATCTCCTGTGCATGAACAAGTCCTGACTCGTCCTTTGCTATGAATCACTATCTCACACTGGCCAAGTCAAAGCACTGCCAAACTGAACCAAAGAACTAGCGTTTATATCAGAAATGCCAATTAGCTTGATTGGGGAAATCCAAACAAAAAAGGAGGAAAAACCTCCATGTGGCAAATTGCTCACATAATCCTAATGTTTATAGGGCCATAAATGTGCTTGTTCTGGGTTCTGCTAGCAGAGAAAGCAAGGAGTGTGAATATCCTGCAGGACAGGGCAATGACATTACCACAGGAAGGGAATGCTCTGGCCCCTCAAGACCTTGATGAGAGGGAATTTTACCTTCTCTAGTTAGAAGACTACAATGTCTTCCTTGGGCTTGCCTGGAGAGCTGCAAGGATCACTTCTCTCTCCAAATCCTGACAGAGAACTGCAAAATCAAAACACACTAGCAATGCAATCCTGTATACACTTACCTGAGAGTAGGTGTTAATGGGTATTAATATAAATTACCTACAAGTTAATATGTAAAGGGCACTATTGTCAACAAAACAGCAATATATAATTCACAGTGAATCATGCTCTTTTCAGTGGCAGCTGATGTCTTCCATGTCTGTGGCATGGTAAATTTACTCAAGATTTTATTTTAAAGTTTAAAGGAGCTGTTTAAGGAGCTGAATCCTATTCTCCAAACAATTTCAGCACTGTGAATAAATTCTCTAAATTCTAGAATTGAAATTAGAATGAATTCATTCTACACTTGAGTTGGAAGGCACCTGACACCACTGTTTCTCTTATCAATTCAATACCACTGGTGTCCATTTAAAAAAAAAAAACTTCTCCAGATTGCCACTTTTGTTCCAGCAGCTCTCTTTTCTCTCCTCCAAATAAGTCTAGCTCCTCTTAATTTTCTGTTTCCTCACAATTTTTAGTATGTTTACTTCATCTTGAGACTGTCACTTTTCAGGTTTCTGTTTCTCTTTCTTCACAAACTACATGTCAGTTTTGCAATGAAACCCTTCTAATTTGTGAAATTGTTGTGTTTGACCCATATGAGTCAACCAAGGCTGCAAAGTTACAGCACACAAGCCAGCTGCTTTTTTAAAAAGGCAAGCTCTCAAGCATATGCTGAAGTGAAATCAAATCACGGGACCTACCACATTTTAATTGCCAGAAACATTTACCACCAGCAGTAGAAAGATCTAATGCTCATTAATTCATTGTGTGCAATTAACACTGTTGCTCTCAAAAGCTGTGCTTCTAGAACTGAAAATTAGTCAAGGCCACATTCAGGAATAGATGGATGAAATTACCTGCTGTACAGGTTAATTTTTGATAGCAAGTGTTCAGTTGGTAGCTTCAACAAGGAAGGAAAGTGTTCATGGTGTAAGCTTGTCAATCAACCTGGAAATGTCTGAAGGACTTTCCAAAATATCGAGTAGTTCTGATTTTCCATGCTGATTTACAAATTATTTGAATAACTATTTTCTTCCTGTGAGACTGGCAGTACTAAAAGAAAGAAGCCATCAAACCACAAAGCTGCAGTAGTATGTGCCAGAGGAAAGTCAGCTTCTAGCTTCTGGGATCTAGTTGTTCTGAGAGATCTCAGATCCTCCAGCTCTGAGTTTCACCAATCTGAGATGATCAGGAGAATTCAATGCAAACCAATCTAATTCATGCTTCCCAGAATAATGCATTAATGAGAACACCATTATCCTTCCTTCTCATATTTCTCTGAACATTACAATGCCGTTCTCCACTCAAAAATTGGTCATACAGTTGGAAGGGGCTTCTCAGGCCATTGAATCCAACACCTGCTCAGTGCAAGATTTCCAGTTGAAGCTGTTGGGGAAATTAATATATATATATATATATATTTGAATATTGAGAACTTTGGTAATGAGACTCTCAATCAGCAGAGTATTTTAGTTATTGCACAAAACAGAAGTTGAACAGATCACCAGTCCCACTTCTTTAACTCTTCCGCAAACACACTTAATCTAGCTCAAAATAAGCACAAAAACAGTTTGGTTAAAAATATAAAAGAGTTTACTCACAAAAGCTTGTGCATAGTCTACACAGGTTCAATTCTTGAAGTAGGTAGGAAGAAAATAAAGCACTCACATGCTTGCTGCAAAATGATCCCTGTTAGGAGATCTCAGAGCATGTTTTCAGGACAAAAGGCAAAGACAAAAGAGAGAGACAAAATGGCCGGAGAACCTTTTTCAAAAGAACAAGGAATGTCTGGAGGAAGAGGTGTGTCTCCATGTAAGAAAGCAGTTTTCACATCAAGGTGTCTGACATCCATTTGTTTGGAAGCAGCTAGACTGAGAAGCAGTCTTATGGTACTGTGTTTGACAACAGGCGCAAATATCAAAGTCTATTCCAAATTTCTGCGAGAAGCCTTGTGCAACTAACCTTGCTTTGTAGCGTTCCACCTTTCCTTGTGCATCCAGTTTCAGCTTGAAGACCCATCTGGATCCTATGGCTTTCTTTCCTGGTGGAAGCTCAGTAAGTGTCCATGTTCTATTCTTATGCAGTGCATCTATTTCTTCTTGTGCTGTCTTTCTCCACTTAGCTGCCTCAGTTGCAGGCATCTGTTCAATTTCTTCAAAGCTTGATGGTTCATTTGGTAGCACTGATGTTGCGAGGTAGGACAAGCGTGGAGCTGGTACACCTTTGTTGGGTCGCGTTGAGCGTCTGGGAACCTGGTCTGGAACCTGGTCTGTCTCTGCAGTATCCTCCGGTCCAGTGCTCAGGTCAGAGCCATCTGCATCCCCTTCTCTTAGTGTACTGCTCTCTGCCTTTAGCTTGCTTTCTGCAGCATATATCTCAGTCCTTTGTTCAGAATCAGGTTGTGTAGCTGCTTGTGGTATTTCAGATGTAGGCAACATTTGCACTTCTACGAGAGGTTCAACACTTTGCTCTTCTTCCAGTGATTCTAAGATAGTCTCTCGTTCATCTGGAAAGTCTATGACAGTTCCTCTCTTATCAACCCTGCTTTGTTCATCAAAGTAAACTACATGCCTAGTAGCAACTTCACCAGTCTTTAAGTTCATTATTCTATAGCCTTTGCTTCCAGGAGCATAGCCAATTAGAATAGTCTGCTCTGCTCTTGCATCTAGTTTGTGTCGCTTCTGTTGTGGTATGTATGAATATGCAATACTTCCAAAGGTTCTAATGTGTTTCATGTCTGGTACTCTGCCGTGCCATAGTTGAAATGGTGTTCATGTGGTGCCTTTTGTTGGCAATGTATTCTGGAGATACGTTGCGGTCATAAAGGCATCACCCCAAAATTTACTGGGAAGATGAGCATCTGCCAGCATGCACTTTGTCATCTCCAGGAGAGATCTCAGTTTCCTTTCAGCAATCCCATTCTGCTCAGAAGTGTAAGGAATGCTCCTCCTGTGCAAAATGCCATGGTCTTCCAGGAAAGTTTGTGTGCGATGTGAAATGTACTCACCAGCGCCATCTGTCTGGATAGCTTTAGGTGTCATCTCAAACTTGCTTCTCACCATGACAACACACTTCTGTAGCATGTCTTGGGCTTGACTCTTCTCTTTCAGAAGATAAGTAACACAATACCTTGAAAAATCATCCACAAAAATTAAAGCATATCTGTTTCCACCAAGTGAAGGAACATTAAATGGACCACGTAAATCACTGTGAATGAGATCCAGTACCTTAGTGGTTCTCTTTTCAGTCCTTGGATGAAATGAGGGTCTCACTGACTTTTGTTCAACACAAGTTACGCACCTGGTAGCACTCTCATTGTGTTGTTGATTCACCTTGATTCCTGTAGCCAAGTTCTGGTTCTGTAGTTCAAGAACTGCCTTCGGATCGCGATGTCCAAGACGTCTGTGCCATAGGTCAAGGCTGTCCTCATTCATCTGTGCTCTAGCAACATTAGCTTGTTGAGCTGAAAGATGTAACTCATAGACACCATTATTCTCAAATGCTTCTGCAAAAAGGACATTATCTTTGGTAACTGTGCATTTTCCTTGTTTGAAAAGTATTTCAAATCCTTTCTTATCTAAAGCAGACACACTGAGCATGTTGCAGTGTAATTCAGGAACAAACAAGACATCACTTGCTACATTCTGTGCAACTTTGCCATTAGGCAATAGACAGTTTAAAGTGCAGCTTCCTGATCCCAGGATCTGCATGGATTCACCATTTGCAGCTTGAATCTTTCCTGTTGCATCTGGATCCATTTTATCAAAATATGCATCAGAAAATGTGCTGATTGGTACAGCCAGAATCTAGAATCCAACAATTATTTTTCTTCTTGTAGTCATTAACTGCCAGAGTCTGCCCCATTAAAAGAAGATTATTTCCTCTGTAAGACTGTTTGCTTGGTTCATCTACCTCATGTTGCCTTTGTGTTGTAAATTTCTTAGTTGGAGAGCTACCATTGGCTGAGGGCTTTTTTGAAAGGGTACAGTTTCTTGCAATGTGACCTTTTTTGTTGCAGTTATAGCAATTGAGCTCTGATTGGTCCCTAGGCAGAGCTTTGGGTTTGCCCTTCTTAGTGGCCAGGTAATTTGATCCACTTGGTCTCTGTGTATGATCAAAAGGGGAGGCCCCTTGGTCAATGCATTCTTCTCGAGTTTAGACAAAGCTTCATTAAAGGTTAGCCCTTTTAAGTTTTGTAAAAGAGAGATGAAGGGATTGAACTCTGATCCCAGAGTTCCAGTCAGGAAGCAAACCTTTTGTCTATCAGAAAACTGGAATCCACAGGAATTCAACTTATCAAAAATTATAATCAGTTTGCTGATATAAGCTTCACAGCCTGCTTTAGTATGAAGGCGAAGCTGTACAAGTTTCCTCATCCAAATTGACTGAGATTTTTCAGGTGAAAGACCATACACCTCTTTAAGTTTAGTTAGCATTTCATTTGCAGAACTGCAATCTCTTACATAGAGTAGCTGATTAGCCTCCAGTGTATTACCAATCAGATACTGTGCAGTTGCATCTTTTCTCAACCATTGTTCTGCAGCTTCACCACTTGGTTTTTCTTTTCCAATTGCATCCAGAACATTATGGTAATTAAGGCTAAATTTAATTTTTGTCTCCATTCTGTATAGGTCTCATTGCTGAGTCGCACAAGCCTGGGTTTGGAAGCTAGGTCTAAATCTGCTAAATCTGCTTGCAGCATTTTTGCTTTAGTTAGCAATTCCAACAAAAAGAGAAATCAGCTCCCAAAAAGGTAAAAGGTAAAAATTCTCTAGCTAGATGTGTGTTTCCAAAAATGGGGGAAGGGGAAAAAAACAGCCACTTTCACAAGAAAGACACAAAGCAAAAAATAACTAAAACACGAAAAATCTGGTAACTGTTCTGTTCTGGGACCCCATAACCTGTTGGGGAAATTAAATATATATATATTTGAATATTGAGAGACCTTGGTAATGAGACTCTCAATCAGCAGAGTATTTTAGTAATTGCACAAAACAAACAGGAAGTTTTCTCTCTAGGCTATCTCTCTATGCTTAACAATAGACATGCAAACAAACTAGGTCATTTCATTAGGCATGCAAAGGTTGCCACTCCCAACAGAAGCTTCCCCAGCAGGTAGCTGCCCACACTCTTAATTTAAAGTGATTCTTTACTGAGCTCAAGCAAAGGAATAGACATCTGGGGAAGATTTCCACAAATCAGACACCCAGAACAAAGGAAGGCATACATATTTATACATGCCCATATGATAACAAATTAGCATACTATGTTACATCACTTTTATGTAAAATCTGATGGGCTTCACATACTGGGGCAAGCACTTTGCCCTGTCATTTAGTAGCCCCCCCAGTGCATCAGTCGGTTAGCACCTCTCTGCTATTTACCCAAAGTTGGGCCTGTTTGCATTCCATACCTTGGAAGCCTGACACTTCTGTCTCCTTTGTTATCAGTAATATACATTCCATTCTTCATGTCCATATGTCTCCCAGGTCAAGCTACTGCTACTCAAAGCTGGTATTCTAACTCTCAGGTGCCAACCATCACTGCTCAAGAGTCTATTTTATAAAGAACTGTTAATAACAAAAGCAGACTAGCAGTGGGAAGAGAGGAAGGAGGCCACCAGTCCTCCTCATCAGCATACAATTGCTTTTTCTTTTTCTCACAACATTTCTCATCATCAGATATACTTACAGCAATTAACCCCCACTCTTTCTGCACAGGAACATTCCCCACAGTGAAACAAAACATTTAGCATATGGAATCTGAAGCCATTTCCCTCCCCTCAACAGAAAAGACCCATTTACAAAACTGTACAGTAATCAAGTGTGCCAGTCTCAGGCCAGATGACCCCCACTTTTTTATATACTGGAGCCATACAACATTACACAGATATACCATTTGCTTTGTTGTCATAGAAGTACCACCAAACCTTTCCCAGTTCTCCAGAATGTACCCTAGGGGACTGAACTTGGGCACCTTGCTACCTCTGCCTACCATTAATGTGCAGTCCTAGGATCACCTGAAATTGCCATCTTATTTAGTTATGTCAACAGTCTTATAGGTGTGCACTGGCTTGGTCTTGAGTAGACTGTAGACTCTGCCTTGGAGGTTTTACGTCCTGTGGGAAGTTCACACTTACCAAGAGCCCAAAGTCCACTTCTCTTCCCTCAAGGCAGAATCTCTCTTCTTCTTGTCATACGTTTGAGCTCTTCCTTCAAGACTCAGAAAGGGAAGAGATGATACACTCTATGATAAACAGATTGGATTCTGGCTGGGTTTCCCATGCCATCTCTCTCTTAGGTCCTCAGGTATCAGTCCAGGGCTGAGGCATAGACAGCCTAGGTTCTCCATACGGGCCACCAATGTGTATCTTCTTGTAGAAATTGCATAAGTAATAACAAAGTGATGGTGCTACATGTTAGTGGGCCCAGAAGAACCAGGCAACAAGATGAAGAATTCTTCATGAGGAATCTTAAGAAGGATGGAACTTATAACATGGGAAAGTTTCCCCACATCTTTTAAGTTCCAAAGGTGGGATTGATAGAGAAACCTGAGAATGACGGGACCTAGAGTAGCATAGAATAGTATAAAAGAATCAATTAACGAGACCTCTGTAGAGTTTTTCCCTAATGTCCTGTGAGTTACTAGCCTGCCTTAGCCTACTTTTGATATTAACAGTGTCAGCAGCCCCATCACAGAATTAGGATCACCCAGGATGTTCAACCGGACCTAGTGGTTATGCAGGAGTTCTTGGCATCTCCCTTTGGAGAGAGCAGGTTAAGCTTAAGGATTCCCTAGAGGTCTTTTCAGATGCTGCCCCAACAGTGGGTGACTCAGGGTCATATGTGATGCCAGTGCCCCTGTGAACTCAAAGAGGGGGGTAACCTAACAAGATCTTTTACCCACGTGTACCAGTGATAATGCAGGGAAGAAGCAGCTGGAGATCCAAAAGTAACCTTGATTGTTTTATTGGGGAAATTAACAATTGCACACATATAAGATCCAAACAGTCTCATAATCACACAAGGCTAACTGAAGGAAAAGGGAGGAAAAGTTTAGATAGTGAGAATGCTTTGTCTCCGAGTTAGTACATTGACATTATTTATCACACAATGTAGACTTCATGGGATCTGCTTGGTCTTTTATGATGAAAAGACTGCAATCATGTCCTCCTTTTCCAAGGATCTGTTGCAAGCCCAGTTATATATGCAGGCTAGATGACGCATCTCACATGGCCATATAGTTAATAGGACCCCCACAGCAGATAGCCAGATCCTTCTGTATTGACAATTTGGTTCACAGGAGCTTCTATCCACGTCAGCCTACAAATGAGAGAAGGAGTATGCCAGTTGAAGTGGTTCTCAATTCTTTTGGACTTGCTGACAAAGCAAGCCCCAGTGAGCTAACAATAGGAAGCAGTACTTAAAAAGCAAAGGTAAAGGAGCTTGATAGCCATTTCCTAAAGGTGCCAGATCCAATTTGGTTAGACATGCTAGTTCTGTGGTGCATGTCTATTAGGAAGTTTCAGATGCTGATAATATATATGTGATGGTTTTAAGTTCAGCTTTAGTGTTCTTTTGCTGATTTTCTGCACCACTCCCTTTTGGTTATGGTAATTCGAAATCAGTTAAACATCTGGAATACACAGTTAGATAATAGATTTACAAGGTAGTTCACGAGGAAAGAGATTATCAGACACTGTAGCTCAGGAACAGAACTGCTGAAAAGTGACATTAAGGTGGCCTTTTGCTTTCTTCTAGTTCACACCAACATTTTGAACTACTGGGCTTCTCACTGATGGTGGCTTCTACATGCACCAGGCACCACTACTGGAATATTTGGCCTCTTGTTCTGCTTTTGGAAAGTTCAGTGCACTATCCATCTACCTTACCTGCTTACAAGTTAATATCATTTAACAATATTGCCATCTCACAAATGGCAAATTGTAGGAACTAAGAAAAGTCACTCTACAAGACCTGCAGGACCTAGCTGATCATCTTAATTTTACATGTCCTTGGTGGGGCCCTTCTGCATTGTTTTTGTGATGCAGGCCAAGGTTGCATAAACTCTACCATAAACTCAAGGTTATAGCTGATACAAGGGCCAACAGGAAGGATTAGAGTGAGTTTCAACTCACAAATGGAACTGCAAAGGACCTTCACACATCAGTTTATAGGAAAATAGTACCAAGGTTTGTTTGTTTGTTTGTTTTGGAGTCAGGCATGTGAGGTGGTTCTTGTAATTTTTCTAAATGTGGTGACAATTTAGTTGTGGGCTACTGAATTCACAATTTGTCAGTCCATTCTTGGTTACAATTTGACCCTGGTTAATGTCATTAATTTGCTCATCTCTAGATCACCTAATGCCATATGCCTGGCCCAAGGCTTCACAGTTAGAGATCTCCAGAATAATGTCTTGTGCATTGTGAGACATACAGCTGTGGTAAGCAATTGTTCACAATCAGATGGAACAGTTTCATCAGCAGACTCTAACAGTCCAGTCCAGTCCAGTCAGTATCAGAACAGATTTCAGCAGAACTGTGCCACTTGCTGGAGCAAGACCGTGAGGGATCTTGCTACTCTGGTCCTGTCTTGATGCCCATGCCTATGGAACCTAATATTGTTATTCTTCCCAAATGTTGTTTGGCAAGATCCTGATCTGTGGCCATAGTATGATTTACTGGTTGGTGCATCAGCACCGAAGTTGTCATTTTGGGGTTCACCTATGGTTGAGCAATGTTGCTTCCCTGGAGAAGTGACCTCCAGTGGAGCAGCTTTGAGGGCCTCCTCCTCATGTTTTAGTCATTCAAAACTGATCTGAAAAGGGTGGGAGTGAAGGTGCAGTTGGGATTGTGTTCTGGCCAGGGTTTATGCCTTGTTCAAGTGTTATGTGCAGCTCAAGAAGGCTAGACGAGGATTGGTGTTTTGTTTTGTCACATTGACCTTTTAGCCAAAAAGTGGCCCTTATTTAACTCAATTTTCCATGTCTCACTGTCTCATTATTTCATGGTTTATCATCAAATGGCCTGTCCCAGTGGAGCACTTGTTGCAATACAGCATTTCCTTCAAGCACAAGGGCCTCTCACCTCTGTCTATATAGACACACTTGTCTGCCTTATCATTTTTGTGCAAGGCTCAGGATTTTTCCAATCCTACAGCAGATATCTGTGTTAGGAAGGGGTGGTCTAGAGAGAGAGGTAGAAGTCACTTACATTAGCTAGGTGATCCCTGAATAACTCCCTTTTAATCTTAATTTGTAATCCAGATCCCTGGTCAAGGTTTCTGCTGTATGGAAGCACACAGTACTCTTCTTGGGGAAGAAAAACTGAAGTAAAATAAATATTGAGTAGTTCTGCCTCATGCACAGAAATGCATACATTTGGAGAAAACCATATGCAAAAAGACATACATTGAAGAAAATTGCATACAGAAAAAGGCATAGATGGAGGGGGAGTGCTTTTTTGAAAATTTGCATACCAAAAGAAACTAGATATAAATGCACATCAGTCTCCATAAACATGGAAATACAATACAATTTGCCATAAAGGTTTTTTTTAAGCATACACAGAATAACATAGATACAGGAGGGAATAATTTGTACTTGAAAAAATGGAGACAGTAAAGACATATGTTTTTTCCATCTTTTCCTACTAGGAGCAGGTGCCAAACGATGGCTTGGGGCAGAGACATACACTTTAACAGGAACAAGACGCCTCTGAACATGGGCCCAGAGTAAGAATTATTTTCAATACTGGAGGTGAGCTTATAGTTCTTTTTCACAAAAAATCACTCCTTTTTTTCCTTCTTCCATGCTAATTATAAAACAATACAGTAATTGAGAGAGAGTGAGAGTGAGTGAGAGAGAGGAGAGAGAGAGAGGAGGAAGGGGGAGAGGAAAATGGGGGAGTGAGGAAGGAAGAAAGGTTTGTTTCTTTTGGTTTTAAAATAATTGATAGACATAAACCTGTACTTCATATCATTAAGAGATCTACCAGAAGATCACAATCTACCTTCTCTCTTCTCTTGGAGCAAATCTACATTATAAGGTCATAAGCAGTTTGATACCACTTTAACTATCATGATTCCACCCTACAGAATCATGAGACTATCGTTTGATCTACAGTCCTTGAATCCTCTCTGCTAGAGAGTGCTAGTGACATAATTCAGGACAGTGTACATTGGAGATCCCTAGCAGAGAATTTTAAGTAATCCTCACCAATCTATAAATTCCGAGATTACAAAGAATCACACCATGACAGTTAAACTGGCTTCTAACTGTTGTAACTATGAATTGTTGATACACTCTTGCTTTACACACTCACCTGTTTCATTCCAATGACTGCAACAGAAACTATGTCAGACAGCTGACATGTGCAGAAGGCGTTGTCTCTCATAGGCACATACATGCATAATAAATACACATACAGCTTTTGTATTACAGTGGAGTTAGAGAGTTCCTCAAAATCAAATCATTCAAGTGGATGAAAAAAAAATCTTCTAGCTACTGAAATTCTGCTGGGAGTGTAGTTTGTGGCAAGACCTTCTCAGTGGTAGCACCCTAATTGAGGTTCTCTATCCATGCAGAGATCCAGGCCCTTATCACACTATGGCCTGATATCGCATTGTCCCGGCAGGATCCTTGCAATACCAATGCCAGGATGGGATCGGGGCCTGAACGCTCCTCACCATGCCCAGTAGGCTGCTGGCAGATGGGTAGCATTAGGGACACTCTTCCCCCTTCTGCAGTACAGTGCAGTACAGCAAGTCCCTGTTCCTACCTCTTCCTGCACTGTACTGTGGAAGGAAGCTCTTCAGCCCTTCTTGCATACCCACAGCCAACAGGACCATGGCAGGAAGGGGGGCCATTACTGGATTTTTTTCTGCTAATGGTATACAACGTGATCACGATGGATGGAGACAGAACAGCACCTGGTCAGCAACAAGGGCCATTTCCACATGGGGTTTTTTAAATGGGGCAGAGCATCCTCTAGGGAGGACGTTGCACCTGGGACTGGACTGGGTCAGACCTACTGAACATAGATCCACAGTCCAGCCCGCTCCCGAACAACCCCAAGTGGTTGTCCAGCATGCTTTTGAAAGACTGCTAAAAACAGGTCTTTCAAAAGCACGGAGCACACCACTGCGATCCTGCTCCCATATGCAGATTCGCAGGCTCGCATTGGTGCGAGCCTGCGATCTGTTGGGGGTGGGCTTTAGGCTGGCTAGCTTCAGCGGTTGGTTGAGACCCTCGAGTAACCGGAAGCCACCATTTTTGTCCCCAGAGCAGTGAGGAGCGGTGGCCACGCACTGCTCCAGAGAAGCGTGGACCAGACTGGGGAGCCCAAAAATCCAGTGAGTAGCATCATGGGGCGATCCCCTCGCCCCATGCGGAAATGGCCAAGGTTGTATGAAAGCATGCATCCTGGACCAGGAGCAATGCATCGGCATGCCAGGATGGCCATGTCATGCAGTAACGACCTTAGACTATTCTATTTAGAGTACTCTGGCTACTTTTCATATTGCTTCTGAAAAAAACTAAACTCTATAGTAATTTTACCCGGGCTAACAATCACCGCCCTGGCATTTTCAGTGGACTTTGTTAAATTGATCTTGAGGATATCCTGACATGATACATCCAGAACATGGCTCATCTCACACATCTCACTGCCAAAGGAAGTACTAAAGGGCTTATTGATTTTGATCATTAAATAAGAACTGAAACGCCGACTTCTAAGGATTAAGCTGCTACCTATTTTTGTCCACTGACTTTCAGGATCAAAATTCCATTTCAGACCAGACTAGTCAGTGATGCAGCATCAGCAGTACATTTCTTGTTTGCTCATAGGCAAGGTGATATGTCTGTGATTGCTTAGATATTCTTAGGCTGTGCTAGGAAAGTTGCAAGGAATTAATAAGGGAATTCTCACAAAATAGTACAACCTTATTCAATTCCTCATGAGCAGCATCACCACAAGGAACTTTTGAACAAGACCTGTTTTGCCCATCTCCTCTCCCTGCCAGAAATTGACACTAATAGCATCATTGTCCTACAAGGAAACTAATATTTTTTATTGTAAATTTCATAAAGGTTCATATCTGAGACCTGAGCTCCAGTGTTCAATCTACTCAGAGTATACACTGTAGCACTTCAGTATCAGTTGATTGCATTAGGGTAGTGCATTCAGTATTACTTTACTTAGGAGTCTATTTTTTATTATTATTAAAAAGAAATCTCATTGTGATGTGCCCAATATAGATTATGAATGTGTTTAACCAAAGACATGCTAAACTATTTTGTTACATTTTAAATATGACATGTCAGTTTCTCAGTTAATACTAGTGTGCACTAATTTGGAAAGTTATATCTTTCTGGTACATTTGAAAAGTAGATCAGCTAGTTAGCTATGTTAACTATCTTAGTTATGTAGGAAAGTAGTGTTTCCCAGCCCAACCCTCACCCCAAATCCTCACTCACTGGGCAGCAACTGCTGCAAGTGAAAGAGATTGCACCAGCCTGAGTGATCTCTGGTGCAAAGAGGAATCAAGACAGGGATCCTGATTCTGACTGTTGCACCAGACATCACTGGAAGGAAGGATGTAGAAATGGAAATCAGTTGTATCCTGATCAGCAGGAGAACAGACACCTGTTGCTCACAGAAGCTTCTGCCCACTAAGTCAGGACTGGGGGGATTGGGCCTAGAGATACTACTTAGCTACCTCACTAAGGCCATTTCCACACTAGAGGCCATTAGCACATTATATTGTTATAATTGTGGCATCATCATTTGTGTGGTGCCATCAGATTAGGGACACTCTTTTCTGCACCCTTCCCCCTTAATCAGATGGGTAGCAGTATTGCCACTGGTGTTTCTTCCACATTACAGCATCCTTGGCCAGTCCCATGACCTGCGTTCATCCTGCCCCACTGCCCCTGATTGGGTGGTGAGTTGTTGTTTTTTTGAAGTTGTACTAACACAGCAATGTCATAACAGCATGACATGCCAGTACACTATTGCACTTTTGCCCTATACTGTTTAAAAATGTATTTAAAAAATAAAAAGTTTTGACTCAAAGGAGACATTTAAAAGAAACAGTGATGAGACTTCCAGTGGCTGTGGCAAGGAGCTAGACTGTCGCCCAGCACCGCTGCGGGAGAGACAGTCGCCCCATGAGGTCAGGAACCCACTAATTTTATTTTAAATAGCGGGACAGTGTCCCTTTGGGAAAAGGAACTTGCAGGAGCTCAAGGAGAACTGGAATTTCAGTGCAAGTGCCTGGGAGAAACATCCATAAACTGGGACACGGTAACAATGAAGAGGTTGTCCGAGCCACCATTACTTTATGAGGGTTCCTTTGGAAGAAATCCTCACCGCCACTTTTAAAAAGAAGATTCATCAAGACTACTGATTGTCAGGAACTTTATTATTTCGTAGCCAGTAAGAGACAACCAACACATTGTTCACCCTACATCTACTACTGATTTGACACCTGAAGGGCACCCTCCAAAAAGGGTTTGCTGATCATGGACCATCTCAAGTTTAAAACTTTTAAAATAGTGACAGGAGCAGCAGAGAAGAAGTGGTGAGGGGAAACAGTGAAAAGGAAAAAAACAACTAACTTTCACTGTTGTATTTTATCTTTGCTCCCCTTTGGTTTCTTCTACTGATTCATAGAGAAATATTATAGTGAGGAGTGGCTAATAAGGACAATAAGAATTAGTTACCATATTTGTTTACAAGGACCTAAGAAAAAGGAAAGTGAACGATCATGGACTATTTCAGGTTTATACTTTAAAATAGCGGCAGGAGTGGTAGTGAAGGAGTGGCAAGGGGAAACAGAGAAAAAAGAAAGAAAGTAATCAACTTCTACATTTGTGTTTTTTTCCCCATAATCCCCCTTCGATCCCTTCATAAAGAAATATTATAATAAAGAGGGATTAATAAAGATAATAAGGATTATTCATTATATTTGTCTTTAAAGACTAAAGAAATAGGACAGTGACCAGAGCTCACAGAATGCAGAATCTGGATGACTAGGCTTATACCACATTAGAGCAATTTCTGGGGCTTTTTCTTTTTTAACCTCTTCTATTTTTTGGATCAATGAATGCACAAAGCTGAAAAGACTTGATAGAACCTGATTTTGGATTACCAAGTATGAAATTTAAATGGATATTAAGATTGCAACATTTACTGCTTAATATTTGGAGATGGTGGAGAAATTCTTTGCAGAGAAACTGTGCTTCCGGAGACACACAAGAATATTTTGTATTGTGTTGTGAACTGAATGAACAGGACTTGTAACTAAAACTACAAATCAGATTTTGAGGATGACTAAAATAGTGACTGTGTTTGTGGGCTAAGTGGGGAATGGCATCAAGGTGAGTTTAAGAAGTGTCGATGAAATGAAAGACTTTGGCTGGCTTTTAAAAGGTATAGACTTTTATTAATTCAACATAGCTACTGATTGAGAAGGAGAGACCAACTCAAGGACAGGAGAAGACAGCTGTAGAAGGGAGGAGAGGAAGAAAAAAAATTACAAGGTTGACAAGACTTTGAAGGAAATCATTAACTTTTTCCCTTCGGTATTGTATGTAGTCCCTCTGTTTAACAAAAACAGCTAAAGGGTGCCACCTACTGGATATTTAAGTTTTGGTTCAAAATATTTATTTTTACTTAGACATTATTGTTAATAAAATAGGTATTTATTATAATTGTAATATATTGGCTATCTTGATTAGATGCAGATTAGATTAATCCTGACTGGCTTGGAGAAATTACTTGGATATGTTATTTATTTACATTTCTCTTTTGGTGTGGTTATTATTTGGTGTGGCTACTATTGAGTATTAATTTAATTTAGCAGTAGATATGTTCTACTAAAAACAAGAGTATTAGAATTAAGATTATTTGAAAACAATAGAATATTTGAATTAAGAACATTTGGCAGGAAGAGCTTACTTTTTTTTCCTTTTTGTTTTTTAAAAAATTGCTTAACAAATTTTCAAGAGAAACTGTCTGTTTGATAAAATTCATAAATCCTACATTAATATTTAAGATATCAATTTTTGAAATCACAAATTCATTGAATATAGAATTTAATGAAAAATTTGTAAATACAAGGCTGTGAAAGTAAAAAACTCTATAAGTATATTTATACATTAATTGTAATATATTCTATTTGATAAAAAGTTAAGAAAGTAAGTTAGGAGCCAGATATATTCAGAATTTTATAGTTAATATCTCAGTAACATATCTGAGTTAAGAAAGAGGACTTGCTATTAAGTAATTAATTAATTGATTATAAGTATAATTGCTTAATCCTATAATTGTATAAAAATATTAATTTACATAGTGGCTTCCAGGACAAGAAAAGCAGTGTCGATACAACAACAATTACAGATGAGACCCAGCCTCGAGGAGCAATCAAAATCAGCGAAATTCACACCGATGATTATTGAAGAAATAAGGAAACTGAGAAATGAATTTAAGAAGGATATAAAGGGAGTGGCAAATGATATTAGAGAAATGAAACAAGACATGTGAAGTGTTGGACAGAAGTTGGAAAGTATAACTAAGAAAATGAAGAACATAAATAAAAAAATAGATGAGCTACAAGACAGAACTACAAAATTAGAAAAGAAACACCGGTGTTGGAGAAATGACTAGAGAATGTAGAAGTGCAAAATAGAAGTACTGAGATTAAATTTAGAGAGAAGCGTATAAAAATAAGAGGTCTGGAAGAAATTCAAGGAGAAGAATTATATAATTGAGTAATACCACCATTAGCAAATTATACTGGATGGAACGCAGAACAGTTGGATTGGGAGATAGATAAGATGTTTAGAATTAACTTGTTTATCGCCAAAAAGAGAAATGCACCACAGGACATAGTAATTTACTTTTTAAGAGAAAAAGTAAAAGACTTGGTGATACAGCAAAGTTACACTAACAAATTGATCATAGAAGATAAAGAATTGCAAATATTCAAAGTTGTTCCTTCCCAAATTCTGAAAAAGAGAAAAGACTATTATTTCTTGACACAAGTATTAAAGAGGGATAACATATCGCTGGTGTAAAATAGAGAGAGTTACCTTCACCCTTCAACAAAGAAGGTTCACTTTGCATTCAATCCAGAAAGCTCAAAACTTTTTAAAGTGTTACAAGGAAGAATTAAGAAGAAATTGAGAAGACGATCAAGAAACCTGGGTGTTGGGAGAATCAGAAAAATTAAAGGAACAGGAAATAATACAAGACGAACGGAAAGAACTTCAAATAAATCAACAAATGGGACTAAGTAAGGAACTAGAGAAGGACATGGTGAAGTCCCAAAAAGGGAAGAAGAAGACGGATCAGGAAAGAAGAATTAGAGGAAGAAGAGAAAGAAGAAGAACTAGAGTAAGGGAGAAAATGAGAAAAGAAAAGAAGAAGAAAAAAGAAAGAGAGAAAGATAAAAAATAAACATCATTAATATTATCTCATGGAATGTTAGAGAAATGAATTCAACTATCAAGAGAAAAAGAATATTTTATCAATTAGAAAAAATAAAACCAGATGTGATCTGTCTATAGGAAACACATTTAAGATGTAAAGATTTAAAATACTTAAAAAATCAGAAGCTAGGATAGGACTTTTCATCTTCAACAGATAAGAAGAAAAAAGGAGTTACAATCTATGTGATTAAAAAATATAATGCCAGAGAAATCTTTAAAGATACCAAAGGAACATTGATTGGAGTAGAAGTAGAGATAATCCATAACAAGATTTTGTTTGTGGGAATCTAGGGCCACTTGAGACTAAAATTTCTTATTATGAAAGACTTCCTAAAAATAATCACAGAATATGAATAGCAAGAAATAATAGTATTGGGTGACTGGAATGGGGTGATTAACCCCAATCTAGACCAAACACTGAGAAATAAAGTAAAAACCCCACAATGAAAACTTCCTAAATCATTCTTTGATTTTATTAACCTTTTATCCTTAATGGACGTGTGGCATTATTTATATGGAAATACAAAAGAATACACATATTATTCAGAAGTCCACAAAACCTGGTCTAGAATTGGCATGGTTTTGACATCTAAAAATATTATGTAGAAAAATTAAAAAAATGGAAATCTTACTAAGATTATTATCAGACCATAATCCAGTTATGATGACAATGCAAGAGAGAAAAAGTGAATATCGATGGACTTTGAAAGATGATCTATTAAGAGATTAAAGTATAGTAGAAAACGCAAAATTAGAAATAAATCATTTTTTAAAAGAAAATGCCAGAAAAGGAACACCAGATAATATAGTTTGGGATGCAGAGAAGGCTGTAATAAGAGGCTTCTTCATGCAACAAGAGGCCTATAAGAAGAAAATGAGGAAGGAGAAACATCAAAAAATTACAGACAAATTTAAGAAGAAGAAGAGTTGAAAAAAGAGCCTAAAAATTTGAAACTGCTGAAGGAGATCAAGATTCTACAGAAACAACTATCTATGGAAGATATTTTAGAAATTGAGAAGAAATTAAAATATATACAATAAAGATATTTTGAATATTCTAACAAAATTGGAAAATGGTTAGTTTATAGACTAAAAAAAAGAAAAGGAGAAAAGATTGATTTTAGAAATCAAAGAAGCGGAAAAGATATACCGTAACCCGAGGAAGATAAAGTCAGCATTTTATGACTATTTTAAGAAATTATTTGAGGATCAGGATGATTCAGAACAACATTTAAATAATATCCAAAAGTATTTGGAAGAAACGAAGTTAACGCAAATCAATGAAGAACAAAAGTTGTATGTAAAAAAGCCAATTACAAAAGTCAAAATACTGAATGCAATTAAAAATCTAAAAATCAGAAAAGCTCCAGGCCCAGACAGATATACTGCACACTATTACAAAATCTTTCAGGACCAATTAGTTGACCTCTTCCATAAGATGCTTAACAGATTAGAATTGACAAAAAGACCAGATTCATGGGGAAAAGCAATAATTAGTTTGATCCCCAAAGAAGTCAAAGACCAGCTAGAGGTGAAGAATTACAGGCCAATATTGCTATTAAACATAGACTATAAAATATTTGCATCTATTCTTGCTGAAAGATTGAAAAAGATTCTGAATAACTGGATATTTGAAGATCAGAATGGTTTCCTCCAGGGCAGATCAATAACAGATAATATGAGAATAATAATAAATATAATTGAACATTATCATAAACATAATGAAAAAAAGTTGGATTTGATCTTTGTAGATGCAGAGAAAGCCTTCAACAATGTAAGATGGAGATTTATGACAGAAGTTTTTTAAAAAAATGAATATGGGAGAAAAATTTATCGATTGGATAAAATTGATATATAAGAACCAGCTGACAAATGTATTAATAAATGAAAAACAACAACAGAAAAGTTCTATATTAAAAGAGGAACCTGACAAGGAAGCCCACTCCCACCATTAATTTTTGTGATGGTGATGGAGATATTGAATCTTAAAATAAGACAAGATTCAGAAATAAGGGGTGTCCGAATTCAGAATCAGATGTTCAAACTCAGGGCTTTTATCAATGACTTAGTAATTATACTTGATGATCCAGTTCAAAGTGTATATAAATTAATTTCACCTTTTCAGGAATTCGGCAAGGTTTCTGGATTCAAAGTCAATGTGGAAAAGACTACAATGATAACTAAGAATATGAGAAAACAAGGAGAAATAGAGAAATAGAGATTGAACAAGCATCCCAATTTAAGATATCAAAAAAAGTAAAATACCTTGAATTAACATTACTAAGAATAATACTGATTTATACGACAACAATTACAAAAAAGTCTGGTTAAAGGTAAAAGAAGATCTCCGAAAATGGTCGAAACTTGAGTTGTCAATGATGGGAAGAATTGCGACAATAAAATGAATATTTTACCCAGAATGGTTTTTCTTCTTCAAAATCTCCTTGTCATCATGAACAATGTCCCATTTAACCAATGGAAAAAATACTTATCAAAATTCATTTGGAATGGTAAAAAGCCGCATATAAAGTGGACCATTTTGAAAGACACAACAGAAAGAGGTGGATTAGGGCTCACTGACTTAAAATTGTATTACCCTGTCAGTTGCCTCAGCTGGTTAATTGACTGGATTAAACTAGAAAAAATAAGATTATTAACTCTGGAAGGAGCTGATCTCTTTTTCAGCTGGTACGCATATTTGTGGTACAAAAAGGTAAAAGTAAATACAGATTTTAACAAGCATTTTATAAGAAAACGTCTTTTGAAAATATGACTTCTGCATAAAAACAAATTTTATTTGAAACTACCTCTATGGCTGTCAACACAAGAAGCCTTTTACAGGAGAGAAAGGCCCCAGTTAAATTGCTGGATAACATATAAAGACCTGGTAAAGATTCAAGTTGATAAAATAGTCTGGAAAAATAAAGAGGAAATGTTAAAGCATGGATTTACTACACACTTGCTTTCTTATTCGTTTTTATTCTCTTTATTATTGTTGTATCTGAAATTGGCTCCTTTTATTGTTATATAATTGTTTATGGATATATTTTTTTGTTTGAAGTTCCTTACTTTTTTCCCCTCTTCTTATGTTTTAATGGAATAATAAAAAGAATTTAAAAAAAGAAAGAAACAGGGACAGGTGATAGAAAGTTACCATGCCTTGGGAGTCACTGAGGGAGGGACAAGCTGGGAACAGCTCACTCACTACTGGATCTGCCATAACAGGAAGCGCTATCAAGTACTATAATGCTAGCGCACTACGACAGCTGATGAGATTGAAGCGTTAAAGGAGGCTCCTAATGGATTTTTTTCTGGAAATAGAATATAGCGATTTAGTGATGCTTGGGGAGGGGATAGCAGCTGGATAGTGATGACATTGTGCAGAAGCACAATCCCTGGACCAGTAACAACCCACTGTTATAGCATTATAGTAATGTGAGAAAATGGCCTTAAGGTAGTTATGTAGCTCAGTAGCTGATCTAGAACTTTGGCTGTTATTTATAAAAAGTACGGCTCAAAAAAATGTTCATCCCCGCTCATTGATCCCCTGCCCATCTTAATGCTTTAAAAGCAGCTGGAATTTATTCTGGGGAAAAAATATTCACTGTTTAATCTGAAGGGCACAATAAGTATACAGTCTTCTATATGAACAAAATACCATCTACGCTATATTTATTCAATAGCATGCATTCTACAGTAAGTAAACAAAAAACAATGAACCTACACAGATGCATACTTCAGAATCCACATCTGCAGTTTAGGAGAGGTAATCAGAACTAGCGGCCAGCCCTTGTAAATCCAGAACATTGCAGTCTATCTCCTTTGTCAGTGCCTGGAACAGAAATACCATCAGATGTAAGAACATAAGGGAGAAATGGGGAAAACTTCTGGACTCATAAAACTTAACACATCAACACTCATGCCTCAACTTCCCATCCATTTGGGAATAGTCCATCCTCAGTATTCTGTAAGTGCCACCCTGAGGGCAGCCTACTTTTATGTACAGCAGCTGAAGAGGACAGGAGCCAAAATTTCTTTTCACAATATTTAAATAGTTCTGTTTTCTTTGGCCATTTCCGCATTATAGTGTTATTACTCCACTTTCAACATTCTATGGAATCCTGGGGTTTGCAGTTTAGAGAGGGGCCTTTGCCCCAGTGTCATAGGGATGGGGGGCGATGGGGCAATGAGCCCCCAGCAGCAATTTTTTGGATGCACTGTGGCTCCTTGCTTGCACTTCCACATGCACCGTAGCCCCACCCCGGTGCCATAGCCCTGCCTCCACCCCTCTGGCCACCCCCCACCCCCTATGCTACTTTGCCTCTCCAAAAACAGCAAACCTCAGGATACCATAGGATGTTGAAAGTGGAATAATAGTACTACAACAGTCTAGTGCAGAAATGGCCACAGTCACAGATGTTCCAGAAAAGAAGGACAATATCCAAGTTCTTCAAGTGATGTGTTATGACACCTCTGGATCAGAATCATACAGTGATAAACGTTTAACATTCTCAAGTGTTTCCAGAACAGTTCATTCCAAATTTCCAGGATGAAATACTTTTTAATGTTAAACTTAGAAATAGCCTTAAGAAAAGCCAGGGGAAAATTATATATATCTGTCCCTAAGTTTCAATTCCCATTTGGCAAAGCTTGGAGGTTTAATCCTTTTTTCAGAAATTGATGCATTTCAAGTACGCTTTTTAACGCTAACCTTTGTATTGAACGCTGCAGGATGACTTCCCTTTCAAATAAACAAGAGCCAAAGTCTTTTTATTCTCACTTGATATATAAGCGTGTTTCAGACTGTGCCCATTACATTCTCATTTTTTCCCCCAACCCCTTTTAAGTAATGTTAAAGAATGGTATAGATCTCCAAGCTTTTTCTTTTTATAAGGACAACATTTAAAAGAACTGGCAGGTTTCTGGAATGTGTATCAGCTGCTTGAGAAAGAAAATGGACAGAACTAGAAATATGCTTTGGAAGTCACTTCATGCCACCCCCTTTTATTTTAAAGGAACTTCTCCTATGGGTGGAAATCTAGGCCTTCTTTCCTGCCAGTCCTTAACTTTGCTGCCAAGGATGCAAGCAAGCATACCAATGAGTGCAATTTGGAACTGGGCTTTGTAGCATTCCTGTAATGATTGCCCTCCATCCCCTTTTGAACAGCTTCCCATTACAAATCCCTCAAGTCTGTTCAGTAAGAATTTTTCTTTGTATGCTTCAAACAATTAAGTGAAGAGATGCAATATTGAGCTAACATGACTTCTTATCTCTTCCCTGTGAACTGCAACAACAGCAAATCCAAATTAATCAGAAGGCCTGGGTGTGATCCAGGAAAAAGATTATCGCTTTGAATTTCCTTCAACTTGAACAAAACCATTTCAAGGACACTGCATAAGCATCGCATTGAAATCAAGGTGATGAAGCATTTTGAAACTCTGAAGATTTGAGGGAGATATTCTATGATTGCGATGAGTGAGACTTCAGTTCAAAATGTTTAAATTGATCATGTTGAACTCACTAGGGATTACTTCTTGGGCGATATTCACTTCTATTCACTTCTTGAAACTCAAATAGGGAGGCATAGTGTTTTAGATAGCCTGCACCTAACCCATATACAGATCATTGAACTGTCCTGATTTTGCAGGACAGTCCTTATTAATAAATATATAATAATAAAAATCCCCTGTTGTCCCACTTTTTCAGCTGATTTCAAAAAGTCCCAGTTTCTCCCACCTCATTCCGTTTTCCTCCTTTGTCCTCACCTTACTTCAATTGCTGCAAATTGAGTTCAAAGTGCAAAAGTACTCAATTAATTCATAGATGGGTGGGAGAAGGGAGCTGAGAAAGTAGTTCCGATCTTCACAGTACGCTCAAGAAAAGCAAAGACTCTTCAGCCTCTTCTACCTTGCCTGTTCTTCCTCTTTAATAACTTTTGCCAGCTTGACCACACTCTGATGTTGCTGGGCCACACATGTTCTAGTTTTCAGCTGGGAAAGGTTGGAGGGTAAGTGAAAAGCTAAATCTGGGAACTCAGTGACAAACTCAGAGGGCTGCAGGGACAAAGGAACATTTGCTCCACCAGCTCCACAAAGAAGAGCCCTTCTCACATTTATATTTCATTCTGAGCCCCATTTTGTCATGCCTATCAGATTCTTAAAGTTACAAAAGTATTTTATCTCTTTCAACCAGTATGCTTCTCTCTAAATCACACCTGATGGTGGGGGATTTGATAAGATTACATTGCCAAAGGATTACATGATCATGCAGCTACTTTAGCAGAAAAATATTGAAAGTGTTTCCAAAGAGGCCTTGCCAGAACAGACAGACAGTGAAGTCTAGTGGTTTGAGCAATGGATTATGACTCTGGGGACCAGGATTCCAATCCCTGCTTGAGCATGAAAACCCCACTTGGGCAAGTCACACTCTCTTGGCCTCTGAGGAAGGCAAAAGCAAACTCCCTCTGAACCAATCTTGCCAAGAAAACCCTGTGATAGGTTAGCCTTAGGATCACGTAAGTCAGAAATGATTTGAAGGCACACAACAACAGCGATTGCCAGAATAAGCATACTGATCATGAAAGCTTACAGGTCCAGATTAACTCTAAATCTGAATCATTGGAAGCATGGAAGGTTTTAGTAGAATGTTTGGAGCAGTATGTACTTAAATCTCAGTTTTATTATTAACTAGCATATATACCTGGCGTTGCCTGGGATTTTATTTTCTCATAGGTAATACTTGTTAGAAAGGTATGAGATCCTGTGTCTCTAATTCCCCAAACTGTGTTGTCCATTACCTGTAACTTTTCCCCATATTCTCCAATTCAGTCTGTATTCAGAGTTATTAACATACAGAGATTGGGTTCCTGAAGGAATACACTGCCCTCCTGTCCTTGCTGCTAGGCCTCATCGCCATAGCAACTGGCCAGACCCAAGAGCTCTCTGGCTGAGAATTCTAAAGCCCCTCCCGAAACTGCAAACCACAAGATTCCATAGAATCTTCTCAGGCAGACAATCATATGAGGTCTTTGCCTGACACAGACAAACAAACATGCAAACTTTGACTTTTATATAGTAGATATAACAACAAATTAGATGTAATATTTGTTTCTAGAAACGCTTCAGTATGAAGGATATTTTAGTGCTGGGATCTATTCCCAGGTGTGTGAACCTGAGGCCTTTTTATTTTTGCCAAGTGCACTAGGGCAATGCTAGGCTGGGTGCCCTATATGTTATTTAAATGGTGGATCATTTGTAGACAAAGCTACCTACATGCTGAAACTTTGGGATCTTCACAGTTGCCCAAGGATGACAGGTAGGAACACCCATAGATCTTGAGAAAGTTACTTTTGGTACTACAAACCCAAGAATTTCCCAACTGATATGGCATGCTTATTTCTATCTGGAGGATTCTGGGAGTTAGAATCTTTAAAAAGGTTATTTCCCCAAACTCTGCTGATGCCAGCTCCTCTCTGAACCTCCTCAGTATTTGCCTGAGGAACTACTGTTGCCCCTTTCCGTATTTCATCATTCTCCAGTACTGTATGCCATCTGTCTGTCTGTCAATAACTGGAGATGTCTAGAGCACTTGCAGAATCTTTATATGAGAGGATTCAGTCATTTAACTTCATTCTAGACAAACTATACAGAAAGGATAACAAGAAAACCAAAACTGGGTTAACACCCCACATGTAAATTAGGCTACAATCCTGTCCACTCACAGCTAGGAGTAAATCTTACAGATTTCTTACACCTCAGTAGAGATGCTTACGATAACACAATTACTCTTTTCAGTGGAACATGGTATATGTGGTAATGCATAATTATTATTATTGTTTAGGTATTAGCAAGAGTTAAGCCATTAGCAAGTAGCTTCCAATAAAATATTAAAAGTAAATATGACAAAATAATCAGAAGAAAACAAATCAACAGAGTAAAATAAATAAATGTACGGGCCAGAATCCTGTTTGGGACTTATGTCTTTGTAAGTAGATTTACATATGCAGAAATTGAAAGTGCACAGTTATGTAACATTCATATCCAGTACAGCACTGCTGTTACATTGACAAGCAATTTCCACACTACATTGTTCTAGTGCTATTATGCCACTTTCAACATCCTATGGAATCCTGGGGTTTGCAGCTTAGGGAGAGGCACTTTGGCCTCAGTAAACTACAAACCCCAGAATTCCACAGGGTTATGAAAGTGGAGTAATAGCACTATAATGTTGTAGTGCAGAAAGCCATTTGTAACAGAGCTAGCAAAGTGTCCTGGTGCCTGGTGCACAGTGAAACCAATGGAGAGTAGAACCAACGTGCATCAGTCCCAAAGTGCATCATATCAGTCCTGATGCACATGCATCACATCAGTTTGATGCGCATTGATCATCAATGCACATTGGACACTTTTGCTGGTGTCCCATTATACATATTCACAACGCAGTAAAAAGAGTTTTAAGTGCCTATGCTACATAGCTAGGTATGCATAAAGTTATGTAATGTAACAAGTCATACAGGATTCCAGTGAAGTTCTTCAAATTATACATAGTTATCTTATTTGTAGGGACTTCTAATATGTTAGCTACAGTTTGGTGCAGCAATAACCGTCAGAACAAACGGTAAAGCCATCTTCCAAATCCATAGTGTCTCAGTTTAACAGTTCAACATATTTTCAGTAGCTCATTTCAAGTAATACACTGGCCATGTAATTACCATTTCTAAGCTTCAAAGCAGCAAAGGTTTCTCTCAGAAACTACTCAGTCAAATCCAGTGATTAGTTCCATGCATAAAAACAAAATGAGTCTTTAAATCAACCTCAGTGCCATTCTCTTAAATAGGCTTAGAGATTGTAAAAACTGATATTTATGTCAATGGTACAGTCAAGATTATTTAGTAAAGTTGAACTGTAGCAACTGTGGCATTTATGTACATTGTTGCCCAGCTCTATTTTAAGAATCAAGACCAAAAACATGAAAAGTTGGTGAACTAACAAAATATATCATTGAGAATGTAAAACTGCTACTTTACGGCATAGAATCAAGCACCTCCTCAAGAAAAATCAATATATACAGCCTGCATGAATATTATACTCTGGGAAAAAAAAGTTAACTAAAATCAGTACTGGGAAAGAGGCTAAGAAGTAATGTTCACACACACCTTTAGCACCCTCCAGCTTTATTTCAAACAACTTTTGATGTTGCATGTTTAGCCCATTATAATCAAGATGAAGAAACACATGAAAAGCCTACATCAAATTATTTCATTGATCTCTGTGGAATTCCTGATAACTTCAGTCCTCCAACAACTGACAAAGAATCTTTTGAGCCTACTAAAAATCCATCTAAAACTACAAAAATGCAGGGTTTTTTTTTCTGTAGCTGGACTCTTTTGAATGATCTAAAAACACCCAGAAAACTAGTTAAATAGGATGTACTTCACATGTGTTCTTAAAGTGGGGAAAAGAATCAAAAAGTAGACAAGAACAGTACCAATGTTTCTGACTATATGGTTTCACCTGCTGTGTTGTAAATTATATGTGATTAGCAGAGATGGGACGAATCCAGAATTTTCCGAATCCGAATCCAGCTCCGAATCCCTGGAAGGTTCTGGGAATCCACGAATGTCACACATCTCAAATCTTTTGAATTTAAAAAGCAAGTGAAAGAAAGCACTTCTGCTAAGAAGTGTTTTTGAAGCAGAATTTGACATCTTTGTTTAATGGAAAAAAATTAAATAATAAGTTTTCAGTTCAGGAAACATACCTATACTTCTTATTAAGAAGATACAAATGCAATTGACATGTTCATTTACTACACAAAGTACATAACTCTCAAGTCAAAAGAATAGAGATTATTACCTTGCAGAGGAAGGCAGCCGTGGGGACAGGCCGCACCAGTGGGCACAGGCAGCCCAGCGGGCACAAACAGCACGAGCAAGTACAGGCAGCAGCCCCAGCCACAGGCAGCCTCTTGTGCATGGCTTTATGCCATGATTTTCCTGTGCCCAGGGGCCTGCTGGCCAATCAGGCCTTTGGCGGGTCCTGGAAGTGCCAATTTTTCAAATCCCCACCACCTTCTCCCACCTGCCCCAGGCATGATCAGGCCAGTGGCAGGTGGAAACAGAGCAGGGAGTGCAAGATCGTGCTCCCCGCCACCTTCTCCTGCCCACCCAGGCAGGATTTGAAAGATTCAGTTTGCCTATTTTGGCAAGGGATTTGGATCCCCAAATCTCCAATCCTTGCCCAGGATTCGAGGATTCAGTTGGTCCATCCCTAGTGATTAGAAATAGATTTCTAAATGTTATTTTTTTAAAAAACTTTTTATTAATGTTGTGCACCAACCACAAGATTTGGTTCAAGACCCAGTTTAACACTAACAGGCCTATTTTGGCTAGGACTAATTTGGAACTAGTCCTCACCAACTTGGGTCCCAAAACTGAGTTGGAAATCTAAAGGTTTTTGCTTCCCACTGTTTTCTATTTGGAAATGAGAGGGAAATAGAAAGGATTGGAAAAGTTGCACAGACCTTAAACTGAAATAAGGAAAACACCAAGAAGGTCAGTATTACAGTTTGTGATCAACCATGAGCCAGTACGATGTTGTGATATAGTGGTTTGAGTGTTGGGCTGAGACTTGAAAGACCAGAGTTTAAATCCCTGTTTGGCCCTGGAAACCCACTGGCTGGCCTTGGACAAGTCACACTCTTTCAGCCTCAGAGGAGAGCAATGGAAACTCCCTGTGAACATGCCTTGCTGAGAAAAATCCAGTGATAGGTTTGTCTCAAGGAAACGGTAAATCAGAAATTAGTGCAGGCAAACAAGAACAACTCAACAGTAAAAGTGTGAATGTCATGGCAGTTATGGGCCTAAGAGCTGTCGTCTAAATACAGTCCTCCTCCCACATTTGCGAGTTTGACTTCTCTGAATTTGATTATTCACTAAATGCCTGCTTGCCTCCCCTCAGTCTCCCCCTCCCATTCTCTGGCAATTTTTGCCCAGCTGCAAGGCATGAGAAAGATCTTCATTCCCCTGCACTCCCCTGCCCATCACTTGCGCAGGTGTGCTGTCAACAGCTGGCAGGAGGGTGCAGGGAAGAAGATTTGCACTCCCCCACATGTCACCCATGTGGGAGCACTGGAATCTGCTGGCAGGAAGGTGCAGAGGGAAAGATCTTTACTGTCCTGCATTCTCCTGCCCATTGCCCACATGGGCACATGGAGAAAAAAGGGCACATGTTCTATTTTGAATACATTAACAGACCAGAGGAAGGCAAATGTACTCTTCATTCAGGCATCAAATTCTCTTATTCAACATTAGATTCCCAAAGAGATTTAGTGAGCCCTAAGCATGCATCAGTTTTAGCCAACTCCAGCTACTAATTCTCAACTTCTGTAAAGTATCAAAATCATCTTCCTGTGAGTATATGCACACACAACCTACAGAGTATCTGTCTCATATCCACTATTTCAGAAAGATATGGTGATCACTACTGCCCATGAGCAAACACATTATTATTACGCTTATTTTCACAGTCATTGAGTGGGATTTTGGACTTTCAACCATTTAGATTCTAACCAAGAATCTACAAATCAGTGGTGTATTGTAGGGTAATGTGGCATATTCCATTGATAACACAATGATTCCTAGATTCTTGGATAGAATCTCCCAGCAGATTCTGCAGAGCATCTGTCTCCAATCCAATCTTAAAGAAAAAAATGGTGATCATTTTGGAGTATTAACCAATATATCATCATCCTCATCTAAACATTGTCTTTTCCCCAACTCTGCTACCTTGAGTCCCTGCCTGAGAGAAAGCCTAATAGAAAAGCTGGATACAGCTAAGGCCTTTTCTGCACTATATTGTTATAGTGCTATTATTCCACTTCCAACAACCTGTGGAATCCTGGGGTTTGCAGTTTAGGGAGGGGCCTTCAGAATTCTCAGTCAGATTGCTCTTGGGCCTCAGTAAACTACAAACCTCAGAATTCAACAGGAGGTTGAAAGTGGAAAAATAGCACTGTAACAGTGTAGTGCAGAAATGACCTAAAAGGATACAAAGGCCATTTCCACACTACACTGTGATAGTGCTATTATTCTATTTTCAACATACTGGGGTTTGCAGTTCACTGAGGCTGTCTAAATGCTTCTTCCTACATTGCAAACCCCATAGGACATCCATAGGATGTTGAAAGTGGAATAATAGCACTATAACAGTGTAGTGTGGAAGTGGTCGTGGATGGATGGGCGGGTGGGTGGGTGGTGCAAAACTGGAACTCGAAGAAGTCTAATGTGCAAAGAAAGGACACCCAACAGGAATGGTGCTTTAATCAAGGAGTTTGCATATAATTTCTTTTGAAATGTAAAAAGAAGCCAAAGTAGATAGGTGCATATATAAGTACATGACATAATGCTTCAGAAAAAGGCACCTGACTAGATCAGGAGTGCATATTGTGAAGCTCAGGGGCTATATGCATTTGCTACCTCTCAGCTGACACTTGCTGTTGCCTCAGGACAGAAAGTCTGTGCATATTTCTACCCCATGATCTCTTACATTAAGGATGGAAATCATCCAGACCTCCAGAAGTTCTTGGATTGCCAGCATTCATGCCCATTGGCTATGCTGTCTTAGGCTGCTGAGAGGTACAGTCCAACAGTGTAGAGGGCAACATGATTCCCACACCTGTCTTACATGATTTACTTCCAGTCTATAGACTATAGATCAATTCCATGGTCATTCAAATCCTCCACATTCTTCTAATCCATTACTGGATTAGAAGAAGGACAATTTTAGTCTACCAAAGTTTTATAAACCAAAGTTTAGAAAAGATTTCCCTTGTCTTGCATTCTTCCTTCACAGATGTTGTCTGCATTTCAGTGTCAGCAGCAGCATCTTGAAATATCTTCAAACGTATGCTATAATTTGTTTTCTGAAAGTACCATCCTTTTTCTGAGTAGGGGTGGGGGTGGGCTTATTGCTTTCCTGTATTTTCATGTCAGAGAAAATAGCTTCGTTCAGTGCAGTTCTCATAACATTTTTAGTGAGAAACACCATCCCTAAATGCATCAGATGACTGAATGCAACTTTACATTTAAATACCCAGGGTATTGGATTGCCAACTTGTCCTGCAGAAAAGATGGAGAAATGCCTTATAATCTGACCAGCATCTAGCTATCACCTGAAGTGATCTTTCACTTCCTAAGGGTTACCCAAGGCTTCTCTGTGGAAGGAAAAGATACAGCTTTCCAAACAAACAAATAAATGAAAAGAAAGCAGATTATTAGTACTTATTATTTTAGGTATATTTTGAATGTAAGCCATTTTGTCACATTTCATTGAAAAGAGGTATATAAATACATTTAATCTACCAACTAATACTGAAGAATAAACACCAACTATGCAGTTTCTCTGCCAGCAACAAATTTAGAAACTGGCCATTTCCACACTACACTATTACAGTGCTATTATTCCACTTTCAAGCTCCTGTGGAATCCTGGGGTTTGCAGTTTAGGGAAGGGCCTTTAGAATTCTCAGCCAGGGAGCTCTTTGGCCTCAGGAAACTACAAACCCCAGAATTCCACAGGAGATTGAAAGTAGAATAATAGTGCTATAACAGTGTAGTGCAGAAATGGCCTCTGCCATGAAAAGTAAGGGAGATGACTCAAAGTCATCCCCCTGTTGCTAGCAATATTCAAACTTTTTCTTTCATCAGTTTAAAGTAGGGGTAGGAAACAGGCAGTGCAGGAGGAATGTGTTGAAGAAGCCTGTTCTTTTTTGTGGCCTACCAGAACTCACCATCTGCCCTGCATACTGAAATGTGGTATTACTTTAAAACACAGCATGCTGGAAGTATTTTCAAACCAAACTGTTTTAATTAGTTTTCTAGCAGAGCCATTCAGCATGAAAACAAGGAGCCACTCTGCTCATTTTGTTTCCAAGAGAAATTAGGTATCCCACCGCCACATTGTCAAAATCTGATTGCGCAGCAGAATTAGGGTGTGGCTCACAGTGGGTTCAGGGTAGCCATGTGGTCCCCAAACCCCAAAAGGTACCCATCCCTGGTTTAGAGACTAGTGAAATGGTCAATGTCAAAGCATGAAACCCAGAAAAAATTCAGATGAAGGAAGTTTTTTTCTTCACAGTTTAAAGTGGACCTATGGAAAGAACATAGCTCAGTAGTAGAATATACAATATTTGCTGGAATATAATACACACTTTTTTTCTTCAAAAATACCCTTTGAAAATGGGGTGCATCTTATATACCAGCAAATATGGTGACGCTAAAAACATAGGGAATGAACCGGGAGCCAAAGTTCTTCTTGCCCAGGCAAACAGGAAGGGAAGGGGTAGTGGAATCCAGGTGAAGCACTCCTTTCCCTCCCCTCCTCTCCCATGCATTTCACTGTCCTAGGGCCCAAGAAAAACTGGTGCAGCACTCTTTTCATTCCCCTCCTCTCCTGGTGCAACATTCTTTTCATTCCCCTCCTCTCCTGGTGCAGCACTCCTTTCATTCCCCTCACCAGGGAACTAAAAATCTTTTTTCCTGAAAAATACCCCTTGAAAATGGGGTGTGTCTTATATGCTGGTGCGTCTAATATGCCGGCAAATACAGTGTGTTTGGGATGAACATCAGAGGTTTGATCCTGGCATCTCTAAAAGGTGGAAGAAAATTGAACTCTAGAGGCTCCTGTCTGTTAATGCAGACAGCAGTGAGCTAGATGGACCAATGGCCTGATTGCATTCTATGTTTCTATGTTCAAAATACACAGGATGAAATTCCAATTCAATTTTCCTGGTTCATTTCCATTTTCAACTGAGTGTTCGAATTTCCATTCCATTTATACGTCCTCACACACACGCACACATGCCCCTGATAAATCAAATATCCACCCATTCTAGCCATGCTATTCACCGTTTTACAAATTATTCACTTTAATGCAAAACCTCAATTATTTTCATACACACATATATATATATTTAGTCATCAGTACAATGTATCCTGGAGATGGTAGTGTTAACAGAATCATACACAAATTCTTGTAAATATGTGATCTTAAAGTGGTGCAAACATGACTTCTTTTCAAATTCAAGATCACACCGCATGGTGTAGGATTTTGTGAGAAGACCACAGAGGACAAATCCATACAAAAAGGCAGGTGTGTGTGTGTGTGTGTGTGTGTGTGTGTGTGTGTGTGTGAATTCATAAAATGCTGCAAGGATCCAAATACTCTGATCATGCAATGTGCTCATAGAGGCAATTTTGACAATAATGACAATATCCTGATTCAGGGTAAAGCAATGGAAATATGGAAGGTGTGGCCATTTTAAGCCGGATGGCATACTTTTCAGACAAAGATTCTGAAGAAAGAGGATGGAACATACGGATTTAAATAACATTTTCCAGCAAGTATTTAATAAATATTTTCAGCAAATATATTGAAAACCCATGTTCAAGATAACTAACTGATATAAAAAGCAAATCACTTAGAAAATTTTGAAATTGTTGTACTGTAATAAAATAAGAGAGTGAGGTGAGAAAAAAATAAGCTGAATGTGTTGGAGGATGTCTATAAATATTGGAAAGGTTAAATCTACATAACTAGCAACATGTTGTTTTTTCTGTTGCTTCTGTAAGAAACAGAAGTTTTCTGTTCCATTAATTTTGTTCTCCAAAGAGGGTACATATTTTGGCTTGGCGGTATTCAACCTTAGTTGCAACTTCAGCTGAAAGTCTAAAAGGTAATTTTGAAACATTATTGTCATTGTTATTGTTATTATTATTTCTGTTGATTTGCCTTTTGTGAAAACATCAGCCATGTAGAAACAAAATGCTTGGCTAAATCCAGATTCATTCACGCCTAGAGGCAGTAAAATAAATGGAAATTAAATGAGTCAAAAGTCTAATTGTATGATCCCAGAAATACTTAGCTGGATTGGAATTTCCAATTGACAAAGAGGTGGAGATGGGGTGTAGTGGTGGGTGGGTGCAGATTTACAGTTGTCTAAGGCCCAGACATACCCCCAAGACAGAGTTTAGGTAAATGGATATGTGTCTCAGAGAACAGATAACTGAGGCCATTTCCACACTACACTGTTATAGTGCTATTATTCCACTTTCAATATCCTATGGAATCTCGGAGTTTACAGTTTAGGGGGTGTCATGCCCTGCCTCTAGAACATGTACTCTGACTCTGAAACAGGGGACATGTCAGAGGCTGAGACAGGGGGCATGCTATACAGGAAGAGGTTACAGTGTCAGAAACAGACAAGGGGGCACTGCCAGCTCCAGCAGAGAGTCCTGCCTCTTCAGACATAGAAGAGCACTTACCTGTACCCACCTTTGCAGAACACACACAGCAAAGAGAGGCCTGGTGTCACTCTCTCAGAATTTATAACTGACAACAATTAATCAAGCCACAGCTACACCAGGCTTCAGACCTATGTAGTTGACGTCCTTCCCCTCCAGGAGTTGTGAAAGCTGAATACCTTGCTGAATACTCCAATTGACCTTGGACACTCTCTTGCCTTGGAACCCTATTGGACTTTATTTATGACCCTGTGCTTACAGCCTGGGAGTAAGTAACAAGCTGGTAGCTATTCAGTTTGTTTGTTTGAATTATCAGCTGTACTGGGATTGAGATAGGACAGGGAGGGGCATTTAGAGTTCTCAGCCAGAGAGCTCTTTGGCCTCAGTAAACTACAAACCGCAGAATTCCACAGGATGTTGAAAGTGGAATAATAGCACTATAACAGTGTAGGACAGAAATGACCTCAACTTTTCATATTTTTAAAGAAGCAAAGGTGGGGGGAGGGAATGAAGGCCGCTGTGTCTTTCCCTAAACCTGGCTTTTACTTCCTACCTGCTTTCTTTGGCAATTACTTATCTCTCCATTCTGAGCACCACCCAAAAGATACTTGGCGATGATGACACCTTGCTCCTACATAAAGATGTCAAGGACAATTTGGTAAGTTAAAATGTCCATGTAAACTCGGGAAATCCTTTCTTTCTGGATCAATACACAAACCAGAATGAACTGTGATAATCCCATTCTCCAGTAAAGCAAAAGCCTGCAAAAGCTAGTACTTTAGGAGATAAATGTGCAACAACAAAAAAATTGCATATTACTGGTAAATATGGACAAAAGCAAACTCTGTGGGCAAACTGATTACATTGAGAACAGCAAGGATATTGATGCAGGCATGAATGCATGCATTAGGAAATGTACACATATATACTTACAAACTATCATGCAAGCATAGAAAAAAATATATGAGATCAGGATGAAACAAAAGGGATGGATCCACTGATTTTGTCCTCCTCCATCACATTTTCAGCATTCATCATTCCACTGGACACAACTTTCCAGTGGTTTGCAAGCAATGTCTAAGTCACAACCTTGCTAAGGCATAGGAAAAATTAAGTATTTTACATTGGGTACCTGAACCTAGTATGGATATGAAAATCCATCAGTCTTGACTTTGTTATTCCTCCCTATCTCACCTACATTTTCTTGTTTTGAATAGGCTGGGGGACTTTGTGTTTTCTTGCTGCAAGTAAATCAAAGTATTTTTTACCTAATTTACATGTCTATTTGCAGAAATTTCTTAACTTGCACAACTTTTTTCCCCATTGCCTAAGTTGTATTTCTGTGTATTTTCCCCAATTATGCACATTTTAGCCATCCACATTTTAAAACACATATATTGTTTTGTTCCCATTTTGTTTCTTGGAAATGTCCTGTGAGCCTTGAACATGAGTCAGTGCTTGAAGTGAGGTGCACATTTTCTTGCAACAAGACCCAAGAACTGTGAAAACGCTACTTCCATGAAGACTGATAAATCCACCTAATTTTTTCCCTCATCCTCAGCACCCAGCCATATCAACTGATTAGCCTTTCAAGTGATCCATTGTGACAATTTAAAAAGTTATACCAATTTGCAAAACAGAGACACTAGTAAAATGTTACTCACTTTCTAGTATATTGTTTCAGCCTATTGATTCAAGCAAGAACAAAGCATTCTACCCTTTATAAATCAACTGAAGCCCTCACAAGCTCTTGTTGGACATTTTGCTTGTAAAAAAATCTTTAAAAACCTACATATATCTAAGTATACACAAAAGATTGTCTTCAAAACATGAGTTGTCTTATTTGGAAAGCTTTGAATGTCAAGGAGTTGCCATTCTAAAGATATACCAAATTACTGAGGGGACGGTAAACCACATTGTCATCTAGAAACATGCTTCAGAATTTGATGTGGATATTGAGACTGCCAGCCATATATCAAAAAGCATAACTGAAGACTAAAATAATCTAACAGTACCAACAAAATTGATCAGTTAAGCAACAGTAAAAGTCGAAACAGAATAAACTTTGCAGCCTCACAGAGCTCTAGGTCTCTCTCAAGTTACAACAGCACCACCTACAGGGGAATAGTTAGCTACTGCTCCATCCTCCTTCCTTCAGCCCAAAGAGGCTGAATATTGAATTTATGGAAATCAGAACTATAAGTGTTCATATATCTTTATATAGCAGTTTCACAGCCACCGTAAAGCAGCACAACTCCTTTGCCTACCCCAGAAACCATTAGAATTATATCAGCTGAAGATATGACCTTCATAAATAAGAGATGACCTTCATCATAAAATAAACTTTGATGATCCCTGAATCAGAAGGCTCCTGGTGAAGGGAAACGTACATGCTGGGATTCCACTTGGCACAGCTCTTAACTTCTGTCCAGTAATTCTGACATTTACTGTGATGTCAAAGGGATAAATATATGCATGAGTACAAGTCAACAGAGATCATAATATTTTCCACTTAGAACTGAGCCCTCCCACCTACCTCACACTCCATGCTTTTGCATCTTTCTTAACATGGTGTTCTCCAGAATTGCAGGCTACAAAACTGATAGGCTTCATCCAGCATGGCCAATAGTGAGGGATGATGAAAGGTGTAGTTCAAATCCATCCATCAGGTTGAGAAGGCTGCTATATACTGACGCCTGATTCATCTGTCTAATAGAGCTGCACCATCTTTATTTGTGGAAACAGACTAAGATCATATGCCATAGCCAAATCTATATGCATATTCTCTATGTATTTTCCATCATGGATGCATTTATTTCTACACTCTTTCTAAAGCATATAGCTTTGTACACTCTCCCTCAGCCCCAGCTAAAATATGTTTATGGCTGTTTTCAATTGCATGCATTTTTAGCTGTTCACATTTTTTAAATGTTATGCATGATTCTATGCATACAAAATATATAGCAGCGAAAGGAAATAGTGCGTTTCTGAGGGAAGGGAAATGGGGGTGTAGCTATGAGGAGAATCATGGCATTGCCTCTTCAAATGAGAATTAGCACACACACCCATGAAGTTTTCCTTCAGTCCTGAAATTTATAGAACTGCAAGAAGTGAGACACTGTAAACTGTTCAAATGTAGAACTCTTCCATTTACTTTTTTCACAGTCCTTTGGTAATTTGGCCTGCCTTTTCAATTTGGGTGCCTAAACTATATTTCTGAGTGTTCAATCAATGAGTTAAGTTACTACAATGTTAGAAATTTGAAAAGTGAAGGAAAAATTCATTTGTGGCACAGAATTCTTATACAGGAACAATGCCCTTCTTTTGCACATACACACACACTACACCCCTGAGGGACACTTTGTCTCACTATGTTCCTTAAATGGTCTGAAATTGATTAGGAAAGGCAGTCATTACCTCTGTTTCAAGAAGAGGATTAAGCAATGCCATCTCTTGTGTCAATCCAGGGACAAAGCTCCTGGTCTCCGGGAAAGAGCCCCAGCTCACCCCAGGGTAACAGGGCACAGTGTCTCAGCTTCTCAAACCATGAGATTCCAGCACCTCAGTCAACCATTAAATATTTGTTATGTAGCAGTTGAGACCACACTAGAATGAGTATAGAAACTGAAGTACCCATATCAAGAAAGCATTCTAGCAGCTGTATTTTGTTCTAATGGAAGATTCTGAGTGATTTTCAGGGGCAAGTCCACTTAGAGCACATTACTATAACCTAGACAAGACATAGCAAATACATGTAACATCCTGGTGAGTACTGATCATACTTGTAAGGGGTGTAAGCTGGTCTACCTACATTTTAGGTATCCTCCTTGTTCTGCTGGATTGGAACCAGGACATCTCTCTGCAAATCCTATTTTGACATTGAGTACCCCAGGGGATTACCTCATTGGCATTTGTGAAGCATCTTTGGGTTATGCAGGGTACTTCTGAATTCCATTTTGAAATTGAAGGTGCTTCCAACTGCCTACAAACAAGTAGGTATGTGACAGGGTGTAGCTATGGTTAAATGAAGGCCTTCCCCAATAAGAATTATACCACTCCATGAAATTTTCCTCCAGTCCCCACATCTCTATCACTGCAGTATCTTAAAAAGTCAGTCAAACATTTAGACTGAAATTTAAATTTAGAGATTTAGAGCTAGGCATCCAAAAAAGGGGAGGGACAGGCAAAGTTACCAAAAGAATGCAAGCGCACCAAATACAGGGGTTCCAGGTGTGCATGGTTTTCAGTTACTCATTCTGCAATGCTAGAAATTTAGAGACTGAAGGAAAATTCCATGGCACGGGGAAATTTTTTATTTATTTTGGAAGGACAGTGCCTTCATTTTGTCCATTTTGTACACACTTGGTCTGTGGGTATGTTTGTAATGCTATCTACCTTTGATTTAAGCATGGGTCATTTTCAGTTGGCTCTTTCAATATTTTATTGCTCTTTACAGATTTTCTGATCCAGTCTGTCCACATCAGCGCCCTAAAATGTTTTAGGCATCCTAGACTCCCTTCTGCAGTGCATCCAGACAATTTGAATTCAAATTTGTTATGGCATCAAAAGTTGCCAGAATAGCTGTAGGAAGTTAATTTGCTAACAATCAAAACTGGATTATTTTCAACTGTGGCAGTTTTGCTTTTGCCAGCATAGGATTAAAGGTCTGAATGATACTTTGTCCCAGACTAGCAGCAAACCAGGTGGAATGTCAGTGTACCAACATTTTTATTGCTGGGAGAGACTGATAAGAGAAGGGGTCTGTTTTGTTACAGTTTGCTAGAGGTGATTTAAATACTGAACATATTGGTGGTTGTTAGGGATGTAATTCTTCACTAATTTTTCTCTCAAAGGAAGTAATGAGTAATTTTAGCAATTTTCTTCCCTCTCTGACAATGTCTTTAAAAACCACACAGTTTTCAGAGCCCATGCAGTGTTTATCCTGTGCAAAATTCATGCCTGTTTGTATAGTGCAGAAAACAGAATTTTCTGCTTAGGAAATAGCATTTACTATGTGGAAGATCTACACAGAAATATTTTTTACTTCAGGAAAAAAGTACTATTTCCTGTGCAGAAAATGCTATTTATATTCCATTTTCTGCACTAAACATGTGTGAATTTTATGCAGAGAAAGCCCCAAACTGCCAAGATTGTTTTCAGTCCAAGATTCTTCTTGACATTTCTTGACATTAAGTTTCTTGACATTCAAAAACCATATTTTTCAACCACTTTTTTAAAAAAATATTTCATTTTTTCCATCCCTACATATCAGAAAGTAGATTGGTGGTGACAGTTCAGTGTATAATTGTGTGGATATAACACTATATACAGGGATATTCATATGGTAAGGACATGGCAGAGAGCCTTCTCAGAGGCTCCTTCCATCACGTAGAACATTCTTCCCCAGGAGGCTAGGCTGGTCCCTGCCCCGCTTTCCTTTCGCAGTCAGGCAAAGACGTTTCTTTTTAAGCAGGCATTTAATGGGTGAACTGGAGACCTTATACTTATTTATTAGTTGTTTTTTAAAAAGTCTATTGCTTCTTTTAAAATTTTATATGTCTTTTAATGTTTTGTGTTTATGCTTTTACTTTATTTTATTTTTAAAAAAAAACTTTTGGAAGCTGCCTAGGGTCCCATCTTGGGAGAAAAGTGGCATATAAATTCAATAAATAAATTAATATAGTGACCCTATATGCAAATCCAAGATTTTTCCAAAATGGATCCAACAGGAATAGGTTTACAGTAGCATGATTGGAGAAGAAAAAGCACCATCATGGCCAATTGCCCAGAAATGCTAGAGTTCCACTTCAGATTACCACAGTATTAGTATTCACTGCACACTCTACTCTCCAAAATAAAGAAGAGAGATATACATGATGGGGCAAACTTAGGCCATATTGTACTTACTTATTTGCAAGTTCATTCTGTAGTAGAGTCTTCCATAGCACAGAGGCAGAAGTTTTTTCCTAACCTCCTGTTTACCTTAAAGGGCCAAGCCACTAAGGCCCCAATTCCAGGCTGTTTCTTCATAGCCTATGATTAGCCAGCCATTTTCAGTGGGGAAGACTTACCGATATCATCCCAAAACAACCCACTTAAGTCTCAAGATTTAAAGTAAGACATGTTAGAACTGATCCCCAAAATCTGTTACCTTCTCAGGAACTGGCCACAAACAATGCTCAAGATGGCAACCTGGGAAGCCCCCATTTACTAAATAGTCTATTTAGTCTCATTGCCCTCTTCTACACTACCCACAACAGTGTGAGCAGTTTAATGCACAATCTTGGCTAATTATCCCAATTGTCCTGCAGGCCTTCGGTGTACAGTAGGCAAGAAACAAAAACTAGACTACCTTCCTAGACATTTTTAATAGCATCATGGATTACTAAAATCTTGAAGCTGGAAAGGACCACATGGGCTATCTAGTCCAACCCCTGCCATGCAGGAATACACAATTAAGTCACCCCTGTAAGATGTCCATCCAACTTCTGTTTAAAGACCTCTAAAAAAAGGATGTTCCACCACTCACTGAGGCAGCCTATTCTACTGTTAAACAGCTCTTACAAAGATATTCCTGATATTGTGGTGGAATTTATTTTCTTGTAATCTGAATCCTTGGATCATGTTCTAGTCCCTAGAGCAGCAGAAAACAAGCTTGCTGCACCTTCTACATGGCATCCCTTCAGCTAGTTAAAGACCACTAACATGTTACCTCTCAGTCCTCCATACTAAATACACTGAGCTCCTGGAACCATTCTTCACAAAGCTTGGCTCCCAGATCTTTCATTGTTTTGGTTGGCCTCCTCTGGACATGTTCTAACTTGGCAATATCCTTCTTGAATTGTGGTGCCAGAACTTGACACAGTATTCCAGGTGAGGCTTGACCAAAGCAGAATGAAGTAGCACTACTACTTCCTGTGATGTGGACATTAAATGCAGTCCAGAATAGCATTGGCTTTTTTGACCATGTTAAATCATGTTTACCTTTATAGTTTACTAAAAACCCTAGATCCTTTTCACATGTAATGTTCAAGTGTCACTCATCCTATATTTGGGCATTTCATTTTTCCTACCCAGATGTAGTATCTTACATTTATCTCTGTTGAAATTAATTTTGTTGGCTTATTTTGTTACTCTCAGCCCAACTCTGCAATCTACCAAGGTCATTCTGAATTCTGATCTTGTCCTGTTGGATATTAGCCTCCCCCCACACCAGTTGATGCGTTCTGCAAATTTGATAAGCATGCCTTCTACTCCATCATCTAAGTCATTGATAAAGATGTTGAATAGCACTGGGCCCAGAACAGAGCCCTGAGGCACTTCACTTGTCACTTCTCTCCAGAATGAAGAGCAACCATTGATGAGAACTCCTGGGTTTGACCTTCCAACTCAGTTACAGATCAACCTAACTGTACCACTGTTTAGTCCACAGTTCACCAACTTGCCTGCAAGAATATCCTAGTGGACCTTGGCTGTTTCCACACTACACTGTCATAGTGCTATTATTCCACTTTTAACATCTTATGAAATCCTGGAGTTTGCAGTTTAGGGAAAGGCATTTAGAATTCTCAGCCAGAGAGATCTTCAGCCTCAGTAAATGACAAACTCCAGAATTCCACAGGATATTGAAAGTAGCATTATTACAGTGTAGTGCGAAAATGGCCCTTGTCAAAAGCCTTACTGAAATCAAGATATACTACATTCACAGCACTCCCCTGATAAACCAAGCTTGTAATGCTATTCCAAAAAAAAAAAAAAACCTCTCCTGGCATCATTTCAAGCTGATTGGTTGATAGTCCCCCTTTTTTGAGGATGGGGACAACATTTGCCCTTCTCCAATCTGTTGGGACCTCTTCTGCTTTCCAAGAATTCTCAAAGGTTATTAGCAAGCACTCTGAGTTCACAAGGAACTAGCAGGTTCAACTCCCTGCTGAAAACTTGCCCTCTGTGTGCATATGTGATTGGAGAATATTCACCATTTTTCAATTTTTAAAGAAAATTATTAATGAACATAAGGCAGTTACATTTATAAAGCTGCAGTCCTAAATACAGTTGCAAGGGATTAAGATCTACTGAGTTCAGTGGAGCTTACATCTGAGTAAACATGCATAGAGTTGCAATGCAGATGTGGTACTCTGCCAGATCATATGACAAGAGACAAATATAAATGCTTTAAAAAAAAAAGATTTAGCTGCCCTGCCACCATAGTTTAAATATTTGAATTGTATGCTCAGACATATATCCTACCATGTTAAATGGATCTTAGACCTGAGTATATATGTGCAGCAGATGAATGTATGTAGGTATGTATTTGCATTTGTGTGTGTGCCTGTATAACTTCTGACAGATAGATAGATAGATTGATAGATAGATAGACAGTGCTGTGATGACCAGGGCTGCGAGTTGCAGTCCAATAATATCTGGAGAGCCATTTAATTCTTATCCCAGTTCTACAGTGAAAAAAATAAAATTCAACAAATATGACAAGTAAGTTACCAGCATCATTATTTCTTGAAATCTGGAGTGACACTGTGTCCTAATGCAATTAGGAACTTAACAAATATTCAGGAATGACATTAAACAACTGAAATAATTGAATTCATGTAACTCAAATGTAAATGAATAATATTGCCCAAATTAATTTTACACTGGTTGGTTGAGACTTTAAAAAAATTAAAAACCTTCCCATACCATGAAACAGAGAACAATAAATTTATAATAAAATTGAGTAATGTATCAGTGATTCAGCTAGCAGTGCAACAGGTTTGAAATGACATTTCTCCAAGAAAGCAATTTGCTGCAAAACGTACAGCATTTATTGGAGCAGAATTCATTTAAAATGTGAAACACATTCTCGTCTTCAGTAGCATGAACGCGTTAAGTAGTTAGGAGTTCTTGTAGTGCAGAGAGGCTGCTGTTTTCTGACAAGATCAGAGAGAAAGCAGAAATGTAACCATTTATAGCTTCAGCATCTCTCGAGGACTGAAAGCCTAATTATTCTGATAAGACTCCAAAGAACAGCAACAGGAATAAGCCTGATGGAACCTTAAAAGGTCTTTTTAATCAGCACTCCGGGGACTGAATAGTTAGACCATAAGTGAAACCATCATTGTGGTTTTGAACTGATCATTGTGGCCTGAAGCTCTTTGGATGGTTTGTCTAAGCTTGCATATAAGTGATTAAAAATATTATATAGCTGCAGTTACAAAAATGTGTGCAATGTTACCAATAAAATATCAGGATAAACTACAAACAAAATCATCATTATTTTAACTATATCAACCATTCCACCAAATCTGGCAAACTCTATGATCACAGCCATCTATTTAGCCCTTCAATACATTTACAGCCTTCACAAACTCACAACAGGTTTGCCTATTATCCATTGAGTGAAATGGTCAACATTATTACTAAATGAGTAAAATGAGTCTCCAATCAATAATCCCAGAGCTGCTTTCTTTCTCAAGTTCTTATTCCCTCAAGAAATTGTTTCACATGCTCTGAAATCAAAATTCTACCCACAGGCAAAAAGTAGTAGCTAAATTGGCTTTATGGGTTTTTAATTTGGAATGATTGCTGCCTCCTTTCCTTCTTTCCTTATTTCACCCATTGTTTGGTTACACTGTTTGAAAAGGAAATTCCTTACTAAACTCTTACTCCTATGCTAGACTGAACTGTTGCTAAGCTACCCCTGTGTTCTTTGCAGGGTATTTCACAAGGCTTTGTTAAATGGTTAAATTTTCTGGGTGATGGGCTTTTGACCTCCAGCAACCTGGTCCCTGGAGAGAAAACCCAATCTGGAAGCCTGCTGTGACTTGCTCAGCATTTTGCATAATTCTGGTGGTAGTCCATGGGCAGAAGTGGTGGTGGTGGTGGCAAGAAGAAAAGAGTCATGAGTACAGTGGCTAAGAAGGAAGGCACTAAAGAAATAGGCTGTTCCAAGCCAGCAGATTTTATCTGCCTTCTCTCAGCAATGGAAAACATGCAACTGCTATCAGTACACCAAAAGGATTCCAACCAGAACCACTGGAATCTGCTCTGATTTGAACTCCATTTTATGAGGGGCATACTGGAACATCCACATCTCAGGCTTTGTTCGTCTACTCAAGGAAGGCTGGATCATTTATTCTGGGGTTTTTGTTTTGTTTTCTGTTTTGTACTCCCCCCCCCCCCATGATATGCACAAAATCTTTAGAGAAGTTAACTTAAACTACTTCCTTGATTGACTGGTCCTTGTCTACCCTGACTGTTAAAATCCTCTATAGTAAGGTGTGAATATAGGCTATATCCAGAGAAAGGTCATGGCAAACCACCTCTGAGTAATCCTTGTCTAGGAAAAATCCATTACATCTATGGGATCAGAGTACGTTGACAGGTGACTTAAAGGCACGCACATTGCATTGAATACCTTGGTTAGTGATGCAGAGAATTCTCTCAGAGAAAGATTGGTTGGGACTGGATACTTCAAAGACCACTTATTTCCATTTGTTGTCCTCTACACATTCCAATTACCATCTGAGACCTTGCTCTGAAATCATCAGGCATCTGAAGTCCTATGGGCATCAGTAAGAAGTGCAGCCTTGCGAGTCGTGGCACCCAACCTGTGGAATAACATCCTGATTGTTTAGCTGAGAGACCTTTGTTACGGCTGATCACCACCTATCTCATTATGAGTGTGCTAACGCTTCTCATTAGGAATGTCTTAGGACTGCTTTCATTCCCTGTGCCTTGGTTTCTTGAGGTTTGTGAATTTCTCTGTTTGATCAGTTTACAGAGTTGATATTTTCTCATTAATGCAGCCTGTGGGTTTGTTATTATTTTATGTCTACTTTATTGTTGCAAGGTTGCTTTAGTTTCTTCTTCTTCGAGAAACAAAATGGGATATAAGTGTAACCAATCATTCAGTAACTTTAACATGCACTGCAGTTCTGCTGTCTCATGAATTCAATTTGATGTGTGGCATGCTTATAGAAAGTTTGGTCACTACTCTCTAAAGACTATTAAGCAGAAAAGAGTTCCTTCCATAGTTACTGGAAAAAGAGCTACAGAAAGATATCCACAGCAATATATCAGTCAGTGTTTAGTACAAAATTCTTAATATTATTTGAGAAGGTATTATATTATAGTGACTGCTGATCCATCTATAGTAATATAATTGGAGCACACTCAAAGGAAACCAAAGAAACTTTTATGATGTTAAAACAAGACTATTATTAAGTTACATCTAGAGACCCATCACTCCAGGTAGATTATAGACATCTTCCACTAAGAATGGTCAGCAGATATCTGCACATAAACCTGATAGCACCAGACAGAGTGATCTGTCTAGCTCTACAGTACTAATTTAATATTTCAATTTACAAAACCTGCATTTCCAATACACTGCTATACTGCATTAAACAAAATCAGTCTCCCTGTTCCATATTATCACTAAATAATACCGCTAGCTCCCTTAATAAGAGCAGACCATTTGCTGAGGTTGATAAATCAACACAATTTAGCTATCCCTGTTGTTGTAAACTAGTGCAAATTTTCCATTTATTGTTACACAAGTGGATTTAGAGATGGTATTTCTTTTTTTAATGGTAGCTATAAACAAAGTAGCAGATCAAAAGCAATGCTGATTACTGAAATATGCATATATATTCCAGTTTTTCCGGCTTCAATAAGCTGATCACACATAAATGTATTTTATTCAGGTTCTATTGCCCTTTGAAAAACATCACCATCAAACAGGGCTGGGATGTTAAAGCCTTGATTCCACTGAGTTCAGTGAAACATACATCTCCTTTGAAGTAAATGGATGGTTTGTTGAAACCACATAAGTCAGCCAGGCCTGTAGTCAAAGAAATTTTTGCTCTAAATTTCTTAACTGCTTCTTTCTACCTGAACCTTTTCTAAGAAGAGGAGGAGCAGGAAGAGGAGGAGGAAGAGGAGGTGATTGGAACTGTCTCATGTCTTTAAAAATATAAAATGACCAAGCAAAGTGGGGTTTCATGGTATGACTTGGCTTTTGGGCATTCCAATTTGTCCATTTGTTTATATGCCACTCTACAACTCATTTGAATACCAAACTATTGGAACATAATTCAGGAACACAAGTCATGTTCCAAGTTGTTTGTTTGTTTGTTTTAAGTTCAACATTCCACTTATTCTCCTGGGTCCAACAGTGTCATGACATGAACAGAAAGTGCTTCCATTCATGCAAAGGGGGTTCATTCCTCAACCCCCTCCCAATTCCTCCCCCTTTGCTGTATTCTACCATAGCTCATCCAATAGTACTCCAAAGAGGTCATTCCATCCTTCATAACACTTTGTGGCCAAGGCATAAGGAACCATTTGAGGAAGAAAGTGGCTGATAACTCCATGGCCAAAGTGCTCCTGTTATGCAGCAGGGTATAGTTGCACATTTCAAGCAGCACCATGAAAAGGGAAAAGTGAGATGAAGGCAATCGCTGGCATCTAGTTGAGGCAGAAAGAGAATTCCAAGTGATGCCTCTAACAAGAAGCAGGGAAGGACATTATGCCCTGCTCCAGGCAGGAAAATGACTGGTACTGATCAGTTCTCTGAGAAAAATCCACACTCTGATATTAGCATCAAATAATTGTCATGTGCTAGTACTGATGTTATCCCAAAAGGTGGGTGACTCAGAGGTCCACCCACAATACCAGTGCCTACATGGAACAGTGGGGAATGATTAGCTCAAAAGGAGGCTTGCAAGAGAGGGGTAACCTTGCAGGATCTTTCCACCTATGTATACTGGTACTAATGCAGGGACATCAGTTGGAGATTAAAAGAATGTTTTATTGGGGGAAGATGACAAACACACACAAAATCCAAGCAGTCTCCCAACCACTCAAAGCTAACTGAAGGAAAATTAGATATCAAGAAGCTGGGATGAAGTAGGTTATATTTTCCCATCCTAGAGAGAAAGGATGAAGCAATGTGGCTTAGACTAGAGGTCTGAGGGCAGCACAAAATAGGAATCGGAGCAGCAGAGTGATTACCTACGTCCAGTGTACTATGAGTTGCCAGGCTCAGAGTCAGGCTTTAAATACCATTTTTCTGCTCTGGAAGAGAAGGTGTTAATGGCTTTCTGGCAGAGAAAACAATGGGGGTCCAGAAGGAGCTAATGGTTGTAGCATTAGGTGACAAAGCACTGATGGGAACAGGTATGTATGCTGAATTTTTTATTACCTTTTTTTTAATAAAAATGCCAGATGATGAAATTAAGGAAAGTTTAGGCAGGAAGAGGGAACAGGTTGATGACAATCAGGAGCTCTACTGAGACAATTTTGTGTGCTATTGTATTTGAATGTTGAGTTGTTGAGGGGATTACCACAAGTTCATTATCACCAGAGCTTCCTCACTGATCCCTTGAACTGTGAGCTGGCCATGCCTTGAGATCCCATCTGACCTACTTTTGCACACGTTCAGCCAATCCTCTCTACCAGCATGGCTATTCAGCCTTAACAGTGTATGATTATTTAATGCCAATTAAATAATGTCCTTTGCCAATCATATCATGGAATAGGGCTGTACAGCATAGTAACACTGAGACATCAAAATGAACCCAATATCTACATCTGAGGTGGGAATGGTGCTGCCCTCCAGGGGTTGCTGAATTGCAGCTACCAGCATTTCTCACCATTAGCTAGGGCTGCTGGGATTTTCAGTCCGACAGCATGTAGGAAGGATGCAAAATTTCCACCCCAATCAAGACTTATACCAAAGTTGTCAGGCTGAAGACCTTCTCAGCCCACACAGTGAATTTATGATAGGAGTAAAAAGTGATGAGACATCATAGCTTTTAAAACAATGTCAGAAACGCTGCATTTTATCAGTCTGGAATAGTAGCTGGTGCCCATTGGGGCTGGTTAGCTGGATAACTGGGCAGCTATTAGTAAGCTGTGTCATATGAAGTTGGATGCAGGGTTCACAACACTACAGTCAATGAGAGATACTGTCAGCCTTCAGGAAGCAAGTAACTTCAGGATTATAGGAGTGAAGAATCTTCTAGGAAAGTCTGACCCATAAAATAATACAAAAACACACCTCAGAAGCTGCTTTTTCCCCCTCTTCAAACAACTGTTCATTGCACAGAAAAAGCAAAATGAAGCAAGTGGTAACAGATGGAGCATTCCAACTATCATCAGCTGTGGTAGAGAGAGTATCAAGAAAACTGAAAAACTGGTAAGTGGAAAGGTGCATTATTACCCCAAACTCCTTGGTTCTAACTTTCATGTATTTACAGTTTGCTGCATTTATACCCTAGTTTTCCTCCAATGAACTTTATCTTCAAAATAACCTTCTGAGATAAGTCAAGGTAAAGGAGGTGGTAAGGTCATCAGTGAGTTTCATGGCTCTATAGGAACTTGACCTTGGATTTCCCAAGTTGCAGTCCCATGATACTGTTTTGTTTTCCATTTGGAACTGCACAAATATATCTGCCTTTTGTTCAGCTGCCATGTCTGCTACCTGATCTTTTCTTTTCCTGCCATACTAATTTCCCAGCCATTGCTCTAGAATGCCCTTCATTCATTTCTCTCTGCTGAGGTACAAAAATGATTTCTCCCCCAAACTGTAAACTGAAACTACTCTTGTGACTATAATAACCTGACAGTAATGAAAAGAGGCAATCGAGTAGATAATAAAATATAACAGTAGCATTTAAGTCGGGAATTTGATTGGGGCCATCCCACTCGGTGTCTCAGATTGTAGGACAGGGGGCATAAAGAACAGTGTAGGATGTAGCCCTGAATGTCTTTCAACAGGTCTGGTGCTCTTGTCCTCTCCATTATGTGGAAAGAATATTCATAGTTATTTGTTCCCAGGTTGAAAAATGGGTTTCCTGAAAGCTGTGGACCTCTGTCAATAAAAATAACAGAACAGCAATAATTGTGTGCATTTTTCTCCTGGTGTCCAGTGTCCTAAAGGGTTGCACTGAAATTATGCTACAGAGAAAAATATAGCGAGTTTTGTTCTAGTGTAACTTTTTTTTTTCCTGCACAGGAAACAGGAAGATTGTGATAAAGAAAATATGTTTTCCTCTGCAGAATAATTCCTGCACAATGCATTGGAGCTTTCAAATACGGGAAGAATACTGCAGAAGAATATTTATTTTCCCCTGCAGCGGGGGGAAAACTATTTTAATTCGACTCTTGCATGTGAGGACCAGAGCTGTATCTTTAAATTCAGCACAGCACATTTTTCCAGATTGTTCTTTACACTATCAGATTTTGAACAAAAGATAATACACAAAATAATCAACCTTATTTAAACAAACTTCAAGATTTGTTTATATACAGCAACTGATATGCATTTTTATATGAAAAAATGAGCTACTTCTTCCTTCTGCCAGTATTTGCATCTCTTTCATCATCATCCCTCACCTTCAAAAAGTAAAGTAATATTTTCCACAAGCTTATATAAAAGTCAATGTTTGTCTGTTTGTGAGTTTGTCTGTTTGTCAATGTCAGGCAGGTGAAGACCTCATATGATTGGCTAAGTGAGGTGAGAAGACCTCATATGATTGGCTGGCTGTGGGCACTTTAGGGAGGGGCCTTTAGAACTCTCAGCCAGGGAGCTCTTGGGCCTCGGGCCAGTTGCTATGGAGGTGAGGCCTACCATCAATAAGGATGCCAGAAAACATTTGGGAAGCATATGTGGGAAAAATTAAAGTAACATACACAACATCGCCCATTTCCACACTACACTGTCATAGTGCTATTATTCCACTTTCAATATCCTGTGGAATTCTGGGATTTGTAGTTTAAGGAGGGGCATTTAAGAATTCTCAGCCAGAGAGGTCTTTGGACTCAGTAAACTACAAACCCCAGAATTCCACAGGATGTTGAAAGTGGAATAATAGCACTTTAACAGTGTAGTGAAGAAATGGCCATTGTTAGAAGGTCTTCTCGCCTCACACAGTAGATTGTATGAGTTCCATGTGTGAGGAATCTTAAAGCTGAAATTCAAAACAAAAAATGCTTCCAGAAAAATGTAAATACATTGCACAAATTCAACAGAAAGGGGGAAAAAAGCCAGTACATCAATGTCACCAGACAACACAGATTAGATTGGGGACTATGGGGAAAAGTCACAGATATTGGAATAGGCCAGTTGCTATGGAGATGATGCCTAGCAGCAAGAAGGACAGTGTATTCTCCCAGGAACCCAACTTCTGTATGTTAACAGCTCTGAATAAAGATTGGATTGGGAAATATGGGGAAAATTTACAGGTACAGAAATATGCCGGTTGCTATGGACATGAGGCCTAGCAGCAAGAAGGAGGACAGCATACTCCCTCAGGAACCCAAACTGTGTATGTAAATAACTCTGAATACAGACTGCATTGGGAAATATGGAGCAAAGTTACAGGAAATGGAGAAGACAGTTTGGTGAGTTCTTAAGAGAAAAATAAAAACCCCAAGCAATGCCAGGTAAATACGCTAATAGATAAATAAACAGCAAGAACAAGGGATCCTTTCCACCTGGTTACCAGTTCCGCTGGGAGACATGGAAATCCAACACTACAAAAGAGATACTCCTTTCTCACAATGAAAACTCCATACCAAAATTTCATTTTAATCATTTCTCTGGCCGTGCTTGCTTTCAGTGTCCCAAGTACAAAGCTAACATCTCTTCCCTCCAATGGAAGAAATCAAGACAGTGTGAGTAGAAGGAGGGAGCAACACCAGCAGCTCCTGAGATTTAGCAGTTTATATCTGAGTTAGAAACATTTGCATGCCTATACTCATCCTTGTACATCCTTCTGGTTGACCATTTATGGTTGAAACGTTCAATCTATTAGCTTTCTGATTGAGACTAATCAGACTTGCCTGACCCAAATAGTCTTCAAAAATAGCATAAGCCTTCAAAAATAGCACCATGCCTCCCATTAACATCCCGGCAACCAAGTCACAAAGGAGCCCTTTGAGACAGTAATACAAGAACAATAGCCCTTCATTCTCATAGAATGTCTGAAAGATTTTTTTTTTCCTGTAGCCATTAGGTAATGGAGGACAAAATCTGTATGGATATAAATATGAAGGATGATATCATCAAAACACTTTAAATCAATGCATATCCATGTGATAAAATCCCCAAAGTTGTAAAATTTCGTCAGATAGTGCTGCCAAAGCCTTGGAGATAAAAATCCATGAAAATTCAAATCTAAATAGAAAAGAAATTTTGACCAATCATTAATGGTTCAATACACTAATCCTTTAGATCAGTTTCACCAAGAAAAAGACAGAAGATTAGCCTTCTATATAAATTCTGATAGCTGAATAAGAAGGGATATTAGTTGATCAAACTTGTCCCTATTTAAGTGAAAAACAAAACATCAAGTGATCCAAGGCACTCAATTGTGCTTAGCTAAAATTAAGGACATGCCCTTCTACTGCACATTTTACAGGAACATGGTCTACCTTTTCAATGCAATATATTTCAATACAAGCCTTTAAATGGCAAAATTTTCCCCAGAAAACACACCACAAGAGCTCTCTATGGCAGATACATAATTAATAGGAAAGAAGGAGACGGAAGAAGATTCCATCAAACAGTCAGCCTCAGCAGCATGTTTTGATTCTGATAAAAATTAATTTTATAAACTGCAGGAGTTTGAAGCAAACATGTAAGTGCTAAAGAGACCTATTGCAGTCTTCTCAGCATGGAAGAAAGACTGAAAGCGCTGTCAAAAAAGAAAGGTTACATTGTTGAGGCTACTTTACGTATGGACAATTTTTCCCCTTTTCACTGGCTTTTGGGAAAGAAAAGAATAAATGGAGAACCACATGTACTCACAGTAGGAACATCTGCTGCCTAAAAGTAGACATTGAAAGGTAATCTTAGGTGACATGGCGAACCTCTAAATATGTGGTCACTCTGAGAATGAACTTTTAGCTGTGGCGGTGGGGGGAGACTGCTTTTTGATTTATACAAAGTTCAGTATGTGTCTCTAAGTTGCAGTTTTATGCCAATAGCTAGGTATAAGCTCCACAATGAACACAATGGTACTGGATTGCTCTGTGCACACAATTGTGCTAGAACTACAGTCTTTGCAAGTTTTATATTACACTTTTATGTTATGCCATGTAGAGAGAGAGAAAAAACATGTACAATCTTTTGGATGCACATCAGTGCTACAGCCTCTGTCCCTGTACACAGTTACAGCACTTTGTTACCACTTTAACTGCTATGGCTGCATCATGTGGAATTCTGGAATTTGCAATTTGGTGATGGACTACAATCATCTGGCTGAGAATTCTTTTTTTAAAAAAAAATAACTTTTATTAATTTCAAATTGACAGACACTTGTGATACAAAATACAAAATACTTGTGGTACAAAATAGAAAATACAATATATGCAAAATACAAATGTACAGAAGGAGAAGAAAGAAAGAAAGAAAGAAAGAAAGAAAGAAAGGGAAAAAAGGAAAAGAACAGAGCAAGAGAAAAAGGTTAAACATTCAAATCTAGGCATTCCACATTTAACACTTTAACAGAAAAGTAACTTCCCAATTTGCTTGGATTGCTGGTTCTAATTATCAATTATCACCTCCTTTTTAGATCATATATTCCCATATATGCTCCTTACCAACCTAAATCTATCTAATTTTTGCATATTGAATCCAATAGTTCTAAATACTGTACGAAACTACAGCTCCCAGGTTCCATAGGATGGGACAATCGCAGTTAAAATGGAATTACACTACTATAATTAGTTACTGTGAAACATGCCTAAGATAGATAGAGACAGAGGGAAATCAACAGTAATATCTCAGAACAATAGAAGACCTGCTACCTACCCGGGTCTTCCCCTACTTGGAGCTCCTCTGACCTTATTAGAAGTTCCTTGCATCAAGGGAATTGCTACAGTATGGTTCCTGTTACAGTTTGTCTCTTTCCTATAACACAGTGATAATGTCAGAAGCAAAAGATCACACTGGAAAAATCCATTGCATAAGTCTTCCCACGCCAGATAAATTGAACCTCCATGTTCTCAGGCTTTACCACCACAGGAACAAGAAAGGAGTGGATATTCTGTCTCAAGAAGAAGACAGATAGCTCTTTGCCTGAAGAAGCAGTTGACCCAAGATTACAGATGTGAAGGCCTGGGGGGAGGAGGAATCAGGGAAAAAATGGGAGGAGGAGGGGTTTTATTTCTTCATCTTCTTTTTCGTCCCAGAGATTTTTTTTATAACATTAAAATGGGAAAGTGGGTGCATAAAATATCTTCTCGTAGAAGGATGAACAAAATGCTGAAGGCAAAGTGTTCACATATTTACTACTATGTAAGAGAAAGACTTTTACGTAAGACGTTGTACAGCACCAGATGATTACAATTCCTCACTGCTACAGTGTTATGTTCCATTTTAACTGCCTTAGCAACATCCTATGGAATCCTGGGATTTGCAGTTGATGAAGGCATATTCTGTTTGTTTTGTTTATTTTGGCTGGCTCCACAAACTGAAAAAACCGAAGAGGTCTATTATAGCTGAGGTATTCCTTCAAGGACCTTACAGCTCCATTTGTAACATTTCCTCCCATGGGGAAAAAAAATTGTAGTTATATTCTGAATAAATTGTTTTTGTCATATAGGAAATGTGATCATTTTATGTTAAACCAAGTTTTTTTTAATGCTTTTTATGTTTCTAAATTGACAGACTGACTTGCAATCTGCAAAGGATTCTAATACTGAATTTTTCATTTTTTTTGCTGAAAATTCCCATTTTTTTCCAAGAATGCAGAATGTGGGAGAGACACTTCTTTTACCACGGCTTGAAAAATTTTGAACATTTTATGTCTCTGACAAAGACATTGTAGTGCATGAGTTGCGCATCTCATCTTTGTATAGTAGTTGAATAGACTGGCAGTGAATCTCACTTCAACACTGGATATGGGATACCATCTGCTCCCCCTCTCTGGAGGGAGTAATTGGTAGGGGGCATACGGACATTCAGAATAGGCCACAATGCACACAGGTTAGTCTTCAAATACCTTACCACTGTTTCCCACCCCTCCATTAGACACTGTCCTTCCAAAGTAGCTATCCCACTTTGCCTAATAATAAGGCTCGAAGTATTACAGACACCAGCAGTTGTCTGTGGGAATGGCCCAGCTAGAAATGAAATCTCTTTGATGGCTCTGCTTCTTTGAGAAGAACATAGCAACCCTGCTTTATACAAGCTCTATAGATCCACGGGTTGCCAGGAACAAAAAGAATGAAATAAGGGTTTATAAAGAAAAGCCAAATGTTGCAAACATTAATTCAGATTACCACCAATGATCTGTTATTTTATGGTCAATATTCTTCTGGATTTTTCAGGTCTGGAAATTATTAAGGCAGGGTCACCAATGTCTATTGAAGAAAGAAAGTGCCTTTTTTCTATCTAATGTGACTTATTCAATTTATATTTTTAAACACAGATCATTCTGATTGATTTTTATTTTTATTTGAAAACACTTTACACAAAGAAGGGAAAGAGAAGTGAAGGAAAAAACTATTGGCATCCAAATACTCTCTTTATGGTGTGCTAATCAAGGAAGGGACAGCTCACATCTCAGCAAGGAGTTGGAATTCAGAAAACAGGTAGTGAAGATAAGTTAAATTTTGGACACTTTCATTTCTGTGAAATGCTTAGTGACCCTCCTGACTCCAATTCAGCCATAAAAAATGGGATAATGGTTTTTAATAGAAACGTACAGCTATCATTTGAGGCTGTCATTCCAACCATTCCACACAACCACCAAATATTTCACACCAGACTTTCTCTGAAGGAAAGCACAGGATGTGAAAGTGTCAGTTATCTAATGTATAAAATCCTTTTTGTAGCAGTACAGCCATTGCAGTTGCTCTTCAGATGTACAAAACAGGAAGGGGAAGGGGAAGCATTTCTAAAAAAAAAAAATAAAGTAGTTGGATGTTTCCACAGTCAGAATGGTAAACAATCAAACGTGAATTGTCAGGACACTGTTTTCAGTGTTTTCAGCATTTGCTGTGATCTCTGCACTAAAATATCAGTTCTCTAGGTCCAATTCTCATTCATGAATAAGAAACTATACAGCATTGTTATTGTTTTACCCTGATTCAAAGAGCAAAAAAGTTAGTGATGAGGTTTTCAAAGAGGAAAATTGAGCTATATCAGAAGTTACTCCAAATATTTCCAAAAAATAAATAGCATTTGGGAAATTTCAATGAGTCTAGAGATCAGGGAGGGTCAATGTGTCACTCTCCAGATGTTGATGCACCGCAGCACCCATCAGCCTTACACTAGCTCCAGGGTGTAGGAATAATGACAGCTGAAATACAACCACATTTAGGGGACCATGGATTCCTGGCATACGTAATAAAGATATCGTCATTCCTTCAGTATTCCTTCAGCACTCAGATTGTGTTCACCTTATCAGAATGAGCTGAGAAAACAGAGAAGAGAAGCACCAGGGGAAAAACAGGGGAACAAAAGTGCAAAGGGATAAAAGATGAAGAAGAGAAGGGAAGGAAGAGCAGAGCGAGGGGGGGGTTGGTAAGGGGAAAAGATGGAGAGAAGAAGAAAGAAGTGATCTTTCTCAAAATCACAACAATTAATTCACTGTTGAAGTGACTGGGGGCACCAGGTTTGCATGCAATCAATATCAAGCTTGTTGGTTAATTTGTTTATAACTCCCCTAAGTGCTTAGGTTCTATAAGTGGTAGACTCACTGGTTTGGCGGGGAAAGATCTCAGGTTTCTACCATTTGTTTGTTGGTTGAATAATGAGATTTCCAGTTGGCAAGTGAAGCAAGATGCCAGTGAAAACAGAAAGAGATACCTTAGAATGGGAAACAGCAGCTACCATTGCCACTCAGAGGAAGAAGTCAGTAGGGCAGCCTCAAAAGTCTGTAGTGGCAGAGCTAGAGTTTAGTCCATCAGTGAGGACAAAAGTAACCACAGAGCCTGACAGCAATAGCATCCTGCAACCCTTGAGAAGCTGGTGGAATGTGTCAAGCAAGTGGGTTTTTTAGTGGAACAAGCACCAAGCAACATGCCACCACTGACAGCAACAACAGCATCCAATGACACACAGCAATATCCATAAGAAATCAATCTAAAGCAGCAACCAGGGATGGTACAGAGCAAGATCTACATCTAGCAATTCCATCAATCAAAAGAGGAAAAATAAGCACAGCAGACAGCAAAAGTAGTCAAAACCATCATAGAGGTACAAGGAAACCTGAGACTATGGGTGAATCTTCTTGTTGTGCAGGATGATGATTACCGGAAGGTAGGGGTGCATCATCCAGGTATCCCTACATAGGCCCTGAAGAATCATAGAGAACAGTCACAGGGGACAGTCTTCATCTGGTCCTACAATAGCTTTGGCTGAAGAAAGTTCTCCTGAGCCTTTTACTATACCATAATTGTTAGCAATAGAAGCAATCATTGGGAATTTACCTTGGCTATAAAATATATTGGTATAGTGTGGATGGGTTCTCCTTGCTTCAGATGGAGATTAAGGAGAGCCATGAAGGCTACTTCAACAAGGAGAGGAAGGGTGAAAAGAAAGGGGAGGTTGAGTGCTCATTTAATAAGTGGCTGGCAGGTTGTAACATTTTTATGGGGATAGCTCAATCTGCATATCCTGAATAAGGTTGGCACCTCACAAGTCACTTCAGTAATGTACTAAGTACCTGAGCATTGGTGAGGGAAGCAGTAGTCATAGAGCTTGATGAGGTGTTCGATAAACAGGAATTGCATAGTGAAAAGACTTATACAGAGGTTAGAGGTGTAACATGTCCATTTCAGATGATAACATACAGCTAGCTTCCCGGAAGCCTCTAAAATCTTCAAGTAGGACTTTTCCTAATTCAAAACCACAAAGGCAGGGATCATTAGATAGAGTTGTACCTAAAGGAATGGTAGACAGTAAATTTATTGTGTCAACGCAAGAGGCCTGCAACAGGATCTGACCAATGCATTTACAACTGAGTGATTTAAGAGAGGTGCTTCATGATGAGACTTTTGTCCTTCTGATATTTTTGGGCTGCAGCTCCCATCACCACTTGCCTCAGCTGTCCTGGTTGGGGCATCTGGGAATTAAAAGTCCAGACACAAAATTCCTCATCCTGACTTAAGAGCTGTGATAAAACACAACAGAGTTGTGGGTTAATCCTCGTTCCTTTTAAGAGCGTTGGTTGGTAGTCTTACCTTTGAATGGAGGAGAACTTTTGAGTCTCTTGATATTTTCAACCACAACTCCCATAACCCTTTGTCACTGGCCATGCTGAGTAAAGCACCTAGGACTTACCATCTGGAAAGTTAGGAAGTTCTCATCTAAAATAATGAAGATTATTACAAAATAATCTCACACTAGACTGATCTGGTAGTATAAACAGCAGCCTGCACAAAAGAAGCTATTTAGAAGCACCTGGGTGACTATTCATGAATCTGGAGTTCTACATGAAATGATGGAAAGGATACTATGCAGTAAAATCAACCATCATTCTTCTTTGCAAATATCCACAAAGGAGAGAATTCTTGAGCAGGCAGGATGATTATTTAGGAACAAGAAAATATAATGGTCCCCCTGTGGATTTTACTTTGAGCATCTTGCAGAAACTACTACAGGTAAATCACTTGGAAAGAAGGAATTGCCTTAAGACAGAAGAGGCTCTTATCTGAAGTCTGAACTGATAATCTCTCTGCTGTTTGTCTAATCTTTTTGCCTGAGAGAAAAATTAAGATGCTTTTCCAAGTCAATTTATTGTACTACAAGAACAATTACAAGGTAGTTTCATGGCAATAATATGTACTGTATATTGGTTAACTTTGCATATCAATCTTCATTCAGTAGATTAATTGTCAATACACTATCTACAGACACTAAAACTGTTGTAACATTTTCGTTTCATACTCTGTCTCTTAGAATTTGTTTTAGAAATCAAAAAAGCAGTTATCTTTGTTCAGATTGTAACCCTAGGCAAAATGTGTATTAGAAGCCAAATAAATAAACAAGAGTTCTCATAATCATCTCCTCTTCCTCCTTACATAACCAGCCCAAACTTTAAGATCATTGTTGAGGTCCTTCTCCAGATATCTACCACAGAATAGGTTTTTTCAGTGGTGGAACTTTAGTTACAGAATGGTCTTCTTACACCCTTTCCGCAACTCACCTATTTTCGGCGCTGGTGTTACCACAGTTTCTAGCCGGAGTTGGGGGATACCAGATATCATTTTGATATCAATAATTTGGACTTCCTCACCTATTCCTTCCCACGTGCTTGCAAGGCCCCCGGACAAGCACGCAAACAGGCTCGGTCGCTAATCGCTGTAATATTCCAAACAAATGCAGGCAGGCCAAAAATAGCCATCCTGCCACTTCAGGAGACCTCCAGGCAAGTACCCTCATTATGTTTGCACGCTACTTACAGAGAACTCCCTGCTCCGAACAGGCAGCTTGACGAGCCGAACACTCAAGCGTCAAGCACTCTGCGTTTGCATACTGGCTACCCTATTGATGACTCGGACTTTAACTCAATCATGCTAAATTCTGACCTTTCAGAGGCTTTGTCTCCAGCCCAAAACTCATTGTCTTCCCGCAAGTACGGGCTAGCCTAAGGCCACATTTTCCCCTGTAAGAACCCCTGACTTTGAGAGCTTCCTCGGATCGCTCCCGACCTCCCTCCAGCCTTGCTGCCGCTTTGCTTGGTGAGCCTTCCCCTCAGTCCCACGTACTGAGAACCTTCATATCCGTGAACTCTATCTTCAGACTACCCAGGCTTCAGGACAGGTGCAGTGTTTCCCATACCAAAAACCTCCTCTCAAAATCCCTCCATCCAACTCCAACCTTTATTTCTCTAGTTATCTGTGTGAGTGTGTTGCATACACTTGTTTGATTGTATTGTAATAAAAACAAAAATTATTATTTCACATCTGTTTGCTCCTTGACTCGGCCTGACACCGTAGACGCTGGGTAAAAGATCTCGCTCCGTTGCCCTGCCTCTCGCAGTGCTAACTTGTGCTCTTTGACTAATTTCCCCAACTTGTATAATTTGGAGAGCATTTAGGTGTCCCTCATGGGACCCCCCGAAATCAGGGTAACACTGGGGTGCAGTGCTCACGCGAGCAGCCTCTAGAGAGAGGCTCTCACTTCCCTGCTTCTTCGGCTCAGCACGAGCTTCCTGCTCATGCGAGAGCCCCGCCTCTTCCTTTCACAGTGCAGCCTAGGATCTTCCCAGGCTGCACTGGACAGGAAGTACAACCAGCCTGGCTCCCAAGACTCCGCACACAAGATAAGTACACGCGGGGCCCCGGAGTGATGCGCAACCACACACCATTTTCAGCTTCAAGCTGAAAATGAAAAAATGTGTGAGCGGTCCCTGCCGGGCCCTGGAGCATCGAACAAATGTGAGTGCATCGTGTGGACTGCTACTCACATGTGCGCAACGCTCAAGGGGCCCTTTCGCATTGAAAATGCTGTGCGAAAAGGGCCCTCAAGAGGCTTCCCTACATTATTGGGCAGCAGGTTCTGCAATCTAGGTTGGGGCTGTTCTCTGACTATCAGAGAGGATTCAGCCCTTGCTCCTTTCTTATGGTCTTCATCCAGATACCACCCTCCCGTCCCTGTGATTTTTATTGTTTAAAGGGATCCTTTGGAGATCAAAGTATTCATTTTAAGTTACAGAAGGGTAGATTTTGACTGAGCATTACAAGGAGTTTCTTGACAGTGAGAGTGGTTCAGCAACAGAAGCAGTTGCCTAGAAAAGTGGTGTGTTCCCCTTCTATGGACATCTTCAAAAAGAAACTGGACAGCTACCTGCTGGGGAAGCTTTAGCTAGAGATCCTCCATTGTGCAGGGGATTGGACTCTATGGCCCATGAGGCCCCTTCCAACTCTATGATTTTATAATTCTTAAAAAAAAAAGAGTTAGGAGTCCTGGTCCAGAAGAGTACCTGGGGAGGCAGCAAAGAGTTAAACTTCTCTACTCACATGATGGGACCCTGATCCAAGTTGTATACTTTTTGCTAACTGTAGAGTAACAGAGAAAGGAATGACTCTTAGTTACATTTTTAAAATGTTGTCAAGTTTGAACCACAGCAACTCAGTGTCACAGGCAATTGGCTATTAGGCACAGCTCTACAGACTAACCTAAATGTGGACAGTAATAAGCCAAAAGCCCTAGCAGTAATATGGCAAAAGCCAAAGCTTGTTGATAGTGTTGGACATACACAGGTGGAGCGCCCAGTGACACGGAAAGACCAACCAAATCCTGTCTCACTCTCCCTTTCAACATTTCCTCCTCCACTCTCATAGCTATCATATACTGAGCCTAAGAACAGGCCCTTCTGCAGAAATGGAGATGGTTTGGTATTGAATTTAACTTATAATGAGATCATCACTCAGCCCATAGGACAGTTGGGTGAGTATTTGACAATTTCATGATTTAAATCTATTTATCACATGTAAGTAGTGTTAATGAATCCATTAACACATCCATCTCTTTTCCCTGTCTGGGAGACTTTGGCCATTATATCTCTCTATACAGTGAAGACGAACTTGCCTACTTAGAAAGGTTCCCGCGCTGATCTTTTCAGCTAGGAAGTGACTTCTGTGTAATGATGTTTAGGGAGAAACTCCAGCTCTGCTTATGACTCACATCTCTCTGGGGAAACAGACATTAAATCCCATTATATGTGGGAAACACTGTTATAAAACTGGATTTTAAAAGAAATACAAATTGGAAGGTAGGAAAGACATGCTGGGAGGGAGGGAAAGGTCCAGATGGGCAATTGCATGGAATGAAGCTATGATGTCATCTTGCTGCCTGACACCACCCCACCAGTTATAACACTTATCTTTATAATGAACATTGTCTTCCTCGCTGTGGGAGTTCTGTTCTTGAGTGTGTCAAAAATCAAATACTCTTTGTTCATGTACAATATCTCTCTGAGTGGATACTGAGTAGGTAATATCTCTCTCCACTGACTAAGCCAGTGTATTCCCCTCCCCAACATCTTTCAGCCAACACAGATTCTTCTTTCTGGAGGCCACATCTAGTACCATTGATACAAAGAACCTCACATCACAAGGATTGTCCACACAGCTTCCCCTCTCATGAATGCCTAGTACCTTACCCACCACAAGTCACCCATTGATGCTTTGCTTGTCACTAGCTATTAATTTTAGATCTACTACCCCTGAACATGGAGGTTCCATTTAGCCTTTACAGGTGAGTTTACACTTGTGTAATAGTTATAACATTATATTGAAAACACTGGCTCCTTCTTAAAGCTATTTAAGTTAGCAGCATCTGGACATTATCATAAATCATCTTTCTCACAATAACCATGTGAGAAAAAATACCATGTTACAGATCAGTGGCACTTAGCTAGGTTTTCTAAATTATTAATAGGTAGATCTAGCTTTCCCCTCTCCACCTACATTTCATTTAACCTAACAAGGCTATTTAATACCTTCAGGGCTATTACCAACTTTCTAGTAATCCAGCATAAAGAGATTGCTGGTGGAAAAATGCTTTCCGTTTCAATTCTTTCCTGATTGGATCCCACCCCCACATTCGAGTTTTTTGCCTGACCTTACACAACATATTAGACTCAAACATCCTGTCACACACACACACCCCCGGGAGAAAGAAAGATGAATTGGCCTTTGACAGATTCAGCAAGAACAAAAATCAAAAATGTTCCAACAAAAGGGCTAAGCCCTGTAATATTGCATAGTGCAGACCCATAAAATACCACTACTTAGGTGAGAAGAGAACCACTTTTATATTGATCATGCTGTAGCGTGGGGTTTAGTGACCTTCTTTCTTTTCTTTGAAGCCCTGTTGGTTTCTCAGTTAAGGTGGAACAAGGAAATGTTAAGTCCCTAAGCAACAGATAGGGCACCCGGTATTTATCTGGTTGCTGCAGACTCTGCATCTAGTAGACGTCTTCTGTAATGGAATCTATTTTTCTGCTTGCCTAGTCCTTGTATACTACACAAAATAGCTGACCTTCTGTCTTCCACATCAGTATCACGGTTCCTGCCACCCAGCACCAGACATGTTACACAGTTATCCTCTAAGTTCACATCTGCATCTCACATCTGAGGCCATGAAAGGGAAACACGATTGTTAAGACAAGTGGAATTACATTAAAGATCAAGTGCTGGTGCATTCTTTCTTTAGATTCTTCACAGTTTCTACCACAGTTCCTCAGTTTCTAAAAATACCCCCATAAAAAAAAGCTATAGATATGTGCTGGCATTTTCTTTTACTTATTTATCCCCCGGTGTTCCACAGTCTTTTAGTACTGAGACTTCCCTTTGTGTGTCCTTTTCTTCACTGCCTATGCATCTTTCTCTTGGGTTCTATGTGGTTACTTTTTTTAATGAATATTGCAAACACAATTATAAACTCGGTAGGATTTGCATTTTAAAACAGGCAAAAGAAAACAACAACACAAACAGAAACCACAACTGGATTTTATATATACTCAGTCCCTTGAGTTCAGTGTATCAGCTAAAATACTGCAGTAGTTGCTTGAAGAAGAACCCAATAAAATTGCTTTACTTCGTAAGTCAGCAAATCAGCCTCCGAGTATCCTGGTCTCTAACAAACTCATTTCATACAATTCAGTACAAAGAGTCTAGCAGTTCCCTTTAACCTGTAGGTGCGTGTATATGCCTGCAAGTCACCTGCTAACTTATGGCAACCTCATGAATTTCATAGGCAAAGAATACTCAGAGATGGTTTTGCCAGTTCCTTCCTTTGAAATATATCTTACAGTACCTGGTGCTTGTTGGCAGTCTTCCATCTAAGAACTAACAAGTGCTGACCCTACTTAGCTTCCAATAATAGATGGGATCTGGTGCCTTTAGGGTATTTAGACCCTTTTGATCTGTATAGAAACTGGTATTTGCAAGAATCAACAAAAGATAGCCTTCAGTGAAGAGAAAAAAGATTTATTAGAGAACAGCTTTTAAAGAGAGGGGAAAGATGGTGTCTGCTACCACTTGCTGCATGATTAAGAGAAATAGATGAAGAAAGGTGGAAGAGAGGAAATAATATTGAAAGTATCAGCTCATTGGCAAGGTAGCTATAGAGGAAACAGGCAAAAGACAGAACATACCAGGAAGCCCTAAAGCTCTCTTGTGCTCCCTTTTGTCCTCTGTAGGCACACAGTTAGCTTGTACAAGCAAAATTTTTCCAAAAGTTTCAACAGGTAAAACCCAAAAATACAAATACACAGGAGGATTTGTCCTTCTACCTTCCTTGAACACATAAATTGAAATTTCATTACATAAACAAAGGTATCAAGGACCTGCATTCCTTACCCCTGGGGTAAGGCAGCCACTTTTCCAGCAGGGTTGCACCTGCCTTTGCAGTTGTTATTTTACAAAACCATGAAGGAAATGGAAAGCCTATGAACAAACAAATAAGATCTGTCTATCAACTGGAGGAGGAAGGCGAATGTATGTGGCATCAATTGCAGAAGAATGGCCAGATCCACATCTTAGGCCATTTCCACATTACACCTTTATAGTACTATTATTCCACTTTCAACATGCCATGGAATCCTGGGGTTTGCAGTTTAGGGAGGAGCATTTAGAATTCTCAGCCAGGGAGCTCTTTGACCTCAGAAAACCTCAGAATTCCACAGGATGTTGAAAGTGGAATGATGGCACTATAACAGTGTAGGGCAGAAATGGCCTTAGATATGAACTTTGGTATCTAAGTATTTTGTTTTAATCTAAAATGGTTTAAATTTTAATATTATTTAATCTATTCACCACCCAGAGATCTCATAACAAAAGAGAAGGACTAAAATATTTTCATTTATAAATAAAAATATTAGGTCTCTAGATTGTTATATGTGAAGATATCAAGGTACTTTTTTGATCAACCCAGATTAGACAGAATTTTTTTAAAAAAAAAAGAATTTGGAACCAGACTAAACAGTGTGTATAATCAATTATATCAACACTAATTTGTTTTGTTTCGTTTTGGAGGGAGCATAAGTATACATAAATAAACCATGAATGGTCATAGATTTAGATAGCTTAAGAATTTTAAATATCCAAGAGTTTTTCTGTAGGAGTATGAGATATAGAATCACCATAAAGCTAGCTTTAAATTAATAGCTGAAACAAACAGGTCATGCAGTTCAAAAGTTCTCCTCTCTAGTACAAGGGAAGAATTAGCAGTGCCATCAATTCAAATGTTAATAGGAAAAGTCATTGTCCAGCTTTTGTAGGGCTCAGCATGTGAGAATGCTTTTTGAGGATTCCTCCAGAAAGGTGATTTGTCCCAAATCTTTTCATGTTTTTACTTTATCTTGACGCTTCTCCATTGAAGGGGAAAAATTTTTTCCAGAAAGTCCAAGCCTCTTTCCCCTTTCCACTGAGAGATAAGACACATCAAGCTGAGATATAGCAAACTTATTTCTTTTAGGAATACATTCTGGTTCTCCCCACCTACCTGCAGGACTCTGCAACATAAGAGGTGCTTGTGAAGAGGAAGACCTCTCCTTTACAGAGAGCAGAGCTTATGTATATTTTTTTAAACATTTACAGCTGGATAAACCAAACTGTGCATGTCAGAGCCTTTGGAATATGTTCTCAAAATGTTCTGAATAACATATAGAGAAGACATAAGTAAAGACAGCTAATACTGAATAGTTTAACATATACTAAAAAATATGGCTAGGGCTAAAATCCATTCTTATGTTTATTGTCACCTTCTTACCCTGGTGAAGGACAGCTTTTTCTGAGAAACAGGCAAATTTGGCCAGGCGTTTCTTGGTTCAAAGGCTAGAGGTTATATTTATTGAATGCAAAAATACAAAAAGGTTCTGTTATAACAGGGTGCCGATAGAGATTCGGAACCCTGAACAAAAGGCTAGGACATGCTTTTATAATCTGGGATCCAGGTGATCAGGGTGCACACCCACTGCAGCATTTTTCACCAATCACAATATTCAGGTAAACATTATACACACCCATTGCAGCCACCCACCCCATATTAAGTAATTGCCCAGAAACTTCTGACCATACAAGGGTAAAGGTCCAGAGACTTCTGACCATGTAAGGAAATCTCCAGAGGGGCAGGTAGTATGAAGTTTCTTCCAATCACAAGTGACCTTCCAAACATGGCCAGATTCCGGTGAGGTGGTAATAGACATGAGTCAGCAGACGGGAGGGGCTGGGGTCTCCTGTGTACGTGACAACTCCTTAATCTGTGATGGTGATTGTCTTTCCCCCACTCACATTATGTTAGTAGCAAAACCCAAAGTTTCCATCAAGAATGATATCTCTGTTAGGTATTAACATAATGCATTTCTGTTGCATTAACATAGAGAAGCCACGATTTCTATAACCACTGTCGTCCTCCTCCTCCTCCCCCGCCATTTTATATGTCTATATATCTATATATAGCACAGTCACTGTGGTACTGAAGGGGTTAAATCCAATGCCACTTGCATAGGAAAAATAAGCGAATTGAATTGTGCCTCTGAGTAAATTGCAGATGTCTTTGTCTTATCTCAAATTTTAGGAATGGCCTTGCAACACTCAAAGGTCTGGGAACTAAATGGGAGTAAGCATACTCCCTCATTTTGGCTACGGGCATCATTTAGTATCATTTTCTAACTAACTCTTTGTTCTCCTCTGTGCCAGTCAATGATGTAATGGAAAAGTTAACTAAAGATCTTTTTCTCCAGTGATGGGCGGGCTAAATAAATGATTGATTGCTGACATAGAAGGCAAAAGGTATATAGTGATGCTACCTCAATTAATTGACACAACAGTTCTGGGATAACTGTTGTCCTTGCGCAAGTGATTGTTAAACAATAAAATGGCTTTTTTGATTTTTCCCTGGAAACCTGGTCTTCGTCTCTTTCCTGGCCACAACAGTACAATTGAAAGAACAACAAAACAGCAGTGGTGTATTTAAGTCTTTTACTCCAAGTCTCAAGTGAAGTCTCAAGTCTCTACTTTCAAGTCTCAAGTCAAGTCTCAAGTCTGGGAACCAACTTTATACACCAACCAAAATTTCATAATTATTGGATAGAGTGAAATAAATTCAGTTTTAACAATTTAAGCAGAGTTGTCTGTCCACAATTGCAATTTTGCCATCTGCAGCTTTGGAAGCAGGGGATAGGATCCTATCTTACTCCCCATTACTGAAGATTCAAAAGATTTAGAAGGAAGGATCCTTCATCCTCAAGCCTGTTGCCTAACACATTTGCTGTTCCCCTCTGAGAAATGCACCCTGCACTCTGGGGGCGAGTCTTGTCTTCTGCTCTTAGGAAATGTTTCAGAAGGCTTCTCCAATATGCAGGAGGGACAGGCTGCTGAGCAGACTTCAAGCTTGCCTCAAGCCCATTGCCTAACCTGTTTGCTGTTCCCGTCTGAGAGATGTGCCCACACTTTGGGTTTGAGAGAGATTGTCATGTGTCTAGTAGGCAAAAAGAGATGGAGGCATTGTTCAAAGTCGTAAGGTTTCTGGATGAATGGGTTATGTTAACTGAACCAAGGGCATCAAGTCAGCCATTAAAAATATACAAGTCTTGAGTCAAGTTGAGTCAGTGCATCAATTATGGCCAAGTCAAGTCTGAGTTGAGTCACTGAAGCAACTTAAGTTCAACTTGAGTCCGAGTCTATCAATTCGAGTCTACATCACTCCAAAACAGTTCCCTGCCATTAGGCTTACAATCTAATTAAGACATGACACAAAGGAAAAGGGGATGGCAGTGTGAGAGAGGATTAAGTCTTTCAGATACTGGCTCTTCTTCTCTCCCTCTGAGGCCAGGGAAGTGGCAGTTCAGATGGAGGAGGGGCCTTTCATCTGCTTCTGGGCATGATGGAACTATATTTAGATGATGATGATGATGATGATGATGATGATGATGATGTGATGATGATTACTACTGTTACTGCAGTCTAGGCCTACCCGGAGATAGCACCCGATATCATTTTGATAGCAACCAATTCGGCCTTCCCCTGCCACCCCGCTCCCCGTGTTTGCGAGGCCACCGGACAAGCACGCAAACAGGCACGGCTGATAATTGCTGGACATTCCATTCCCCACCCAGGCAGGCCAGATCCAGCCAGTTCGTCGCTTCAGGGACCTCTCCAGCAAACACCTCATTACATATGCACAATAATAACAAAGGCTTCCTGCCCTGAGCAGGCTACTGGACAAAGGCTGTGCTGTCCACTGGTAAGCGCTGCATATTTGCATACTGTCCACACTATTGTTAATTCAGCTCTGATTCCATTATGCAAAGTAGTGACCTTTCCGAGACATTGTCTCGCACCCAAAACTCATTGTTGTCTTTGAGTAAGGCATAGCCTGCAGTCCCAATTCACCCTATAAAACCCCCTGATTCCGAGACCTTCCTCGGATCGCTCCTGAGTTTCATCCCGTCTTGCTGCTGCGTTGCTTGGCGACCTCCCCTCAGCTAATCAAGCTGAGCTGCTTCTCTGCACCCCTGGCTTCTCTCCCAAGGTCCAGGACGATGAGACAGGTGTCGTATAGCAATAGCAATAGCAATAGCATTTATTTCTATACCGCCTATCAACTAGTGTTATCTAAGCGGTTTACAATGTATTTTAGCTAATTGCCCCCAACAAGCTGGGTACTCATTTTACCGACTTGCGAAAGGATGGAAGGCTGAGTCAACCTTGGAGCCTGGCAGGATCGAACTCACAACCTTGTGGTTGCAGTACTGGCATTTAACCACTGCGCCACGTATCACCCATTTTCCTCTGAAAGTTCCTGTCCTTAATTCAACATCTAATTTCTTAGTTAGCTGTGTGACCGTGGTGTCTTTGATATTTGTTTGTATTCAATAAAACATCATTTTTATTACTTTAAACCCGTCTGGCTGCTTGACTGACCTGTCCCTGTAGACGCTGGGGTGCAAGATCCTGCTAAGTTACCCTGCCTCTCGCTAGCTTAAGTGAGTGCTCCAGCTAATTTCCCCCAAAACTGTGTTTCATTGTTTGGTTATTTAGGTGTTCCTCCCGGGACCCCCAGTAAACAGGGTAACACTACTACTATTCATATTTCCTTTCCCAAAATCGGGACTCAAAGCAGCTGTCTGAAAGAACAAAAAAATTAAAATCATACAAAAAGTGAATATTAGAATAGATCTAAACTAGTAACATTATTAAAACAATTCAAACCTCAGGGTAAAAGAACCAAATGCAATTGAAAAAGATAAAAAGCTATTAAAAACAGTTCAGCTTAAAACAAGACATCACCCCCCCTGCCCATTCTTTAAAAATGTTTTGTTTTAAAAGTTTATTGGGATAAAAAGATTTTCACTTGCCATGGGAAGAACAATGAAAAGGGGGGTCACTCTGGCCTCCCCGGAAAGGGAGTTCTAGAGTCTAGGAGCCACCAGCAAGAAGACCCTCTCTTGTATCTCCACCAACCACGCTTGCAACACTGGTGGTGCTAAGAAAAGGTCCTCTCCTGATGATTCCACAGCCTGGAAAGGTTCATATGGTAAGATAAGTTCTCTTGGATAGCCTGGATCTGAGCTATATAAGGCTTTATGGGTCATAACCGAGACTTTATTATCAAACTAACCCTTTTTTCCTTCTTTTTTTCCTCCTTGCAAGAATTAAAAGGGCTAGATGAGAGAGAAATATATGAGTTATTGCTTCTTCCATCATTCCCATTCCATTCATCCGTCCTAACCCCTTTCATTCCCATATCATCCCCCATCCACCTCCTTGTAATAATGTTGAGTTTTATAAACTGTCTGAAATCTTAGCAGTAAAGCAGTTGGTTCCTATGCTAAGAAAGAGTACAGTACACGGACACACACAAGCCAGCCTGAGAACTCAACTGCAGAAAAGTTTCCAACCCTTCTTCCTTCTCCTCCTCCTCCCTTTCCCAATCTTTTACCTTTCAATGTCTAAAATAACTCTCTCTAGAGCCTTAGTATTCAATATAGTTCTCTCCTATGTTCAATAATGTCAACAATAAAAACCATACGTTAGTCAACCAAGTAGAAGAACCTCTCTGACATGTTCCCCTCTTCTTTCTCCCTTTCCCAATCTTGCATCTTTATCTGCCATTGCAATTGACTGGAAAGGAGTGGACCTTTCCAAGTAGCAGCTTAGCTGTGGCCCTTTTCACACAGCATTTGCCATGCGAAAGGGCCCCTCAAGTATCGTGCGATTGCGAGGAGCGATCTGCACAATGCACACAATCGTGCGATGCTCCAGGGTCAGGCAGGTGCCACTTTCAGCCAAAAATGATGCGCTATCACGCATTGTTCCAGGGCCCCACACGCGCGGTCATACTTCCTGCCCCAGTGCAGCCTGGGAAACTCCCAGGCTGCACTGCAGAAGGGAAGAGGTGGGGCTCTCATGCTACCTGTTTGGGAGCAGACAGCTCATGTGGAGCTGAAGCAGTGGGGATGTGAGGGCCTCTCCCTGGAGGCTGCTCACACGATCCCTGCACCCCAGCACCGAAAAAAGGCAAGGTGCAGAAAGGGTCTGTGTCATGCAAAGTCTCTGCAGAGCCATTATTTTTTAAAAAATGAAAACATTAAAAGAAGACATTTTGGAATTGAAGGGAAGGGAATCAGGGCAGAAATATCCTAAGAACAGGGAGAGGATAGGGACTGGACATGCCTATTTTGATCATCACAATGTATGTTATGACCAAATATATATTTTTTGAAAAAAACTCAGCTTTTATGTATGAACCAAATACTTCAGAATGCTGCAGAAAAGCAGGATAAATAACCCAAAATATGATGTGATTGGCAATAGGTCATTTTGACTTTTAAAAAAATAAAACTGATAAGTACAGTGACAAATACCACAACCTACCAGCAGATTTGCTCCATCTTGAAGGATCTTGGAAGTAATACAGAATACATTTTGAAAAGTATATAGAAGAAGGTGTCTCAAAAATTCTTCAACACCAACATCTTTGTCCTTGTGGGTGAGGAGACATGCACATACATTTCAAACAGATGAAATTGATTAATTGATTGCTCTAAGCTTTTTATGTTCCAGGAGATTTAACAGCTGAAAATAAATAACTTTGAACCTTCTTGTGGTATAGTGGTTTGAGCATTGGACTATGACCCTGGAGGCCAGGGTTCAATTCCCCGCTCAGCCATGGAAACCCACTAGGTGACCTTGAGTACATCACACAGGCCCTTTCCGCAACTCACCTTTTTGTGGAGCTGGTGTGCAGGGATCGCGTGAGCAGCCTCTAGAAGAGGCTCTCGCGTCCTGGTTCCTTCAGCTCCGCAGCTGCTGCCTGCTCATGCGAGAGCCCCTCCTCTTCCTTCCACAGTGCAACCTGGGATTTTCCCAAGCTGCGCTGGGGCAGGAAGCATGAGCGCCCTGGCTCCAGAGCTCCACATGCACAGCAAGTGCGCGCGGGGCCCCAGAGCGATGCGCAGTCACGCACCATTTTCAGCTCACAGGCGAAAATGAAATAGTGCACGGTCAGCGCCTGCCAGCCCCTGGAGCATCACACAACTGCGAGTGTGTCGTGTGGACCGCTCCTCACAGTTGTGTTATGCTTGAGGGGCTCTTTTGCATGGCAAATGCCATGCAAAAAGGGCCACAATCTCAGTCTCAGAAAATCTCATGATAGGTTTGCCTTAGGGTAACCATAAGTCAAAAACAACTTGAAGGTACACATCAACAGGTTTCCTGTGAGTTGTTTGCTGTGCACTTGCAGTTAGTTGGGAATTTCAAACATATTACTGTCTGAAGGATTGCCATTTAGATTACTTATTTTACAAATACAGTCTTTGGAAAGAAAACTCTGCACTAAGTAAACCATTCCATGAAATTTTTGACAGAAACTAATTTCTCTCATTCTAAACCTGGAAAGAGTAGCTGGAGGAAAATGGAGGGAGGGAGGACTCATCTCCAAGGATCATTATCATCTCCGTTATATCTCAGGAATTACTGGCTGTGAGATGAGGAGCATTTTCTGGATCAAACACTTGAAATTGTTAGTGCTTTTTAGAGGAAGAAAGATTATGCACATATTTGCTTACGTTCAGGAACCTTGCGAATCACACACTGTTACAATCTGCATTTTATATGAAAGGAAGGAATGTGATTGCATTCAAATCCACAAAACAAATATACATCTCCGGATATGACAAGGAATGTGAGCAGCCTTTTCAGCAATTCTGTGCTCCCCAGTGGCATATGCCCAAGAAAAAGTTCAGAGTGATGAAAGAAATTAACAGAATGGCTCTATGAGAGGAAGGAAATAATAGGAGGTTAATGTGAAAGTTTTACAGTGCTCAGAGCAGAGCAAATTGGTTTGAGAGAGAGGTTAGCTTCTTAAATGTTAAGATCATAAAGCTGAAGAGCTCCCTTGATTTATTATCAATTGCACACCACTAATGTAAATTCTAGGTAACTGTGGTGGGTCATTCTACACTAAATTAAATGTTATCTACCAGTATGACATTAGTAAAACATGATAAAGTTCCATTAATGAAGAACCATTTGAAGTGGTACCATATGTAAATAGAGTTGGATTGGCATCTGATAAGAAGAGAGGCAAGTTTTTAAATGGCTTTTGACAACTTATAGTGCATAAAGTAGTAAAATATGAAGAGGGCAGCTCTAGCATCTATCAGGATCCATGCATGCTCATATAACCTCAAGACTGTGTTAGTGTAAAAGGATTTCTTTGAAAGACTAAAGATATCACAGAACACGGAAGGTTACCTCCCAATGGTGTTAAACTGTAAAGGGTACTTTTTATTGTGCATCTGTCCTGTAGGCAGAATTTAACTGCATGGGGATGGGAAATGTGGCTGTAGATGTAAGAATGGCTGAATTTCTGTCTTATTTCTCTAGCAGAATGTCACCAAGGTGTTAGAAAGGATGAACGGGCCAAGGCACAGTATTACATATGTGGACTGGATGCTCTGAGGCAGCCCAGTTTGAAAAATGCTGTTACAGTTTTAAGCTGACATGACAAATCAATATATAAAACATTGCAAGACACTTATGTTATTACCTACTTTTCTAGGCCCCAATGCTAACTGAAATTGTAAGCAGTTGATCTCAATTATGTTGGCTGTCACTCAACTCGAAACAGCACAGCATTGGAGAACATTAAAAAGTTTTAACTTTCAGAGACTGTCTAGAGAGAATTTGAGGCATTGCCTTTTTGGAGAAATTAATCTATCAGATGAATTTGGCTAAAGGATTAGCTAGATATGACACATTTGAAGAACTTTAGTACCCATTTTTTCTTTATTCAAATGACAGTGGTTCCCCATTTGGCCCTCATCAATGAGCATTGAGGTCCTGGAAATCTTCTTTTTAACAAGAACAAGAACAACAACAACAACAACAACAACAACAACAACAGCAACAGCAACAGCAACAGCAACAGCAAAAGTAGGGTAACCATGTGGGGCAAGCAGCAAAATACAACAAAATCCAAAATCAACAAAAAGGATGACACCTCTATTGGCCAATCAAAATGTAGAAAATACATCATGCAAGCTTTCAAAGTTTCACTGGCTATGATGTTAAAAATCATACAGGAGAAGAAAATTCATGATGTTAGAGTTCCAAGCCTAGATTTTGTGTCAGATGTTACTTCTTTTGTCAGTTAAGATGGTATATAGGGATATCAATGCAGGCAGGGGCATTTTGACTGGTCAGTAATGGCATTGTTCTTTTGTGAAGTTTGGATATTGGTGTATTTTGCTGCATAGCCAACTCTCTTCCCCTGAATATGGCCACTTCTGTACTAGACTGTTATAGTGCCAATATTCCATTTTCAACATCCTATGGAATTCTGGGGTTTGCAGTTTAGGGAGGGGCAGCTTGAATCCATTGCTCCTTGTCCTGGTCTCTGGAGCAGCAGAAAACAAGCCCTATCCTTCCTCTACATGGCATCCCTTCAAATATTTAAACACGGCTATCATGTCCCCTCTTAACCTTCTCTTCTGCAGACTAAACATACCCAGCTCTCTAAGTCTATCCTCATAGGGCATGGCTTCCAGGCCCCTCACCATTTTGGTCACCCTCCTCTGAACTTGCTGCAGCTTGACCATGTCCTTCTTGAATTGGGGTGCCCAAAACTGGACACAGTATTCAAGAAGAGGTCTAACCAAAGCAGAGTAGAGTGGTACCAGTACCTCCCTCGATCTAGACACCAGACTCCTATTCATGCAGCCAAGAATTGCATTGGCTTTCTTGGCTGCAGCATCACACTGCTGACTCATGTTCAGCCTGTGGTCTATTAAGACTCCGAGATCCCTTTCACACGTACTGCTATCCAGCCATGTGTCCCCCATCCTATATTTCTGTATTCCATTTTTTCTTCCTAAGTGTAGGACCTTACACTTCTCTCTGTTGAATTTCATTTTGTTAGCCTTGGCCCAGCTCTCCAATCTGTCCAGGTCATTTTGAATTTTGATCCTGTCCTCTGGGGTATTAGCAACCCCTCCCAATTTGGTGTCATCTGCAGATTTGATGAGCATGCACTCTATTCCTTCATCCAAGTTGTTGATAAAAATATTGAACAGCACTGGGCCCAGGACAGAACCCTGTGGCACCCCGCTAGTCACTTCTCTCCAGGATGAGAAGCAGCCATTCGTGATCACTCTTTGGGTTCGGTCGGTCAACCAACTACAAATCCAACCAACAGCAGCCCTGTCCAGCCCGCACTTTACTAGCCTCTTTGCAAGAATGTCATGGGGAACTTTGTCAAAAAGCTTACTGAAATCGAGATATGCTACATCCACAGCATTCCCTTCATCTATCAAGCTAGTAACTCTACCATAAAAAGAGATAAGATTAGTCTGGCAGGACTTATTTTTGAGAAATCCATGTTGACTTCTCTTGATTACCGCATTGCTTTCTAAGTGATTAGAAACTGACCGCTTAATGATCTGCTCCAAGATCTTTCCAGGTACTGCTGTCAGGCTGACTGGGCGATAATTATTTGCGTCCTCTTTTTTCCCTTCTTGAAGATGGGGACAACATTTGCCCTCTTCTAGTCTACTGGAACTTCTCCTGTCCTTCAAGATTTCTCGAAGACTATAGCAAGCGGTTCCGAAATGACCTCTGCCAGGTCTTTTCATATCCTAGGATGCAGTTCATCTGGCCCTGGAGACTTGAATTCATCCAGTGTGGCCAGGTATTCCTGTACCACCCCTCTACCTATTACGTGCCTCATTTCCCCTGCTTCCTCACCTACTCCCCAACCGCCAGGTTGAGTGCTTGTATCCTTCTGGGAAAAAACTGAGGCAAAAAAGGTGTTAAGTAGTTCTACCTTTTCTCTTCCCCCTGTTAGTAATTCACCATCTTCTCTGCACAGCGACCCTATCGTCTCCTTCTTTTTCCTTTTGCTGCGGACATATTTAAAAAAGCCCTTTTTATTGTTTTTAATGTCTCTGGCCAGCCTAAGTTCGTTCTGTGCTTTAGCCTTTCTGACCTCCTCCCTACATCTCCGGGCCACTTGCTTAAATTCTTCTTTGGTGGTTTCCCCCTTCTTCCATTTCCTATACATGTTTTTTTTAACACTGAGCTCAGCTGAGAGTTCTTTAGTCAACCATTCTGGTTTCTTCAGATGCCTTCCATTTTTCCTCCTTATTGGCACAGTTTTAGACTGTGACTTCAGTATCTCCCTTTAAGGAACTCCCATGCCTCCTGAACTCCTTTCCCTTTCACTATTCTTGATGACAGAATTCCAGCCAGCAGCTCTCTAAGTTTGCAGAAGTCAGCTTTTTTAAAATCTAAGATGAGTGTCTGGCTACACTTATCTTCTCCTTCCCACTGAATGCCAAATTCCACTAGGGCATGAATGCTTTTATATTGTCTATTGCTGATTCTTGTTTGTTATGTAAAACATTGCAATAAAGTTTATTTTTAAAAATGGTGCTAGACTTAACAATATAGCAGAAATACCCTCCATCTGAGTGCTTGCATGATTACACTGTCCACATTGAACATTGAGTAGAAATGTACTGCATTCTGGAATCCACACATTGTCAGAGAGCTTTGAAAGTATCTGACAAAGCATGCACATTTGAAATGTTTGTGTGTGAAAGGATTTCCAGTGTGAGCCAAAACACCGTACAAACACACTTAGGCAAATTGTGAGAATGCATTCAAGCAACTGATATAATCTAAAAATGCTTCACTATTGTTGCTCTTTCTTCTAGGAACCACTTACTTGCAACATTTCCTGGAGTTCTCCTCCCACTTTTTGTATTTTTTTTCTCCCTTTTTATGTGCTGTATTTTTGCTCATACATGATAAAACATTTATATTTTAAAAACAAAAACTGGTTAGCTGCAATCTATACATTCCAAACATTTTTTTCTCCCTACTCCCCCCCCCACAAAAAAAAAATTCCAAAGGAACACATTTTGGGTCTGTCCAAATTACTGCAAAGAAGCAAAACCTTTCACTACAGAAAACCTCACTTATTAATGGTTGGGATTTCCTGGAAAAGAGTTTTCAACCTACACAGATCTTTCTGGCCAGTGGAGGGAAGAGGGAGGATGAATTTTCGTGCCTTTACTCGCTATTGTCTCTGGAGACCTGAATGGGCTTACTTTCTCTTTGAAAGGTACAAGTGCTCTAAAAATCTTAGGCCCTTTTCGCACATGACTTTGAATGTGAAATGGCCATGGGAGTGACGCAGAATCATAAGGATGGTTCCGCATGATGTTCTCATGATCACGCGTTGCTCCCGTAGCAATCCCGCAGCAATCGCACATTATATCATTTTTGGGTTCTTCCTGAAAATGATGCATGTTTTCACATTCCTCCCACATCCCTCCCACACTTACCTGGTATGCGGAATCTCAGGAAGTGTGATAGCCATGCTTCCTCCCCCAGCGCAGTACCTGGCTGCGCTGCGGAAGGAAGGAGTGGAGCTATCACACTTCCTTTCATACAGCATGGAGCTGGTGCAGAGGGAACCACAGGAGACGTGATTCCCTCCTGGAAGAGGCTTTTTTGCATGATCCCAGTGCAATGCCAGCGACACCGGGTAGGGTATGAAAAGGGCCTTAGTTTTAGCATAAAGGCTCAGTGATTCCCCTTCTCATCCACCAAAAGAGATTTCTGAGAACCTTACTGGTTAAAAAACTTTTTTTTTTCCTCTATGATTTACCCTAGAATAAAAAAAACTCAGCTTCTAGAGAGGAATAAAATACTTGTATTTGTCCTTCTGGATGTTCCATTAAAAGGGAAATGTTATGGATGTTTAGACAGAAACAGAGAAGTTTCACAGCAGGTAGAGATAGCAATAGGAACATTCCCTCTGTCAGTTTTGCCCATTTCGAAAAAAAATATGCATACACAAAAAGGGATGAATTTTATCTCACCCACTCAAAATGGACAGAAGTGGATCTTTGCCAGAGGTAGCAGGAGAAAAGGGGAAATATCTTCGATGAAGACTTGATAGACATGCACATTCATAGCTAGGCTCCTTCCTGATATGTCAACCTGGTGCGTGAGAGGTTTTTCTTTTCTTTTTAATCATATGTAGGTGCAGACATTCAAACATTTGATTTCTTACAAAGGTATTCTGACGTTGTGGAAGAATCCTATGAGATCTGGCCATGTGTCCTTTTTCTATGTCTGTAACAACTCTAACTTCAACATGAACCATTAGGAAACTGTACTGTAACTCATTTTTTATTTAGATTTTTTTTCCAGTATATCTCACCATGGCAGGATAGAGAGGATACAGATTTAGATATATAGAAGTTAGCTTCAGAACAGAAGATATTTGAATGACAAACATGATATAAATTATTCATCTGAGAATCTGACAAAAAAAGGCAAAAGGGAAAGATAGAATAGTGCTTCTGCAAATAACAGCCATCTTGTATTGCACAAAAGATTTCGGCTTTTCAACTTTTTGAAACACACTTAGCAGTGATCCAGAAGAAGAAAATGGGGTACAAGCTTTTGGTTGAACTTTTGTGAATCCCAGCTATCCAGCCATCACATCTCTTGATCCCATTCGAGTTGTTTGCAAATAGTTATCTGTCACTCCCTTTAGCAGCATCCACTGTCAGACCTATTCATCTCCTTTGTCAGTCTGTCATTTTCACACCCTTCTGCAGCTGACCTGAAAGGAGAGTATAAGCCACCAATACTTGCAGATTTAATGGACTGAAAGAGTTCAAACAGAAATCTTGCAAGATAGTTTCCTCACTGTGTTTTACCCTTAGATGTACTGATGTTCTTTAACAATATCTGTGTCTTTCCAGCAGTTTTAAAGGAGACAAATGGAATATTTCTTTTACCAATGAACCTTGTACATGCCATTTTCAGACTATTAAATTACTATTATTCTGTCTATTTCAGATTATTAATGGTGACTGTCATTCTGTAAGTAACCAAACAACAACATGCAGAAGATGGAGGTTTGGGGCTAATTCTGTAAGTAGACCCAGCCAAAAATCAAGATTTGCAAAATGGGGTGGGGGGAATCCCTAAAGGAGGGATGGATTAGAATAAGGAAGAATTCAGCATTCAGATTGACTCTTGAGGTAGAAAGGGCTAAGAACCAGGAAAAAGGAAGGGTGCAATATCCAGGAAGAAGGTGTAGGTGATTCACTCAAATAATGAATAAGAGCACCTTATACACAATATATTGTTTCAGGTCTCATTTGCTTTTTGATCACCCTGCTCCACACAGTGGCTGACACATGTCACAATAAAATCACAATAAAATGATAGTCAACAAAATTAACATTAAAACACAAGTGCTACAATAATGAACACTAGGAAATAAAAATAGTGTTTGTGAATGTTACTTTGTTAGAGTTATAGCTGTAGCACACACGATCCTCCCTGGATTGGGTGGCCGTGCAAGGTTTGAAGTACGAGATGCTGGGAGGCAAGAACCAAGCCAGTTCTGGGTCTTTGAGGATGCAGTTTATTAAGCAAAGAAGTGAAAAGAAAAATGAAAGGCACACAAGCATACATATGCTCTGACTCCGTCGGAAAGGCAAAGCAAGCAACGGAGCAGGGTTCTCTTTGTTTCAACAGATTATATAGGCTTTTCGGAGACAAGTAGCAAAACAGGCTGCCCATCCATCAACCTGCTGTGCCGAGACTGGAGAGGCTATCCCCCCCTCATCTGCCAATTACAGTACCTGCCCAAGACGGCAGTGGACAGTCCCTAATCAGGCTTCACTCTCCCCTCCCCATACTAGACAGTGCGGGGAGTGAAGTACCCCTCGTTAACATTCCTTGACTACTCTCACAGATCTGCAACATGCAGGGCAGCCTGACCTAGCAATGCAACAGCATGAGCTAACCCCCCAAATATGCTCATTAGTGTGAAGCCAAGCTAAACTAAAATGTGTGAGTGTGTGACACGGGGCTTACCCAGAGGGCCTCGGGCCCAACAATAGCCCAAGCATTAATTTTTCCAAGCTCTGAATATAAGATTCTAAAAATGAGAGGTGGCATCCTATTCAACATTTACAAGATTGTAAGCCAGACTTATGATGTCATAACCTTTGGGGTTCACATTTATAGTCATTAAGAACCAAGTGTAGCCTCAAAAACTAAAGCCAAGCACAGCCTCTGCTGAAGAGTTTCCAAGACACTGCAGATTGAAGCACTGGTAAAATAACTACAGTACACTCCCAATCATAGAGTGTGTTGAGACAAGCAGCTGCAACAGGACCCCAAGGGGTTTCTTCACCCATGCATATTGACATATCCCACAGTCAGAAGAATACAGCAGTTGTTCTTTCCCAGGCCATTTCTGCACTACACTGTTATAGTGCTATTATTCCACTTTCAACTTCCTATAGAATCATGGAGTTTGCAGTTTAGGGAGGGCATTTAGAATTCTCAGAGAGAGAGGTCTTTGGCCTCAGTAAACTACAAACCCCAGAATTCCACAGGATGTTGAAAGTGAAATAATAGCATTATAACAGCATAATGCAGAAATGGCCAGAGACTCAACAATCAACCCTTACTAAAGAGGAACTTTGAACTTTGATACCACCAGTGAGAAGCCCTGGGTTATATAGTGGCCCCTCCACATTTGTGAGGGTTCAAGGCACAGAACCCTCACAAAAGTGCAAAAATTGCAAATAACTCCCCCTCTTCAGAGTCCCTCTCTCATTCCCTTCTGGGATCCTTCCTTCTCCACTCCTGGGCCAGAGGCAAGGGAGTGTAGGAGAGCTCTGGATGGGATAAGGAAGGAGCATATGTGCCTCCCCATTGCTTTACCTTTTGCTTCAGTGCAAGTTCTTGGCACTATAATAGAGGCAAAGCAATGGGAGGAGAGAGCTCTGGAGGGCACAAGGAAAGCATGTGTACATGTCTTCCCCCACACAATTGCCTTACGTTTTGCCTCAGCACAAGTTCTCAGCACTGGGGCAGTGGCAAGTGAATGGGAGAGGAGAGCTCCAGAGGGGTGAAGGAAAGCATGCATGCATATCTCTCCCCTGCCCTTCATTGCCTTAATTTTTGCCTCCACCCAAGTTCTCAGCACTGGGGAAGAAGCAAAGCAACGGGAGGGGAGAGTTCCAGAGCGCATAAGAAAAGCACATATGCATGTCTTCCCTCCCGCCCCATTGCCTTACCTTTTGACTTAGCACAAGTTCTCAGTGCCAGAGCAGAGGCAAAGCAGTGGGAGGGGACAGCTCGAAAGGGCACAAGGAAAATACATGTGCCCATGTCCTCCCCTGCTTTGCCTTACCTTTTGCCTCAGTATGCTTGCCTTCTTTCTCTGTGCCAGCAAAATGCAAGGGAATGGGCAGAGGAGAATAGGGGGAGGCACAAGCACCTTGCAAATAATCAGATTTGGAAGAGTCAAGTTCATCAATGTGGAGGGAGAACTGTATTACCATTTTCTGCCCCACAGATGGTGATAGAGTATAGATCAGAGGAATATGGATTAGTGCTTTCAAAGATCTTAGTATAGGGGTAGGCTGTTATTGGGGGAAGGTGGTTCTTAAACTATCCTGTTCCCCAAACATTGAGAGCTTAAAGAGTGACAATCTTGATTGGGGCCCTGAAAGTAGCTGGGAGTACAGGATTAGAATTAACATGATTGTTAAAAGTCTGACATGGCTGTTAAGAGTCTTGACAGTGGCATACTGAGTCCTTAATCCAAGTGCTAATCCCAGCTATAGCTAGGGACTTGAGTAAACTCTAGAGACTATACTCGATGGAACTTAGTAAATCAGCACTTATTCCATTGATTTTGTGGCTCTGCAGAAGCTGGGACTTAGCATTTTCTGAGTTCTTTTCAAAAGTAGTAGACACAGAGCACATTGCAATCATCTAGTCAGACATCAGATAAGCATCTGTAACCATGGCAAAGTCCTTTTATTTCTCTCTCCATGTGGTAGTGCAATTGAAAGACTGTCCTAAGTTGGTGCAATGCATATAATGCATACAGTGTAGCGTGGAAATGGCCTCTGAGTGAGCCAAAACTCAGGTGGGCTTTGTGGAGAACAGTTCTGGCTACACAAAGAATCCAGCCCTGGTGTCCACAAAAAGAGCCAGTCCCAGACACTTGGCTCTTTGGGGTCCTTCCTTAGAGCCAGACATTATATTCTAATGTCTGCAGGGTTCCCTGTGAGAATGCCTGTAGCACAGCAAATCTGCCACAACAGTCCACCAGCAGTGCTTTGTTCTGAGATAGTTATTTGAAGCTTTACTAGCTCTGGGAGTTCCATGTCAGCCATCTTGGCCAGCAAGCTTCTCCAGAGTGCTAGAAGTGTCCTATCGAAGGACTGGCATTGTGCAAGATCCTTCTTAACAAGAAGACCTAGAAGGATACTATGGACAGTCCAGAAGAACCATGAAGAAGAATTTGCACCTTGCTATATAGTACATCCTGCCAGATATCCACCTGTCATGGCAGTGAACCTTGAGCAAAGGATATAGCCATAAGTCCAGATTTTTCTTATCATAAATGCATGTTCACTTCTTACATATTTCAAACAGTATTAGCTTGACTAGGTGCAAAACAGCTTCCTGCTCTGAACAACCTGAGTAATGCATCTGATTTAATGCTTAGACATGCTAATCTTTTTTGACAGCCGGCTAAATAATAGGCATAAACCAATGAGCCCAAAGAAGAGAACCGTTATTGCTTCCGACACTCATAATGTGCTTTATCATTTAATCAAGATTAACCAACCTGTGTTTCTTCATCAACACAGTTATCACTCAAGCAGGACAATTAAATATAAAAGTATGCAATGCCTTATCCTAATATAATTACCAGACTAAATTGCCAAGGGTATTAGCTGGTCAGAGACACCTTATTTGTACAATCTGACTAAGGTAATAGTGACATCCTCACTTTCTTCTAATTAAGGACCCTAAATCAGGATAAAACAAAAAGCACTTGGTGTAATGCTGCAGTAAGATGATTAAGCTGAAAAGACTGATTTTATCCAGCATCTGTCTTAGCTGACTGATTATAGGACTACTGAAAAACACTCTATTGAGTTGTTGTACATAAGACAAAGTACAACATTTAGCCTTTTACCATGACTACAATCATCTCCTGGAGCAGCAAATTCTGTATTGTATAAAGATTTTTGTTTCTGTTCTCTGTCTGTCTATCTAGGTGCTTTTCAATCAAGAAGGTTCCAAATGCAGTCGGCACAGATTATTGGACAGTACTTAATTTTAGATGTTCCACCTAAAAACAATCTGAAACAAAAGAAAAAGAGATTGTGGCAGGAAGAAGAGAGATGCAGACTGAGGAACTAATTCTCAATTACAAATGTATTACAATTCCCAGCAGGAATCAAAAAAAGTTTTTGAGATAGGAAGCCAAACATCTCCAGTCCTTTATTCAAAAAAAATTTAATGGTTCTGCTTCCCATCTTTCCCATCTCAGGTGACAGACAATGAAATATTATTTTTAGCCTTTAAATCAAGAATGGGAATTGATTTATTCCTCCTTTTTTGTAAAATAAAATTTAAAAAAAGAATGGAAATTGTGTGGCTTTCCAGATATTGTTGGAGTGCCAATCCCAGCATTCCTCACTGAGCTGCTGGGACCTCTAGTCCAACAACATTTGGAAGCCACATAATTCCTACTACCACCTTAGAGCATGACCTGCAAGGGTAGCTCTATTCCAGCATTATGTCTGAATGTGTTACAGGACCATGGGTTGAGTTATAGGACTTTACATACCAGAACTGACCCCAAAATTCTTGTCCTGAACCTCCTCTTGAGGAGTTTTTGAAGTCTTGAGCAGAGAGAAGGTTTCTTCCAGCATTCATGTATTGCTCTGCATTACTGGAACTTGAGTAGAAGCACCTTCATATCTTCCTACGCAACATGACTGGGAGGTGGTGTTGGTGTGCATCAGAGAATATTTGGGAGGGCAGTGTAAATGTTCCCATGTCCTTTACAATGTTTTTAGTACCGTATTCAGACTCAACAACAAAATAGGTCTAGACTGATTAGTTGTTCGCAAGTAATGCTTGTTATTACTAACTTTAATGTGTTATACTATGACAAATACATTACCAGAACGGTTCACTAGCCACATAGTGTTAGAATACACCCTCACCTTAAACTTTTAAATGACATTGTATTTTGTTATTAACTGAGGGAAGGCAAAGCATCATTACTAACTCATTCTCCCTTCTGTTTTCCAAGGCCATTTCCACACTACTCTGTTATAATACTATTATTCTACTTTCAACATCCTGTGGAATTCTGGTGTTTGTAGTTTACTGAGGCCAAAGAGCTCTCTGGCTGAGAATTCTAAATGCCCCTTTCTAAACTGAAAGGCCCAGGATTCCATAGGGTGTTGAAAGTAGAATAATATTACTTTAATAGCGTAGTGCGGAAATGGCCTAAGTTGAGCCGCCTCTTTAGCATAATGTCCTACAGGTCGGATAATGAGATGAATCCAGAAGTGTGCAAATGAGGTGAGAGAAATGTTTTTCCATGGTAGCTCCTGCAGCCCCCTCAAAAAGGGGCCATGTTAAATACGATAAGTATAGCACAGTGGTCGGGGGCAACCCTAAGCTAGATGGAGGTACCTTCCATGAGCAGATCCCTTCCATCAGGAAAAGTTGAGTTCTCCAGTATTCAACCTACTATGTACAGTTAAGCAACTCCCATGGTTGTTGTTGAGACACAGGCTGTTAATAGATACAATCTTCAATTTGCTGAGATCCACAGAGACAGCATTATTCCAATCTAGTTTTGAATCTCTCCATGAACTAAAAGAAGAAACTGGAATGAGCTGTACATCTGCTTTCTGTATTCCCAAGGTAACTTACAAAGGGGGAACTCACTCATTTCTCAGTACAATGCCTGGGCTCCGAATACAATGACAGCACCTGCATCTCCCTAAGGAAAAGATTTAACAAGTTTGTCCTCTATATATTATGATGGAATCATAAAAACAGGATGCATGAAGACTCACTTCAGCACATTTACAACTCTCTGGCCTTTTAGACACCTAGGTCTGCTGTGAAAAGTCCATAAAAGACCCCTTAAATTAGTACAGGCACATCTGCTCTACAAATCTTCATCGGTTTGACCCCATCACCTTTGCCTTTGCCCAAAGAATCCTGGGAACTGTAGTTTAATGAGGGTGCTTAAAATTCTCTGTCCACAGATCCCCACACAATAAAACAGAGCCACAGTTGCCAGAGTACCCTGGAGAGAGAGAATGATTGTGAAACAGATTGATGTCCATGATGTAGATGAATAACAGTCTGTTTGTCTAGACAGCCTTCCATTTTATACTTTAGTTTGAACCATGGGCAAGCAGGCACCAAAGGAACATTGTAGGTTAATGAACTACCTCTGACAATAATATTCTGCTTAGAAGTGATTGCCAGAGTGACACTCTAGACTGACTTTGCATGTCAGAGATTTGGGATCAAAATCATCATCAAACTTTCTGGCTGCACTAGACAAACAACATTCTGCTAGGAAGTCTTTGCCAATCCAGTGCCCTCCAGATATGTTGCATGATGGTGATGCTTCAAGTGCTGATGATGATGATGATGATGCTAATGACATTTATATTCTGTTTTTCTTCCAGTTCCAGACTCAAAGCAGCTTGTTGTGATGTTAACTGTTGTCAAGTTGACTTTGATTTATGGCAACTCTGTGGATGAGAGACCTCCATCTCACCCTATCCTCAGCTGCCCTGCTCAGATCTTGCAGAATCAGTGACATGTCTTCCTTGATTGAGCCTATCCATCTGTAATACGACCTTTGCAGCCAGGTGACAAAGCATTGAAGGAAATCATGATAACCTCGTAATTACTGGACAGGTGGAAGAACAAAAGGACTTTTCTGTGGGAAAGAGGTAATAGAATGTCAACTTTTATATGCTCCTTCTAGCAGTTTCATTTGCTATTATTTCATAAGCTTGGTATTTAGAGAACCATCTAAAACTCATCAGGTTAAGTTTTCCAATTGATTCTCCTAAACTTATGATCTGGCCATGCTGAGGCCTTTGTCCTAGCTTCAGAAAGATTCCAGCCGGAGTCCTTTTTCCATACAACTTTTCAGCCATAAGTGCAAGATTGATATTTATTTCATACCAATTAAACAATATTTATAGCCAATCATAACTGTATCACAGATTGGGGGTGTACGGCATGGTAACACTTGTATTTTGGCATGATAGTTAGTTTAGTGTTCTTCTTTAGCTTTATTCTAATCTTTGTTATTAGTAGTTCATGGTCTGCACCAAAATCTGCTCCTAGTCTTGTTTGTGCACAGATAGTAGAGCTTCTCCATCTTCTGTTTCCAATTATGTAGTCTATTTGATTTCCATATTGGTCATCAGATAATGTCCATGTATACAGTTACTTCTTAGGTTGCTTGAAGAATTTGTTTGTGATGAACAAACTCCTGGCCTCACAAAATTTAGTCAATCAGTCTCCTGCTACATTTCTTGAACCTAGGCCAATTTTCCTGCAAACTTTGATTCTCCTCTATTTCCTACATTTGCATTCCAGTTACCTATGTTTAACAAAAAGTCCTGTTTTGGTGTGTGATCAATTTCCTCTTGGATTCCTACACAGAATCTTTCAATTTCTTCTTCTGTGGCCCTTTCCACACGAGGCGAGGAAATCGCTCTCCGATACTACTGGCCGTTTTTTTCTGTATCTGCGCTAACGAGGACTTTAATTTACGAAGTTCCATATGGCTCTAGCGTGAACCGGTCTAGCGTGTGTTAATAGATCCACACGATTTTCTCATGGCCACTCCCGTTAGTCTCCTTACCTCGCCCCCTTCAGCTGTGATTGGCTGTTTTTTTAAAAAAAAATGGCTCCGTGCGTCATTACGTACGTGCTCATATGCGCACGTACGCACAGCCACCTAGGTCCTCCCATGATGCCTCCCACCGCCCCTCCTTCCTTTGAAGCTTCTGGAGAGAGATCACTTTTGTGCTTGAGTGTTTTTTCTCTTCTCCTCTTTCTGCCGTTTTGTGCTGGTTTTGCAATGGAAGAACAAGGGATGACCAACATTGCCAGGCTCCCATTGCTCTGAAAGATACCATGAATACAGGGGTTTCAGTACTGGACTACAGAAGACCAGAGTTCAGATCCCCACTCAGCCGTGGAAACCAACTGGGTGACCCTGGTCAAGTCACATTCTCTCAGCCTCAGAGGAAGGCAATGTTGGCACACCTTGAGATTACTTAATTTTTGGATGGAGACCTACGCCTTCATTTTAGCTGGGGAGGGAAACGGTTGGGTCACTTGCAACAGAGGCTGTTACACCCAGCCTCCCTCCCTCCCCGCAGGGATTTGGTCCAGGCGTGACCACATGCCACTCTCTCCAGGCGCTGGACTGAAGCTCCCAGCATTCTTCTCCATGGCCTATGCAGTTGGTTTGGGGCTGCTGGGAGCTGCAGTCCACCAGAGGGGCACCCGCACATGTAGAGGGACACGCATCCTTCCCCCACTCCTCTGGATGCCTCCATGACGCTGTCAAAGCCTGCCCCGCCTAGAACTACACTTCCCGGCATGCTTTGGGAAGAGGGCAATGATGTCTCCCGGGTCTTTCGAAGACGAAGCGACATGGCAACCAATGGAGCACCCGGCGTGGCGTGGCTCATCCAATAGGGAGCGCCTGGGGGCAGTGGAGGCGGCCATAGCTGCAGAGCCTGGCGAGAGAAGCCTGGGGAAGTGAGAAGGGAGAAAGCTGCAAGGGCGGGGGTACCCGCAGCCCTCCAGATTGGGGCTTTACTGCAACACCCAGCATCCCCAACTGGCTGGCCAGTCATAAGGGATGCTGTGAGTTGGAGTCCAGCCACATCCCAACAGTCGCATGATTCCCACGGACACCGCAAGGGTGGGGATGCGTGTGGCCCTCCAGATGGGGCTGTAGTGCAATGCCCAGTGTCCACAGCCAACAGAGGAATGCTGGGGATTTTCATCCGACAAAATCGAGATGTTGCAAAGGATATGAATCCCCCCTCCCTGACTCCTAAGGTGCCATCTGAAGTCAGATGAGGAGGAAAGCCTGTCAGTCTCGGGACTACAATTCCCAGCAACTCCTATGTGGGATGATGGGAGCTGCAGTCCAAAGACAACTGCAGGGGTCTATTTTCCCCATCTCTAGCTTATTTTTTTTTTATGGGAGAAGCATTTCAGCTTGGGATTCCCCCCCCAATAAACCCTCTCTGATTTCATAACAAGTTTTTTTAAAATCTTTTTTTATTGTCATTTAGGTTCTTGAGCTCTTCCCTCCCGCCCAAAAAAAAATTTTGGTTTCAAAACAAGTTGAAATCTATTTCATCTGAGGTATATAAGCAGCAGAGGCGGACACTCAGTGGCTCTCCAGACCTTGGGTTCCAATTCCAGGAGAAAGGCAGCCTACAAATATAATACATAAATAAATAAAATAAACTTTGACTCCCCCCAAAATAAAACTGTAATAAAAATGAAAAACTGATTAGTAAAAAGGGAAGGGAAAATATTGTAGGTCCCATACAGCATGCCAGACAACACATGGAGGCTATTTTAAAAATAATTAAGGGAGATACGGGTGTGCTATCAGATCAGGGGAGAGACCGGGCAGTCTTTTGTTCTGATATGAGGAAGGAGAAAGCATTCAGCAGTCCCCCCAAAATATAAGCCCCCCAACTGCATATCCCCAGCCTCCAGAACTGCCAACAGCTCCATGCGCACATGCAAAACTTATTTTAAACTGATAAAGATAAAAACATATGCATTTAAATCCAAACTACGTACCTGCAATCTTTTTTCTTTTTTCCTGCTGTAGCTCTTAACCGCTTTCTGAGGATTAAAAAATGTCACTGTCCTGTTCTTTGTGGGGCGGGACCAACTGCTGAGGCTGTCCACGCCCACAGCCCGCCCTCCGTGGATCTCGTGCGTGAATCAGCGCGTATCTGCGCTTCTACACAAATGAGCACGTACGCGATAGTGCACCTTGGGGGAAAAAAACACATTTTTCCAGGTTTTTAAAAAACATACGGCGCCACCACTTCCGGTCGCTTCTGAGAGGTTTGAGGTGCGGAACATCAAAATTATAAACTACCCAGTGCACTCCACGGTGTGGATGACCTCCGTTAGAGGCTGCACTGCCCCGTTTTAATTACCCCATGTGGAAAGGGCCTGTATCTGTAGTTGGAGCATAAACTGGGATTATGTTTATATTGATGGGCTTTTCCTGAAGTCTTATTGACATGATTCAGTCAGACTGCTTTTGCTACATCCTTAACTGTTTTTGCTACATCTCTCTCACTATAAATGCCATCCTATTTCTTCTTGGATTTTCATTTCCTGAGTAAACACTGCAAAATTATCTGACTCAAAGTGTCCCATTCCTGTCCACTTTAGCTCACTCATCCCAAGTACTGAAATGTTTATACATTCCATTTCTTGTTTTACAATGTCTAGCTTCCCCTAATTCATGCTTCTTGCATTTCATGTTCCTGTAACATGTATTGTGCCGATTGGGACTTTCATTTCATCTCTGAGCACGTCAACAGTTGAACATGCTTTTGGCTTGAGTCCAGTAGTGTCATTAGCCACAGAGCTACTTGTAGTTGTTTTCTGCTGTACCCCAGTAGCTTATTACATGCTGATCTAGGAGTCTCGTTTTTCTGGCACTATCTCTTGTTTCATTTTGTATTGTCTCATCTATTGTTTTCATTACAAAAGACATTCAAAGAGGGTTTTCAGTGCCTTCTTCTGCACAATACTAACAAGTAATAACTATAGTGCCACTGCCATTGTCTCTGAGAGATCCTCTGCTAGTGTCATCCTCCACTGCTGCTTCTGCCCAGTAGCCATTTGGCACATTCAATCTGGCTTTTCAGCAAAAGCCTGTCTGATATGAGAGACCCTACCAGCAGCACCACTGCCATTAGCATAGCCTCTTGCTTCACAGAAGCATGTAATTGCAGCACTATGAGTGCCATTGTTGGGTCAAAGCAACTTACAACACATTTAAAAAACAGTTAAAAATTCACAAAATACAGAAGTTAAAAAGTGATTAAACTGTAAAAAAATTAGAACCAAAAAAATTAGAACATGAACTATAAATAAAAGCACAACAAAAAAAAAATCACAAATTGAAAATCCAGCACATTGTTTAGGTTGGAAGGATCTTGCATAGTCCATCCTCAAAGGCCTGTTGAAGCAGAAAGGATCTTCACCTGTCTGCAGAAAGACAGTAGAGAAAACGGAGTTCCAGAGCCTGGACTAGATTGCATTCCCCAGCATCCCAGTCAGCAAGCCAGTGTCTTTGCTGGTGTGAGGATGGTGGGAGCTGTAGTGCACCTCATGGGAAGGGCACCAGGTTGACAAAGGCTGATTCAAGATTTTGAAAAACCAGTACTGTAGCCTTCATATGCTCTCATGTGTCAGCAATACAAAAAGCCCAGCTCTTCAGAGAAAAGATTTGTGCCCTTATTTTCTTCTTTCTTCCTACTATTGGTATTCATTATGGAAATTTCTCTTTCTGACCCGTGGCCCAGCCTAGCAAACAATATGACTGGCTTCTGCCTGGAGGCACCCTGGTGAGGACCCATTATGCTTAGAGTGCCTAACATCAAAAAGATGGACTAGTGACACTTCAGAGATCACAGCTAATGTTATATAACAATTCTCTGTAGGTGTTTTAAATCCTATAATGGTTAGGAGGAGGAGGAATAAGAAGAAGAAAAGACAAGAAAAAGAAGGTATCACATCATAGGGGTCCCTGCAATTTTCTGGCATTACATGACTTTTGAAATACTGCTCATGAGAAAATTGTTTTGCACAAAGGATAACAAATGCCAGCTTAAGTTGAGATAAAAGGAGTATTGGAAAGAATATTTTCTCTTCAAAGCATGGCCACTGTACTTCTGAAAGTAGGAGGGCAGGAGAGAACAGAATATGTTAACTGAAAGCCTCTTGTTAAAGTGGAATTTCAAGGGAAATCATCTATTTTTATCCTCAGCTTTCCTCCTTTCCATCTCTCATTTCCAGCATAATTAGCAAGCAATTAAAAATAAAGGGTTTCATAACGGCAAATAAGTATTTCAAAAGGAAGCCAGCATAGCAATGATCTTAATTAAATTGAAGATAATTATAACCTTTACGTGGAATGCAAGGAACCAGGAGCATTTTGCTCAACATGTTTTTGCCTTTTTTAAAAAAAGGACTGTTTATTTACAGAGAATGCACAACACAGGCCCCTGACAGAATGAGGACTGGTCAACTGTAAGGTCCAAACTATGATTTTGTGACCATAACTGGATCTGGAATAGCCCAGCGGGATGTCATTTGAAAGCAATCTATACACATGCATTTATTTATATATTAACATCTTGCATATCACTGATGGATGCTCAAATCTTACATCCATCTGGGAGTGCTTTCTCAGATGCCATCAAGCACAGAAACAGAAAGTGCTTATCAGTGCCAATCAGACATGATATTAACTGTATAGATATTAACTGTTTGGCTTTGGTACACACTTTCTGAAAGACTGTTACTCCCTGCTTGAACCTGCCCAAGTTTTAAGATCTTTGGGGGAAAGTATTCTCTCAGTCCCATCACCATCACAGGCAAATTTGGTGAGAGACCTTTCTCTGTAGCTGCTCCCAGATTGTGGAATTAGTCGGCCCCCTCTCTCCCTTCCTTTCATGGGCAGACTAAGACCTTCTTATTCAGGCAGGGCTTTATTTTGAAATCTATGTAACAGAAAGGGTTTGTGGTAGGGTTGCTTTTTTTAAAAAAAAAAATTTTTTTAATCTTCTACTTTTAACTGAACCGCTATTTATTTTTAATGTTTGTATAACTAACGTCTGACTGTAAACTATTTTTTAAATGCTGCGTTGGATCTTGAATAGGGGAAAAGATGGAGCATAGATCAATCAAATAAATAAAAAAAATATTTGTTAAAAAAAGTATCTGCTGAAAAATCAGTGGCCTAAATCCAATTCCTTGTCCCACCTAGAGTAAACCCATCAAATCAATAGGATTTTCATTGGTGTTACTTTAGGCTAGCCATTCTGAATGGAGGCCACGTGGCCCCTGGCTCATTTGAAGGAAATCACAGACTGAAAAATGTGAGAAGGGGAGACCCAAGGGTTTATGGGGGGGCCTGGTAAATGAACCAATGAAATACTCACACAGCAACCCTAATTGGAGTCAATAGTTTTCCTTCTATTTATAATATCTTTCCAACACACCGTTTAATAGTTTCCTTCATAAAATCCAAGAACAAATCATGATAAGAAATTACCTCTGACTGTCATTTTCTAATTTGGAGCCCAGTATCTTGAAACTTACAGAAAAACACCAAACTCAGGAAGTATATTATGTGTGATAGATGTTTAAATTCATGCAGTCTTTTTTTAAAGTTTTGTCAAGTATGTTGAAATGTTCAAGTTTTCTTAGTGTTCAATAATAAATGATTTTCTGTCTCTCTGTTCATGTTGTATCCCAGTTTCACAGGGAGCTCTGGGACCCAAGAAGAGCTCCTGAGGGGGCTGTGGCCAAAATAAATTTGAGAATGACTGCTTTAGATTCAGTGGGTCTGTATATTTGATGAGTCTGTTCTAGCTGTAACTAGCCATGGAATATAAGTTCGTAGAATTATTAGTGTTCCCTTTGGCAGGTTGCAGGTCAATAATTACATGTCCTAACAAAGTGAGATTTTGACAAATATGCATCATTTGATCCCTGGGACTTAAGTAGTCTTCTAAAAATTGATTCCTGCTAAGTTCTAAAATTAGGGACAAGCCACACATTGGTCTGAATCCTTGTGTTAATCTTAAATGAAATAGACCCACTGAATCAATGGGATTTACCTTAGTGTTTACTTACCATTCAACAATTGATTCAGTGAATCTACTCTAATTGAGACTAATCAATAGGACTCAGACCATTATAGTAGCATCCTGTTTGGGACATAAGTAAGTGGAACTTACTCGTGCATTTGTCTCTTTTTGGGATGAAACAGAGGGAGCTACACTTTATCCCTTTGTGCTCGGTCCAACCCACACACCCCCAACCCCAGCAGTTGTCAGCCCACAGGACGTGCTGATGCTCCTTGATGACTGGAAGAAGAGGTGGAGGCAGCAATTCAGGTAAGAAAATTGCAGGTGCTGTGACCTCCAAGGGGAGAGAAAAGGGGTTTGCAGTTTAGAGAGGGTCATTTAGAATTCTCAGCCAGAGAGCTCTTTGGCCTCAGTGAACTACAAACCCCAGAAATCCACAGGATGTTGAAAGTGGAATAATAGCACTGACCCTAAGTTCCTAAGTCCAGATCCAGCTTTGATGAAGGGCTGTATCTAACACTTGGTGTGTCTATTCCCCCAACAGCAAAATCCAGGATAACTGAAGATGAGGGAGATCTCTACCCTAAAGCCCTCCAATCACATCAAAACTCGCTTCAGAGAGTTTAGAACACTCCAAAGCCATTATTTTGGAGATTCCTAGGTTGGAAGGGGAAAAGGGAAGGACAGAAGCCTTGTGCATGAGACTCACATTGGATTCAGGTTTACGTCTGGGTCTTGCCTCTTCTTTTGTGCATATAAGCTAAAACATTTTTTTAAAAAAAAAAGCCGATATTCTACATAGCTACTTAGTTACAAATGTGTAACAAAGGAACATCTACGGGCCTGAGCCCTCCAACCCATCTTAACAGACAGCAGCCACATTAAGTGAAGGAGGTCTATTCAGCAACTGATTGAGTCACAAGAAGGATGAAGTTACCAACTCCTATTGACCAAGGGTACAATGAGGAATTGTGACAGGAGTCCTGCACCTGATTGTCACAAACTTCTTTGCTTGTGAGAGGGGGCTGGAAACATTTATTATTATTAGACTAGTACCTCCACTGCCTCCCACCAACTGTCTTGCTGTTCTTTTAATAACCAGTTGATTGTTGTTAATTGTTAATTGTTGTGTGTTTTAGGGGATTGGTTTTAGGTGGGTTGGTGGGTGGGGAGGATTGGGTATGTTTTTTAATGTTTTTAATGTAATTAATGTATTTTTGTTGTTCGCCGCCTCGATCCATGGGGAGAGGTGAGATAGAAATAAAATATCATCATCATCATCATCATCATCATCATCCTTGCATCCTGTTATCCAGATGCAAACTTTTTCTCTTGATGTGGCTGCTCATTGTTAAGGTGGGTTAGGGGAGCATTTATCAATATGGCAGTAGTGCCACAACCATGAGTATGTAGTGTTATGAAATAACTCTAGGTTACAAATCCATACAGGCAATACAGAATGCCAGCCAATATTTTTAGATGGTGAGGTACATATTCATAAATGAATAAATATGAAAGTGTTTCACATGTGTAAATAAATAGAAATTATGTCAAATGCTGGAGAACTCAGTGATTTTTTTTTTTAAAAAAGTCTAAGTCTCTTTTCATACCGAATGGAGCCCCTACTTTCTCAAAAAAACAGAACACTAATAGACAGATTCTCCACTGAGTGATTCAGCTCTCCTAAATCAATAAGGCAATAATTGCTCCAATTCATTATTTTGCAATGGCTTTCCAGTATAGTTTTGACTTTCTAATTCATTGGGTCAAACTAAAAAAGAGAGGAAAACGGCTCAGATGTCAAAGTGCTATTCCATTCCTGTCTCCCCTATTTCTTTCCTTCACACTCCTCCCCCACAGTCCTGATTGTGGGTTTCATTTTCAAAACCAAAGACAGCATCAGCCCAGATTTAAAGAATATTTTCCATTTCATCAGTTTTGATGCCTTCTGCTGTAAGCTGAGCCATCTGAGTATATCTGGCCATGTTAACCCCACAGTTGACATCCATTTTTTACCATCTGGTACTTCTTAATTGCTCTGTCTTTATTTTGTTTCCTGTCTGCTTCAAGTTTACTGGAGTGTAATGAAGAAGATAAATTAAGAAGGAATCCTGTGACAAAACCTTATACAATTTGAAAGGGGAGGGAGGAGAGTACTACAGTAGGAAATGGATAGGATTTAATGCCATACAGACCAGTTCCTTGTGTGTGTAGGATGGTTCGTTGGCTTATGTCTCTTCTACAAAAATTCCCCATAGCAAAATTGATCTTAAAGGTAATTACAGAAGGAGATTTGTATTATGACGTGTTGGCCTAGTAGTACAAGAAAAATGATCAATCTTAGTAACAACAGTCTCTAGCAGGCATGGAATCTTGTAAACTGAGCAGAGTTTATAACCCCTTAACTGGGTATATAAAGAGTCAGCAAGATGTAATGATTCTGAGTGTTGGATTAGGGCTTCAGAAAACTAGAGTTGGAATCCCCACTCAAGCATGGAAACCCAGTGGCTGACTTTGGCCAAACCTTAGTCTCTCATCATCAGAAGAAGGCAATGGCAAGCCCTTCCAGAATGAATCCTATTTTTGTAAAAAAAAAAAAATGTAACAGCTTCATCTTAGGGTCACCATTAGCTGGAAATGACTTGAAGGCATATAGCAATTGGGTATGTGAGTAGAGAACAGCTCTTCCACTGATCCCCCTATTGTAATCTTTCAAGCTCCTCACGGAGGAGATTTCCAGGGTTTAGAAAGTTAATTTGAAAGCAATTGATTACTGTTTCAATTCTAAGTGATTTTCACAAAGTAGATACTTACAATTATACTTCCAGTTCTTTAACAGTAACTCTTTATATTCCCAAATCTCAAAGGAAAATAAGATCATTTTAAAAGGTAAGCACTATCAGAATACACATCACAGTGGTGATACTTTTATGAGCCCAACCAAAAGGTACAAAATACATCACACTACTTTTTGAAGTAGAGAGGAAGGAACATCAACAGTTTAAGATACGCAGATGACAGCATGCTACTAGCAGAAAATACCAAAGACTTGGAACAATTACTGAAGAAAAATCAAGGCAGAAAGTGAAAAGACAGGTTTACAGTTGAACATTAAGAAAATAAAATGATGACCACAGGTGGTTTACATAACTTGAAATGAAATGATGAAGACATTGAAACTGTTCAAGAATTTCCATACTTTGGCTCAGTCATTAATCAGAATGGAAACTGCAGTCAAGAAATCATTTGATTAGGACTTGGAAGGACAGCTATGAAGGAACTAGACAAGATATATCACCGAATACTAAAGCGAGTCCATGCCATTCTATTTCCCATTTCTATGTATGGTTGTGAAAGCTGGACAGCGAAGAAAGCTGATAGGAAAAAAAATCAACTCATTTGAAATCTGCTGGAGTAGAGTACTATACCTCCACTCCACTCCAGTGATCTCCACTGCAGCAATCAGAAGCAGAATTCCTGTTGCGATTCTTCCTTCAATTGGAGATTACTGGCAGGAGGAGAATAGAATAGAATAGAATAGAAATAGCAGACATCTGTCACTCATGGTGGCTGGTGGCTTTTAAGATGGGATGGGGGAACTTCTACAATTATGGCAATAGGGCCACAATCTTGAATATGTAGTTTTTGTGAATATGAATCCATAACTGCAGTACTGAATACCAACCAGGACTTTGACATAGGGATGGAAAGCATATTTTAAGATATTTAAGAAAAAAGTATATGTGCATGTGTGTGTCTGTCTGTCTGCCTGTCTGTCCATCTTGAGTGTTGGAAAGCCATAGTAAATATATATGATAATGGAATAAATTTAACTGGTATTTAAAAGCAAATGAAACAAATACAAAACTAGCTCAAAAAAAAAACCTCAAAAAATCCTTTTCACAGTGTGTCCCATCCCACAGTCTTCATAAGTGCCTTTTATGCTGACATGGAGTATCAACACTTTAAATAACTAGCTCATAGTACACTTCAAAGTCCAACTCTAAATAAAGAAGTTGAGGACCATCAGACAAATGTCAGTTTAAAAGCATGGGGTGAATTTCTTTGATTCTTGGAATGTACACCACTCATCTTGTTACCAGGCCGTACACCCCACTCCATGATATGATACCATTGGCAAATATCATTTAATTGGCATACAATATAAATTATATACTACTATGGCTGAAAAGCTATGCTAGTGAAGAGGACTGGCTGAACATGAGATGCAAATGTAGGTCAGATGAAACCTCAGAACATGACCAGGTCATAGTCAAGGAACCTCCAGTGATGATGAGTTTGCAAATGTCCCTCAATGACTCAACCTTTAGAAAAAACAGCACCTGAAACTGCCTCCACAGAACAGCTAACTGTTTTAAACCTGCTTCTCCTTCCTGTCAAAGTTCTCATTTGTTTCCTCAGCTGCTCAGCCATTAAGGAATGATTACAATTCCCACCAGTCCTTTCTCACCTAATGCTAAGGCCATGAGAGCTCATTCCAGACCCCATGAAGCCACATCACTTTATCTCTTCTCTGCAGGATAGATAAATATCACCTACTTCACCCTAATTTCTTGTTATCCAATTTTTCCTCCCTTTTCCTTCAGTTAGCCTTGTGTGATTATGAGACTGCTTGAATTTTCTGTGAATATGATTGTTAATTCACCCAATAAAACAAAATATTCTTTGTATCTCTGACTGGTGTCCCTGCATTGGTACCAGTATACACAGGTGTAAAAGATCCTTTAAGATTACCCCCCCACCAGGCTTCCCCTTTTGAGCTAATATTTCCCACTGTTTCACGGAGGCACTGGTATCATGGATGGACCTCTGAGTCATCCATCTTTTGAGGAAACAATCTGGCCAAACTAAGTGTGATTTTGCAGATCTTGTCAGCATAACAATTTTTCCTTTAAAATTAAAAGCAAGTTGCCTTTTTGGAGTAAGACTCCAGTAATATTTTTGGATGGTAACTCCAAGAGTGCCTCAACCAGTGTCCACAATTTGACTCTGTGAAACAGAGAATTACAAAAGTCAGTGTAACCTGATAATAATTTCTGTGCTTAAAATATAAAGCAATTGCATCCCTGTAGCAAGTGCTTCAGCTTTGATCTGCAGCTATTCTAGTATGAAAGTTGTGTCCATTTTTTCATACTTTTTCTTGCATGAACAAAGTCTTTTTTGTATGAAAACACAATGCTCAAATAGGCCTTCATACAGCTCCCACAGAAATGGGTCAACACCCAAGAGACTAACATTTTGAACACTGTATTAGATCACCTATGTCTTTTTGTAGTATTTGGGGCTCATTGTTAAGAAGTGCAGGTCATTCATGTGAGCATCTATCATAGATGAAGGGCATTCAAAAAAATCTATAGAGCATTCATGTAGCACAAGTCACACAATGTTTGTAGCCAGCATCCTTTTGATTTAACAACCTCTTAGCAGTTTTGGTTTAATAAACAGAAGTTTCCAAAAGAAGCACAACAACAAAGTGAGCTATACAATTATTGCTATTATTGTTATTATTATATTTATTTATATTGCATCTTTTTCCCAGTCTGGGACTCAAGGTGGTTTACAACAGTTGAAAGACACATAGCTAAAAAATAAAACAAATACAAATGTTAAAGATATCCACCATAATCCTGTATCACATTTTCCTTAGTGTTATGTTTAACATTAACATTGTGGCCATTTCCACACTATACGGTTATAGTGATCTTATTCCACTTTCAACATCCTATGAAATCCTGGGGTTTGCAGTTTATGGAGGGGCCTTTAGAATTCTCAGCCAGAGAGCTCTTGGCCTCAGTAAACAACAAATACCAGAATTCCACAGGATGTTGAAAGTGGAATAATAGCACTGTAGTGCCGAAATGGCCTATGTTTCCTTAACATTATGTATACTTAGCTAAACAGCAGAGGCGCTAAGGACCCTCGTTAGTTAATTGCAAAGGGACATATTGGGACAATGGCAAGAGTGCTCAATTGGTGCCTGATGAGCACTGGTGCTCATTGTGCATTGGTCCCATTGCACAATGGTCACTTTGCCAGCTGTACTATGCAGTCGTCTAACAGTAGCCCTCTACCAGACACGGTCATTATGAACCTGTCCTGTTCTAATTCCTCCAGGCATCAAGTCCACTCATAAAGACATAACTTCCATACAGGATTCTGGCCATCATTAAACTATCCAGAAAACCTGTTAAAAACACAGCTATTAAAAACAACAAATAAACAAAACATAGATAGGTAGTATAGCACATTTCTGCAAGGCCCAGTCCCCTCTTTAGCAATCAGTCTTCAAAGGCCTGCTGAAATAATTAATAATGTTTTAACCTGTATGCACAAAGATAGCTGGCAATTTTACTTCTCTGGTACAGAACTTTTAGACCCTGGGAGCAGTCACTGAGAAGAACCTCTCCCATGTTCCCATCAGATGTACCTATGAGAATGGTGGGACCTAAACAGAAAATCTCAAAACTTGGCCAGACTGATATGGGAGAATTTGGTCCTTCTGGTAACCTCTAAAGCTGTATGAGGCTTTAAAGGCTATAAAAGCACAGACAGAAATTAGAAGGCTGTTCGTTTAAAGATTCGGTTAGGACAAATTTAATTCTTAGATACTGCTTCATTTTTCAGAAAAGTCTTACAGACTGGTCTAAAGAAGAGCAAGTTCTAGTGATACAACTCCTGGGTTTTTCATTTGCTTTGCCAGTTGTTGTTATCTGCATATCTATTTGTTCCAATCTTTTGTGGGGGTGGAGGCTGTTTGCAATAATATCTTGGATCTCTGCTAGAACTCTTCGAAAGACTGGGGCTTGGGCAAGTGAAATGATCTGTTACCACCGTGTCCTGGCCTGGCCTTTGGTGAACCAAAGATATCATTTTGATATCTCAATTTGGCCCTACTCTGCCACCAGCCAAGTGTTTGTGAGGCCCACCGAACAAGCACAAAGCTAGGCATGGCTACTACTTGCTGCTCCCACCAAACTAAGCCAGATATTGCCAGATCTGCTTTAGGGGACCTCCCGAAATAAACACCTTCATTACAAATGCACACTACCACAAAGAGATCCTCTGCCCTGAGAGGACACCCTGGCGAGCTAGGTACTTAACTGCCGAGCTGGCCTCATCTACATACCAGCCATACCATTGTCAATTTGGACTTTAACTCAATCATGCAAATTATGACCTTTCAGAGGCTTTGTCCCCAACCCAAAACTTATTGTTTTCACCCAAGACCAGACTAGCCTGCGGTTGTTCTTTCCCCTATAAATATCCCCCGCTCTGAGAGCTCTTCGGAACTCTTGCCGGATTGTCTGAACTTCATTCTGCCTTGCTGCCACTCGGTTCAGCAGATTCCCCTCGGTCACCACGCTTTTTTTCTCTTCTACAATCGGGCTTCTCCAGGACTGCAGGACAGGTGGCGTATCACCCATTCCCCTTGAAACTCTATTTTCCTTTTCTAGTTGGGGAGTGTGTTTGTGCTTTTCTTTAATAACTGTTTAATAAATCTTAATTGTTGTTTGAACCATGTGCCTCCCCGTCCTGACGCTGTAGACATAGGGAAAAAGATCCTGCTGCTTTACCCTGCCTCTCATTAGCCAAGAGGGGTGTTCCAGCTAATTTCCCCATCTTTGCTTGTTGTTGTTTGGTTATTTGGGTGCCCCCCCCCGGGACCCCCAATTCACAGGGTAACAGATCCTATGATTTGAAGGGCAAATGTTGTCCTCTGATTTTTTTAAAAATCTTTTTTTAAAAAAAAGTTATAGTATTATAGGGTGCTATCACACTACATTCTTTAGTGCTATTATTCCACTTTAATTGCTATCCCAAAACATTCTGTGGAATTCGGGGGTTTTGGGGATTTATGGGGGCCAAAGAATTCCCCCGGCTGAGAATTCTAAATGCCCCTCTGTAAACTGTGAATCCCAGGATTCCACAGAACATTGCCATGGCAGTTAATAGTGTTGTAACAATGTAGTGTGAAAAGGGCCCATATTTCTAAAAGTTCCATTTCATTTCTTCACGTGATGCATTATATTCCAATAAAAAATTTAAAAAGAAAAAAAAAGAAGACAAGGGAAGGGGAAAGAAGAGGGGAAAGAGGAAGATATTTTGGTCAAATGTCAAAAATTTAAAAAAAGAAACACACAGGAAGCAAGAAAACAAAATGTTGCAGCTGTTTTCAGAAATTATCAGAAAATTCTCTGGGACAACGACAACAACAACAACAACAACACTATGTTGATATTATTTTTAAAAAAAAAAAACAGAGAACGACAGCGATAAATACTGCCACCTCCCAACACATTTCCTTTTATGGATGAGCCCAATGAAAAGTATTATGTGTATGTGTTTGAGAGAAAAAGAGAGAGGGAGAACGGGTCCCCCCTTTATCTTGGCAACACAGCTAAGGGTTCTAATGTTTCCTCCAGGTCATAAAAGTGTTAATGATGTGATTGGTTAGGTTGCTTTTATTGGGTGTCAGCATCACACAGGGGAAAACAGAGATCATGAGAGACAGTTACCCAAATGAGGATGACCAGTATGAGAGAGGTGGGGGAAGTTTTGAGATGCTTCCAAGATGATTGGTTATGAAAACACAGTGCCACAAGGCACAAAAGAGAGACTTGAGAGATAGGGGGACTGATGGAGAAACAGGGATGGTGCAGCCTGCCTCACCTTCCTTACAGGAGCTTGGTCATAGACTGGACAAAGAAATCCAGATTCCCAGCTTTCCAAGAACATCCAAAGACTCAGAACAGCATCCATAGTGTGAATACAGTAGGAATGTCCAGCTGGTTGCATTACAGATTACGTTTTTTTGTAACTTTGGCAGAACATGACTTTGAACATAACTTTGTAACTGCTCTTAAGTAATGCCTGGGGGAAAGGGCCTTCATGTACAAGATACCCTTTTGCTAATGTAAGATTGCTTCCTTATAATAAAATCTTTCCCTTTTTTAAAAAATCTTTTCTTTTCGAATATAGCATTGGAAACCTGTTTTTGAGCTTCACTACTAATAATTGAATTTTGATATTTTGATATATTGATATATTGATATATTTTGATATATTTTGGTATTTTGATATATATCTTTAAGAGTGGATATCAGTAGGGAAAGTGACTAGATAGGTAAGGAAAGTGATTATTTCAGAGATAATAAAAAAAAATAATAATAATAATAATAAAAAGAGGAGTAAGGAATTAACGTAAAATAACAAAAAAAATAATTAAATTTTTAAAGAAGAAATAAAATAACTTAGATTAAACAAGGAGAAAGCAGATAGATAAATCTCGGAAGACCACAGAAGATTAAGACTTGGAAGATCTAGAAGGAAAAATTCAGATTGAGTATATTTAAAGAAGAGAGAGAAAGAAAAGAGAAGATGATGGTAGGGGGGAAAAGGAAGGCGGCTAGGGGAGGCCAAACACAAAAACAACATTAATACAAAGAAGAGCCTCTACAAAATTTAAAAAGCTCTCCAATCCAGAAGCCAAGATCTTATTGCCAGAGACTCAGAGTTCGATACAAAGTGGAGGACCAGACATAATAGAAGAGATAAGGAAGCTGACCATGACATTTAAAAACGAAATAAAAGAGACAAGAACAGAAATGAAGCAAATGAGGTCGGAGATTAAAACAGAGATTAAGAAGGAATTAGAGGTTTTTAATAATAAATTAGATAATATCACAAAGGAACTAAGAGGCGTAAATGATAAGGTTACAGAAATAGGGGGAAAAATCTCTGAGAATGGAAGCACAGATGAAGAAGATGGAAAAAAGGGACAGAACTTTTAGAGAAGACGACATTATTAATAGACATAAAGAATAGAAATAAATAATAAAAATAAGAGGATTAGGGGGAAGCTTCTCAGGAGGATCTGTATAAAAAGTTAACTCGACCATTGGTCAACTTATTAATTGGGTTCCAGAACATTTGGGGATTTTAATTGGACAGGATTTTTCGGGTGAACTCAATAATAGCCAGAAAGAGGAATATACCACGCGATATAGTGGTCTATTTCCTAAGAGAAAGGGTGAAAAATTTGGTCATACAACAGAGCAAATTGTTAAAAAATTGATTGTAGATGGAGATGAATTAAAAATCTTTAAGGATGTACATCCCACCACCCTAAAACAAAGAAGAGAGTACAGCTTCCTCACACAGTTGTTACAAAGTAAAGGAATACAATACACTTGGGAAAGAACTAAAAATTTTCGTATGGAAACAGAGAAAAAATATATTTAACACAGTTATTAAAGCGAGAGAATTTTGGAAAAAATATAAAGAGGACTTAAATAGAATAGGGGAAGAAAGAAGTGTGGAAGAAGAAGAAATCAGAAAGATACTGACCAATTAAGACAAACGATTGGGAAACCTCAAAGAAATTTAAAGGGGAATAAAGAGAAGTTTACGGATAAGAAGAGAGGGAGAAAAAAAAAGGAAAGACAAGAAGAAGATACTGAGGAGGAAGAGGAAGAAGGGAGAGAAGAATCAAATTTCATAGATCCAGAGTTAGAGGAAGAAATAGAAGAAATTGAAGAATAAGTAATTAACAGAGGAGAAAAGGGGAAAGGGGGGGAAAAAAGAGAGAGAAAAGGAAGGAAATTTTTCTTTTTCTTTTCTTTTCTTTTTCTTTCCTTTTTCTTTAAAAAAAAACAGGTTATAAAATGAAATTAAAAATATTGTCATGGCATGTTCGGGGTTTTTAAATTCCCCAATTAAAAGGAAACATATATTTCATCAATTGGAAAAATTAAATTTAGATATTATTGCATTGAAAAAGAAACTCATTTTAAAAAAAAAAAAAATTTTCTAAAATATATTAAAAACCCAAAATTTGGTCAATCATTTTCATCCTCAATAGATAAGAAAAAAAGGGGGTAACCATATTTGTAAATAATAGATTCGAGGCAAGAAAATTTTGGGGGAAGGATGATATGGGGCATTGGGTGGGAATAGAGGTAAATGCAGGAAATTTAAAATTAATAGTAGTTGCAATATATGGCCCGTTAGAAGGTAAGAGTAGATTTTACTCAAAACTATTGGAGGCTTTATTAGAAGTAGAAATAAAAGATCATAGGATGATTGTAAGGGGGGACTGGAATGGTGTAATGGACCCGATGATAGATAGATCTAATTATAAGAAAAAGAAAGGTAATAGTAGGAAAAATCAAGGTAAACTCCTCAAAACCTTTTTTGAAATGTTGGAGCATTTATCATTGGTAGAAGCTTGGAGATGGGTACAGGGGGGAAAAGGAAAAATATACTTATTTTTCCGACCAATATAAATCTCGGTCTAGAATCGATATGTTTTTCCTGTCGGTAGATATGTTGAAGAACATAAGGAAATTAAAGTCCCCCCCCAGAACATACTAGATCATAATCCAATATTATTAACGATATATCGGGGGGAAAAAACATACAAATGGAAATTGAATGACAGCTTGTTAAAAAATGAGTTGATAGTAGGGAAAGCAAAGAAGGAACGGGGAAAATTATTTTAAAAATAATTTAGATAAAGGACAATCGGAGCAAACAGTATGGGAAGCTAGCAAAGCGGTGATGAGGGGATTCTTCATTAATCAACAAGCGTGGGTGACAAAGGGTAAAAAAGAGAAAGAAAGAAAAATATATGCATTATTACGGGAAAAAGGAAAGAAAATTTAAAAAAAATTTCCCCTAAAAAATTCAGAATTATTGAAGGATGTACAAATGTTAAGGAAGCAAATATCATTATTAGCAATGAATGAAATAGAAAATAAAATGAAATTCGTAAAACAAAGACAATTTGAATACTCAAACAAAGCTGGCAGATGGCTAGCGTTTAAGTTAAGGAAAGAAAAGAGAAACATTATATAAAAGGATTACGAGAGGGACAGGATATTTATTATCAACATGTAAAGATTAAAAATATTTTTTTAACTTACTTTAAAGAGTTATTTAGAAAGGAACAGTGGTCAAAGGAGCTGAAAGATAGTATGGCGAAATATTTGGATCAAGCAATTTTAAAAGGAAGGTTTCGGATAAACAAAGAGAAGATTTAGATAAGCCTATAATACCACAAGAAGTAAAGGATGTGATTAAAAATTTAAAAGATAAAAATTTCCCCCGGGGCCCGAGGGATTCACGGCATTGTATTATAAAACCTTTCAAGAAGAAATAACTCCTGTATTAGTTCAAGTATTAAATTCATTTTCCCCAACAAACATTCCCAAATACATGGAAGGAATCAAATATAGTTTTGATTCCAAAAAAAGGGAAAGATTTATTGGATAAAAAGAATTATAGACCTATTTCATTATTAAACATTGATTATAAAATCTATGCACAAATTTTAGCAGAGCGATTAAAAAAATATTAATAAATTGGATACATGATGATCAAAACGGATTTCTGCCCGGAAGATATTTGAAAATAATATAAGAATAGTTCTTAATACAATTGAATTTTATCAGAAACATAATCAGAAAAAATTAGCTTTAATATTTTTAGATGCTGAAAAGGCATTCATAAATAAATTGGCCTTTTATTTTTGTCACTTTGGAAAAGATGGGACTGGGGGAAAAAATATATAGAATGGGTAAAGGCAATTTATAAGGAGCAAAAAGCGAGTTTAATTATAAATGGAGAAGCTACAAAACAATTTACAATACATAAAGGTACCCGGCAAAGGTGTCCACTGTCCCCCTTTTTTATTTATAACTTGTTTGGGAAATCCTGAATAATAATATAAGGAAAAAAAAGTACAATAAGAGGAATTAGAATAAGAGATCAAGAAATTAAAATGCAAGCATACGCAGATGATTTGGTAATAATTTTAGAAGATCCTATTAATAGTATTAGTAGAGTAATGGATATATTGAAACAATATGGTGAATTTGCAGGATTCAAGGTTAATGAAGAAAAAACATTGATGTTGACGAAAAATGTATCATTAGAGCAAGAGAAGGAATTAATGGAAATGTCGGGCTATAAAGCAATGAAAAAGGTTAGATATTTAGGGATAATAATAGCTAAAAATAATTCAGAACTATTTGATAATAATTACAAAAAAATTTGGGGGGAGATAATTAGAGAAATGGAAAGATGGAGAAAGTTGCAGCTTTTTAAATTGGTAAAATTGCAGCTATTAAAATGAATATATTACCAAAAATGATTTTTTTTTTTTCAAAATCTTCCCATAATTTATAATGAAAAACCTTTTAAAAATTGGGAGAGGGAATTAAGCAAATTTATTTGGAACGGGAGGAAACCCAGGATTAAAATGAAGCATTTAAAGGATAGAAAAGAGACAGGAGGGCTGGGATTACCAGATTTAAAATTATATTATGATGCATCGGTATTGTGTTGGATTAGAGATTGGATAGAATTAAAGAAAAAAAATTATTAAATCTGGAGGGATTTAATAATTATAATGGTTGGCACGCATACCTTTGGTACGATAAACATAAAGTAAATAAAGATTTCATGGACCACTATATTAGGAAAGCGATTTTAAAAATTTGGTTAGAAGTGAGGAAAAAAAAAAAATTTTTTAAAAATACCCTGTTGGGTGTCCCCACATGAAGCTTCTTACCGATTAGAAAAAAACAAAACGAAGGGATGGATAACATATAAAGATATATTAAAAAAAAGAAAGGGGCTCTACAAAGCTTAAAAATAGGGAAGAATTAATAGAAAATGGATATAATACACACTGGCTCCTTCATGCACAATTAGCGGGGAAATATAAGGAAGATAGAAAAATATGGGAAAAATTTTATTAGAAGAGACAGAATTAGATAAATTAATGAAAACTGGGGTGATGCGTCCTTTAAGTAAAATTTATAAATTACTTTTAAATAGGAATATGGAGAATGAAATAATAAAAAATAATATGATAAATGGTCACGAGATTTGGGTAAATTGATTCCATTACAACATTGGGAAGAAGCGTGGAAAAAAAATTAAAATTCACCAAAAGTAATAATTTGAAAGAAAACTTTTTTAAATTATATTATAGATGGTATCTGACTCCAGTCCAAATTGCAAAAATGCAAAAGAATAAAGCGAAGGCTATTTGTTGGAAGTGTTCCAAAAAGAAGGTTTCCTTTTTTTACTGTTGGTGGGGGTGTAAAAAGCAAAGAAATATTGGTCATTAATTCATGGTTTAATAATACAATACCGAAAATTAGGATTCCAATGCAACCGGAAATATTTCTGCTAAATATGTTTGGGAATATAGAAAAGACTGTAAGAAAAAGTATCAAAGAATTCTAAGTTATATGATATATGCCGCAAGAATAGTATTTGCTAGAAAGTGGAAGGAAGAACATATACCAACGGTAGAAGAATGGGTAAAAAAAATTTTTATGAGTTGGCAGAAATGGATAAACTGACACTAAAATTAAAAAAAAAAAATAAAAACTTCTTTAAAAGTGAATGGAGATCTTAAACCCTTTATGGAAAAAAAATTGGGGGGATTACACAATGATTGGATTATATGAATAAGAGTAATAGTAATATTTTTGATAAATATAATATAACTGTTATGTTTGGAAGTAAATAAATATGAAAAAGTACAATGGATTGGGAAGTGACTATCATTAGGAGAAAGATGTACAATAGATGTGAATGTTAGAAAAATACAGTTGAATAGATTAAAAGAAATTATTGCTGTAAAGTGTAAGTGATAGTATTTAATGGAGCAGGATGAGAAAGAATTATTCGTAATAACCTCGTGATGATAAAGGAAGAAGTCATTGTGTAACTATGAATAGTGTAAGGCAGTGAAGAGAAGAAGTAAGAAGAAATAAAGATGAAACAGGAATAAGATAAATTGTGATAATTTAGAAGGTATGTATGTATGTATATATGTAAAAAAAAAAATTTTTCTTTTTTTCCGGTTTTTTTTTTTTTTTATGTTATATATGTTGTGTTTTTGTTATATTTTGTTTTGTTTGTTTGTTTGTTTTTGAATGTCTAGTTGTTTTTAATGTAAAGTTGTGGCTATAGTGTTTGTTAAATTTTTTTTTTTACTTGAAATAAATAAAGCTATTTTAATAATAAAAAAAATAAAAAATAAAAAATCTTTTCTTTTCCACTTCATGTGCCTTTGCTTCTGTGTGTGCATGTGTGGGTTTATAGGATTCTCATCTCCTACATGAGGAGGAGGGAGGGAACTCTGCAGAGTCAGAGGTGGGAAAAGTGCAAGTTAAAGCCCTCAGTAACTTTCCCCTAAGGTCATTTCCACCCTATACTGTTATAATGCTATTTTTCCACTTTCAACAACCTAAGGATTCCTGGGGTTTGCAGTTTAGGGAGGGGCCTTTAGAATTCTCAGCCAGAAAGCTCTTTGGGCCCCAGTGAACTACAAATCCCAGAATTCCACAGGATGTTGAAAATGGAATAATAGCACTATTACAGTGTAGTGTGGAAGGCCCCAAAATTACTCAGTCATGTGGGGGTGAATTAGTGGGTGATGGTCACTAGATGAATTTTGGGGGGCTCCTTTGGTACTCAAGAGCAGGAGATGGGGTCTAGTCTGTTATCGTTTGTCTGTGTTTAAAGTAAAATAAAATTCTTGATTTCCTAGCAATCCTTAAACAGTAAAAACACTGAGTACAACATGTGGATGAAAGGGATGAAATCAGTCTGCTAATCCTCACTTCTCCCTGGGGGGAAAATAAACAAAGTAATAAAACAATAATAATAACTTGGTTTTTCTTAAGACACTTCCCATAAGAGGATTTCTTTGAAATTTAAAGAAATTAATGAAATAAGCCATGTAAAAGGATGGGGAAACGCTTTTATCAGAAATTGGTGACAGCTGTGAAAAAATTAAAGCCACAGAAAGAATGGAAAACTACAGATGTGTGCACAGATGTGTGTGATGGCTAGTATAGTATGATAATTCACCTGCAGGTTTGAGATTTGGGAAATCTCAAATCCCCACTCAGCCATAAACTCATTGGGTGATCTAGGGCCAGCCATTGTCTCTCTTAAACTATCAACATCACACGGTTGTTTTGAGGATGAATTGGCTAGGAGGACAGCCATGGACACCATCTTACTTCACTGAAGGAACAGTGGGATATAAATGTAAATAACCCATACATAATATCTACATACCACCTCACATACACACCCAGCTCAACATTAGATGGTCAACAAAACCTTCTTCAAACATTTTAAAAGTAGCCTATGCTACTTAAGGCAAAGGAGTGAGACATCACCACTTAGGGGGTTGACAGGTTGAATAAATTTTTTTGTAATCCCCACCATGAAGACACAGGCCCTTTCTGCATCCTCCCTTTTCTCAGCGCTGGGGTGCGGTGCTTGCGTGAGCAGCCTTTGTGAGAGGCCCTCGCTCCAGGTTTCTTCAGCTCCACACGAATTCCCGTTCACGTGAAAGCCCCACCTCTTCCCCTTTTCAGTGCAGCCTGGGACCTTCCCAGGCTGCACTGAGACAGGAAGCACAATCGGCCCGGTTCCCAAAGGGTCCACACACCAGGTAAGTGCGCGGGGTGGGGCTGTTACCCCGCTTGCTAGGGGGCTCCCTTAAAGGGGTTCCCAAGTCTGTCAAAATTGTGGGGAAAATCAGCTCAGAGCACTGTTTTAGCTATACGAGAGGCAGGGTAACTTTGCAGGACCTTGTAACCCAGATTTTACAGAGTCAGACCACGCCAAGAACTAGGCAGGTTGTTCAGTTTAAAGATTTTATTAAACCCTCAGTAATTAAAGCAAACAACAACAAACACCCTCACACATTCATTCAAGAGCTAAGGAAAAAAAAAGTAAGGAAAAAAGATAGGGATTTTGTTTTGGGGTGTTCAGAGGCAATGCTTTACCTTGATTTAATGCCCAAGGGAGCCAATGTTGAAAAACTGGAGATTCAAAACGATGAAACTCAAAATGGGGGAAAGGGGGGGGGAGGCAAGACAAAAAATGACAGGGATTCGGGGGGAAAATGTGAATGAACCCACGAACAGATAAAAACATGGGGTTTTTATAGAAAAAATATACCTGGGAAAGGGGAGCCCCCCTGGGAGAACAATAGTACAGGAGGCTAGATCAAAGACCTTCAATGACCAACATCTCTGGCTGAATGTTTTCTCAGTCCTTTGTGAATGATACTGCCCAAATGAGACAAAAGGCCCAGGTAGAGTGAAATTGCCTACATTCAGCAGGCTGATTGTGATTCTATTGAGCTGCCATATCAGTGCAAAAGGGCCCTTTTGTCTGTTTGATGGTCCTTATGTCTTCCAGAAATCCCTGGCCACGTGACAGATTGAGTCTGAGTCACCTTGGCTTGACCAAAGTTTTAACTTCCTGCCTGCGTGCACTTTCAGTGACCCTGTCAGACACATGGAATGATTTCTAATATTAACCATGTGGAGATATCAATTTGATGTGATAAATTAATAAATTGTAGACCCTGGGAGAGAGCTGCTGGCCGTACTTACAGTTCAATGCGCGACCATGCACCATTTTCGGCTTAAAGCCAAAAATGAAAAAGTGTGCGAGTAGTGCCTGCCAGGCCCTGGAGCATCATGCAACTGTGAGTGGACCACTCCTCACATTTGTGCGGTGCTCAAGGGGCCTTTTCACATGGAAAATGCTGTGCGAAAAGGGCCACGGAGGCTTAAGGTGACCTAGGAGTGGTAGATATAGACTTTGAGCTGTAGCCTGTCTAGATCTTACATCATTCTTTTATCTGTTAAGCACATCTCCCAATATTGAGCTTTACAAGCAAAACCCTACTTTGACCTTTTTCTGCTGTGACAGTTTCACTTAGCGGAGCAATAGGGTCAGACGGGTTGGGAGAGTAAACACTGTGTGGTCAAAGGCCATTTCCACAATACACTGTTCTAGTGCTGTTATTCCACTGTGGAATAACAGTGGAATCCTGGGGTTTGTAGTTGAGGGAGGGGCCTTTAGAAGTCTTAGCCAGGGAGCTCTTTGGCCTCAGTAAACTACAAATCCCAGAATTCCACAGGATGTTGAAAGTGGAATAATAGCACTTGAATAATGTAGTGTGGAGATGGCCAAAGAACTATGAAGGCATCCATTTATACCAGGGGTGGAAATAATATGGCCTCCAGATGTAAGACTGAAATTCTCAACCTTTTTCAAAATTGTCTACGTCAGCTAGGGCTGTTGGGAGCTGCAGTCCAATGACATGGTCTCACTCATGCCTCCCAGTTTATACAATGCATGAGCTAGAATTCATGAGGTGAATTCACAGTATGAGGATGGGCATAGCTATGATGAGAAGGTTTTTATATGCTGGCTTCCAGTTTTGTCGCTTCCCTGTTAATAATACTGTAGGCTTTTCTAAAGAGCCAGTATGATATAATGGGCTTTTTTGCACTTTGGGAAGAAAACAGGGCATTCTGTTACTCATCGGACTGGCGTGCTCCCTCCAACGATCCACGCTGATCGGAGCAGTGCGTGGCTGCGCTACACACTGCTCTGGGGACAAAAATGGCGGCTTCCAGTTGGTGGAGGCTCTCCACCAACCAGAGAAGCTCACCAGCCGGAAGCCTGCCCCGGAAGATTTGCAGCCTCTTGCTGGTGCGAGCCTGCAGATCTACACAGGAGCGCAGCAACAGAGTGGGGCACGCCGGGCTATTGAAAGACTTGTTTTAAGCGGTCTTTCAATAGCACGGTGAACCACCAGTTCTGGTCATTCTGGAGCGGGTTGAAGTCCGAAACTACAGAAAGCAGTCCAGACCCTGTCCGCTCCCAAGTGCAAACATCCTCGCTGGAGGACGCACTGCCCTGTTGTAAAAACAAAATGCGGAAAAGGCCAATGATTGAGTATTCATCTAAGACCCTGGAGACTGGAGCTCAAATTCCCCCTTGGGCACAAAAACCCACTGGGTGATTTTGGATAAGCTATACTGTCTCAGCCTTAGAGGAAGGAAAACTCTCTTTGAACAAAGACTGCTATGAAAACCCTGTGAGAGGTTTGCCTTAGGGTCGCTGTAAGAATCAACTTGAAAGTACACAGCACACACACACACACACACACACACAAGCTTTTAGATCCAATTTCTGTTTTCTATGTTTTGTTTTCAGCTCGTCTATCAAAACAGAGAGTGGCAAAATAGATTTAATGGAACTAGCATCTTCTCCCGATTCACTGAAACTCCTGGGAGAAATCAGACTTTTTTTTTAATAGTTCAACTAACTCTAAAATAAATGTTCCTCTCTATTGAGTTTCTTATCAAATTCTCTTGTCAATAGCAAAGATTTGGAGGTTTAGGCCCTTCTACTTCCCAGGAAATTGATTTACTCAAGTTGTCTCAGCTTTGCACAGGAAGTGTGTCTTTAATCAATATCGTTTTATTGGTGGCAGTGTGTGTAATGGGTACAGTAAACTATTTTTTTTTCAACATATGCACCTGTCCTTGGAACGCACTAACAACCTGTTGCCATTTGCAAATTATCACAATGGCAAGAGTGATTTTCTTCCTTCTTCCCCTAAGGCATCAGCTCCCATCTGATCTTGAAAGCTAAACAAGGTCACTTCTGGTTGGTTCTTGGATGGGAGGCCACCAATGAATAACAGGTGCTGTAGCCTATATTTAAGAAGAAAAAAACTGGTAAAACCAAATATGATTATTTCTTGTCTTTAAAAAAAAGCCCTATGAAGTTCATTGGGTCTTGGTAACTCAAAAGGCAACCTGAAAGCACATACACAGACCCTTCCATGTAATGTCTAGATTCTAAACTCAAAAAATCTTGACATAGGAAACATGGAAAATCCCACTTCTTTGGATGTTAGACACATATTCCTGGGATGTTTCACAAAAGCTTGGGACTTTTTTTTAAAGTAACTTATTACTCATCCTCCTCATTTTAAAAACTCATTTATGCATTAGCATTGCTTTATATCACTCAAAGAATGGTATTTTAGCTAAGTGTTATTAATGTATTCTTCTTAAATATTGTGAGGTGATAGACAAAAAGAGCTCCAAATCACTATAACAATGTTTTAGGAACAATAAGAAAACACAGCTAGTTATATTATATATAATATTACCAGAATTTGCAAGCTTGTTTTTGTTTTAAAGATATTGGCCAAGATTTGGCACTGAGAGCTGTATTTTTAGCATGAAGCTACTATACATCTACAGGTACAACATTCCCAACCCACCTTTTAAGTGTGGCAGCCTCCCACCCTATGGCCATTTCTGCATTGGTGGAGAATAGGGAGAGCAGTAGAGACGCATCCATGTATTCTCCTTTAGCTAGACACAGAAATCTTCAAGGACAACAAAGGCTTGTTGGCAAATCCCTGAGGAAGATGCCAGTGCTGTCCTTACAACTACATAAAGACCTTTTGAGGGTTGCCAGATTAGAAAGGTGGTTTGAGGAGGGAATTTTGGTCATTGCATGATCAGAATAGAATTCCAGTCCCCACAATGGCTAAAAGAGTGGGTGACAATGGCATAAGTTGGACACACTATCATAGTTCCATGACTTCTAAAATTTGAAAAATGAAAACTGGGACATTTGTGGCCAGTGATGTAGACCCAAGTCGACTGACTTGGACTCAAGTAGACTTAAGTCACTTCAGTGACTTGACTTGGACTTGACTTAGGGCCTTTTCGCACACAGTTTCTTTTGCGAGAGGGCCCCTTGAGCAGTGGTCTGTACGACGCACTCCCATTTATGCGACGCTCACGAGCTCCCGGGGCCCGCACGCACTTACCTGCGCTGCGGTATGTCATCCCAGGTGCGCCACTCGCACCTCCTCCCCCAGCGCAGCCTACAGCTCCCAGGCTGCACTGCGGAAGGAAGGGGAAGGGCGGTTGCGCGACCAGGAAGCCAGCTGCGGGACAAAGGAGCAGCAAAGAGAGCGCCTCGCACAAGAACCTGCTTGCATGAACGGTACCCCCCACCTCTGCAATAAGGTAATGTGCGGAAAAGGCCTTAGCAAAAATTACACATTGACTCTACTTGACTTAAGACTTGCATATTTTTAATGACTGACTTGCTGCCCTCAGTTCAGTAACATAACACATTCATTCAGAAACCTTACAAACTATTGGTCACAGGATGATCTGTCTCAAGCCCAAAATGTGGACACATTTCTTACAGGGAACAGCAAATGGAGTAGGCAATGGGCTTCAGGTGGGGTTGAGATTTGCTCAGCAGCTTGTCTCTGCTTCTTGTAGGAAGAGCTTTCTAAAACTTTTCCTAAGAGCAGAAGGCAAGATGCATACCCAGAGTGCAGGGTGCGTATCTCAGAGGGGTACAGCAAATGGGCTTGAGGAGGAAGGATCCTTCGTCCTAAAGCTCTTGAAGCTTCAGTAATGGAGAATGAGAGGGATCCTATTTCCCACTTCTGAAAAAGCCTCCAGCTTTGCACATGGAAAGTAAGAAGGATCCTATTCCCCATTTCCAAAGCTGCAGATGGTAAAATCACAGAAGTGGAGGGCCAACTCTACTTAAATTATTAAAACTGACTATTCGACTCTGTCCAGAAATTCTGTAATACAGGTTGGGGCGTAAAGCGGGCTCCCAGACTTGAGACTTGACTCAAGACTTGACTTGAAAGTATTTTGTAAGGACTTGAGACTCGACCTGAGACTTGAAGGGAAAGACTTGAGACTTGACTTAAGACTTGAATACATCACTGTCTGTGGCCAAGCAACATGATCAAGATAGCAGAAGTTGCTACTAAGGAAGAACACATAATCTAAGAGAGGCTGCAGCAGTTTACTTTTGCCTGAGCCTACAAGAAAGGGCAAGATTCTGTCCCTGCCTCACTTCTCCCTCCTGCCGATTTATTGAGTGCAAATCATTTTCATATTTGAATTCTGTTTGCAGCAAGGGAAACAAGCTTCCAAAAAAAAAAAAAAAGGGAGGAAAATGGAAGGAGAAATAGAAACTAGGACATTTTAAAGGCAGCTGAAAAGGGGTGAACAACAGACGGTTAATTAGTACTGTCTTTGCCAAATCAGGATGGTTGGAGAATAGGCAGCTCACTAACAAGATGCCAGCTGTTGTATATCCTTGTTACCCACAAAAGCAATGTTTTACAGGTAACACCAATAGTTACAATGCCTTTTTACTGAGCTTGGCAGGCAACCCCTCCAGTCAGATCATTTTGAAAATGTGAAACAAGGATGCAACATCATGAATCCTGTTGGTCCACTATGCTAGCAATTGCACCTTTTCCTTACTCACACAATGGTGGTGAGGGAAGGCAGACAAAATCTGTTGCCTCTGGGAACTCTCTTTTTCTCCCTGATTGCACTCTAGATGAATTCTTTCACAGTTTCTTGCCTGAAAGTTTTTTTTCTCTCTCTCTTGCTACACCACATGTGCTAGAACAGATTCAGTGGCTTATTGAGGTCTCAGGGTTTGGCTCCTCTCCTCTGGTCCTATAGATGAGGCAAAGGGAGTAGCATTTCAGAATAATAGCACTGACTTGAAAAGTATGTGTAGGTATATGTTGCTCAGTTGCTAGGTGCTGATGGTGGTGGTGGTGGTGATGATGATGATGATGATTTGAATGGCATAGTCTTTGCACCTGTGGTTTATGCTTAATACCATCACCAGGGGCTGCTTGCTCTAACATCATCCTTAGAATATCATCAGTGTCTTCCCCTTGTGACAACACAAAGGGCATCTCTAGGTCTCAGGTTTTGGTCCTGAAACCTATGGCTTGGGATAGTCGTAACCTGGCAACCCTACTGGTGTAGTGCACCAACAAGACATTGGCCTATATCACCTGTGGAAGTTCCATTTAAGAAAGCCAGACTGATGCGATTTCAGTGTGTCAAGGATGGACTAGGAGTCTGGGACACCAGAGTTTGAATCCCCACCCCCAGCCATGGAAACCTACTGGGAGACCTTAGCCAAGTCACACACTAGCAGCCTTAGATGAAGGTAACAGCGAACCTCCATGGAATAAATCTTGCCAAGAAAACCCTCTGATAGGGTTTCCATAGGTTGAATTTGACTTGGAGGCTCACAGGAGCAGCAGGAGCAGCAACAACAACAACAATAACAAGCTCCATTGCAATGAGCAAATAGACTTAATTTGTTCAATTCCCATTCCCATCGAATTGGGTTCTAATTTGCCCCGCTTAGCTTCCATCAAGAGAATTTCATCAAAACTTCACTGTTATAACCCACATTTCCTTTTTTTTTTAAAAAAAAAAAAAACCTACTTTGAAGGGTTGCAGAACCCCATGGAACAGGTTGGGGAATGTGGGGAATGCAAGAGGGAAGAGAGGAAGGCAAAGATCTGTTTAAGGAGCAGACATTTGTTTGTGCAACATTGGATTTTTATGCATTTTGAATTATTATTGTTTTAAAGAATTCTGTAATAAACATGGTAACATTTTTGGCTTTTCTTCATGAGACTAGGGGGGAAAGATATTTACTGATTGGGAGAAAGAACGGATATATTTACAAAGGACAGGAGAATTTGAAACTCACCAAGGATTAAAGAACAGAGGCCAGCCGTAATGAACTGGGCTGTGTTGATATGTAGGGCGAAAGAAAGAAAAAACATTGTCAGAATATTATCATCTCATACTTCCCCTGCTATATGATTTGCTTGTTTACTTGCTGTCTACTTTAATGGCTATTTTAAAAGGGCTAAATCTTGGATTTTCAAAAGGAAATCCCTTCACGGCCTTTGAAGAGATAGATCTAAGTAATCAACACAGCATGCTGGAAATTTTATTTCATCAGTCACATTTGGTATAGCCAAGTAGGTACATGACAACGGCTTGAAAGCCATTGCACAAATTGTTCCATTAAGAGCAATATAAACTCCCCTGATGTCAGAGTGCCTCTTCCTTATACACAACACATTTACACATATGCACAAACACATTATTTATATGCAGCCCTCCCACAAAAGGACAAGTGCAGTATTTGTATTCATGCAATCCTCTAGGAGGCTTCAAGTTGTCACTTCTCCAAAAACACTTCTCCAAGACTTCCCTCTGGCAATTGTATACAAGGCGAATATTTTAATATTTTATAAGTCACTGTTAATAGGGGGCACTTCACCCAGATGAACAATTCTTCTTGCTCCCTTTCCACTTAGAGTGCCATTGCTTCTATTCCTGTCCACCCAGCAAAGTGAGTCTTTTAGAAAAGTTTACACCCTGTTATTGTTTTCCTGCCTAAATAAAATAAGTAATGATCACTTTGTCAGGTAAGTAATTGCTGGCTAGTTCAAAAGATGGCTGTCAATGGCCCTCAGATTTCCTGAGGGCAATCCTTCTTTGAGTCCTTCTTTGATGACTGCTCTTTTGAGGCCCCCAAGAACATGAGGCAACAATGTGGGCATATGCAAAGCAGGGATGGAGTACAGTTAGGAGAACCAAAAAGGAAGAGATGCAAAACCCCAGCCACTAGTGGCTTGCTCCTCTCCTTCAGCCACTTTTTAATTGAGCTTTGGCGAATTAATTGTTTGTTTCGATAGTAGGGCCATTTCCGCCCTACACTGTTATAGTGCTATTATTCCACTTTCAACATCCTATAGAATCCTGGGGTTTGCAGTTTAGGGAGGGGCATTTAGAATTCTCAGCCAGAGAGCAATTTGGCCTCAGGAAACTCCAAGCCCCAGAATTCCACAGGATGTTGAAAGTGGAATAATGGAGGGTAGAGTCTACACACCATTGGTGACTGTGACCTGAGATGGCAGTTGGTGGGGTCTGGATTCCATTTTCTTCCTCCTTTCATCCTCTTTCCCACGTACATACACACAGTCAGACACACACAGCTGAAATGTGAAGCTTTGACTATATTGTCTTCCTTCAAACAAGACTTTGAAAATATGTTGTTGGGTTTCTGCAAAGGGTTTGGAAACATGGGAAAACTGCATGAAAAAATATACTTTTCCACAAAAAAAGCATGATTTTTTGTGCAAAAAAGAAAAACAACTCTAGTATCTCTACACAGACAGATTTCCTGAAACACTTCTGGATGTGTGAATATCAGGTGGAAACTAAACAAAATTATTGTTCTTGTATGCCTTCAAGTCATTTCCAACTTCTGGTGACCCTGAAGTTGGGGATTTCTAGGGCTGAGAGTTGGGGTTTTCTAGGGCTGAGAGTGTGTGACATACTCAAGGTCATCCAGTGAGTTTCCATGGCTGAACAGGGAATTGAACTGTAGTGTCCAGGGTTGTTGTTCAGTGCTCAAACAACTACACCATGTTGGCCCCCAACAAAATTCTTGCCTCCATGTTATTCTTTCTAACTGGCTTTCCCAGGTACCAGGAAACCCATTGTTTTTAAGCTGGATAACCTGTAACAGCAAATATTCTTTCCTTCTCTGTCTCATATACACTTCTTACACATCCTCTGACTTCTCACTCATCCCAGACTCAGTGCAGGGCCAGCTTGAAATTCTCCTCAGTTTTGTGACAGGGGAATGGCTGAGGGACCTTCTGATTAACAGGCTTGGAGACCTACAGAATGGCCTTTGAGGAACGGATCCATCTGTGAACAGGTTCATGGGGGACAAGGTAGTCCCTAGGATTGCCTGTTAACAAGCCATATAAATAGCGCTGGAAGATCTGTGGCCTTGAAGATGTTGTTGGAGTCTTAGTCCCATCATTGGTTACTCTGGCTAGGACTAATGGGAAACAGAGTCCAACAACATC